>JAUBNQ010000001.1:16097065-16112151 GCA_032353495.1 Ctenopoma kingsleyae | reverse complement strand
ATGGAGATAATAAATAATAAATATCAATACTGATTGAGATAATAAGTGCATAAAAAGTGATTAACTATAGGTGCCAACCAGTTGTTCTGTTCCTGCCACAGAAATGGTCATGGGGGACAGTAACCAAAATGTTTTAACCTGCAAATCACTTGTGGTCACTTGCACTGAAGTAATGAATGTCATGGCACTAGGCAGCAGAGAACACCAGCAGCCCGTCCTTAAACAACTGTCCTATCTTTTTAATTCTCAGTTAAATGTACACAACTGACACATTTCTTTCAGTACAGCCAAATGTTTGTTAATGCACAATACTTAGCTGGTTACCTGCTGTCAAAGTATTTTATCATTGATGCCTGTCTCTCGGTTGTGTTTCAGATATCGTCTGCAGACAGTGAAGTCTCTGGCTGGTGTGAGCCTGATGCTGAGGCTCCTGTGGGCCTGTCTGAGATGGGACGACATGGCCGTCAAACCGTCCGCTGCTGTCGGAACCACACGTACAGGTAGACGCCCCAACCCTCCCAAACCATCCAATAGAGATGTGCTACGTTCTGGGAGCAAGGGGGAAGTTGTATACTGATAAAAATGGTCTAATACTAAACGGGCTGCACTGGTAGCCTACTGGTTCATGTGTGTGCCACGTAAGCACAACAACACTAGTTTGAGTTCGGCTGGGTCCCCAAAAATCACTGAAGTCCAAGAAAAAAGGTGCTTGCTCTGTTCGTTAACTTAATATATTCTGAACACACACTGTAGCTGTGTTTACTTCTGCTCCTTTTTGGCTTATCCTTACACTGAGCCAAAGGACCTTATGAAAATGTGTGTCTGGAAAAGGCAGCCTTCAGTCTCTTTTGGGTGACACTGGTTTTATGTTGGAGTGTATTTCCTCTATCTTCTCGGGCTCTCCTCCTCATCACCATACCAACCCAGCCCTATCCCCACTCATTGCTACAGAGACGTCAGATACTGAAATCACCACCACAGAGATCATCAAGCGACGTGATGTGGGACCCTATGGTCTTCGCTCAGAATACTGCATCCGCAAAATCATCTGCCCGCTTGGGGTGCCTGAGACACCAAAAGGTATAATGTTTTTTTTCTTTTTAACTGTGAAATATGTTCAGCATTGAGTCAGATGTGTCTATACCAACTGTATTGTTCATTTTTTTGTATGGCTATAATAAAACAGCAAATAATAACCTTATGTTAATATATACTATATAGTGTTTTTGATAACAAGATACTGTATGTTAACAACAGTGATATACTGTATCTAAAACAGCTAACTCAGTCTTTTGTTATGTCCTTCCCCACCAATCACAAAATGCAGACATTCTTTTTCTTAATTTATTAATTTCCACCACCCCAGAAACACATACTCCTCAGAGGAAGGGTTTGCGCTCCAGTGCCTTGCGCCCCAAGAAGCCAGAGCCTGCCAAGCAAACAGGCCCAGTGGTGATCGAGACATGGGTGGCTGAAGAGGAACTGGACCTCTGGGAGATCAGAGCCTTCTCAGAAAGGTGAGAGCACCAAGTGTTAGAATGGTCAAGCATCTTACACATGTCAGTCGTGTAATCTGTCAGCACAATTTATAACCATGTTATACCAGAGACGGTGATTTTACTCCCTCGATGAGTATAAATGTTTTCTCTGCTAACTCATAAGGCTGCTGCTCAAAATGTTTTTAATCCATGATATTTACCTTTCATCAAACCAGTCAACATAATCACTTCTGGCTTATAAAATGTGTGGAAATGTTGTTTATTTTAAAATACTAGACGTTTCACCAACATGTCATTTTACAGGGTGGAGAAAGAGAAAGCTCAGGCAGCAGAGCAGGCCAAGGTGAGTGTGGTTTAGTTTAGTATGTTTTCCACTAAAAATTTTAATTATTTAAATTACTTTAAGTTTAATTAAAGTGTAATGTATGTAAGGCTTTTTTTAATAAGTTATTTTCTCTATGGCTTACATCTGATTGTGTGTGAGGAAATGGCTCAGGTGTAGCCTATTCAATCATTGAGATTTACATATTTCAGTATTATAGTGCTATTGCTGTCATATTACAATACTGTCCGTTAATTTTTGACCAGTTAATGGCTAAGATAACTCACAGTCCATTAGTTTGTGCCTATTTGTCCCGGCAGCAGATCTCCAAACATGCTGGTCTGTCCCAGTCTGTACCACTGTAATACCTCATTTCTACAATGCTGATTTGACACATTTTAGTGTTTAATTAGTAGGAATTATAGTATTTCTCTTATTAGTTTGTATATTAATGTACTGAATAAAGTTTTTTAATTTACCTTTTTTTTTTTTTTAAGAAACGTCTGGAGCAGAAACCTGGCCCAGTCACAGCTACTCAAACAGGGACTCCCACAGCATCTGTCGCCACGCCCAAAGTCATCGTCGGTTCACTGTCAGGCCAGGGCACCCCCAGCACCAAGGTGGTTCTATCCACCAAGATGGGGACCCCCGTTACATTCCAGCAGAACAAGAACTTCCAACAGTCATTTGCTACCTGGGTCAAGCAAGGTCAAAGCACACAAGGTACATTACAGAGGATTGTGATGATTGGCATGTAAGGAACAGTAAATGTTGTTATTGCATTTTGAGGTGAATAGTTATCCATCAATGTATTGTATATCATGGTTGATCTGTAGTTTATTAGACGTTGTGATATTATTGAATTTACAGTAGTGTTTGTTGCATTAATAGGAGCAGGCACAGAGACCACTGTGGCCACATCTGGTGGGCACACTTTCCAGATAACAGGAACCTCAGTGGGTGGAAAGGTAGTGACCACCAAGCTGCCGCTGCCCGCCAACAGTAAGATCGTCACTGTGAATGTGCCAACTTCACAAGGAGGTATGGCAGGTTTTAATGAGTCACACCTCATTAAAATCTAAATTCACACTAAACAGTGGACACAACTTACATTTATTCAGTGTAAACATTTCTTCTTTCCATCCACGTCCATTTTATGATGTGCATGTTTGTGTTTTTGTTTCCTCACCTTGGACTGACAGCAGAGATATTTCAAATGTATCAAAGGAGCCAGATTAGATCTGGCTCAATAATTAAAAACCATTGTAAGCACTTTAGCGTTCCAGCCACGCTATAGAAGGACTGAGCTCGTCTCTGTTCATTTTGAATGCTATTAACACTAGCTGTCACAGGCCCAAATATTTTTAAATTAGACACAATTTATTATTTGATTGCCACCGTTTGTGAGCCAAGTGTGCAAGTAGACAATCATTGAAAGCACTTCATTTAGCTTTGTCACAGCCCTGATTTGTTAAGCATTTCAACTTGTCCTTTAGTTGTGTTCTAGTGATATGTTCAATTAAGTGTAACAAATATACTTGCCACATTATACACCTAATAATAAATTTTTCTAGTGAAAAAAAAAAAAAGTAATTTAGCAATTTAAAGCCATACCAGAACCACAAACCACATAGTGCAACTCAGAGTCCTGCACTGGTCCAGTTTAGCAAAACTGCACCTGTAAAGCCACAATTATATATATAAACCAGATCTAGACCCAACTCAACACATACCGATAGGCTTATATTAAACATATACTCTTCATAGTCACTCACTTTAAGTCTCACCCAGGTTGTTGGTTATTTAAGCAGAGCTTGTAGTCTGAGGATACTGTTTCATTCAGATGCACAAAACACTCGCTCAGTCAACTCCAGTTGTTGGTGTGATGCAAAGTAACACAGACATAACCAGCATCTGTCCACATATCCAAACTGCATTCTTCATTCAGGAGTGATAATGTATTTAGTCCAAACATAATAACATTTTAAAATCTGACAGCCAAAATGTGATTTTAATTTAAATTCTGTTTTGTTTTTCACCTGCTGCCCATCTACATTTACTATGTTTTTACCTCTGCCAATGCCTGTGTTACTACTTTTGAAGCAGCTTGTCGTTCGCTCTGTGTGTGTGTTACAGTGGCAGCTTCCTCAGTACTAGCCTCACTGTGGTGCCCACTATGTGCCAGCAACTTAGTTTGGCATGCCACATCGTGTCTAGTTGTGTCTTTTCGGCATGTTAATCTAATGGAAAGCTGTTATTTTGGTTAGATGGTTTTTGACGTGTGTAGTCTGAGGTTCTAAATGAAGACTTAAGTTCGCTGCTTTTTTGAAATGTTAATATTGACACTGACACCACAGATGAGGTGATAGTTTATACTCTTCACCACATCACCTCAGGTTCGGATACAAAACAGAATAAGAGAAATTAAAGAACATTGTAAGCTGTATCCATGTTTCACAATATTGGTTAATTTACACTGATTTAAACCTTTTTAACAGCCTTATTTGTTCCTTTCGTTCAAGCTAAATAACAGAAAAATGTGGAAAACATCTGAATTGATCCTTATTTTTAAGCATGATGTTCCCATAGAAAATAGCATCTGTGTTTATGTTAAATGTGTCATTTAATAGTGGGGTGCTTAAATAAAAAAAATAATCAGCAGATAAAAAGAGTGATATTCACAAAGGATACAAAGAAAGTGATTTTTCTTACCTTTGAAGTTACCATGAAGGAGAAAGTAAGTTCAGGTGGAGTGTAACCATTTATTGGACATGTGTATTTATCCAGCATGACTGTTGGGCTCCTTGTTTGCTTTGGAAAGGCTTAAGGAAGTTAGGAAGGAAAACAAGTTTACCCTGAGGTAAGCTTCCCAGACAGGTAGCCCTCTATAGTGGGATTGCTTTTTTCTTTTTTCCCCTCCATCTTTTTGAATGAAAGTGTACCTCTTCATTCACTGGAGACCCAACTCCCCGACCTCTCCAAACAGCCAGTTCATAGAAAGGAGTGTTTGATGTGTAGGACCAGCGCAGCTACTCCCCAGGTCTTACGACCAGGTTTAACGTCCCTTTTTGAAGAGGGAAACCCTTGATGTATAGGTTTACCTGCTTGGTTGCGGTTGAAAAACCGCAGCAAGAAGTCAGCAAAGGAAAAAGAGCAACACTCTCATGATTTCCATCTCGACCGTCAGCTTCACGTGAGCTCATGAAGGCACAGAGCCTGGTGAACAAATATGAAATGCTCCCTTTGTCTGGTTAAAGTTAAAGGGTAGGATCATATTCATGCAGGATTTATGAGGGGGTTCAGGTATGCTGGGGGAAACCAACTAAAGCTTTCAGTAAACCTTTGAAGATTTTGTTTACCTGCTCAACTAATATTTGCCAAATGCTAGTCATCTAGGTGGGAGGGAAGCCCATAAATAATGTATTGAGTTGTGTTAATGCAGTGCCTTTGTACAACTGCTTACTTGTAGCATCCAAACATATCATTGTATTAGGGATGTTTGAGCATTGTAAAATTTGCCAGTGCATGTGTTTGCTCTTTTAGTTTGAACCACCTGCTCCCTCCGTCATTAAGTTGTGATTTAATTTTACCTAATTATCAACACTGACAAGCTGCTTCCTGGAGCGCTTGTCTTCAAACCAGCCCTCTTATCATGCCTCATTCTTCAGCCTGTAAACTTGTTCACTGTGTTGTCGATTCTCCTCTGCTCTCTGCAGGTGTGGTTCAACAGAAAGTGTTGGGTATCATCCCATCCAGCACAGCGGGCGGCACCCAGACCTATACCACATTCCAACCCCGCACCACCACACTTAACATCAGGCCCAATACCCCAGGCTCTCAGCAACAGGTACATCTGCCATATCCTCCTCTGCTCTGAAGTATCCACAGAGGAGTTCTTATATTATCTAGTTTATAATAATCAGTTATGTGCACACAGTTATACATATTGATTTTTGTTTACTATGTCTCTCATTACTGTTTTGTTACCTTTGCTGTTTGCATATTATATAGTAGTGTAATACATATTAAGTAATATATGTACAGTACTTTTGATCATAGAATATAATGTGTTTTATATTTATAATTTCATATCACAGTTTTCTGACAGTTTAGGAAGGAACTGCACACTTTGAAACCATTATTAGTAAGTTCTTGATTAAAACAGGTTCTGGCAGCTGGTGGTCAGATTTGTCCAATGACAGTGATCCGGACCCCGATTCAACAGACAGGACCCATGGGAAAGACGATACTCCGAACACCCCTTATGGTCCAACAAGGTAAAGTAATTTAGTTTGAATAGTAACAGTGAAGCCAATAGAAACTCATCCTTCACACAGACAAAAAGTTTATAACAAACTACTACTTGTTTCATCTTATCTCTGTTAGTCAGTGTGTCTGTGTGTTATCTATGGCCGTGTGCGTGTCCAATGCCTCTGTATCACATTTACCACACCTCTCTCTTCCAGGTCAGGGTGGACAGCAAGTAGTGACGCAGATTATTCGTGGCCAGGCAGTTTCCACAGCTATATCTGGTGCCAGCCCTGTCGCCACAGTAACTGGACAAGGGGCGGCCAGTCCTACCCCAGCAGGACAGGCAGCAGGCCAAACACCGCCCAGCACCCTACGGGCACAAGGGCAAGGCCAGGTTAAACTCACCCTGGCGCAACTCACCCAGCTCACACAGGTTAGTGAGGAGACAATGCAAGGTCAGAAATGAACACCTCTGAAATAGCAAATACATTTGTCTTTAATTTGTCAGTATGTGTTTTCTTTAATTACAGTAACAGACAGTAAATGCACAAGTCAGAACCCAGATTCACAAACTGAAATATTAACTACTTGAACAGAATAAAACCTTAGAATAAATGGTCAGAAGGAGAAACGTGGGAGAAACTGTTTAGAGAGATAAAAAATTTTAAAAAAGGTGGCACAATTAGAAGATACAATAAATCCCATTGTTTGGAATAAAATGGATTACTCACCTGAATATTGCATATTTTCTTCAGCTCAGCCTTCATAATCTGTATTAGACAGCTGTTGATCTGATTTGTTCACCCTCTAACAAACACCCTCTCTGCCTCTAATAGAAGCAGCAGGCTGGGTCAGGTGTGGATCGACAGGCTGGTGCTAGTGGAACCCAACAGCCTCTAACGGTGATGGTTCAGGGACAAGGCCAAACCACAGGTCAGCTGCAGATCATACCTCAAGGGGTCACTGTCATTCCAGGACCTGGTCAGCAGCTCATGCAGGCGGCGTTGCCCAACGGCCAGGTGCAGCGCTTCCTCTTCACCCCGTTGGCCTCAGCTGCTACACCTACATCAAGCACTGGTAATGGGCGATAAGAAACAAGCATGATTCACGCAGTAGTTATCTGTTAGCACAAGTCGTTTTTTTTATCCAGCTGTCCATCAACATTGAGTTAAGCACTTAAAAATATGTGTTTTTCTGTGTTCTACTGATTGAATTACAGTTAACAGACCAGATTTTGTGTCTGTGTCTAGCACGTTCATCATATCTCATTCGTTTTCTATATTTTGCATTTGTTAAATCATTCAGTAAACATATTATTGCTTTGACAGTTCAGTTTTGTCAAAGGTGACATTTTAACAGTTATGTTCTCCTGCTAATCCCTAAACCTCTCTGTCTGCTCTATTCCTCCCTATTGCTCTCCAGTAACAACAGCTCCTGCTCAGCCCAACTCCACTTCCACCAAAACCCCGGCCCAGCCTGCCCAACAGGCTGCCGCCCCTGTGCAGGCAGGGGCAACTCCACTGGCCACCACTACCAGCCCTACTTCAGCAACCCCACAGGCCCAGTTACCCCCACAGACACAGGCCCACATGCCCATCCAGTCTCCCACCTCGCTACAGGTGAAAACACAGGGAGGAACCACCCAGCTGCAGCTGCAGCAGACGCCTCAGCTCATCAGCATGTCTGGACTTCAGCAGCAGGTACAGGTATGATTAGGAAAGACATGTAGTGATTGGTGCTGGAAAGGCAACTATACACGGCATTCAGATGTTACTGTACTGTTACATGGTGTTCAGCAGTAAGAAACATTGCTCTATTGGTTAATATAACTAATTCTATAGAAGGCCTAAATAAAAGTTGGCTGTACACACTCAAACTCAAAATTTAAGACCAAAATAAAAATTTCTTTTATAAATACAAACAAAATCATGTTTTTTTTTTCTTTTCAGCTTAGTTAACTTTATGCACCCTCTGTGTCATATCTGCAGGTGTTGGCCCAGCTGCAGGCACAGCAGGGTGGAGGCTCTTTGCCACAGCACATCAAACTGCAGCTTCCTATCCAGATACAACAGACCGGGACCACCTCAGCTCAGGGAGGACAGGTAGTGCAGCAAGCATAAACCTGACCCTTACACTTTGATCACCTTTAATAAGCTTTAAGCTTTTCTAAGAGTTTTTATTTTAGTAGAATTGGAGGAAAACAAAACAGAACGTGTGTATTTTATACTTTTACACCACAAAGTGTGCTATCTAACTTGGAACACGCTGTAAGCTCTGGAAAAAATTAAGAGACCACTGAATGAAAGCTGTGATTGCATATCAGGGTTATTCTACCAAATATTGATTTCTGAACACTTCCTAAGTTAAAACATTAGTAATGTGTTGTGTAAAAATGAATATGAAGTTGTTTTGTTTTGTTTTTTTTCCATTATTTGAGGTCTGGAAAACCTTTTCTGGTATTTTGACCATTTCTCATTTTCTGCAAATAAATGCTCTAAATGACAATATTTGTATTTGGAGTATGGGAGTTATGTTTATAGAGTAAAATATAGAATAAAACAAAAATGTTAATTTTACTCAAACATATACCTTTAAATAGCAAAATCAGAGAAATTGATAACTTTGCAGTGGTTAAATTTTTCCCAGAGCTGTATAATACCAATATATTATAGATAACTTGAGTTTATTCTTTAATTGCTTTAACTGGCAACTTTTTTTGATATCTGCTGTCAAGAGGTGTTTGCCAAACAAATGTGCATCCTGCTCCTTTAAACTTTTTCTCTGAGGATCTAATTGAAAATTAAAACTATAAGAATCCAATGTTAATTGATGAATTGATTATCACACTATATTGTCTGCTCAGATTGGAAACGTGGTGACCATTCAGACAGCTTCTGTTCAGGAGCAGCTGCAGAGGATCCAGCAGCTCAGAGAGCAGCAGCAGCAGAAGAAGAGACAAGCTGCAGAGGCTAAGAGAGAGCAAGCCCTCAACGCAGCCAGCCAGAGCGACATCATTCAGAAACAGGTGTGTATGTGGGCAGCATGTGCTCAGGCACCCGTTGTAGCCAAGTCATCCATCTCAGTCCAAAGCTCGCCATCGTCCTGCCATCATCACATATACAGTCATCATCCTCCAACTCTCCAGAAAGACTGGGTTTATTTTTACAGCCCCTGTCTTTGTTTGTTGGGTTTAATATTGCCAGTACCGCTGTGTGCGCGTGTGTGTGTGTCTTTATTTACTTGTGTGGACTTTTTCAAATACTGTTCTTGTGAGGACATTTTAGATGTTAAGGTTTTAGGGTTTAAAGCTGGAATTAGGTTTAGGTAAAGTTTAGGGTAGTTGTGATGGTAAGAGACTAAGGAATGTATTATGTCAAGGAGTGTCCTCACAAGTATAGCAAGTCTGTGTGGGTTTTCTTGTTGTTGTTGGGGTTTTTTAAAGCTGCCTCTGTGTGCATTTGACATACTATGTGTTTGTCCCCCTCTGTATGTGTGCATGTATGTTCTGTTTAGGTAACATACTCTTTATACTCTAACCTAAGTATGACCTTTTTGCTTCAGTGTAACCATTTCCTCTCAAACTGTAAATATCTGCTGTTAGACATGTTTTGTTGAGACATGTTCATTATTTTTCAGGTTGTGATGAAACAAAACGCTGTGATCGAACATCTGAAACAGAAGAAGACCATGACGCCTGCAGAGAGAGAAGAAAATCAGAGGTGTGTGTGTGTGTGTGTGTGTGAAAATAATATTTTTTGTTTATTCAGAGGTGTCATGAACGTTGGTTAGGCTTTCATCACCAATCAGACTAAATGCGGTAGGGTAACATATTTTTGAAGTACAATAGAAATGAAAACAATAACAGTTCAGAAATGTCATTATTAAGCTCTGTGTTATGATCACATGGAGCTGTAACATCACCAGCCATGCAGCTATACAGTCTATATGCTATCCTCTCCTCTCTCCATTTGACTTTGATTTACCACGTACAGCATGGGAACTCTAGGATGTGTAACCACTAACAGCTGCACGTCCTCACTGTGACCCTACAAGCAAGAACACAAAGACATATCCATTTATAAGTGAGAGGTGTTATACAGTAAAGTCACACGAGTCTCTAACAACCCCAGTAACTTTAGTTTATACATCATAAAATGTAACTACTAGCTTTGCATCATTGTGGAGTTTTTAGTAGTAATTTCCTAATGGGCCATATACTATAATTCCCAGTAGTGTATAATGTGTATAAAGTAATTACCTTGAAAAAGCTGCAGTTCTAGTCTGCAAGGAGAGTTAGAACTACTATAACTACAAAAAATATTGTTGGGATGTATAGAGAGGCTCCTCCTTCCTTCCTGTTTTATATACTGTAGTGAGGTTGTACTGTGACCTACAGTTGACCCTGACAACCACATGTTTATGTCCACAGATGGTGTGTCAACACTGTGACCATTCACACAGACCTGAAATACCAAACCCAGACTATCATGACATCTCTACAGCAGCTCTGTCTGTTGTCTGTCTCTCTATTTAGTTTTCATCCTTTTTCCATGTCTTCATGTCATCTTTTTCTCTCGCTTTTCCTTCAAAACACGATTCTCTTAGTAATAACCTGGAACTCGGACATCAGCTCTGTTTGTGTGTCGTTTTTTTTTCCATTAGTATCCTCCACTTTTCACGCTGCATTTAGAGTGTGTACTTCAGTGTCCACACTATACGAACTCTGGCCCATCTTCGACCTCAGCAGTCATGGACGTGTTTGTGTGCTATTCACACAGACGTGTACTGAACGAGTCATTCTGTTGCTCAGCATGAGCCAACAACTTTCAGTCTTAGTTGGAATTTTAGCGAACATGAGTGAACGTACTCGGAACGTAGAACCATAAATTCTTGCTGTCATTTCGACAAAATGTTTGCAGTGTCCCAGATTTTGTCCTCCTTTACTTTCACACAACCCAGAATCAACATGTGGATTTTAATTTGCTTGAATTTGAGTGTATGACCTCCCCTTCCTCCCCTTCTCATGTTTACAAGAGCAGAGCAACTTCCAATCATCCTGTCTGTGCATCTTTCACCATACCTCTCCTCCAGCTCTCAGCTCCACTCCCCAGCTACTGAAGCACAAATAAACATGTGTCTAACAGTTTTAGGACACGTGGCACAGTAACACAACTTGGGGAATAGGGGCGATGACACAGATGTAGCTTCTTTTGATCACTTGTAGGCCACATTTGGTTCAAGATTTCAAAAGGCCGCACTGGTCGTTTCTGTGATTTATCTGTGAAGTCCTGCAGAAAGTGTTCACACTGTTTTTGGAAGCTGAAAATCATCTGCACTCTATGCATTTCCAAGTAGTAAAAGTAGAAATAGTAGGGGATAGCAAACAGTTTGTGTTTCCAAGATTTTGTTTTCTTCTGGGCATTTTAGCTGATAGTTCAAAGCTGAGAACAGAATGAGTTAGAGCCAAGTATGGGCGAGATACAACAGAAGTCCAGAACCTCAGTCAAACCAAAGACTTTGTAGTTACATAGCTCAGTGGCCAGAATGCCTCAAGGACCTGTGCTGAGAGAAATGCTTTCATTGTTCACTGACACAAACTGCCTTTTTTTACATGTGGAAAGTTAGATGTTCACATTTCTGAAGTAGCCAGTATTTGTGCAGGTTGTGCTTCTTGAAACATTGAAGCATTGTTTGAATTAATACTCTGCTTTTACCCACTGGTGTGTCAGAGGGATAATGTTCTTCCTCTGTAACTAACTCTATCAGTTTCTTGAATTCAATATTTGGAAATATGACAGTCCTTTGCCTCCCTTGTCTTCTTCTTCTTCCTCAGCAGAATTATTTGTTGTATTTTGTTCCTTTAAAAATACCCTAAATGGGCCACAGCCCTATTCCACATGGATCCTCAATAGATTCAGTAGGGCTGTTGCTTGAGCCGTGTTTTCGGTTAGAGGCTTTCATCATCTGTACAGTACTTTTACTGTTTTCTATAATAAGCATTTATGATCTGCTAAAACTTTTTAAGTTAATATAAGGAGGAAATAAGCCTGGAATTGCATTCCTGTCTCACTTTTCTTTCTCTTTTCTGCATATGTCCAGGATGATCGTGTGCAACCAGGTGATGAAGTACATCCTGGACCGGATAGACAAGGATGAGAGGCAGGCAGCTAAGAGGAGGAAGAAGGAGGAAGTGGTAGAGGCAAAGAGGAAGTTGGCCAATGCCAGCAAGCTCTCCTCGCTTCTTTACCGGCACAAAGAGAGCCTTAAGATGGAGATCCTGAAGAAGCGGGCACTTCTGGACAAGGAGCTACAACTAGAAGCCCAGGTATGAACAAGGAAAAATATATATTGTTCAAATTCCACCTTTTAACAAACAAGAAGATTAAAAATAAGATAATTATTCTGGCGTTTAAGTATTATCTGTGTGTGTGTGTGTGTGTGTGTGTGTGTGCGTGTGTGTGTGTGTGCATGCGTGCATGTGTCCTGACAATACACTCCCCAGGAGGAGCTAAAGCGGGACTTGTTGCGAATCCGAAGGGAGAAGGAGAGGGCTCAGGCTGCAGCTCTCCAGGCAGCCCAAGCTGCAGCTGCTGCCGCCCACAACCAGCAGCAGCACGCTCTAGCACATGCGCATGGCACTGCTCACCTTACCACAACCATCACCTCCACACACAAGAGGAAACGGGACGAGGAGAGGGAGACTGTGACATCAGCCAAATCCAAAAAGAAGAAGATGATTTCAACAACAAGCACGAAGGAGAGCAAGAAGGACACCAAGCTCTACTGCATCTGCAAGACGCCTTACGATGAGACAAAGTATGATAACATTATTACACTGGAGGGAAGCATGGGTAACAGCAGCAGGCAAATTTAATAATCAAAACATCAGTTTTAAGAGGGACAGAATCCCAATGAAGATGGATAAAAATGACCTTTTTGATCACAGGAACTTTGTAACTTCTGTAATGACGCCGTTCCGGTTTTGGTTCCTGCGCTTTAATTTGTGACTTTCAAAACCTTGAAAATTACAAATACAGAACTAAACAGAAGCTGACTGGTCAAACACAAGCCTGTAGACTGAAGCACATTCATTTAGCCAAGTTCATAGTGGTAGAATTGATATTAGGCAAAGAAGTCATTAAATGAGTCCTGTATTTTAGTGTAGATCAAACATTTTCTTTCCAGCCTTAATCCTAACATCCTAATTCTAAACAACAAAAAAATGGCGTGCATGTTAAAACCATTAACGAGTTTAGTATCCTGTAAATGTAAATGTAAATTTTTATTCTTGTTTTCTAAAGGTTCTACATTGGCTGCGACCTGTGTACCAACTGGTATCATGGAGATTGTGTAGGTATCACAGAGAAAGAGGCAAAGAAAATGGACGACTACATTTGTGTGGAGTGCAAACGAGGCCAGCAGGGCAGCACAGAGGAGCTGTACTGTATCTGTCAGACTCCATATGACGAGTCCCAGTAAGTAGTTGCAACCGTGTGTGTTTGTGGGTGTGTGCGCGCACACACTCCTCATTATGCTGTTGATACATTTGGTAATGTTTTAAGGGCTCTAAACAAGTTATCATTATGGCATGTTGTTTCTTCAAATGAAAAGCTCGGTTATAGCATCTGAAAATAGCAATAGCAGATATCAAAGAATGAAACAGCAACTACATAAATAAAAGTCAGTACTTTCTGTCTTCCCAGGTTCTACATTGGTTGTGATCGCTGTCAGAACTGGTATCATGGTCGCTGTGTGGGGATCCTGCAGAGCGAGGCAAACCATATTGATGAATACGTGTGTCCACAGTGTCAGTCGACAGAGGACGCTATGACCGTCTTCACTCCGCTCACTGACAAGGATTACGAGGGCCTTCGGAGAACCCTGCGTTCCTTACAGGTAAAAATCAGTGTTGGATAAAATGTAACAAAAAATATTAGTTAGAGGTTTTACTTTGTGCTGTTTCATTGCACATACAGTATATCAGCATTAACACTCTAGTGGTCTTATCAGCAACAGGCCAAACACTAACTCAGCTCCTCACCGCCCCACTGCAGTGTGCGAGCAGCAAACAAAAGTCCTCTGTGCATCTTAATCTGATGGGTTTGGCCTGCCTGGGCCCAACATTTTCTCTAGCTTCCTTTTCTTTTCTTTTCTCTTACTCCTCCTCCTACCACTGCTACTCGTGTTTTCTCCTCCTCTGTCTAGTGGCATGTGTGCGTGTGTGTGCGTGCGAGAGAGAAACGAGCAAAAGAAGAACATCTGTGTTGACCCACCTGCTTCCAGTGTCATTACTGTGGCGCTGTTTGTTTTTCTTCATTGGTTTCAGCTTTCTCAAGTATTTTTTCTTTCTCTTTATCTCTCTCTCCCTCTCTCTCTCTCTGGCCTTCCCTTCTCTGCAGGCACATAAAATGGCGTGGCCGTTCCTGGAGCCAGTGGACACGAATGATGCCCCGGACTACTACCGGGTCATCAAAGAACCAATGGGTGAGTGGAGAAAATATCTGGAGGCTGTGTCATGCAAGAAACACAATAGTGGATACTGACAACGAAATTTCAATTAGATTTTTACCTGTTACTCCACCTCCTGCAATACTGCAGATTTCTCTG
This sequence comes from Ctenopoma kingsleyae, assembly GCA_032353495.1. Classification (NCBI taxonomy): domain Eukaryota; kingdom Metazoa; phylum Chordata; class Actinopteri; order Anabantiformes; family Anabantidae; genus Ctenopoma; species Ctenopoma kingsleyae. The sequence goes on along the minus strand of JAUBNQ010000001.1, from coordinate 16,097,472 downwards.
TGTTCTTGCTTCCGCAGAGTCCCTGTATTTGTGCACACTCACTTTCCCACATTTGGAAATTCACAGAATATTATAATCCACCCATTCAGGAATCTTTTTTTCTTAGTTTCCTGTTGAAAATCAATTGTGCCATATACGTGTTTTAGCTCATTTACCAAGAATTACTTGTACGTAGCTGGCGTCTATTTTCAACAGCATAGCACCACTTTTTAAGGTTGATTGTTGACCTTTTTCTACCTTAGTTTTCATCCCTTCATTTTTGTCTGTGCTGTTGCTGCAGTTGAAAGTAAACTCACATTTTGATCAATTTAGAACTGCTAAAAGCAGCAAATAAAACATATGATAAGACAGTTATTGTTATAAAATCACAATTTTCTGATATTTTACAGACTCATAAATAATTAACC
>JAUBNQ010000001.1:16083986-16096965 GCA_032353495.1 Ctenopoma kingsleyae | reverse complement strand
ATAAAACATATGATAAGACAGTTATTGTTATAAAATCACAATTTTCTGATATTTTACAGACTCATAAATAATTAACCATGACAAAATAAAATGTGGGATGGTAATTTCTGAATGCAGGTCTGTGGATTGGCCGCTTTAATTATCAACATGCTTTCAGTGTTGTTAGGAAAATATACCTATGAATCAGCAGACACTTAATTCTGAATAACTCAGGGATTGGGAGAAATCCCTGTTAGGAAGATAAAATTGCCTCAGTAGTGCTGTTTCCTTCATTTCATTATTGCTTTAGGCATTGGAGGTAACACCCAGACTCTATATCTTGGACATTAATACACCGCCGTCAGGAGGCCAGCAGGGAGGAAGCCCTCCAACTCAGATCAAACCGGCCATGTAAATGGGGACTTGCGTCAACAGGGCCTTTTTGAACTTCCACACAAACAAACCGTTAATGAGCTCGTCCAGGTCTGCCGAGCTCCCTGTGGAAAGGGACCAGCCCCACACTTTACTCGGTCTTGGAAACTCTAGTCCTCCCCACTCCCTTATACTGCAAGAAAAAGACCTTGTTGATTTTCAAAAAATAAAAAGATCATTTGGCTGGCATAGCTGCAGCCTTGGTAGTTTTTGGAAGGTTTTGAGATGAAATCTGATGACAGAAAAGAAGGGGGTCTTTGATATTGACCATGAGGTTTGTAAACCCTTGGCCTACTAGGCGGAGGAGGTTAAAAGTCGGATATGTTTGTTTAAATCGAAGCCTTTGGGAGACTGTGCAGAACAAACCACTGGCAGCAGCAGAGATTATATGGAGCTCTGGCTGTTTCCAGTCACCTTCCTCACAAAGTATAATTTCTTTCGGTTTCTAACTTGATTTACCCAGCTTAGAAATGATAAAACCTCCTTCTCCCCATGGACTCTTAAAGTCTCCATTAATGTCATCCAGTTTTTTTCTTTTCTTAGGAATGAGAGCCAGATAATGACCTTGTCCTCAAGAATGACAAATCGGTCAGATCTCAGTCACTGATCTGGAAGACACATGAAGATGATGGTTAAAGCTGGCTGAGATTTTACATTTTTGCTGTCACATATAAAGTTAATGAACTGTGCTCCCAGGAAACATATTTGAATGTCTGTCAAACACATCACACGTTACATATGCTACAATTACTGTGAAGTAAGCGTACTAGAAAAGCCAGATATCTATCTACTGCTTCTGCGTATGTGATTTTTGTCTGCAGCAAAAGCTTGTTTTTTTTTTTCGTTACATACTGTACATACAGTAATTAAGCAAATTTATATTTCAACCACTTTTCTTAGACCTTTCCACCATGGAGGAGAGGTTACAGAAGCGCGAATACGTGAAGCTCACAGAGTTTGTAGCGGACATGACCAAAATCTTCGATAACTGCCGCTACTACAACCCCAGTGACTCGCCCTTCTACCAGTGTGCCGAGGTTCTGGAGAACTTCTTTGTCCAGAAGCTCAAAAGCTTCAAAGCCAGCAGGTAAGATGCTTTTGGTGGCAATGATGATTTTTTAAAAAAGAACAGAAACCCAAAATGGCAGCAGGTGACTTTGTAAAAAGAGAAACAGTCAGAGAGCACCTGCCCTGCTAAATGAGGTGTTCCTAAGAAAAAAGACCAAGTTATTAGCTGGTCCAGATGCTGTGTGGCTAACTTTAACCCCTGACCTTCCTGCAAGTTGGGTAGATACAAGACTTTTCTTCAGTGAGAGGAACAAAATTGAATTTCTCTATTCTACTGGTTTTTTGGGTGGGTCATAACTAAATTGTCCTACAGACAGCTGGATTGTTCTGTCAACAGAACAAGTCAGTATAAACACAGACTGAATCTCAAATCTCCACGTATGTGAGGTTGTAAGAGAGATCTATCATGTTTTGTGCCATTTTCAAAGCCTCATTTTTTTTCTGCTATTAAAGTCATACATGGCTTTGCCGACATAAGCTTTTTCTTCTGTGCACAGTATGAGCTCTCAGTCACACCCTCGTTCCATCCCGGTGGGATCTTCATTTTACACACATCCAGGCTTCAGTTTGCTGATTTTTCCGCCCATAGCAATACACTGTCTGCTACAGCTTTCACCATCTAAGCAATGTACATTTTGTGCTATTATTTGGTGTTTTTAGTGGAGTTATGTTATTTAGAGCCAAGTAAATGCAGTCCAGGAAAAAGCCAGATTTTTCCCTTTTGAGCCGTCACATCTGAAGTGCAGGACTATTTGCTTTCAGGCTGAGCTAGAGATTTATTTCAGGTATTTACAAACCCATTTCAAGCACAAATTGTGCCCCATTCTGTGTGTCAGTTTTGCTGTTGCCACAATTCATGTCCATAATATGGGAGCAGCTGTGTCTGCGCAGTTGAGCCTTATGCAACCATCTGAGCCCTAATACCTCCACTGCCTGCTTGTGCTTGATTGTTTCTCTAGTCTCTCCTCATTGCATTGCCCTTGCTGTGTGACGTGAATGCTTTGTGTTAATGCACACTACAAGATTTTGATCATATTTAACCCAGATTGATTAATGTATTTGTTTATATAATAATAATAATAAGGTTTATTGTGGTTTTGATGTGTTTTTACATTGCTGAACATTTCATGGTGGGATAGGTTTAGGTCTTCATAGTAAATCTCAGCCTTGTCTCATCTCAATTCACATAGTTGCTAATGTATAGTTAGTTCAGTAAGTCTTGTGGTTTGCATCCGGCTTTATGTGCCTTAAACAGTGATGTGCTTCACCCGCATGTATTTACATCATCCATTCTTTCTCTCTCTCTCTCCCTCTCTTGCAGATTGTGATGTCAAACTCCTGGGTGCCGGGGTCACTCTAAAAATAAAAAATAATAATTAGCTGTTTTTACTTGTTTAAAACAGCGTTAAAAACTTTGTAAGAAAGTGCATATATTAAGCCACACTGTAGGTGTGATCCTTTTTTATTTTAGAAGCAAAGGAAAGAAAAAATGTTTCTACTGTCTAATAATGGCAGCCATGTTGGTAACACAGAGCATTCAAGGGAAAATGTATTTTCTTACTCTTCTTGCAACAGATGACTGATATTTTGTTTATATTTGAGTTTGATATTAGGCAAAATATGAAGTTTAGCTAAGTTGTCATTTTCTTTCATGAGATTCAATTTTGAAAACACAAGGTGTTGAATTTGAGTTTAGTTCCATACACACAGATAACTTATCTTTTAGTTTGACAGAAGTGTTGTTTATTGTGTTGGTCATAACATGCTGCAGCAGAACATTTTACCTCATTTCTTAGTCGAGAATTTTAAAAAACATGCAACATTTAATAGTTTCTTTTTATTGGCTGTACCCATGTTATTTTATGTGCACATTGTATCTTTTTGTGAAGGACTATTTTCATGTTCTAAACAAAATAATGGTAGGATTTGTAAAGATAGGTTGGAGAAGAATCTAGTTTAGCTTTCATGTTCTAAATATGGCAAGCTAGGCGGTCTCCAGTTTAAAGTAAGTCCTTGTATATAGAGGTCAACATTGGGCCACATCATACACTTCAGAAACATTTCACCAACATGGCTGCTTGGTCTACGTCAAAGTGTCTGACCCACTGGCATCCAATGTTTTTCTTTTCTTTTGTTTTTTTGTATTTGCCCTAGTGCTTATTTTTGTCATACTGTAAAGCTTTTAATAAAAAAGGAAACAAGACGTTTTCCAACAGTTTCTTCCTCCTCTCTTTGCTCATCTCTGTAGGTCTCATAACAACAAGCTACAATCAGCAGCCTCTTAGCTCCCTCCTAAAAACCAAGTGTCAAAAAGACAAGCCTTGTGGTTTCCTCTGAATGATTAATCCCTGTGGTCCAAATCAGGCTGCTCCTGAGCCTTCTCTGGAAGAGGAAGTCAGTTTTCACTGGAGTCGAAGCACCTAGCAACAAACACAGCCGTGCTAAGGGGGAAGAAGTGAACTGAAAAGCCTTTTTCATCCAAAGGGACATAACAGAGGTCCTGTCATCAGACCAGGTGTAGCTGTGTGGAAGCCTGTTTCATCTCAACCATCCGTTCCTATCTGTGCAGCTCCACCATGAGAAGATCCAGACAAGGCAGCAAGATGGCTGATTGATAAGTTGACCGGTTGGATATTCAGAGGCATTCTGATCTCTCGGCAGCAGCAGTCTCTTAAAGAGTTCTGTTCATACTGTAGCTGATCACTATTTCGTGTATCCTGTGTAGCAAAGCATCAGCTTTGTTCCTCCCTCCCAGGGTTTCAGCTTTATTTTCATCCATGAAACAAACATCACATTCACATGCTACAAACGAAATGACTGTGTAGACAAAATGTCAAGAAATGCCCAGTTCATGCTTCACATGATCAGGCTAAAGAGGCAGGATCTGCAGCCTTCACATCCACGTACGCTGCAGTCTTGATCTTCAACCAGAAAGTAACCAGTCCCTGAAACCAGTGAAGTCCATTTAATTCAGCAAGTCTTGGATGAATAAATAAGTCCTCCACGTTTGACACCTGGAGTTATTTTACTCTCAGGTGTTTAGCCCTGTACGAAGCATTAACCAGGTACATAATATCTCAATGTCTTCACTAGTTCCTCCTCACAGTATCCTTTTACTGTGATGCTTGCTTTGTAATACAAGCCAGATTTTCTTCTTTCAGATTAACATTATGGGTGTAGACAGTTCTTAAGTAGGTCAAGAGGTCTTCATTTTGTCTGAGGATCGCTTTACTTTCATGTTGATTTCCAAAGGGAAACACCCAGCACAGGCCATCCCACCCACCCGCCACATCCCGCATCTCTTTTGTGTTTTTAAAGGAGGTCAAGGAAAAGAGATTGTTAGGCTTACGGGGAAGGTGAAACTTCTCCAAGGCTTAAGTAACCCACATGTACTGTAGCTCCCTCACACGATGTCTCGTCAGAGCTGTGAGTCTGTCTCTCTCCCCTTATCTCTCAGCCACTTCTTCCAGCATATTTCATTGACGTTGACAGGTTGGCTCACATATGTCTCTCAACTCACCATCAAAGCGCGGTTAAGTAATTTGATAATGGACTTTTCCACTCAGCATAAACTCAGTTATGTTGTGGTTTGCGGCAGCATGTCTGGGAGTAAACTATGAGAGGGGACTGGGGAGTCTTTGTATCGTTTGTATGAAAATTTTATAGCTGCATTTTTAGCATATTTGGGGACATTTTTGTAATGTGTGATGATCATTTTTGTAGGCGGGAACAGTCATAAAATGCAGTTACATACAGTTAAATTGATATAACGGTTTAAAATTTGGCAAACATTTGAGTTTCGATCCAAGCGATTTTTTTTTTTCTTTTGTGTCGAGAGTTGAGAGATAATGTAGTTTCTGTCATCTATTCTGTCTTAAACACAAATGTTCGTCACTTTGTAACCTAATAAAAATGTGTTTCCTCCACTCTTTGTAATCTCTATTGTATATTATTGTTGTCCAAATATGTAGAGAAGATTTTTAGAGCAGTAGAAACTTTTATTTTTCGCTCTTTGAACCAGCAACTAAGCCCACCTGTATATTTTCACTGTCTATTTTTTCTCTTTAATTGAGGTGAACTCTGTATTTAGGTGAAATTGCCCTTTATATTAAAAGTGCTGCATATTGTGAGCATAAAGGTTTTGAATGGGGTAGATTGCCACCACAACTCTTGTAAAAAAAATATTTTGTAAGAAACAAACAAGCTCAGCATAACTTCTATATTGACATTGCATTTCTTGTATTATTTATTCATATCAATGAAAAGTTCTCAGTTTTTTTGAGTAATGTTAAATAAATGTAACTCCAGATAAAAAAAAAAAAGTACTCTATGTTTTTAACAGATTGTGGCAACTCTGAAGAGATTCTCTTTTGTACTTGATAGGACATTTCATCCTAGATAATAAAGTAATGTTTTTGACACCAGTTTTCAAAATAGTTGTGTTTTCTTTGGTCGTCTCTGCTCATTACTGACACACTGGAGGGCTGTTTGTCATATTCTCATTAGCAAATAGAAGTTTTTTTTTTACAGTGTATGGTATTATTAAAGAACACATCCTGCAAAATAAAAACACCTTTAAGGAGCAGATGATCATCCATCTTCTGTTAAGATTGGCAACTTCAGGGGCGTGCGCTTGTAGCCTAGAGGTTTGAGCACATGTCATGTAAGTGCAACATCACTAGTTCGTGTCCAACCGGAGACCTTTGTTGCATGTTATTCATTTCTAATTCTGTCCTTCCTGGTCACTCCCAATGAAAATCTTAACATCTTCAGCTCTGCCACCTCTAACTCGGCCTCCTGTCTCTTGTCTCTTTGTTAGTGCCACTGTCTCCAAACCATACATCACAGCAGGTCTCACTACCACTTCGTAAATCCCTTTCACTCTTGCTGCTATCCTTCTGTCACACATGACCCCTGACACTTGTCTCCACCCACTCCACCCTGCCTGCACTCTCTTCTTCACCTCTCTAATGCTCTGTCTGTTACTTTGTGTGGTTTACCCCAGGTATTTAAACTCATCTACCTTCATGTTCACCTTTCCACCTTTCTCCCTCTCGTTCACACAGATGTATTCTGTCTTGCTTCTACTAACTTTCATTCCCCTTCTCTCCAGAGCACACCTCCACCTTTCCAGGTTTTCATCTACCTGCTTCCTACTCTCACTACAGATCACAATGTCATCTGCAAACATCATAGTCCATGGAGACAAACATTGCATCTGTAGTGCTGTGTCTCGTGGCATGGCATGAAACCATACTGCTGCTCACTGAGCGTCCCCTCTCTTCTGAACCTAACTTCAATAACTCTGTTCCACATCTTCATGGTATGGCTCATCAACTTTATCTATATATTTCTTCTCACATCCTCATACTGAAAAAGTCCACTGCCCTCTGTCCAAGACATTTCCATACCTCCACAGGTATGTCATCTGGACCAAGTACCTTTCCAGTCTTCATCCACTTCATAGCTGCCCTCACTTCCTCCTTACTAATCCTCTGCACTTTCTTTCACAAATCTGCTCCATCTGTCCTCCTCTCTCTCTCATTTTCTACATTCCAACAGTAGCACAGTTTCCACTGGCATCCTGTTGATCAACACCACTGGAGGCAGTCTTTGTTAACAATACTGAAATCATATTCTTTATGATCCTCATGTTTGTTTCGGCCAAGATTTTAAGCTGGATGCCCTACATTTTAAATAACTTATTATGGGTTGCCTATGTGGCATACTGATCACAATGCAGTCCCTGCTCATTTGGGCATTTTTCTCTCCAGTTCCCTATAGTTAAACAACACTGAAAATTATTTTAATAAACAACTTGGTGTCTTCCTGAAGGGTCATACAAATATACAAGGCAAAAAGGACCCAAGACAAAAGTATGAAATAATACAGACAACTCAACTCAAACTCCAGCCAAGCTCTTGTCAATTATCCGGAGCAGTGTATTTTAAGGGTGCTACTCATGAGCGTTGTAGAATCATGAAGATCATGACACCCCATGCAAACTCTATGTGATCAAATTACCAACATGACACACAAGAGCCACGTCTATGGTTGACCTTTCATTCCCCTCTCACACCCTTTTTTGCCATCTGCCTCTCTTATCTCCCCACTCAAACCACTAAATGAATCCAGAGGCTCACACGGACACTGAAACCATCACAGATGACCACATGCACAAAGTGGTTTCAATCCACCACCCTTGTCACTTTCTCTCACACGTCCCACCCCCAACCCTCCCTGTGACTTGGGGACTATCACACAGGAAACAACTTGGAGATATTTCCACCTACCCCTCCTCTCTCCTCTCTGTCTTTCCCTCTTCCTCCTCCTTTACACTCTCTGTGATGAGGAATGTCCTCCTGCTGCGATAGTAGCCAAGATGTGGAGCAGGCTCCTGTTTCCTGCCCGCCTGCATCTGTTCCCTCCAGCGCTGATCCCAGATAGAGGCTTCATCGAGCCTGGGAACTGACCAGCTCAAGCTGACAGACATAGAAGAGACTCAACCCTAAGTCAGTCTCTCTTCCCAGAAGTGAGACGGAGTCCGTGATTGTTAAACTCTAATTAGAGTGTCTTACATTGGGGGATCCCTCTCATGCAGTCACTGGGAATGATAATGAGGATCAGGGTTTCAGTCGGCTGGCAGATGTATGTGATAGTGTGAGTGCATGATTGGTTTGAAGACAAATAAATTTCTCACAGGAACATTGAGTATAAAACAAATACAGATTTTTATTAGGTTTGTGTTTAGTAAAGCAATGTAAGCATTCAGTGCAAATATTTTCCCTTTCATAAGAAGCAGGAGTTTGGGGTTGTACTACAGTCAAGCAAGGGATTTCTGATTGAATAAGAGTTCCTTCAGAAAAAACACCCCCTCTCCTTCCTGAACCCATTTTACATAAGCATCTTTATTCCTTCTCCACCTTGTCCCCACCCACTCCTTTCTCTGATCCTGCCCAAATACTTTAAATACCCCTTTTCTCTTCCAAGAGGAGTACGTGTTTGTGTGTAAGCAAGAAAACAAAGCCATCCCCAAAGAGCAGCAGTGATGGAGGCACTTTTCTGAGTCATGTGTCCAGGTGCGGAGAGGATCAGATTCCTGTGATTAGATTTATGGCTTAGTCCCTACAACAACACATCCCCTCCTCATTCAGCAAGGCCCTGTTTGATGTCCCGGTCTGCTCGGGCAGACATTTCAACTTGGACACATAATTAAAGTTAGAAAAATAAGCTGTTCTCATGACAAGCAGAGGGTCTGTGCTCCTACTTTGCTATTTTCTTCCTCTTCCTCAGCCCCCTCCACTGGGGTTTGTTACTGCTTGCTGCAGGCCCTTCATTCCCTCCCTTTGGTCCAGTAATAGTGCATTTCCTGCTTACCAATAACAACCACAGTGACAACATGCACAGGGTTGGGTATTACAAAATAATACTATTCAGTGCAACACTACATTTCAAATCAATTTGAAAGTATTATACTCTCAACAAAATTTTAAAAATTGTTGCATTTGTACAAGATGGTCCAGGGTTCTCAGTTTTCTTGATATTAATTTAACAAATCTGAAAAAACAAAAACGAATAGAAAAGCCAACCAGCCATGAATAAATGAGGAGTTCAGTTGCTGTTTTGAGAAAGTGACATCAGGGTAACAGGACTCCCTTTTTTGGTACTGCAAACATAAAAAGATTGATTGTGGAAAATCAATTTAATTGGAGCTGCTTGTGTTTTCTATCAAAGAGACTGCAAGACAGTACTTAACACAAAAAAACCAAAATAATGATACATCGTAGAATCCCTACAAAAATAAATCCAGTCCTTCTGCAAAATGTCTTCTCTCTTGCACAATACTGAGGGATTACAGTTCATTAAGCTGCAATGTCTCTTCCCCTGCAGCAAGGGGCGACAGTCTTATGTTTGGTTCATCTACACCTGGAGCGGGTGGCCTCCAGGGCTTTCTGGTGTCTCCGTTTGTTGAACCTCTTGACGTAGCTGTTGCTTCGCAGGAGGCCGTCTCCAGGTTTCAGTTTGCCCCCCAGCAGGTTCAGGAGGTCATTTGGAAGATGGCGTCTTCGGTGGTAGATCTGGCCCATTATAATGTATCTGGTCCCTTGGGATCAAGTAGAGGGAATGTTAACGTGGAAAGAAAATGCACAGTCTAGAAGTTATGATGGTTGCACTATACAGGTGGTTTTTTCTGCACACGTCCTTCAAAGTGATACTTTGGTTGACTTTTGGTTGAAACTTAGACTTATCAATTAAAGGGGCCTATATGCATAATAAATTCATACAGTATCATACTCAAATGCATACTGTATTCCCTATATGATATAAATATGTAAAGATACAAGTTAGCTAATAAGCTTGTTTGTTTCATAGACTTTCAAACTACACTTACCTAGTTTGATATCAGGGCAGGGTTTGCTGCACTTGTACGTGTCCAGGACCAGAAGGCGAACCTTGAAAAAGAAGCTGTCCGTTGTCACGTAGAGACGACTCATCTTGTAGAAGCCGTCACTGCTCACCATCAGCGTAATGAGGCGTGTTCCTTTACGCACCACATCAATGTCATGAACTATCCCATTGACCGCTGTTTCAGGAACATGAACAACATCACAACATGTCAAAAGGATGGACATTTATATCATACAAAGTGTATTTTAGATGTGTGTGGATAATTGACATTTGGGAAATATATACGTATTTTCTTTCTTGCCCAGAGAGAGAAGAGAATATAAATACCATATATACCCTCATTTCCTGCTAAATCTGATGCTACAGCTTGCAGTCAGTTAATTAACATGCTGTATCTCATTTATTTAATTTGTGCAAAACTAAAGTGTAAAAACAACATATTGTGGTTTTAAGGTGTCTATGCTGGACTGTTTCTTGGCTGGGTGCAGTGAGACAGCTGTGTTGGTTGTGTGTAGCATTGCCAGACAACCAACACAGATCTTATCATGTCTGGCCATGTGTGACATATCACCCTTTTATTTATATCTACTGTAGGTAAGTCTGCTTAATTAATTAATTAATGCATTCATTGGCGAGTTTAGAGGTGGTGATAAGCAGATTTTGCTACCTTTTGTTAGCTGTGACTTCACAAACACTGTACAGGTTTTTGATCTTCTTATCTGACTCTCAACAAGGAAGCAATGTGTATCACAAAAATCCCTTAGCGTGCAGATCCAGCGTCTGCTCCCATTACGGTAAATTGCAGCTACTTATAAGTAAGTTATGTCTTAGAGTATATTTTCAAAATGCATTAGTTAATTACAACCTACGACAAGCTGAGGAGATCAAAATGTTTCCAGATGTCATTTAGAGTGGGAAAATCAGTCAGTACTAGATAAATGACTTTCAGAACCTCCAAGCCTTCATTTTTGTTTGTCTACCTTGGACAAAGTCTATCTTTGTCTCTCACTGGGTACATACCAAACTCACTGTAGCAGTAATACTCTCTCTCCTCTTTCTCCTTCCTGCACTCACTCAGGCAGAAGGCATCATGTGTGAAGTCAGACTCTGTGGAGGAGAAGGCAAGCAGAGGACAGGAAGGAGGGATGAGAAGAAAAGAGAGCGACTGTCTGCCGTGCCCGTACGGAGCCAGACTCTCATTCCAGCATCATTAGAAAGGACGAGGTTGTCATTACAAAAACCCAGGCGTCGCATTCCTCAGCAGGGGGCTGGAGGAGGTGGCGTATATGATGGGATCACATCAGTGTTACATTTTCCATCTTAATTACACTATCAGAACAGGCTTTACATCAGTATGATTACAATCCCTCTCAACCAAAAGAATGCACACAAAGGGACACATTGACAGCAAGATTTGAGGTTGTAATTAGTGGCAGGGGACGCTGGCTAGCCGACAGTAGACGTTTGCCTGTGGAAAGGCAAAAACCATCACAGTCATTATTCCTCTTTAACTTAACTATATATTTGTCATATGATATGATCTTGCTGTACGACTGACTTATGTCCACAGTAACAGATGTGGCAGTTTTAAGTATTTTGAGGGCAAATTGTATGAGCCTTTATTAGACAGTGGGCAGAAAATTTGGGAAGACAGAGAGGATGAATGAAATGCAGCAAGGGACCCAAAGGTCCAGGTCCCAAATGTACTGGCTCTATAAATTAAAGTTAAATCCAAATGTAGTCTATTCATTCTTTAATTAATATAAAGATTTTGTATTTGGTTTGAGTAATTTGTCAGGATAATTATGTAATATTGTACTTTATATGTCAGAATGCACATATTATTACTGATAATAAATACTGTGATGCTGAGCTTCAAAGATTTTGCCAGCTGGTTTTGCTCTTTTGAAATATGTAATCCCAAATGGGAGTAACATTCAAAGATCTTGCTTATGAGGATAAGTCAATATTTCAGAAACAGGTCAGATTTCAAGGTCAGGATACAATACTCCCATACTGTACCTCGTCTGAGGATGTCAAACTGGTAAAGTAGGCTGGAGGAGTGTCGGTTGAGGATCACTGGTGGACGACTGTTGTTCCGGGTTGCTGCACCGATACCTGACTGATATAGACTGGACTTCCCTGGCCGGTTCTCCTCTGGGTCCAGCCGTCGAGTTGGGAGATCTTTCCGTGGAGAAGGGGCTGGTTGCTGTGGCTGAGCCTGAGGCTGAGTGTGGGGTCCAGCCCTGGGTTTGGAGTTGGGCTGCCCTTCTGGTTCACTCTGCTGAAAAGGACTGATGCTGGATTGGGCATCCTGGTTGTTTTTTTGGACGCTGCGGTTGGTGGCACCAGCTGTAGTTCCTGTCAGCAGGGTTTTGGGAAGCAGACCAACACCTTCTCCTCTAGTCTTCTCACTGTTGTGTTCCACCAAGCGGTCACTCTTAGGGCCCTTCTTGCTCTTGTTGTGGGAAGTGTGGAGTCGAGAGCTGGGGGCCAGGTCACTGTGCTTTGGCCACACAGCTGGGGGTAGAGGATGGAGAGTGAATTTGGACTCACTGGTCATGCTGCTCTTCTCTAACAGCTCATTGATGGGCAGGGAGGGCTCTTTAACCAGCAGTCTGCTTTGGTTGCCCAGGGCTGGATCCGAAAAACTGCCCTGACCCTTTTCTATAAGAGTGTACAGCTCTGAAACAAACAAATATTATCACTTTATTCAGACAGTTTTGTGTAATATTTTAATGCTTAATCATCATCTGCCCATACAACAATGCATTAATTTAGCTTGAAACATACCTTAATAATACTAATGGTGTTATATAGCTTTGTTACTGACAACAAATCCCATAAAAAAAACTAAAACCAACAATGAATTGTGTCTTCTCACTGTAATGTCTGAATCCAGAATCTGTTTTTAACTCATTATTCTGTGACATACAGCTCCACTATTGCTCACATACTATTAAAATATCATCAGTGAGCCACACCATTGCACTGGGAAATATGTTTCTCCCTCACAAAAAATGTGACCAAAATAATTTTTCAAAAAAGAAAAAGAGCTCTTCAAGTATTGACCATCACTTTTTATATAACT
>JAUBNQ010000001.1:16055975-16083886 GCA_032353495.1 Ctenopoma kingsleyae | reverse complement strand
CAAAAAATGTGACCAAAATAATTTTTCAAAAAAGAAAAAGAGCTCTTCAAGTATTGACCATCACTTTTTATATAACTGACTGGTCTTAACCTTCTGAGCTCTTTTTTAGAATAATTATATAAGCACATTGCTCAGATGTGTAAGGGTTTACTCACTGATGTGTTTTTAATAGAGCTGAACAACAATGAAGGTCTGTGGCACTGAAAATAAAATCAAATTCTGGATTCACAGATGTTGCAGTTAATAGACTGCGTGTTAATGTTTTAGTCTTTTTAAGGGATATGTTGACAGTAACAAAAATATGGAAATTCACCACCTCATTGTTTAAGTGTTTTTTGGTTCATGTCTTTACCATCTCTTGAGCAGTAAGTAGTAAAACATAAAAAATATTTTTCATGTCACTTAAATTGTTTATCAATAAAATTCACTATGGCAAGTTGACAGTTTATTTTACAATATGATGTTAGTCAGTCTTAGATGATAACTATACATAAAATGAAATCATATAAAGTTAAAAACCCCCACTGTATCCACCCAACTTGCTATCCAGCTAAATTATAAAATGACGCCGAGTCTTGCTCACCCAACATTTTGTGTTATTATCTCATTATCTGTGGCCTGGGATGCGATTTCTCATCTTGTTAAATAAAGAACAGAAAAACTATGCTGTGTCATCTAAACTTTTTGCACCTTGTGTCAAATTTATTCTGATATTTCTGACAAATAAAAGAATAATACTGCTACATATCTGTATATGTGATGTTAGGTCTGAAGCTAACCTTCAACTGTAAAATGATTGTTGTATCATTATTAAATCTTACTAACAAAAAGTATAAAGCCGTAAATGAGCATTATTTGCAATGAGAAAATCAGCAGTGCTATCAATTAAAATCGTTACTTATCTGAGTGATATGAAAAAGTTTACACTCACCATTAACAACATGCTCATCTGTGTTGAAAAGAGGAAACCCTAAAAACAAGAAGAACAGAATAATCCCTGTCATCCTGGATGTTCAGTGAGGACACACTGCAGAGGTGGGATTCCTGAGATTTTTATACTCAGGAATGAGATGGGATGGAGTGGAAAGGGAGGTGGTGGGACGTCCCAAACACAGAAACAAACACATTGGCGTGACACTCCTTTCATTCATAAATGGATTCTAAAAATGCTCTCATTGTTGTTAGCAATATAAAAGAGGAAATGTAGCATTTTAGGTAACAGGGAAATAGGCTTTTCTGATAAATGTTGTCCAAATTAATGTTAAATGTTTCTGTAGTGTTTAATCTGAGGTATGTACTGTTTAATGACTTGATTATTAAGTCTTCACTGCCCTGTGGTGGTCACAGTGAGAAACTGCAGCACACATCTGAATGTTTATATTCAGGTAAATCAGTTCTGGAATAAGACAGGGACACTATTAATTAATTACATTACTTAAAATAAAAATAAAAATTCTGTCCAAGAGTGAGATGCGATCAACAGTTTCTTACAAATTGCATTTTTGTGCTTTGATGTAATAACCATTTGGTACAACAGTGGGTTCTACACTGGAGTTTGTGTAACTGGTATTGTCCATTATCATATATCTACAGTTCTTCGCACAAATATCGTTTTCAGGGAGGGCTGAAAAGGAAATTAAATGCGACCCAGATGGGACTCGAACCCACAATCCCCAGCTCCGGAGGCTGATGCCTTATCCATTAGGCCACTGGGTCATTACGTAGTGATTTGTGAAGAATACAATTTATCAAATAAATAAGCATTTGTGTTACGACGTGTATACGAGTGTCTGCGGTAGAATACGTAATCTGATATGCAAAACAATATCACCCACGACACGACAGGTTATTCAGCAATCACCGAAATAACCCAAAAGGAAAACAACCAGTCCACAAAGATGTCGCCGTTTTATCTCGCGATAATAACGGGGGTTGCCTTTGACAACGGGTTTGTTGTTTGAAACGTTTTTTTTAACTGTGAGCAGAGGGGAGGTGCTTGTTTCCAACTGACCAATGAAAAGTCAGGAAATACAGGGCGGTATATACATGACGTCATCCGTATTAAAAAAAAAAGAGAGGAATTTGTAAGGTAAGCGGTTCCCACATGCTCTGTGGCCAAATATACATTTTAAACAAATGTATTGTTACTTTGATGAGATTACTTTGAGTTTAAGTTGTTAGCTTTCCATATAATTAATTTGTATATAACATCTAATCATGTTTCTATGAATTTTAGTTGGGTTTCGGGTGTTGTGCGAAGCGCCACATGGTGTTAACGTTAGATAACCGGCTTGGCTTCAAGACAAGCGAGCGGTTAACTGCTAGCTAACTCAGCCGCTGCTGGCTAGCTGATGCTAAATAAAGTAACGACAGTAGGGTAATTTAGTGAAGGCAGCCGTTGGTATGACCGTTTAGTTTTGAGTGTTAAACTATCATTGTGTCCACAGGGAGTATCTGTAACGTTATTGGAACCGACAGTCGTGCTCAACGGTCAGGAATGTCAGCTGGTAACGACAACGGAGCTCGACTCAACCAGTTCAAAAACAAAGGCAAAGATGCCACTGTAAGCTCTGACACTAACAACAAGCATTACGGCATAAATACGGTAACGCTGGCTGACTGTACTCAGTACTGTCTCTTATTTTTATGGACAGGAGCTTAGGCGCAGGAGAGCGGAAGTCAACGTGGAGCTCCGGAAAGCAAAGAAAGACGACCAGATCCTGAAGAGGAGAAATGTCCACAGTCTTCTGGACGAGCCGACATCTCCTCTCCAAGAGAAAGATCCCAACGCACAGGTAGTCGGCAGCTCATGAGCGCTTGGTCAGCTCTAATGCTTTCACACTTGCTAACTTATTTGATTTGGCTGGGTAGAATAAACAGGACGCCCTTGAAATAAATACAGCTGGTTTCCGTATTTTTTGGAACATTTGATTATATAATTTAGTTGGCTGTGCTTAAGATACAACAGCCTATATATCAACACTGGCCACTCTCCCAAGTGAAAAAAAAGTCTTGACAAATTAAACCTTAAGGCCTAATCTAAACAGACACCCGCCTGCTTTGAAAGCACACAAGTGTCAACCATATGATAACAGCGTGAAGGTTACTTTGCATCATTTTAAGTACTTCCCAGTTAATTTAGGACGAGTCATTGTCAAGCTAATTTTGATCTAATCATGTTACGATATGATATTAAAGACCTAAATATATTCTAGGCAAGTTCCGCTAAATGTTGTGAGGTATTTTTTGTCTACTGTTTGACCCTGTTATGCTTGGCAATTAACAAATCCTTTCTGGGGTTTTTTTAGCCTCCTCAGCACTGGTCTGTGGAGGAGATTGTAGGAGGTGTAAACAGCCAGAATCTAGACCATCAGCTGCAGGCTACTCAAGCAGCCAGGTAAAATCATTCTTAATTATTATTTGACTGATAATAAACTGATTCCACCTTTTTTATTATTGTGGCATATTGTGACAAAAATATACATCTGTGGTCAAAAAGTGTGACATCTTATAGATATGCACAAGGTACCCTTTTGCATTATTATGTAACACACATTGTTTAACCATCTTTGCTTGGTTAGAAGGAGGCACCCTAATAGAGGGAGTTCTGTAAGTCAGTGTCACAGGAGACTTTGACAAAATTCTGGCGACTCTAAGATAAATTATGGAGCATTTCACTACTGAAAAATACTTTTTAAAAAGTTGTATACTGTAGCTTGGGATTCAAACATATGAAGACATTTGGTTTGTTTCAGTTGAGAAGAAAATCACTTTGTCTTCAAACCTGTTTTACACAATATTCACTGTATTACCTTCCAACTAGTTATTGCTCTGATGACTTGAAGTTGCTTTGTCCTGATTAATTTCTTAACTCTTTCCCCCTAATTCACAGGAAGCTCCTCTCCAGAGAAAAGAACCCACCTATTGACAGTATAGTTGCTGCTGGCCTTATCCCAAGGTTTGTTAGTTTTCTGGCATTGTCTGAATGTCCCCCCATGCAATTTGAGGCAGCTTGGGCCCTGACCAACATCGCCTCAGGTACATCAGAACAGACTTCTGCTGTTGTGGAAGGAGGGGCCGTCCCAGCCTTCATCAGTCTGGTTACATCACCCCATCCACACATCAGCGAGCAGGCCATTTGGGCCCTGGGTAACATTGCAGGTAATATAGACTAATAATAGTTGTTTGTGTTTGCAATACTCACTTTACTTCTGTTGTACCATTAACTGTCAGTATAAAAAATATATATTGACATTTACATTGAGTTTATTTGCCTAGATATTTGTGATGTGAGGACAATTGTGGACAAAACATTTAATATTTAATAAAGTATAGTACTTTATAAAGAGTGCCATTAAGCTGTATTCACACATTGAGTTCATTGCAAAGAAGCTATTTGTGTACAGTAACAAGAAAGCAAAGAAATAATGGTATCAAACATCTGTTAGAACAGAGCATTCTGGAAAACAACCCTGTTATATTATATTAACAGAAAAACATGAACAATGTTGTTTAGGGCTTCCTCTGAAACATTCAACCAAATAATTATTATATTAAGGCCAACAGTAACACTTACAAGTTTTCAATACAAGAATGTGGCATGCTTTTCTCAGTTCTTTGATTATACTGTTGAGAGAACTGAATGGCTGCGTTTTTTCCAAACCTTAGGTGATGGACCTAACTACAGAGACTTGGTCATCAAACATGGTGTTTTACAGCCTCTCTTGGCCCTGCTGACAGCCCCCGAACTGTCTGTGTTTCCTGTGAGTTTTCATATCTAAGCATGATTGCACCGCTGGGTCTGAGACACTTTTTCTATCCAGTTTCATTTTCTATAATATGCATTATAAAAATACATACAGACTGGCAAGGACTAGTGGAGACAGACATGTAACAGGGTTGACTGTGTTGTCATTTAGTGTGACCATCAGGTCTTAATTCATCTGCCTTGTGTTTTGGTTGCACTTGTAGTTGTTGTATTGTATTTAAGCTGAACTGGTCTCTTCCTCAACAGACTCATGAATAAATTACACAGAGGAAGTCAAAAGGTTTAGCCGTTTCCAGCTTTTACAAAGATTAAAAAAAAAAAATGTTTATCAGGACTAGCAATTCTATATTACTATAGTATTGATATTGTAATTGTTAATGACTGTGACTTTTGATGTTGCGTTAGGATCGAGTGTCTTCTTTGTTTGGTTAATTGCTTATATAACAACACACCCAATTGAAGACGAGAACTGAGTAAATTTTAGTTCATGTGAGACATATGTCAGCAGGGAAAGTCTTTTCACTGTTATTGTCAATGCAATGTCAAACAATCATGTTAAGACGTTGTTATTGTTTTGATCTTCTAAAATACCACTTGACCCACTATTCCAGTCTGGCTACCTGCGCAATGTCACCTGGACGCTGTCAAACCTGTGTCGGAACAAGAATCCGGCACCTCCTCTGATGGCGGTGCAGCAGCTCCTTCCTGCCCTGGTGCGGCTCCTGCACCACGATGACGGGGAGGTTCTGGCCGACACCTGCTGGGCTGTGTCATATCTGACTGATGGCTCCAATGAGAGGATAGAGGTGGTGGTGCAGGCTGGCCTGGTGCCCCGTCTAGTACAGCTTCTCGCCTGTGGGGAGCTCTCCATTGTGGTATGTTATGTTGAATTTGTTAAACTGATAATATATTATTACTAATATATTTTAGACTTGACATGCTTTCATTATCATTCTAGACTCCAGCTTTGCGGTCAATTGGCAACATTGTGACTGGTACAGATGAGCAGACCCAGTGTGTGCTGAATGCAGGTGCCCTTAAGATGTTCACTAGCCTGCTGCGTCACCACAAGCCCAACATCCAGAAAGAAGCAGCCTGGGCAATGTCTAACATCACTGCTGGCAGGGATGCCCAGATTCAAGAGGTTATCAATGCAGGCCTGATACCCATCCTGGTGGAAGTCCTCAAAGAGGTCAGAATGCATGAGCAGGCAGAAAATATACCCGACTTATTGCATGGATTCTAACAAGATTAAGTTTAATTTTTATTGATCAGTCTAGCAGAAGTTCTTCTGCATTTTCTCCATCATAAAAACAATCAAAACAAGATCATCCTAGAGTCCAACTCCAGCTCTGAAACCAGAGTTTTAGTCAAGTATAATAACACAGATGTACCTAATATCAAATGCATATCAATGCATGTATTGTAGATTAATTGCATTATGTGGCTCTGCAGAGGATTTTGATTGCATATACATATTTTGTATTAAGCACATTATCACATTATTATTTTTTGTTGCTGCATAGAATTGACAGCTACTTGCTGTTCATTTTCAAACATTTTTAACTGAATATAACAATATATATGAATATACTGAAAACTGAATAGTAAAACCTCCTCCGTACTATGTGCAGCATATCAATTATCTTAACCACTTGTCCTCTCAAGAGTCGTGGGAGTGCTAGAGCCTATCCCAGCTGTCATTGTGCAAGAGGTGGGGTACAGCCTGGACAGGTCACCAGTCATTCACCGGGCTGACATACAGAGTTACACAATCATTTACACACACGCACACCTATGGGAAAGTTTGGAGTCACTGATTAATCTGTCTTTGGACTGTGGAAGAAAGCTGGAATACCCATAGAAACTCGGGGGACACAGGGAAAACATGCAAAATCTACACATAAATCCACTCAGCGGATCCATGGATTTGTACCTGGGTCCTTGTTGCTGTATACGTTATGTGCCGACCCCAGTTTCCTCATTATATAAACAAATAAAATAATTCTCTGAGCTATAAATATGTAATGATTTTGTGTTTTGTTGATTTAAGAAAGCTTATGTCCTGCATCACTGGTATTTTTCTATACTTATGTCTCAACTAAAATATCAGATGTATTTTGTGTTCAGGGAGACTACAAGACCCAGAAAGAGGCAGCATGGGCTGTCACCAATTATACCAGTGGTGGAACAGTGGCTCAAGTGGCATACCTGGTCCAATGTAATGTGCTGGAGCCTCTGCTCAGTCTACTGACAGCCAAAGAAAGCAAGATCATCTTGGTCATCCTGGATGCAGTCTACAGTATTTTACAGGTATATTACCAAAACTTAAAGTGAGTCAGTGTAAATTTTGTACAGTTATGGCTGCAGTTAGCGACATGTGTAAAATAAATATTACCCCAACCTCTCTGTTCTTGTTAGTGACCCCTGAGACTTACTGTAGAGCTTATCCTTCTATATCTATGTGTGATTAAACATGTTAATTAGCAAACGTGAAGTAGTTATCCATTTATAAAATACAAAATTTCCCATTCAAAAGATTCATATTTTACATAGAATTAATAAATGTCTAGCGTTGAGGTGTGTAATGAAAGTTTGAATTAGATATGAAGAAGCATTTGCACATTACTTTCCAAACAAAAAGTACAACTATACAATAAATATGTGCAAATGTTTGGTCCAGTGAAGGAAATTGACCTAAAATGAAAAGTATGTTCCGAGAGTCAGCCATGCATAAATATCTAAGCTTTTAAACATAGCCTTACACACTAAAGGAAATTGAAGTTAACACAGGGGGTTCCTCTGACAATAGAAAACATGAAGATTTGGTGAATTTACTAACATTTTAGTTGATTTAATTACACATAAGGATTCTTGATAGTCTCAGGTTCATCTCTGATCTGAGGAAACCATTGTTGTTTTTTCCTTTTCACACAGATGGCATACAAAACTGGTGAGATTGAGAAGGTGTGCCTGATGATAGAGGAGCTGGGTGGTTTAGACAAGATTGAAGCACTGCAGACTCATGATAATGAAGCTGTCTATAAGTCTGCCCTCAACATTATAGACAAATTTTTCTCTGAAGAGGTAAGTGTTAATGATAACAGAGGTCCAGATTAACCATGCAGAGGTTACAGCTAAATGTTGATTAATCCTGTAGGTAGAAGTAGTTCAATTTGTGAACTTAAGAGATCAGAATGAAAGTTGAATTCAAACAATGTAAATGACCGCAGTCCCAAGCCCGGTGGGGAGGGTTGTGTCAGGAAGGGCATCTGTTGTAAAATCCTTGCCAAATCAAATATTACTGTGGTGACTGCAAAAGGAAGCAGCCAAAAGTTACTTCCCTGGAAATATTTTCTGGATGGTCAAAATGTATATTGTGCTTAGTTTTGCAAGAACCTTCATGTCAGTGACTTTTGTGCAGTGTGACTTGATGATATTACAAATATGATACTTCCAACAATTGAAACAGAACTGACTGATGACTATGTTGTACATTACTGTATATGACTCATTCTCAGAATAAATGACAAGGTTACTCCTTTCTGTTTATTGTTGACTAAAAAGAAATGTGTTGTCTTCACAACATACAGTCTGAGCCAGAAGTCAGCTGGTTTCTTTAAGGCTTTCTTCAACACAATTCACTTTTTGCAATGAAGCAATTCCCTGGTCGAATTACTGACCAAAAGATTTCAGAATAAATTTAATTTGCTTGCTTTAACAGCATTTATCTTATCTGCCAGAAATTCACCTTATCCAGATTCTATACTAATCCACTAAACCTGTCCTCGTCTCTGCCTCACCTTTCAGCATGAAGATGATGAATCTGTGGTTCCTGAGGCTACAGCAGACAGCTATTCCTTCCAGATTGCAGAAGACCAAAGCACTTTCCAGTTTTAACACATCCACATTATAACTTCGAAAGAAGAATTTTACCTTGTTTATATTTTTGTATTTTTAGATATTTGATCCTTGTACATGACAGTACAACAAAATATCCATGTTTAAAAAAAAATGTAAATAAATTGTATTCATGCATAACATGGTTTTAATGATTGTTGAACTGAATAAGAAACTGATTTAAAAAGTTAATTTGTTAAAGAGATGTGAAGGTGGGAAATTGGATTCTACTTCTGTCACCACTAGGTGACACTGTGCTTATTCTTTATGCTTCTAGCGATCTTACATTTTATGATGACTATATTGTGTCGTGAACTATTTTATGAATGAAATTTGTGAATTAGTGTGTTCACAGAATATTATGACTATGATGGTTCACGAAGGTGAAGAAAGGATCAGAACCTTTCTCATTGTAGACCTACATTTACATGTATTTATCCTCATGAAAATCATTATGTTTACTGGGTGACAGTTTAAAATGGGTTATTATAATTGATGTGATTTTTGCCCCCCGGGGTGTATTCTGTATGTCAATTCGCATGATAGTGCCTTTATAAGGACTTAAGAAATTCTGGCTGTGACAGCCTTGTTTTAAAACATATATGAGCCCAAAACGCTTTTATATTCAGTAGTGTAATTACTCAGCATAACTGATCCAAAACTTATTTGTACTAATTTATTGTGCATATTCAGTACTGAACTGGAAACTGAAACTCAACGGGAAACTCATCCCAATAATCAGACGAGTTGTTCGACTCCGTCTGAATAACTTGTGTCAAGTTACCCACATCAAAACAGGAAGCCGCGCTGTTACTTTCAAAATAAAATGGACCAAATAATTGCCTTTTAATATAACACATTTGACTAGCAGTAAGTTGTTAAACAGAGATTTCATCACAGTTATAAGGATCATAAGAAGTCTGTGATTTATCTCGTAGATATAGCCTGATGAAAATTAATATGATCACAATTTTTGACAAACATACTTTGTCGTTAATAGTATTAAATAAGACGAACCTTCTTTACCAGCCGTTTTAATTTGAATGACAGCAGCGGATGTGGTTTTATATCTCCTCTCCGTGACCCAGCCTGCCTGCTGTAGCACAGTCTCCACCATCAGCTCCACCAACTTCAGCCTGAACTGCTGGAGCTGAGCAGGCGCCTGTCCGGGTGGAAGCAAACCCTCTATTTGATTTATATCAGTACCTGTGGCTCGCCAAATGAACATTTGGGAATGCAGTTATTTGTATTTTTGCAGAAAAGGGACTCAAAATGAGATTGTTATTCCAGCGATGTGATTATGATAACAATTATGTTGTACAGACAGCCTGATTTGCTATGGTGATACTACGCGCTAACCCCAAGCTAGCAAAGGGATTGTTTTGGGAGATATATTTTTGAAGAATTCATACGCCGACACATGAATTAGACACTTTTTGTGAATTTTCATCAAGCTGGGAAACAAAGGGGAATGTCTAACCAAGGAGTTAGGAGAAATGGCCCAGTAAAGCTGCGGTTGACAGGTAAGCGAATTTAAACCCCCTCCTGCATTAGCAAGTTAGCCTGCTAGCCAATCAGGCTAACAACATCTGTTATGGATACAGCTGGATGCTGGCGTGTGTGAAATATAAATACTCGACTCATATTTTATACTTATTTTTTGTCGCACTCAATTGTTGCAATTTAACTGAATGTAGATAACAGTATATAAGCAGCACGGAGTGCAGGCTATAAGTCTTGCTCTTTAGTAAACATTAGCTGTTAATGATAACGCTAGCTTGCTAACGTTATTATGACTGGTTATCACTTTAGCATCATTATAATGAGTTTTTCTCAAAGGGTATCTTATTAGATAAAATGCTGAAGATTAATGTGATATCGTGGAGTCTGTACTAAGGTACATCAGTTTATTTAGAAGGTTATTTCATTGTGGTGTTTTGACTTCTCCTCCCGTATCACTGCTATGTCAAATCATCTCTGGACTATCCCTCTCCTGCGCAGTCATGTTACAAGCAAACTTCAGCAGGTACAAGACACCGCGTTTATATCTTCATACTTAAGCTTTACCTGTGGAATCGCTAAAATGTGTCAAATAGTTTTTTTTCTTTATTGTGCTATGCATAATGTGGTCCATAAAGGAAAACTGTGGACGAAAGCACACAAGAGAGATACCAATTTATTGTATGATTTCTCTTAATGCAATACTGCAGTTTACTAGCAGTATATGTATTTTGTAACCAGGCAAACATTGTCTGGTTTGTCCCGAATTGAATGTAGAGATACTAAGTGGGCATTTACAGTGATGTGAAAAAGTATTGGGCCCCCTTCCTATTTTTTTATTTTTGTCATATTTAAATAATTCATCAATCAAAGGGCCAGGCAGGTTTGAACAGCTTTTTTCCCTTAATAATTGAAATCACCATTTAAGAACTTTATTTTGTATTTACTCAGGTTATCTTTGTGTTATGTTAAAATTTGTTTGTTTGTTTTGAATCATTTAAATGTGACAAATATGCAATAAATAAAAGTTTTACTTTACTTTACTTTAGTTGGCAGACGCTTTTATCCAAAGCAACTTACAAGGTGTAAAGTGTATGTGCAGGAACCAGATTTCCAACCTTTCACCCGTTCAACAACTGCTGAACAGAATTACAGAACAGAGAACTTAAAATTGTTTAATTTTTATTAGATTTGTTTTTGGTAATGGATCCATGTAGTATAACTTTGAATACCCATTGCAAAGACTAACAACAGGTGTTGTTAAAACAAAATAGTATGACCTTTTGTAGTGTTGGCCATTTGAATGAAAAGTCTTCTTATTCAGCACAGTGTGCTATAAGTGAACAAAAGGTTTATTTACTTTGAAAAGTGGAATAATACTGTAAAGACAAATAAACTCTCAAAGCTCGAAGACCTACCCACTTTTCCCCTCCATATGGGGAATGGCTTTAAATGGGCTACAGTGGTCTTCAGACGGAATCCCAGGAATGTGAAACCTCAGAGAGGGAGTCTTTCCTGAGTCTTTCTGTGAGTCTTTAGTCACATCCTCTGTCTGTCCTTCACTGGAGAGAAAGGATAAGGAAGACGGTGTGTGTGACCTGACATGTGGCAGAGAGCAGTCAGGCTTTCTACTCACACACTGATGATCAGTGATGCTGAATCTACATTTATACTTGTGTGTTCATTTCAAACTTTACACATGTGTTTAGTTGTGGCCACATTTGATTTATGTGTCTGTGACTGTGTGCATTTAGACCTAACATTACATACCAGCCATAGTCCAGTTTCACTCTGTCTGCTCTGTGGTCTCATGGTTTCCCTGTTTTTTCTGTGTCACAGACAAGGGCAATTGGCTAAATCCAAAGCTTGGATCCAAAGAAGTTAATAGGATTTATCATTATGCTTCATAATTTTTTTTCTTTGAGGTTTGACTTTTATGTTCAGCAATGGCCTTGCTGGGTTTCCTCCTCATTTTGTATAGATATAATTGTTAGCTGCCTGCATTTACAATTAAACAATGGGTGGACCAGCCACATTGATATTTGTATTTGAAATGAAATTGAATCTATATATATATATATATATATATATGCATTGCTAGTATCTCATTAGTAAATTGCAGTATACTTAGCTTCCAACCATCCCAGTTCTCATCATTGGGCTACAGGTATTTGAAGAATGATTAACAAGGCTAGACACTGCACTGTCCCCAGTAATACTTAACTAGGGCAACTCATTTGTGCAGTGGCTCTCACCTTATTTCTTTGCATTTTAAAAATTCAGCCACAAGTCTGTTAAATATTTTGCAATTCAAAAGTTACAGGAGTGGCAGTAGTTGGTAGAGCAGAAATCTATTAACCCCAGGGTCAGTGGTCGATTCCCAATTCCTCCTGGCTACATGCCAAGGTGTCCTTGGAGAAGACAAGAGACCCCATATTAGCGCTGCCATGTACTGTGTGGCAGCTGTCCAATAACAATTTCCCCAAAAGGAACAATAAAATATGTCACGCCCAAATTAAAAAAAAAAAACATACAGATGCTGATGTAAAGTAAAGCTCAGCTGGAGTAAGGTTTTGTTCTGACTGTGTTCCTCACGGTAATATGACATTGTTTCTTTGTGAAATTGGTTCTCCATCAAAGCAAAACTTTTTCTTGATAGGTGATACAATGCCCATTGAATTTGAAGTGAGCTCAGTTTGCCACCCACACTGGGATCACTGGGATCATTATGTTGGAATTTGTGCTGTAGGATTTTGACCATGGTTATCCCCAGTTTAAGCCTTCAAATGCCAACTTCTAGGTCCTGACAAACACTGTTTTGGAGCACTTTCTAATGCCTGGAACATTTATCTGGGTCAGCTGTTCTTTGATGCCTAAATTAATAAAAATAAAATTGAGTTTGCAGGTAGGTGGTGTGTTGTCGTGTCACTATAGATCTTCCTGACAAGCCTGTAAAAGAGAGCAGTCTTGGGTTTTGGGAGCTGTTATACCTTAGATGCACAGAGCTGATGGTGTAGTCCCCCCTCTGTTACCATGGCAGTGAGAGCTAGTGAATGATTTACAGAAACTGAGTAGGAACAGATTTTCCTTGGCTGGATGGAATCTAGAGTTTCTCAAATGTGATTGATATAAGATGTATGTTTGGATGAATCTATCTCTCACCCATTTTTAAATATGGCCTCCTGGCTCCACTAATCTGGTGCTGCATTTCCTGTTAAGGAGAGAATCCATCTATGTGATCCATTTCCTCCATTAGCCTCCAGTTGGCACGCAACAAGCAGGGAACAACTGGAAGATTTGTCTTAGGATTGTTCCTGTTCTGTTTGAACACATGACACCCTGACATGTAAGGAAACCCACATTTCCACTTTTCATCTGCTGCCTGCTCTGTGGGTATGACCCATCATTACATTTTGGGAAACCTTTCTGGATGTTGTGTATGTTGAAGGGGGAAACGCCAGAAAGCTGATGATTAAGATAAAAATCTAGCTTCTGTTCTCTCAATCCAGCATTTTAGGGAGGTTATCAGGCACCACTGTGTCAGTCCTCACTGTCAGCTCTCAGAAAGTACAGCATTGTGTGTCAGCTTGTTTGTATGTGAAAACGCAATGTTTGTGTTCTCAAAACAGAAGATAAACACACACTTTCACGTGCACACACAGACTCACAGACACACTCATATGCACAGTGGACTTTTCACAGGATGTACTGTCAGCACGCGATGCTGAACTAAATTAGGCTTGCCAGCTTCCTAAAATATGAGGAATGTTACAAAGTGTGCACTATGGTAATAATGAGAAACTGACAGGAATCGTCAACTCTTAGGTTATCATGCCCACATGGGGTTTCAAGATAATTATAGAAATGCTTTGTCCACATTAGAATGGTAGAAAGATTTAAATGTAATTCAGTTTTATTAAGAGAGATGTGGTAAAGCATAAATGTTTATTGGATTATTTGCATGTTTAAAATTGTGCTGTTTGCCTAAATCTGGCAACTGTGTTCCACGTATGCCTTTGTATTTAGTTTCTGAATCTTAAAATTTGTCTCACTACCACTGCTGAAGCAGTTTTTCATGGTTTAGGTTTGTAGTAATATTTCCTGCTTGCCAGTTTTACTGGTATGGTTTGAATGAGAGCTGATTACATAATGATAGTCACATTTAATCAGCACATTGTGAGTGTGGTGACTTGCATGTGCTGGTGGTGGATTTTATTTAGTTAAATCGAATATGTTTAATTTCCGAGAGGCGTTTTTCCCTTCAAAACAATAGAGTTTTGACAGTTGAAATGTGGGCCAGAGCTAGTGATTATCATTATTCATCAGCACACAATGGACATGAGTCATACAGTGATGTGCTGGTCTCTGTTTTATGTATCCCTGGCACCAGCTTAATTTAGGAATAGCAATGCTCTGGCAGAAGGTGCAGTTTGACCCAGTTACGAGACAATTAATAGACACAGCTCAGTATTCATGATTACTTTAGATATTGCCTCTAAGGTTTCTCATGTGAAATATGAGAAATACAGGTTAAAATCAAAAGCATTGGTGATTAACTGCTGCATGTCCACTAAGTAAACCTGTAGCTATTCTGTGTGCATCTTGTTTCTCTGCTCTAACGAATAGATAAAGCAGTGTGTTGTATCTGGAGGTCAGTGGGTGACTTGTCTTTGCAGTCCATTGCCTTTTTAAAGTCTGAAGTTCAGTTCTTGTGCTGTTTAAGCTAGAATGCATTGAGGGTGATGTGCTCAAACTTTTGTGCTCATTTGCATACTGCTTACCTCTGGTTTTCCTTTTTTTCTGCCATCACGTTTCCTCTTTGACTTGCCTGTTTTTGTTTTTCTGAGCCTGTCTGTCACTCTCATTTCTGAACATGCTGTACAGCACTGTGTGTGTGTGTATGTGCATACTCGCGCATGCAAGCTCTACACTGTTGCTTGATCACCTGTGTTTGTTTACATGCTTTAGCTAACATTTAAAACTTGATCTGCTGAGACAAGAGAGCAGCCGTTAAAAAAAACTTTCTGCTGTTGTCAGTCCTTCCATCAGCTGATCTTATGATATTTCTTATTATATCTGCAGTGGTACCACATTTCCTCCTATGTAAGTCTTCTGTTTTTAGTCCCCTCTCACTTCCAGTGCCCCACTACCTAAAAATCTAAAGCCCAAGTTGTCAATCAAGGTTTTTGTTCTTGTTCTGTATGTCTATCACACAGAAATGTAGATGTTGTCCAGCTTCTTTCCTATGTAGATATACAGATATTTACACATTTTAGAAAAACCTACACAGTCTTTACAAAAGTGCACACAGTTACTGCAGTGTTGCTTTTTAAAATTTGAAATAGATGTTTAAACCAATAATCAGCTTGCTATTCATCTTGTTGTTAGCCTTATAGTTAAAAAAATGCAGGTGTTGCAATGTAATTACAAAATAACTATGATCTTAAAGTTTTGCACTCAGATGCTGCTTTGCATTGGCTATTTGCAGTACTTCTGATTTCAATAGACCAATGCATTTCAATGCAAAAGCAGTGAAGTCAGTCTGTGCTTCAGTCTGTTCACCTGGGCAGGTGAGGCTGAAGGCAGAGCTATATGCTTTCATAATGTGCGGGATAGTGTTTGTTTATTAGATGTATAGAGATTTTAAAGAAATTTTAAATTCTCATAAAGATTGGGTCTCAATCTGTGAATGTTGAGCTGAATTTAGGGTTAGGGGGTTGTATTTAGCATAAATGGCATTGATTAGTCTGTGTTCATAGTCCTTGTCAGAAAAGAGTGATATGGCTGTGTGTGAGCAGACTGTGTGTGTCTGTTTGTCTTCTTGATCTTGCCTCTAGCGTCTGGGGTCACTGTGTTGTGGTTAGGTTTTGTAGTGCAGCATAGAGCTCTATACCCAAACTTCCTCCAGCTCTGTTTAGTCTGCATCACTAGCATATACTTCAATCGACCACACGCACTACACAGGTTCTATACACTCATTCAGTGTTCACATGGTCCTCCTCACCACATGGAAACATTGTTCTTCATTCTATGATGCAGCTGTTCCAGCTGTATTCATCATTTCTCTTATCATAAAATCTATAAGGAAAGACATTTATTTTTAGGTTTGGCAGTCCAGACAAAAAGGATGCAATTTGGTTTGATTTGTTGTCAAAATATGAAAATATTCTCACTGGTTAATCCTAAACAATAATGTATATATCTTAACTCCTTCTAAGCCTCAGTGTGTGTGTGTGTGTGTGTGTGTGTGTGTGTGTGTGCGTGTGTGTGCGTGTGTGTGCGCCACCAGTGTGCCAGACATGTAGCTGCCAGACAAGTACCTAGACAGTTACTTCACACACAGAACATGTGTGCTGTTTTTGCTGTTCATTGACACTGTTTTTGTGAAATGCTTACACATACTGTTTTATTTTTTACTTTTTCATGTTCTTCAGTCAAATACAGCAAAGGAACTCTTCTTCTCCAGCGCCAATAAAATGTGTTGGCGCTGGAGAAGAAGAGTTCCATCCTCATCAATTGTGGCAAGACTACAATCCAATTATTTAGTCTTTAACCAGCATTTGTCTGTATAATAATTAATTACTGCAGAGTACTTAAGATCTCCGTGGTGTACAGCAGTACTCAGTTTTCTTTGTTTTTCAAACAGCTGCAGACACTGACGCTTTCATCTGTCGCAATGTAAAGTTACCACCAGAGTCTAAGTTACATGTTGAAGTAGAAAAAAATCTAGATCCACTGTGATTTCTCTGTTTAGTCATAATGAATTATAAAATCTATTTGCACCTTTTGCCTGGTGCTCTCCTTTATTCCTCTGACATTTTGCCCCTGAAGGTTTGTATCTATGTAACAATGGTTATTATTGCATCCCTTGAATAGAAGGGAATCTCCCCTCTCCATACCCTGTTCATCTTCAAATCAAATTAAGCTCTTGTGTTTTTGATTTGCATTGTTTGACTGTTGATGCTGATGTACATGGATGTAATTCCATATTCTAAGTGAAAAGTGATCACTGAGCTCTATATTACTGTGGTCATTAGTTTCTCTGTGTGCTCATATTTCATGCTGTGGATATATCCCCTGGTTTCTTAATGTATACCCTCTTGTTTCATTGATGCTTTTGTTTTGAATTGACCTGTGGATTTTTCTATTCAACATAACCACTGTAAAGCAGAATAGAGCAGCATTGCTCTGGAGAGATGCCAGCTATGTGCAGCTGGTTTGTCCTATATTAACTCAAGATGAATGCTACTTGAAATTTGATCGGGCCTTAATGATTTGTTTTGAAACATTACTGTTTAAAAGTGACAAATCCAAGCTGGCGTGCTGTAGGATGACTTTGGCATATGAGGCAACTGACTCAGTAATGAAATCTTACAGAGAGCTGTCAGTTTTATAACTCAGCTTAACCGTTTTCAACTCACGGCCTGTGTGTTACCACGTATCACTCAGGGAACGAACATGCTTAAAACTGGACCTTTTGTGCACAAGATACCCGGCTGAAGGATGAGCTCAGGGAAATTATAATTTTGTCTTTTCAGTAATACACAGGTCCATTGGAAAGAAAGGATGCAGAAGTATGGTTGTTGAAAAATACACTGTATTATCCTTTTTGTCGAGTACGATATCACTGTGTTATTTTCTTTTCTTTTAAGTAGATGTATGAAACTTTGTTCTTGTTCCGCATTCAGTGAATCTTTAGTTTTATCTGCTTTTGAAATTACTTGGTGGCATTGGTGTATTTCTGAGCAGGAAAATGGAAAGATTGAACACCTCAGTATTGCATAACAGCCTCTGACTGGAGAGGAGGTGAGCTTCAATATGCAGAATACATTAAACTTTCCAAGTGCTTCAGGAGGATTTTCCTCCAGCATGTGAAGGAGAAGAATCACCTTTTCTTTTATGTTGGAGCATAATATTTCTGACTGCCTTTGAGAATTATGAGGAAAGGCAAAAACCTGAATCTTAAAAACTTAATTTCAGGTAATTAGTCTACAACCTTAACTTTTCTGCACTGTTGCTCTTGCATCCTGCCTGTCTCTTTTTCTCTCTCTCTGCCTGAACTCTCTACCTCCCCACTCGAGACCCTCATCATGTGTCACTGTATCCTGCATTTTTCTCTTCAGTCTTTTACTCATTTCTTTCTTGAACAGGATGTCCCTCATCTCTCTGTCATTTCTCTCTCTTCCTTCCTCTCCCCCACTCACCCCCGGATTTAGTCCAGACAGCTGACAGACGACTCTGCCGGTGTGGCTCCAGTTTGGTGTATTTTTTTTCTTTATCTGTTTTCAGCTTGTGATGTGAGCATGCACACACACACACTTCCTGTACTACTCTCTCACCACTATACAGCACTTAGTGTAAGTCTGAGTTTGTTTGGCAACCCTATGGAGTCTGTGGGGGTATTTGATGAATTATTATGAAAAATAAAAAAAGTGTTTTATTGATAATTATTATCAATTAACATAATTTTATAGTGCAAAATTAGCAGTCTAAAGAACTAGTAATAGCTATTTCTATAGTATATTGCATTTCTTGATGGGGCCAAGCAATTAAAGGAATGTTTTTGTAGCCCTGAAGATTGACTCAGTCACTGTCTTTTTATAAGAGACCTTTAAACCTCAGTGAAGGTGAAGGTAAAAACAAACATATTAATGAAAATTAAAAGAAACAAAAAAAATACAGATACCAAACAAGATACAGACAATATAAGACTTCGACATTCAAATAAAAATTGAAACTAAAACCATTTTTATAAACTAAAACTGAAATTCAAATTCAAAACTGACTCATATAAAATGAGTAAGAGGTCTAAGAGCCCTTTATATATAGTATATTTACCTTTGATTCAGAGAAAATTAAAAATATGTGCTGTCTGCAACGTCAAAGGATGTTCGCATTGGACGTCTCACTGTTGCTAGGCTAGAGTCGTAAATATTAACTACTTTTTGCTGGTGTGTAAAGAAAAGGCATTTCACTCCTGTTTGCCCTTTGTTTTCTGTTTAACAAAAACAGAAGCAGAAAAACAGGTTAGACTTTATGGATCTCTTTCCTCCCCCTCACTGTTCGTCTGCTACTGTTTCTGCGGTCAGACTGCCCACCTACTGTATCTGTGTGTGCGTCTGGTAGACCACTCAACGTGTCTACAGTACGAACACACAAACACAAACGAACACACACTCGCATGCTGCCACTCAAATCACATCCACCCTTCTCTGAATCTGTTTTCAGTGTAACTGTGGGAGAAAGACAGTTGGAGGATGAGGGTGATGCAGTGATTTTTATTGTGGAGATGAGGATCAGGTATAGCTCAGATGGCGCCTGTGTGCCACACCATCCCACTCCACTGTTAACATCATAATAACAACAGGATCAAGGTTTACAGACTGTCTATGAAGGTCCAGAAGTACAGAGAAATCATTCCCTCACTGCTCACTGCCACCCACACAATAAAAAATCCCAAGACTCCATCTTGAAATTCTGATGGGTTCCACTGAATATTTACACACAGAAGCGATGAAAAACGCTGCAGCCTAAGATAACTTCTCTCTGTGGTATTCACCATTCTTTGCTGCACATCTCACCACTAACTGTGGTGGCTCTGGAAATGGGGCAAAAATAATGTGAGTTGTGCCAGTAATACAGTTCGCACAGTGAACGCTCGTGCACAGCCGTTAGGGA
Source organism: Ctenopoma kingsleyae (assembly GCA_032353495.1). Lineage (NCBI taxonomy): Eukaryota > Metazoa > Chordata > Actinopteri > Anabantiformes > Anabantidae > Ctenopoma > Ctenopoma kingsleyae. Next base: position 16,064,040 of record JAUBNQ010000001.1, on the reverse strand, counting down.
GATGGCAGAAAGTAATTTCCTGAGTTGTTGGTCTGGCTCTGATAAGCTCTGTAGGAGTAGCAGCTGTATTTATGTTCTGTGAGCTCTCGTTCTTATTTCGTCACAACTAACTTTCCCAGCTTCATATTGTATATTGATAATGATTGGCTCCTGTTGCTAGTGTTGCTGTATTAATATCCACTAACTATGTCTAATGGGTGTGGTTACTCAGCCCCAATTGAAGGGCGTTGTGTATTTATTAAGTCCTGATACTAACACTGGAATAATGGACTACGCCTGAATTTTCACAATCAACCAGACTCTACTGTGCAGTGGTTATTCAATAGATAACTTTTTCTATTCTTAGCGAGGGATGCTTTTCAAAGCAGAGACAAAATATAAGTTATGTCATTTTTCAGTTTTTAACATCATAACATGCTGTGACCCTCCTCTTATTAGTGCCTTATCATAGCACACCACTTATGGAGTTTTGTATGTGGTATGTTGTATCTCTGTGAAGCTCATTAGGAGTCAAAATATACAGTATGTCTGTGAGAATATTGGGTGTGATGCTGTTGTAGAGTCTCGGGTAGAAACCATTTTGTCTGATACAAGGATAGTGCCACCAAATTGCTCCCCTAATAGCTGTGAGATGCAGACAGAAACAGCATGTTGTTATGCATAGTTTAATTTCTCTCTCCTGCATCACGCCTCTCCTCTTTATTACCTGTTTTTTTTGTTTGTTTTTTTTACTTTTTCCTTCTTAATTTTCCCTTATTTCTCCTTGGTGGGTTTTATTTGTCCCTGTCCTGCCTTCCATCACAGCAGTTCTGCTCTTTTATTGCTGTCTTTTGCTCCTCTTAGTGCTCTCCACATTCCCACCATCCCAACCCATCCTCCGAATACCATTTTCCACTTTATAATCATGGTCTCCATCTGCCTCGGCCTTGTCCTCTCATGTTTGCTTCTTTCTAAGGGTTAACAGTCTATACAGAGACAGCAAATGAACACGCTCAAACTTACAGATGTTGCTCAGACATAAGCAGCCTGTTATTTTCACACACAGACATAGAGTCTTCAGTTGTGGTTTAAAGTGCCTCAAGCAGATGAGCTGGAAAACATTTAGTGCAATGCATATATAACAATGACAAAAGCATTCACATGTTCTTGTACCTGTGAATTTATTAGCTGCAGGGGCTAATTACAGTTTTATCTTCTTTGTTTTTTTTCCTTTCTGCTTTAGCATTATGCAAGGAAACCCCTCTTTCATTCTAAACCTACAGAGTTTTGACCCTGTATGAATCACATATAGTAGTCTTTTTTTTCTTGAATACTGGCAACAATTACAGTGAATTCCTGAGACAGGTATTGCATAAATTACACAGTATGGTCAAATGATCTAGACTGTACAATAAATAATCTCTCAACCATACGTGTACTTAATGAGTCATATGGGAATGACTTTCTTGTGGCAGTAAATCACACTTGACTGCATCTAAATTAAACATCAGTCTGAATGCTTCCTGCATGACTATTCCGTTTACTATATGACTCTTTAGTCATTAGATGAGCTTGACCCTTAATTCTTTTCCTTTATCCTTCCTTCCATCCTTTTGTTTCTCTACAATCCAAACACTCCATTTGTTCATTATGAGGCAGCTTGCCTCTACCTAAAACTCACTGAGCTTTTTCCCATGTTCTTTCTTAATTTCAATGTCTTTGCACTTTGCCTTTGGCCATTTCTGTTAATATGCAGTCACAATAATAATAGTTGTAATAAAAATGCTGATTTCCACTGCATCTACAAGTAAAATAGAAAAAATGGGTTTTGTGACATTTTTATGCTTTCTAAGATCTGCAATATATTTGACAGTGTTTTAGCTTAGTCAGGTCCCAGTTTATGGAAGAACGATAAAACAACAACAACAAAAATTCAGATGGCAGGTAAATTTCAACCAACAAGGTTTGTACTTCACAAGGCTTCCAAAAGTTTTGAGACAGCATAGGCAATTACAAATGCCACATTTTTCACATGCACATGCACATGCTCATTCTTATATCCCTCCTCTTCCCTCCTGTCATTTCTTTATCTTTCCCCATTACCCCTGCTTCTCCTCTCTCTGTGTTTACACTGTTGCCAGAATGACATCACTGTCAAAATTCAGTGCTCTAGATTAACTTCTTCCCTTTCTATACTTCTGTCTACTTTCCCATATTTATTTCCCTTTCTCCTCCTCTGCTGTCTGCAGTCCACAGATTTATGGCTCTAGATAGACCTCGCTCCACCCCTCCTCACATTCCTCCCGTTCTCCATTCCACTGTAGATTCCTACCTCCAGATGAACATTTTGTTTTTACCTTCTCACCCCTCTCCAAACTAACGCTTCTCCTCAGTGTAGTGACTGACTGCATTTACATGCACTTAACTAGCCAGGATGCTCAAAAATGAATCAACAGGTAACCAGGAAATGAGTTTACATGCACTTGAGTAACCTGGTTACCTTCAATCTGTTTGCACATGCAGATGAACAGTCTGATGCATTTTGGAATCATGGTTCACAGACTTTAACTGTATAGTGACTGAAGATGCTGCCTACTGATGCAGCGATAGGAAGACAGGACCTTACAACCTTAACAGAGCTCTTTTTTACAGCATGAAATGTCTGAATAAAAAATATGTGGTGGAAAGCAATTTATTTTGACTCTTACAGGCCGCTTTCTGGTTTTTTTATGTTTTATTGTTTTGGTGGACTTTGATTTAAAAACGAGGAGGCATTGTTTCATGTTGATGTTTCATTCATCCAGCCAACTCCACTCTACCACCTCTGCTGTATTTTGTGCTCTTTTCAAAAGTCATTTAGAAACGTGTTTATGTGTGTATGTGTATCTGTGTTAGGATAAATCTATCTGGAGAATTCAGATTTTTCTAATCCCCTGTTCTGAAACCAGGTCTCTCATTTACTTGACAGTTAAGAAATCAGCTTACTCAAGAAAGCCAATTGTAAGCATGTTTAGTGCAACACATTGTATGTTCCAGTCTAGATTCTTGACTCCAGATTGTTGGCGTCTGGGAGCAGAGAGGAGGGGCAGTGTCAGCTGTACACTACTGGCCTCTCAAATGAATGACATAATTGGCATCCCGAGCATTCCCTGGGTTAGAGAAAGGCTGAGGTTGGGAAATTGAGAAATTGCTTTCCAGGGGAAGTGCGATATAGATTAGATCCCCAGTTTGGCAACAATACCCAATTTTAAAGAGCAATAATTGCTAATTCATAACAAACCATCATTATTTTGTTGCAGTGTGTACTTGCTGCAGTAACGTAAAGTTGGTCACGTACACACAATTGCTTGTGCTTGACATTTGGCCAATGTGTATACTAGTGAGTGAGCGAGCCTGCCTGCGAGGCGTGAGGAGGGGAAGAGGAAGTGTTTTGTTTAACTGTTGAACAATGCTGTGAATGAGACAGCATGGGCTGAAGGTGAAGGATGTGGGCCTTCCCTCTGAAATCCCTTTTAGGAGAGGGTTTGTAATGTAATATAATGCACAATTTTTTGTTCAAACTTGATAATTGTTGACATTGCTCAAAGAAAACTGCAAAATATTGTTTTACACCCAAATTGACATATTTCACATATTTTGAACACCTCAGCTGTGCCAAATTTTCTAACTCTGTTGTGCAATATGGATGTATTTAGTCTACAGAAAATTTATCATGTTTTCAAATCATGAAGTTTTGATAAAGAAGGAAGTTTTGAAAATTGAATGTTGTTGAATACTGTGAAACTACTGAGTGTAGCAGCGTAGATCACTGCACATCTCCCATATTAAATTGCATCAGGTGAATTATGTGCAAATTTGAGCCATCAAATTTTGGCTTTGGGCCACATGTACATTTAATTACTTGGTGTAACCTAGATTTTGAAGGAGTATGGATGTTCCTTCAAAGCATGACCTTTTCCTTATATTATTAATCTTTCCACTTGGATGCTATTTTGGAACAGTTTTCTGTTGGTGAAGCTGCCTGAGGTATAAAACATTGTTATCATAACAGCATTTTTTTTGATAGTTTCAGCAGGTTTAGATCATTGCATGCCTCGAGGAAGCCGCTGTGCCTTGGGAAAGATTCATGTTCAGCTTGTTGGTAGACAACCATGTCCCCCACTGTCATCCTACACTTTTTGGTTTTATTGCTACTGGGTGGTTTGAAATAATAAGAAACTTGACATGACAAAGTGAACAATGTTTCAAAGGCTCATAAATGAGAGCTAACATTTAATTGCACTCCAATATATTATACTCCAGTTTCTGTTTCAAAGTATTGACAGTTAAATCACTGAACCATACTGACTACATCTGCATTGAGCCAACTTGATCTGTAAATACATATTTCTCTCTCAGTTTTGGCTATCCGTCCAGATTAAAACAGAAGTTTTCTTCCTCTAAAGTGGAATTTTTCCAAACTGGCCCTGGGTGTGTGTGTAAATCTGTTGTACTGTGTAAGGGAAAACTGAGCCTTTGTTTGAAAAAATGTTATATCAGCGACCAAACAGATGGTGGCACTTAATGTGGAAGAAAAAGAAGAAGAAACATGACGATAGTGATACCAACGGTGGATGGTTTCATGCAAGTGTTGGTGTCCTCATTATCTATTTTGATGTCTTATTATACATTTCTTCCCAAAGCAGTAAACAAGCACTTTACTATTGTTCTTAATTTTGGCTGTACTGCCAACAAGGTAAAGGACGATCTTGATACTACTACTACCCTTCGCCAAACAGTTCTTTTTAAAACAATTTAAGCACAGTAAGTGGATGCTGATGCAGCTCCAGTTGACTGTGCTGTTCTTTGTAGTGCTGCCAGAGAATTAATTAAACAAATAAACCACAGAATGGCTGTACTTGACCATGGAGTTGGCAGTGCACAATCACGCAACCATCTACAGCAGTAAGTGAGCACAGCCCCTTTGGTCTAGGACAGAACAGCCGAACACAGTGGTTTGATAATGTTAACACAGAATGTAAGAGGCATGCTGGGGGTTCAGTGGACTGTGCAGTGCAAGTCATACACTTTTGTGAATACAGCTTTTGTCTTGTCACCCTCTTTAAAAAAGAGGAACTCTTCTCACCCCTTTTTCCAACAAACAGAGCAAGGCATTAAGCAGCCACTAAAAATGCAGACTTGGAGACTCCCTTGAGAAAACAAACAGGAATCCCCTGACGCCCCTGTGCCCCTGGCTGCTTATAACCTTTCACATTTTGACCAGAACTAATTCCAACCTTAAGCCTGACTATTGTGTTCAGACAAATGAAGACATTACAAAGTTCCAGCCTCTCTGACTGCCTTTCTCTGAGATTAGAGGAACACTGTGCATGTTTTGTAATGAATACTAAGGCCTTTGCTTTTTTGTGATACACAATATAATTATAAAACATCACTGTGCAAGTTGTGGCTTCTGTGTTTGTGGTCCTATTGCAGTGGGACTCTTACCACTGCAAAAGGTAATGATTACATGTTATTGCAGTATCAATTTATCAAAGAGATTTTTGTGGTGCCCAGCTGTGTTGTAGCACATAAAGCCCTTGTCACAGTTAAAGATTTTTATTATTTATCTGTGGCAGGGAATCAGGGAATATTATCCCGTCTGTTAACATGGGAAGACAGGACTAGCATGGTATTCACACACTAAGATAATTATATCTTTTTGAAATACCTGTTGTAATAGTTATATAACATTTGGCTCATTGCATAACACAGATTATCTGCCCTATTGGCAGTGTAACATATTCAGTAACATATTCAGAAGCATTGAGAAAGATGTTGGCTTAAACAGGACACTACCAGATCCCTTGGAAGTAGAATGCTATGGTTGACCCCTGAAGCCTAAGGACATTGTCTGAGTCAATAACAAGCTGTTGTCTGTCTCCACCTCAGTTACCTACCAGACAGTGGTATAGACATTATCCTTGTATGTTAGTTAATAAGATAGATAAGCTCGGTGTGGTGTGACTGTTTGATTTATGACTTAAACTTTAGAACTTGTAGAATGGGGTAAATTACCCACATATGGTCCCAAAACGGCAGTTCTTTCAAATCCTTTAAAAAAAATAATGGAGAAGAGTTGACCCATTAAGTACTATCCCAGATTGGTTTATTAATTAATGTGCACTCTTGCCTTCTCTTCTAGATTTATTAAGTATGTAAGAAAATCATTTGTAGTGTAAGTTTTCACCTTCCTTTCGGTGTAGTAAATGAACCACACTGCAGCACTGGAAAATGAAAAACTCATTATACAGTACTGTGCAAAAGTTTTAGGCCACCATTAGATGTATTTTTTAGCAATGCTATGATGGCCATATTTATATATTTCAGTTTTATATTTTCAGTTTTTACATTAGAACAACTAGAAACACAAGGTTGCTATTCTTCCACAAAGACCACCTGATCAAGCTTCTTCGGACTATGAAAGGATCAACTTGGCATACAGATGCTTGCTGGTCCTTGTCCTTACTGGACTTCTTCCAGTCTCTCAGAGTGGAGACTGAGAAACTTCTTATTAGATTTTGACTAGGGATGTACCGATCTGGTTCCCAAACAATAGAGATATTTAATCCTATTGTTGAATTACAGTATACCTCGACTCGTAGATGACTTTGAAAGGATTAGCTTTCCTGACTTTGTAGACAAAGTGCAACAAATTAATACACAGATAAATGTAACAAACTGTTATTTATTATTAAAATAATAAATTGTGCATGACACCAACTTGGAAGAGCATTTAAAATAAGTAGGAATAAAATTAGTGCAAATAGGAGAATCCAATATATTCAGACATGGATCCAGACATTACTCAGCATATGAGAACGCAAATGCCCAAGTCAGACAGCCTGGAGGTTACCTGGACTTTATTCACCAAGTCCCCAAGTCCCCCCTAAATTCAATTCAATTCAATTTTATTTCTAAAGCACTTTAAAAACGACACAGTCGACCAAAATGCTGTACACAGTTCTAAAAATCATAAATTAAAATCCAATAAATCAATATCACCTGCTTACAGTAGCAGCAATAAAAACGGTAACAGTGACACCAAAACCTCAAGGTGGGTTAAAAGCCAAAAAAAGTGAGTTTTAAGAGAACTTTTAAATGCAGAGAATGATTCGGCCTGCCTAATGTACAATGGTAGCGCATTCCATAGTTTCGGGGCCACAGCTACAAAAGCGCAGCCACCACTAAGCTTCCGCCTGGTTTTCGGGACAGCTAAGAGTAAATGATCTAAATATGATAATGACCCTAAATATTACAAGTAGTTGTTGAACTTGTTGGTGTAGCAAGCAAAAAAAATTAAGTACCTCCAATATTATTATTAATATCAATATCGATTGTTGCATCCCTAATTTTGATAGGTCTTCTACTCCTATTTTCATACTTGACCCATTCATATTTCTCTTACACACAATATTTATTACTTTAGCCTATTGAAGCAGTTTTTGTAATATTTTTGTTTTTTTAATACTGTGTACAAAATTTCTACTTGTACTGTAATAAATAGTCACAAAAAATACATACAGTCATGGCTGAAATTATCGGCACCCCTGAAATTCTTCCAGAAAATGCACCATTTCTCCCAGAAATCGATCAATAGTAGATTGACATGTTCTTTTCTTTGTAGGTCTCATTCTGTTCTCTGTAAACAGTAGAATGATGTCCTTTACCATAAAGCTCTACCTTGGTCTCATCTGGATTTTGGATTCCTCAAGTACATTTTGGCAAACTCCAGTCTGGCTTTCTTATGTTTCTGTGTCAGCAGTGGGGTCTGGGTCTCCTGCCATAGTGTTTCATTTTGTTCAGACATTGACGGATAGTTTGAGCTGACACTGTTGCACCCTGAGTCTGCAGAACAGCTTGAATTTGTTTGGAAGTTGATCTGGGCTGTTTATCCACCATTCGGACAATCCTGCGTTGCAGTCTTTTATCAGTTTTTCTCTTGCGTCTGCGAGCAGGGAGATTAGCTCCAGTGCCATGTGTTGTAAACTTCTTGATAATGTTGTGCACAGTGGACAAAGGAACATGAAGATCTCTGGAGACTTGT
>JAUBNQ010000001.1:16021506-16042573 GCA_032353495.1 Ctenopoma kingsleyae | reverse complement strand
ACACACACACACACACACACACACACACACACACACACACACACACACACACACACACACACACACACACAGAGGGAGTAATACACAGAAACGCACAGTGCAAGCACAATATACCAAAGTATATAAACCAAAATGTAACTAGAGTAACTAGAATCTAAATTGCTCAACACAAGTTGTACTTTTATTTTAGCACAACAATTTACCACTTTCTGTGATTCAGCTTACATACTAATCCTATACATTTTGGTGTGTTTAGTAGGGAAACCCCACTCCTTGTTCTTGATATACAGCAAAATATAGCTTAGCATCAGAGCTGACAACTAGTCTATAATTATGCATGTGTGTCTGTGCACACCAGTGAATGTGTGATTGCACATTTGAATGGTAAACTTTGTGTTTGCTCTTCAAGCTGTCTGGGTCTGGAGGGATTTCCTCTGTTCTTAAACCATGACTAGACTGGCCTTGCAAACATTCCTTTAGGATCAGCTAACCTGCCTCATTATACAGTCTGAAGGTCTACACCGCAAAAATGGTGCAAATTTTTTTGTCTCTGTTTTTTGTCAGTGTATATGTATACTAATGTTTTGGAAGGTTTGCTAATGAGTTAATTTAATTTTATCATTCTGACAGTATATTAAAGCAACCTTATTATTATGGGGTTGAGCTCCCTAAAAACATACACCTTGCCTCACTGAATCCTTTGACATTGTATAACAGTTTTATTGACATGTTTCCATTTTTTCCCTGTCAGATACATTGGAAAGTCAGACTCCATCACTATCAGTGTATGGAATCATAAGAAGATCCACAAAAAGCAGGGCGCCGGTTTCCTGGGCTGTGTCCGCCTCCTGTCCAATGCTATCAACAGACTCAAAGATACTGGCTGTGAGTATCTATTAATGTTTGTGTGTGCTGAAGTGCATACTCTGTGTCTTTGAACACTCACTAAAGACAGGTGACCAGTGTTTGATATGTGCATGTTGAAGTGAGGCGCCAGTGAGGCATCTCCCACTCCCTCTTCATCCCTATCCCTGACTCCCTCTCTGTATCACACAGAAACAAAGTTAATTTGTGTATAAAAGACAACAATAAGATGCCATCAAGGTCCTAGCTGACAAGCACCTGTCTCATTCTAACAGTAATTCTCTACAGAGCACATGTAGCAGGCTTTGAGATTGAGCTCCATTAGCCTTAACTTTGGCCATTGATGACTGCTGGCTGATACGTGGCCCCAGTTGACCCTGGTAGTGGTCGAAGATTGCATCAACAATTAAAACCTCCATCAGTGGCCTGGTGGTTAATTTTTAAATGCTGGAGAGCATTTGTGTTACCTCCTGATGTCAGCAACACACATACAGTGCAACACTCCAAACCAAAACAGGTGCAGGTGGGCAAGGTACTGTTTCACTTTGGCACTGGTGCCATGTCAGTTTCACTACAGTAAACATTTCTTGAATGTTCTTGATGCACTCTTATTCACTTCCTCTGCAGATTTTACACAAAGCACACTTCTTTGATTGTTTCAACTTAGATTGCAGCTTTGTGGTTGTAAAATCTCCTTCAGTTACATTGCAGTATCAATTTGAAAATGATGTCTTTCCAGTGCCTCGATTTTGTCTGACTGCAGCAGTTTGATAGCTCACCTTCTATCAAGCTATGTTGCTCTTTCAACAGTGCCACTGTTCCCAGCTCACAGCCTGCTGCCACCTGCTTTAGATGTCTGGCACCTGGTACTAAATCACTAGACAAAATTCATTTTAGCTCCATACAACTTTCTGTCAGGGGAACTAATAGCTTCTTCTCTTGCTAGCATTTTCCTGCCAACCTATTGTAACTGTGTAACACAAAATTCAACATAAGTGAGCAGGATGCTGTTTTTGGATACTTAGTTGATCGATCAAAAAGTTGATCCCAGGCAAATGTGTGTAACATATGAAGGCTTAGCAATGCACATAGTTTTTCCACAGACACTCCTCCAGCTGGTTTTAATATTGTGGTGGACAATAGTCAGCATGACCTCTGTGACTGCTCTGCAGCTGTGCAGCCCCACATGCAGTAAGCTGTGAAGCGCTGTGTTCTGAAACCTGTTGGTCAAGGATAGCATTACGTTTTTCCTATACTGAGCCCTGACCACCACAACATTAAAACCACTGCGTGATTGAATGTTGTGGCTGATTGGTATACAGACCACATGGCTACATGCTTGTTAGCCCTGTCCCAGTTGGCAGTACCAGTCAGTTGATACTGACACATATACACTTAAATGCAATTTATACTGTCAAATTAACATTCCTTCCATTCATTTGCCTCCTTTCCTTCTTCACAACCTGTCATAAACGCAGACAGATATGTGCTATAACCACCACAATGACTTACATTTTCCTCCTTTTTTTGTGTATCCGGCTTTTTCCCTATTTCCATTCATCTATTCCACACTGCCATGTCCCACAACCACTTTAGAAGTTGTCTGTCTGAATATAATTGCCACTTGCCACTTTTTTTTTCCTCAAACTGCATAGTTGGACACTTCCATGAATGCAGGTAGTTGTAGTTTAGTTGGCCCAGATCTCTCTATCAGTCTCTTAAACTCCAAGCTGTCAAGCTAAATACTTAGGATTTCAAAATAGTTTCCAACAACCTTTTTGTTTGCTCCTAAACAGCATTCTTGCTTCACCTCCTAATCCACTGAAAAACCACAACAGCGTCAGTGTTGCCACAGAAGGAACCTTGACGACCATGGAGGCCTGGTGCTGTACTTTTACCCCACTGAGAGCCACATGACTCAGCCTTAGAGTTGCCACAGCTTCTAGAAACAGACAATATAGGCTCCAGTTAGGCTCCAGACCAGCCACTTACTGTACAGTCAACAAGGCAGAAATTATACTTTATTGTAGCCACAGGAAGTGAACAGGGAGGCATGAACACACCAGTGCTCACTTTATCCCTTTGTTCTTGTCTTGTGTGGTATAGATACATGAACTGTACCCAGTCTGGTCTGACCAAGATGTGTACACACACAGACACAAAAAAACAGCATAAATATGCTAAAAGACCTTACTGGAAATGCTTTGGTTCCTAGAAGTCACATTCATACATAGCTTGCTGTGATATCCAATACAAACACAAACTCACAAAGCTGTTTCACTCCTGCTCACAAACACCCACACACGCTCTTGCAAACCAAAAGGGGATCTGGTATGATTGTCAAGTCTGTCTGGCTCTACACCGAGCTCCACTTCCTGCAGCATCACAGGCAAAAACCTCTGAGTCCTTTGCCCCACTTCTGAACCCACACAGACACCCAGCTTTATAAAATGAGCTAATTGACTACACATGGCCCTGTTTGAACCCTGTTGTTTGTTTGTGGTTTGTATTTATTGTGTTGCAGTAATTGCTGTATTTCGTACGCAGGTTTTGCACTGAGGCACAAAAACGTACATGCACACACTGCTCATGTGAGTGTACAATCACATATTGACACACATTTTTGTAATTAGTTCATTGTAGCAATTTTCATAATTCTAAGGGATTTAATGATGCAGGGATGGCATGTTAAAAGATATCCTGTCTTAAAATTATAATGTACACATCCATATGTACATGAGGGTAGGTCTCATACAAAAAGGGGGACAAAGGGCACAACGTGTTTCGTGCAAAAATGCAGCAGTCCCAATGAGCAAAAGTGAAACTGAGTATTTCAAAAATTGTCTATTTAAGACAGATATAATTAATTTGGTTCCCTGTATGGTAGCCCTTTGTCAAATTGCAGTGGAGATAACTTTTAGTAGCTGTGTGTGGGTTTTGTTGCTGATGTAGGCTTATTACTGTTGTGAACGCAGTGAATTGGAAACACGAAGCACTAATAATGTAGATGTGTGCACACTGTGGGACACTGTAGTGGACACTGTAGCACCGTGTACGGCAACATGGGCAGAGATGAAAGTGACAGTTCTGTGTTAAACTATACATTTTCTGTATATAAACATTGTACAGTGTGTGTGTGTGCTAGGTTCTATATGCTTTTATGTTCTTCTGGTCTATATAAAGTAAAATTGATCTTATAATTAGTGCAGTTTAGAAGGAAAAGAAGTCGCTGGGTCAGAGTTCTCTCAGTCCAACAAGCCAATTAACAACCAGGTTTGTGCATTGTTTCCAATTTTAAGACGCATGTGACAGATCTCTGGACCAGCTACAGTTACATAAGAAGCATGCGATGGGCCTTATACCCTGACTGTCATGTAATTATTGCAGTTGGAGTTTTCGTTTGATTCTGTTGTTTATTTCAGAACATTCTGAGAAACGGGCACAAACAAACAAACCTTCCATGTCTCATAAGGTGCAGATGAGGCAAGAACAAGAGGATCTAGATGAGTACGGGAGAAAAAGTTGGAGCTGTGAGATGTCACACATGCAAATATAAAATATAATCCACAACTGGAGTCTGAGCAGGTTTTTACCACATTATTGGGACACACATGTTTGTGTCCTGAAACCACATGCTGTGTGTTTCTATGTGTGTCTGACTCTACTGCAAAAATACTCCAGCTATCACATCTGCAAAATATCCTATGAATTCAAAGTAAACAATCTTAGTAGTCTTGTATATGTAAGGCCTAGACCATGACTGTTTAGTGTAGAGACAAATCTGTAACAGATACACATGTACACATACAGTATACATACAAACAAACATACAAGGTGAAAACAAACTGTAGGGTTGTTTTGATCTGCTTAGCCTCTACATCAGACACAACATTGCACACAAAAATCACATAGGCATATCCTAATAAAGACATGACAAATCCAGCCTGACTTGGGTTTTAGTATTAGTCTATGCAGAACTGGGACATCTCTTTATCTCTCTCACTCTGCCTTTTCTTTCTTTCTTTGCATATTTCCCTTCCTTCCCCTGTCTCCTACACTCACACTTTTTTATGTCTGAATACATTTTTGTTTCAGAAAAGTCAGTGGCACTGGGTGCATTGTCAATAGGTATCAGTTGACATCACCCCTGTGCTGGTCATGACTGGTCATGCACAAGTGTGTGTGTGTGTGTGTGTGTGAGAGAGAGAGAGAGACTGCTGCATATCTGTGTCTGGATCTTGTTCAGAGTCCTAATTGAGTGTGTTCCTGTGTTGTCTGTGTCTGACTGTACTATTCTGTTTAGCACAGACAATGAGTTCTTACTTATTTAGAAACAACACGACGGCTAACAAATTTTATGCCTAGATTTTATGACATTTGCTCTGTTTAAATGTTCCATATTTAAATGGTAAATTTAGAAGTCCTGTTGGTTATTGGATTGAACATTTAAAACATCTATTCTCAGATCTGTTCTGTTATATTTCAACTTGATGATATAATGTCTGAAACAAAATAGCTTTTAAAACATAGCATTGGTCCCTTTTGGTCATGATACTGCTGGATTTTCTGAACTATTCAGTTGAACCGTTCAAAATGCAAAGCACTAAATCAACACACTCCCCTTGCACCTTGTTGGATTGTGTTCAGACTGACATAAGCACGCTGTGAAAACACACAGGCTCCATCCTTTAAACCCTTTAAAAGCAAGGTTGTTGTCACAGAGGACTGCATTCCAAAAAAAAACAGCAACACAATGTTGGCTGGCAAAAATGTTAGTTCAAGTTTTACCACAATGCACTGTGAGGTTATCCAGCAGTGCCCTGTGTTGGCAAACCAAACATCTGTAAGAGCATGTTGTTGGTAGTTTACTGTGTTACAGTGTAATTCTCTTACTTACTTGCAAATTGCTGCAACAAAGGATGAAATGAAAATACATATAAAATACAAACGTTCTGAACTCCAGGATTATTATTCAAGCTGGCTCTCACTGATATTTGCAGGGACACATTCGCACCAGTGCAGCTCTTTGTGTTTCTCTCCAGCACAGTGATGCTTTAGATCTTAAAGCATAGTAACTGCACGTGTTTATTTTTGTAAATTGGAATAGTTGCTGAATCAGTTGTCATGTATCTTGTTTGTTTTTCCCCTGCAGATCAGAGACTGGACCTGAATAAGCTGGGCCCCAATGACAATGATACTGTGAGAGGGCAGATAGTAGGTAAGAAACACAACTTAAGTAATATACTGTATGTCTAAATAGAAAATGAGTTAAGTCATTAATTTGTGTTTACAGTCTTACAACGTGTCATCCTCTGTAAAGCAAGACCACAGTAGCAGACAGTATTTGATTCATGACTCCAATATAATTAACATAAAGTAACAGTTTCTGTTGTTTCTGATATTAGAGCTATACCACCTTATTGCAGATGGCAAGTCCTCAGTTATCATCCTCAATTAATTACATATTTGGTTTATATCCACATACCAAACATTTTTCAGTAATTTAAATTATAAAGGCAAACGTGAACCTTTGTTTGTGTCAACCACAGCTCTGGAAGTGCACTGTGCTATTTAAACATTACAAAGCTCAACTTGACCCAGACTGTATAGTCTGACTCAGTTCATTACCTAACCACTAAACCACAGAATAAAATTGTTGTTTTTTCTTGGCTTTTACACTATAAAAACACAAGGATGTATTCAATATGATACATACCAAGCTGAAGATTTATTTTCTTATTTTTGGTTTCTTCTGCACTGATGTTAGAAGAGAAAAGAAAACAAATTGTAGTATAATGTTGTGTTGATGATGTGTTTAACTATAATCTTCATACTAATATTAATCATTATTATTTAAGCTGTATGAGTATGGAAATTATATAGAGCTGCATTCTCCGTTGTCTTTGTTATTTGTCTAGTAAGTCTTCAGTCCAGAGATCGCATCGGGACAGGAGGGCCAGTGGTGGACTGCAGTCGCCTGTTTGACAATGATTTACCTGATGGGTCAGTATTATCACAGTTTTTTTTAACATTAATCCATTCAGTATTTTGCTTTTACTTACATACTGTGTAAATATTACTTTGGAGCGGGGGTTTAACTCAAGAATTCTTTAGTTTTTCCTGTGTGGTCCTTGGTTTATTTAGAAAAAATATTCATTTACGTATATGATTATATTGTTTCCTCCTTGTCCGTTTTAAAAGTTTTCTTTACTGACTTTTTACAACAGTTATTTTGCCTTCTCTTTTAACATGTCTTGAAACAGCTGGGAAGAGAGGAGGACAGCTTCTGGAAGGATACAGTACCTAAACCACATCACACGAACAACACAGTGGGAAAGACCTACCAGGTACATCTCCACACATGCTCAAGTATGACAATGCGTCATATTATAAAAATAAAGAGGATTGAACCATTTTAAAATGGAAGCTTTCTAATGGCCTAAACCACATCATCCTTAATATTCTTCTGCCTGCTTTTAGTGAAGGAGTCATACTGATGTAATCTACGCAAGACTGACCTTTTACAATAAATCAGGAGGTCTCTTTAAGTGGTTGTACTTTCCTCCACTTCCCTTTGGAGAAAAAAATAATGCACTCAGATCCACTCACAGCACAACAATAACAATCTGTTGGTAATGAGTGAATTTCTGTCAGTTTCTTAGCCCCCCACCCCTCTGCAATACACACATCCCTAAATAAACTATCCAGCCAGTCAGGCAGCCAGGTTTTACTTGGCCACTGTTCCTGCAGGAACAACTGTCGCCTTCCTACTTGGCCCATATCAGTGGAGCCGTTAGGGGAGTAAGCAAACAAATACCACCACCATCTTCTCACCCATTCATATTACACATCACTGATGGCCCCCAGGGAGCGTAGCAGACTGAAGTGCGACAGACAGGAAATGGGGTGGAAAAACGTTAGTGTTAGGACACTGACGGAAGTGGAAATGATGGGTTAAAGGAGGAAGATGAGCAGGTATGGATTGTTGAGTTGTATGGATGTGACCATTTCATTTTATTATTCTCACTATGATTCACTGGTTTACTTTTCACATTTGTTCTCACTTGGACAACAAATGTAATGTGTCACGAGAGGACACACTGAAGGAGTACATGGGGAAAGTGGAGGCAGACACAGGAGGTACATGAGCACTGAGAGAGAGGAAATGGGACGGGGAAAGCTTGGAGGGGGAAGAGGGGGGTTGTGGGTTGACAGACAAGCATCCAAGGTTTTAGATAGCCCAGGCGTCAGTAACTCTGAACAGCTAGACAGTGGTCAGACATGCCACGCACACACACATTCACAGAGTAATTGTCAGTAAGCCAGCATGTCTGTGTTTGTGTCTGCTTATCAGATATCTGCTGTAGAGATCCTGCTTTAAAGTAGCACACAAACTCACTTCAGGATTCTACTTAAGATACTTCGTCTTTGTATGATGACACATACAACAACTGTTTGCCAGTAATTACATTGTTCTTGTTGGTATGGCATCATAAAAAGAAATAAACCTGCTTCCCTTACAACACACAGTAACATACCTCTTTGCACTCCTCATATGCAGGTTCCTACAAGTAGAAGGAAACATGATGCACAGGAAAAAAAAACACCAACTCATTTTACACTCTTCATACGAGTAATGCTGGGGAATGATAACAGACACTTATTATTTGTCCAGTGCACAGCAAGAAACAAAAGAACGTGTACACCCTCTGCCTTCTCCCAGGCCGGCGTCAGAGTACTCCAGCCCATTAGGGCGGCCGCTGAGCTGCGTGGTGGACGAGAACACGCCAGTGATGACGCCTGTTAACGGTGCGGAGGCCAGCGGCCCGCCAGGTGAACAGCGGATCCAGGAGAGACGGGTTCGATCGCAGAGGCATCGTAACTACATGAGTCGAACACACCTGCATTCGCCACCTGACCTGCCTGAGGGTTACGGTGAGATACGTACAGAGACACACTCCCTCCATTAACTGATTACCTGTTTAGATTTCACTTTGTAAATAAGGAGGAAGAGTGATTGATGCTACACAGAGAAATGTGTTTAGAACATTTTGGAATGTGTTGCTTTGCAGCTGTAGTCATATTGTTACCAGAGTTACTGATCTAAAAAAAGGCAAGTTGAAGAGAAGTCCCAGGCCTAAACCACAAAAACACAGGATACGCAGATCAAAGACACAGTGAGCCGTTTCTTGGGCTGAATCTTGTCTGTAGCCTGGAGGCAGTGATACTTTGAACATTTTCTCTTTTAATGATGAGAATAAAGTTTAATTGCCCTTTGTATCGTTGTTCTTGTTCTCCCTCTGTCTCCTTGCTCTGTCCTTGGGCTCACTCCCACTTTCTCTGCCCCCCCACCCACCTCCTTCCCACAGCACCACATCACAGCAGCTCCAATAGCAGCTCCAATCAATACTTGCTGTTTTTTAATACAGTATTTCTCCTCTCCTCTCCTCTCCTCTTGCAAACACTTTCAGTGTTGGAATATTTTGGCTTTGTGCACTAATAGCGTCAAAGCTAAGAAAAGGAGGGAAGCAGGGTATTCATAGCTTGGTGTTTAGCTCACTAAAGGCACTTCATGTTACTGGTGATTTTTTTGTGTGTAAGTGTAATTCTTAAGCTTACTTACATCATTCAAACACATTGGGAGAGTAATGCAGAAGCACACAAATTCTGAATGTTTTTTTTGTTTAGTTTTTTTTTTTGGAAAAAGTGTACTTTCACAGTCAGCCACAATGCACCCACAGTACCCACAGTAGTCTGTAAAATAAATGATTTTAAGTGTGGTGCTCTATCCCAGCGATTCAGAATGGCACTGTTGGACCCATGCCCCTTTTGAAATGTCCTGTTGTGTCCACTGAGGCTGGCTGAGGTCGGACACAGTGAGTCACTGATGCCCAATAGCTAGTGAGCGTTCCTGCTCAGCTGAACCCTCTGAACCAGTGACTGGGTGTGGTGGAAAGCATTAGAGACAGAGAGATAGAGAGAGGGAATGTGTGATGGAGAAAAAAGAGGGGGAGAGGTGGATAGGAAATGAGTGGTGCCAGTAGGAAGTTGGGTTTGAGGGTAGTGATGGATTAGCTTGTGAATGCACTAGCATCAACGCCACGCCCATGCAGCACACCCTATTTGTGCCAACATTCACACACTTGCTCTCCATTCATCCATGAGCTGGATGGAACCAAAGGTACAACAAACCAGTTACACATTACAGATAAGAACGTCTTGGTGTCCTCTGTTCCCATATTTGTTTACAGTATATTATATCAATGGGTATGGAATGACTGACAGCATTTTGTGTGTCATGTGTTTTTGGAGATTATTAGGTGTAGGTGACTTTCAGACTAACATTTAAGGCAAAACATGGCAAGTAGGATTCATCAAGAAACTCTCTACTAGGAAAAACAGTCAGTCAGAAAGTCTTTGATGAATTTCCCTCAATTTTATTTTCCACATCCTCTTGGGATCGGGCTTCTGGAGACTGGAGAGGAACTAATTGATTACCTTGGCACACAACTTAAGAAACTCTCAGTTGAACAGTGTCCCAGCAGTTTGCCTGTCACATCAATTACAAACAGACTTCCCCTTGTCCAGAATACACAAACTCACAATCCATGGTTGTACCCACCTGGACTAGACAACAGAGCATCTGTCCCAGCAACAGTTCCAACCTTGTTTCAGTGCTGTTTTTGCCTTTAATCATATTGATTCATATAAATGTTCTGTCTTTTTCTGTTTTTTAGAGCAAAGAACAACACAGCAGGGCCAGGTCTACTTCCTCCACACACAGACTGGAGTCAGCACTTGGCATGACCCACGGGTACCCAGGTAACTACTTTACTTTGTGTTTGAACCTTTGTTTCAGATTTATTGTTCAGATTTTTATCTTTTTAAAGCACTTTACAAGTTGCCATTGATGAATGTTATTTAGAGCTGTTTAGAGCACAATTATGTGAATTAACAGTGATTTAAAGACATGACAGTCTGTCTTGTTTTAGTCCTAATATAACACCTGACATGACCAAGTGACAGGACCAACTGGACTTTACTGGGCTGGAGACCCAGACCTTATTTTTTCTTTAATTGCTCAGGGTTGTGTCTTATTAGTCAAATTTCAGGCTGATGTCAGGGTTAGCCAAACTAATGACCTTTGAATGCAATGTAGAGTTGGAAGAAAAGTTTTGGACAGATGTTGAGCTGAATACACCACAGCCAGTGGTTCTGGGTTCAATCATATTGTTTCACCAACCCTCAATAGTCCACCAGTTAATTCACCAGAGATTGCAGGCAGTGTTATTGCATTACGTTTTTGGCCACGAGTAAGACATCCAATTCACAACAGCAGCCTCTGGGTTTGGTCATTTTGGACAGAGCCCCTGTAATGACCCAGAGTCCTGTGATGAGTGCAGCAAGGCATGCACTGTTTCCCAGAGCGACGTGTCCTTATTTCACACAAAGACAAAGTGTTCACACACAAACACAAAAACGCCTCTTTAAGCTACAGTGTTGTCGCAGATCAGGACAGAAATCAGTCAATCACAGCTAATGTTGTGGTCAAGACCACCTAACCTGAGACCGAGTCAAGACCAAGACCAAGACTTGAGGCAGGCGAGACCAAGTCCAAGACCAAGACCAAACCAATGCAAGAAAATTTTCAAGGCCATTGCTGTAATCATAATAATTATGTGGGTTGATATTTACAGTAGTCCTCTGTAGAAAAGAAAAGCAATATTAAGAAAGTAGTATTATTAGTTAATTAGTATTATACAAATAGATGTACATTAAGCTTGTGAGAATTAGAATATCGTTACCAAATTACCAAAAATAATTTAATTTTTCCAGGCACAGTTCATCTTGAATGAGCCTATTGTTTTGCTAGCAAGCTATACTCGTGAGATCTTTTTAAAATCTCGATGCAGGTGACACAAGTCGTGACTTATGACCAATGAGGGATGAGTTTTATTTTTAGACAGACATGAAGCGCAGTCGGAGTCAGAGGGAGAGACGGTCTGCTTCTAATTTCATTATACCTGTTTCATTCGTCATGTATGAATAAATTTACACCAGCTCTTCAAAATACGGAACAAATTGTGGTCTCAGCTGGTCTTGAGGTCCTAGACTGAGACAAGAGAGAGTACAAATGTAGTCGATTCCGAGACAAGTCCAAGACCTTGAAAATATGGTCTTGAGACCAGCCTCGAGTCTTGAGTACTACAACACTAGTCACAGCACAGAGGAAGAATCAAGAAATTAATGCAAGTAATCATTTTGACGATGTTAATGTTGTTGACTGACCTTTGTGAAGCTACTGTGAACAAATTTATATACTATATATAAAGTTTATGAAAACCCATATTTCATCACTTCTACCAGACCAGTCACTAAATAATGAATTGTTTTGGCACTCTAATTATCTGTTCAGGGATCTAAGCAATGTGAACTGTGAGGAGCTTGGCCCACTGCCACCAGGCTGGGAGATCAGAAACACAGCCACCGGCCGCGTCTACTTTGTCGACCACAACAATCGAACAACACAGTTCACAGACCCGCGATTGTCTGCAAATCTGCATCTAGTACTCAAGTGAGTTTATCAGTTAATGTGTATTGACAACATTACACTGACTGTAGGATACGTTTGTGTTACCAGTGGCATATAAAATTGTTTTTTTTTTTTTTTGTTCTATTATTTGTGATTGTCTACATAAAGGCAGAAGTGTACTTACAACTCTCATGGTTCAGATATCTTGCGGTCATTAGCAGACCGCTCTACTCTGAATGCTAATAATAACAGAGACAAAAACACAGATCAACAGCAATAGTTTCTGTGAAAAACAGCAGGTTATGACATCAAACCGGCTGATGACGAACAGCACCAGATATCCTCAAACAAGCTCAGCAGCCAAACGGTTTGTTTGTATTGAGGAGCTGACCATGAGATGTAAACAGAGGAAAATTAAGTGGAAATAGAAGTGGGGACAGTTTTCTCCAGTGAGACACAACAAATTCATGTTTTCACTAACACCAATATGACTGCATTTTATGTTTTAGACTGGACTTTCAGACAAGTCAAACATTTATTTCAGCTCATTGTTGGTAGTAGATGACATTCAGAGCCACTATGCTCTGTTCATGTTTTGTGCCAACAACAGTACACAGCTTAGTGTTTTTAAAAGCAGCTTCACTCTCTCCGTCCTGGAAATGCAGATCATGACTTCTGTCTGGGGAAGCTAGAATAACCTGAAGAAAGGGGGGGAAACTGTTAGGGAGCCTGTGATACACAGAACAGTCATGAATTCTCTGGCAGTGAATATGTCTGCTGTAAGATAATCATAAGTGACTGTCTTGACTTAATTTACAGCGTGTAAGTGTATCTCACTTTATATTTTTGTTCTCCTGCACTTGTCCTTTCCTCTGTCTGCTGTCTGTCTTGTGTATCTGCCAATGGTCTTTTTCATTCCTTTACTGACGCTGCTGTATTTTCATCCCTGTCCTTTGATTTTCTCTTCATATTTATCCATGTTACATGGTAATACTGTTTCTATGTCTCCTCCTACTTTCGTCTTCTCCTCATTTTCTTGTTTTATCTCCTTTACTGCCATATGCTGTCTTTACTCGTCTCCTGTGCACCACTTTTTCTTGGTTCTGTCTCAACTGACTGTTGCTTTTTTGATCTCATCCCCTGTTGTTTTCAATGCTCCTCTATTCTTCTGTCATTCACCTTTTTTATGTCCTTTTCTCTCTCTTTGTCTTTCTCTCTCCCCTCCCTCTTTTGTCCTGTTTTCTCCAGCAGCCCAAGTCCAAATGGTTCCCGTGTGGCCGTGGACAGCCAAAACACTAACCTCAGGTAACCCCCCCACGCACACTGACAATCATGTTCACATACTGTATGTAAATACACACATTTGCACGTAATCTGTAACAGGCATGCAAGTAAGCAATAAAGTTTTCACACAACAGTTGACATAAATCTGTTTAAAGCAGTTTCAGCAGCCAGTCACTCAAACCTTCACACACACACTCTTCCACAATCATGAGAGAAAATGCTGACTGTGATAGTTTTCCACAGGGAACATGCAGTCGGTGTGTGTTTATGTATGTCCGTGTTTTTTGTAACCTTCCTCAGGGTTGATTTTCATGTGGATGTCATTCAAGTTCAGCACACACACATACACACACTAGCTAGCTGTCCCTATCAGTGGGTTGTCAGTCCATCCTTCAGTGTGTTTATGCTCTCTGTCAACAGTCTGTCTCTGCTGAAGCTCAGCTTGTAGCCAGCTAAGTGAGCAGAGAGGCCTGGTGAACTCAGATCCACTTGGAAAAATATTAAACTCGTGTTAACATAACAGCAGTTAGCCTAGCACCACATCTTATAGCATGTCCAAACACACATGGGCTACATACTTTTGCAGTGTGTTACTTTTCAAGAGTATTTATTGAAAATGACGGCTAGCAAAAGAGTCAGAGATAATCATGTGGAAGGAACATGTGAGTTTTATAAATCACAAAATGATTAACTAAATTCTAAGATTTTTATAGGGAATTTTGGCTGCTTGAGAAGTGACCCCCCCCCTTTGCTTTTTTAGTGCAAATTTGTCAGAACCTCTTGCAACAACAGCAGCTGGCATGATAGACATGTTTGGGAAATCAACATCTGGTCATTTGGTCAAATAGTATCCATATGTGTCAGAACAGCGTCTGGTTGGGAGTTGAAGCTCAGCTATGTTATCCAGTCAGCATCATTAAATGCTTGTCTGAGTCCTTATTAGGAGAGATTTGAGAAAGTCTAGACAAAGTTTTAGAGCTCTGAAAAGGTCAAAATTAGCAAGCTCTCATTTCTAATGCAGAGTTTCGTGTAACACGATGATTCATTGAAACAAGAAGGAATCACCCTCTACATACAGTTAATGTCACAGCATTAGATCTGCAACATGCCAAACAAACTGTTGTCATTCAGACAATGAAGTGAGCTTAAGAAATCATTTTATAAAGAGAAACAAGTACAACAAAATAGACCACCCACTGCCATACTCTGCCACCACTCGTATCTATCCTGTTACTTACTGCCCTTCAGTTTTTTTTATCCTCTACACCTCCTCCCTCCCGCCATCTCCTCTGTCCGCACTGTATCTCTGTGCTGCCCCCCCACCCTCTTCTGTGCTGCAAAAACAGTTGGAGGTACCAACCTCTGTGCTGGCTCAGTGTCAGCACATCTGTCTTTTATCAGTGCCAGGATTTAAGAGTATTTCACTCAGCATCCACACAACACATACATACACCATAGCCAAGCTTTATATTGCAGTACTGCATTGACCCGTTTCCATAAAGAGAGACTTAAGGTGATGGTTACATATTAGGAATAGCTCAGTGTGTGTGTGTTACTTCAGGCTCGTGCTGTGTAGGATTTAAGCAAAAATGTGTTTGGAAGATGTTTTCATTATTGTTGGGGTGCATTTCTCAAATGCTAAATTGACACAAAATTGTATATAGAACTTAGCAAAGAAGACGACAAAAGTGATCAGTCAAACAAATATAACACCAACAGGTGGTGATTGATTAAATCAGGAGCAAGACAGTAAAGTGCTGACATAAAGTGAAGAACTACTACAAGTGATGGGAAGTAATACCAGAATAATTAAAGTATTTTTATGTCAGAGGAAACTGATAGATACCGACTCATGTTTTGGAGTTACGAATTCAGCTAGTGTTATTGTCCTAGTACGGTGATTTTTGTGACTTTTTTTTTTAAATCAAAAACTGTTCAGATGCATCATCCACCCATCCACCCATTATCCTTATCCTGTTAAGGCTTA
Source organism: Ctenopoma kingsleyae (assembly GCA_032353495.1). NCBI lineage: Eukaryota > Metazoa > Chordata > Actinopteri > Anabantiformes > Anabantidae > Ctenopoma > Ctenopoma kingsleyae. The sequence continues at coordinate 16,026,905 of JAUBNQ010000001.1, read as the reverse complement.
CGGGGGTGCTGGAGCCCATCCCAGCTGTCATTGGGCAAAACTAGGGGTATACCTTTGACAGTCAGTCAGTCACAGCAGCTGCATGATGTTTGCTTTAGTTATCTGCCTGCTAAAACTTAATTGATCTGAAATGAAATTTATACAGCTTTATATGAAGCCCCGTGTTTCAGGAGAAACACCAAGCCATAAAGCTAAAGGAGCTTCATGTCGAAAAGAAGTGCAGCAAGGCATAGAGTAGGATAAGGGTATGGAATAATTTCTAAAGCTCAGCGTTTTCCCAAGAGCATTGTGGCCTCAGTAATTGCAAGAAACCACTATGACTCCCTTAGTCTTGGATATTCAGCTAAACTGAGTAATGACCAAGAAGCCAGGGAAGGTTATTAAGTCTCACAGATTTGTTTAGGAACCCAACAGCCCCTCTATGAGAGCTTCAGAGGACCTCTACAGAGGTGGGAGAACCTAACATCCCAGTAACACTCCATCAATCAGGTCTTTATGGTCTCAGTGGCTAGACAGAAGCCACAGCCCATTTGGAGTTTGTGTGAGTCTTAAACCCTGTTGAACATCTGCGGAGAGACCTGAAGATGACAGTTCATAGAAACTTCCATCTGATCTGACAGAGCTCGAGAGGATCTGTCAGGAAGAATGGGATAAGCTGCCGTCAGCTGTGGATGCTGTAATTGCTGCAAGAGAGGGTTCTTAGTCCTGGTACTACACACACATTTGGGAACATTTCTAAAAAACAGATTTTGGCATTATGGTTATTTAGTGTTATTTAGATTTAGACTTTTGTCTTTTTATTAAGTAAAAAATTTAATGTACAATGCAGAAAACTGCAAAAAGTGAAGCAGTCTGAACATGTCATGATGCCACCGTATTTGTTCATATCAAAATTCTTGTAAAGTTTAATAAATTTGAGGTTTTTGTAGCTTTGTTTTATGTTATGTTTTTCCTTTATGAAACCTGTTAAATATTTGGGTTTCACCACAACAGCTTTAGCATCCTTTCTTAAAATCACATCAAATTGTTGCACTGACATTTATTAATATACTAATTACATTTTTATAAAACTCAAAAATGGTGCAGAAACATTTTTGTTAGCTGGAACATAGCGATTATTAATTTACTTTGCATGTCATTGATCATTTTATTACTGTATTTAGTGGGTATATTTTCTTCTGTCTGAAGAAACAAGTTGTGTTTTGTCTGCTTTCGTCAGATTAGATGGTGTGAAACACATCTGATGCTGAGTGAGCAGTTTGCAGTTCAGTCTCCAGGACACATCTTGCTTTAAATGAGTCTCAGACAGTCCTGTTTCTGTAGACCTCAAACAGATGAAGGCCTTGAATTGTCAGTCAGACACCGCTACATTACTGTGGTTTGCCACACTGGATCTCACATACTTAGCTTCACCCTAACACCAGCACATGGTATATATCTGAAGGATTCATCAGTGTTTGCTGAAAGTATTTTTAGTTGGCACTGGATAAAGGTTTACTGGACATTAGCAGGTATTTTCCCAACCAAGTTAAAAGTCTCTGACATTTCTATCAATATTTGCATTTGTGTTTTAAACGGTGATGGTTATATTTGGCATGTTATGGGTGTGTGGTGTATTTAATGTAAAAATGTAAATGCTAATTACTGTGTTAGCCATAAATTCTACTGTGTTTACAATATATGCGGTACTTGACATACGCACACACATTACATTCATCACATTACAACAGGGTAAAGTTATGTGCTGCAGTAAAGGACAGAAAAGGAGAATTTCACTTTTAACAAATGTCTTCTCTTTTATTTTTATGTACATATACTGCACTTTGTAGTTAGTGTGATATTTGTTATCCTCTCATATGCTGTGTACTGCCCTAATGTTGTCCATACTTTCATGGGACAATGTACTTGAAGATCAGTATATTTTAGTGTGACTCATGAGTCAGTCTGTCTGCAGCTGTCTGTCTGTGTTTCACATATTTCTTGAGAAGGTAGAAGTGTGCAGATGTGAGAGCTTGGCAGTTGGGAAGGAGGTCACACATTCACTAGCAAAACACGGGTATTATCAAAGTAAATCATTCTCTGCTCATATATACACACTTTGAATCCACATTTAGCAGACTCTGCAGCAGGTTAGTGTTTTTTGGCCCACCTTTCTGGTCTGCTTCCTAAGCAGGTGTAAAGAGCAGGGTACCAGGTGATACTGAGCAGATCTACACATAAAGGGCCCTTTGATTCTCTGGGCTGGGAGGTGGGCAGAGTGGGTGTGTTGTGGTGGCTGCTAACACCACTATACTTACCCAACACTCATTGCAGCCTACCTGTGCCAGCTGCTATAGAGAAAAACCAAAGGCACTTTCTCTTGCACACACAAACACACAAAGCTGCTTTCATGTGCATGCACTCTCTCACCTAACACACACCCCGTCTGCCTCCCTGGAAACACACAGAGGATGGAGGCCTATCATGATTCTGCAGGTTCAGGTGCAGGTGATTCGGTTCTGGAAAATGTCCGCGCCTTCATTTTTTGATTTCTCCAGCTTCTTTGCCTGCCACTCATTCTACCTTGGAATAACAACAGTAAAATCCTCTGGCTCTTACATCAAATTTGAAAGTTTATATTTCTCCCCAGTCGTCGTATTTCACGCTAGCTGTCACAGCAATGGGAACTATTTCGGTCTTTTGGCTTGAGCAGATTTTCAGTTTTCCTGTGTTTCTATTTTCTATATTTTTTGTCATACATACATTCAACGTCCCATTTGGAAACCAAAGACGATGAACTATGTTGAAACATATTTTTAATTACACTGTGTCCTCTGAATAAAAACAAGTGGGCTGAAATTACACGTTATTATATGGTTCTGGGGCCTTTCAGCCAAAAGCAACTCATTGCATTTAGACCATCTTTTCTTCCCCTTCTCTTTCCTAAAGTGGTTTTTAGGACTTCTCTGCTGCAGTCTTACCCTTTCTTTGACACACTAGGAGCCCAGTGCCTGCCAATAAAATAAATAGCAGAGGACTTGATTATACAGGGATGGACTAGCGAAACACTACACCCGTTTAGTTTGGAAAGCCCGAATAGATGAGGCCTTTTTCAACCCACTGAGGCAGAGAACCCAAGGGTACAACAAGTGTTGGAATAAGTGGTTGGATATGTGCTGCTACCTTAGAAGGCCTCTCGTCTCCTTTCTATCTTGGTGTGCCGCTTTTGTTTGTCCAACAGCAGCCTTGACACTGCACTCCCAGTGGAGGACAGTAGCTTCTTTTAAAGAAGTCTTCTGCTGGCTCAGCAGCCTCTCACAGGAAAATGAGGCCTGCTGTCCTGTTCAAGGGAGAGATGGATTATATTTTTACAAGGCCCACCCAGGCATCTCACCACCAGCACCACAAACTTAGAAATGACCATGGCTCACCTCTGCCAAGATTGTGTCTCATATTTTCTTAGAATTCATATTCATTACGTGACAGGCATTCTTCCCTGCTCACACCCTTTCCCACACTTGTTGTTGTATTTGAAAAACAATGGTGCATCTTAGCCAGACAAACAAGTTCTGAAGTCAGCATTAGCCAGAACTTCATTTGTAACCCCGAGAAAAACACCTTCAGTGTCATGTTGACAGAAACAAGACTGGACATTTACAGAAATGTTGTTTTTCCCCCTCCACCTCAATGTATGAGGAATGGTGGCAGGTGCAGTTGGACGATGGAAGCTGCAGTTGTGGTTGGTGGCGGGCAGGGGTACCTACAGGGAATCAGCCTTGACTGTCAGGAGATTTAGAGAGGAGTGAATGTCTTTGGATGCAAAAGAGCATAGACACAACTGTAGTAAGGTGAAAAAAAATACAATTTGTAGACATGGAGGGAAATGTGTGATGGAGGAGGACAAAGAGAACTCATTGATTTATCTGTCCAGTGGCTCCAGCTGTTCTCATACCAATCTTCTTTTGTATATTTCTTTCCCTGCATTTTTCGGTTTTACTGTGTGTGTCTCCCTCTCTCTGCTTATTCTGGGTTTATCTCCCGCTCTCTGTTCTTCCTGGTGGTGATATTTACCAAATGTCTGTTCAAAGTCCTTGCCTGTCCACAGATCTGGATCAGATTTGCTCAGGGCTTAGCACTGTGTCCAGGACTCTTTGCTTTGAGAGGGGTGAGGAGCGTGAGGGAAGTGAGGGAATTTCTTCCAAAACTCCCTAATTCAGCGGTTCAGGGGATATTTGAGATGGAGAGGCTGGGGAATTCCCTACAGGACACATCCTCCTTTCTTCTATCTTTGTATAAATCTCCAGCCTTCACAGGAGTCAAAACAGTGAATGAGAAAAATGATCCTATGACCGTGTGACAGTAAATAACTGTAATACACAGAGTGGAAATTACCCTTAGAAAAGAGCAGCTTAGCCAAACTGTTTGAACGACTGTTAAATAATGAATTATACTATTATGTCTCTTCTGTCTTTTGTCTCTTTCCCACTCACCTGCCCGTTCATTCCTTATTGATCTCCCTGCTCTGCTGTTCTCCCCTCTACATCTCTCTTTGTTTATCTTGCACCTCTCTTTCTACTGCCTTATACCTCCAGTCATCCCACTCAGTTGAAGAACCAGGCTGCTCCTGGGGGCCCCCAGCAAGCTCTATCTCCAGCGCAGTTACCTGAAGAGGCAGAGTGCCTGACAGTCCCCAAATACAAGAGAGACCTGGTGCAGAAGCTTAAAATTCTGCGACAAGAGCTTTCTCAGCAACAACCCCAGGCTGGCCACTGCCGTATTGAGGTCTGCCGGGAGGAGATATTTGAGGTAAAAAACACATACTGTACACCTGAATTGAGAGCGGCCCATTCATACAGTAAAAGACACACAATTTGATAACAATGCTGCTTAGTCTTGAAAATAAACACAAACCCTACCTTCCTTTATTTGTATTATCATGCAACTGAGACTTAATTTCACTGAAATTTCACCTCAGAAGTGCATATAACCATAAATATAACCTGAAAACGATGTGCATTACACAATAAAAGGAAACCTCTCAAGGACAGATGTACATGCACGCACACAAACAAATGCATAATATGTGCATGATGTGTAATAGTCATACAGTGTTCGTAATGTTAATATTGTATCTGGCATTTAAGGTATCTAGGGATGTTCGATATTGGCTTTTTTACCGATATCCGATATAGCGATATTGTCTAACTCTTAATTTCCTATACCGATATAAACCGATACCAATATATGCGGGGTCCCCCCTCTTAATAAAAAGAAAAACTAAATCATTTTAGGTAACTAACATCACATATCTCCTATCATGTATACTTAAACTTTAACCATTATTGCAAGGTGTGCCAAACAAACAAAAATATATCAAAAACTATACCTCGGATTTGTCATATTTTGACATTTTGAGAGAG
>JAUBNQ010000001.1:15989174-16000617 GCA_032353495.1 Ctenopoma kingsleyae | reverse complement strand
AAAAAATGTAACTGGCTTCATTATGCCTAGAATTTTAAATGTTTTAAATGTGTTTTCTAAAAAAACAAAATAAAACAAACATGTTACAGTGTCAGACTAACTTCTTCTTGATTTTGTTACTACTGTAAACTGACAGTGAAATTTTTCACATTAGGCTACTGCACGTAGCATTTAAAGTTGAACAATCTGAAAATTACAGCCAGTTCTAACATTGTCAGTGTGGTGTGAATACTATAAAAGTAACGTGCTGCTTACTCCATATTAAAAAAAAGAAAAAAACAATAATAAACCACATAAAACCCACTAAAAACATTTTCAGTGAGTACACTTTAAAATGTGTATCTTGTATCCAATTTAAAGAAAAACCACTGAAGAAAATAGTGACCATGTTAGTACCTTGCAGTGTTTTCTGTGAGACGGCTTGTGGCGTAGTTCTCCCCGTCTTAAATGATAAGTAGTCGTGAGGTTGGTTTGTTTCTCACCATCCAGGTTCAAAGCTTCTGCCATGGCATCTTCTAACTGTCCCTGCAGGGAGCGACGGGCCCGTGGAGGGGAGGGGGATAAGGAGCGTGTCTGGTGGGAAGATTCAGTATCAGGTGTTCCTGAAACTAACAGATGTTACAATTTCAATACATACATACAATTTCATTCAATTGCATTCTGATTATATATATTTATTTTTTTTAAATTATTAAAAAAAAAAAAAAAAAGGACCATATCAATGTTCTTTAGTTTGTAGTTAATTAAAAATTAATATTAAAATGTACGCTGGACTTTGCAGTTAATGGGCAAAGACACAAAAATTATGATTCTTTGAGGATTTGCTTCATAAAAAGATTATATTTGATAAATTTAAGTAAGAATGCGTTTGTACCCTGGTGTTTGGGAATCCTGTGACACTCCATAATGCTGTCGCTGTGGTGGGACTGCTTGTCCTCTTCTCTGCCCTCACTGGACTCTCCACTTTCACCCAGAACTCGTTTAAGCATCTATAGAAAATTACACATAAGATGCCGTTTCACACACTAAACGTGTCATATCCAAAAACAGCAGAAGTAGATTCAGTACATCTTCTGGTTGTAAAATATGTCAAAAGGTGCTGTGACAAGATAAAAAGTACACTTACCTGATCTAGTTCCTCTAGTCGATGGGACAGTTTTTCTGATATGTGATGCAGCTCCTCTTCTGCTTTTCTGTTCCTCTGTCTGCGGTAAGACAGAGGCTCCTCAAAACTCTCCAACCTGTTACTGCTCGGGCAAACACTAATGATAAAGACAGCACACAATTACACTGTTACAACATTGTCCTCTCATCAAAAATTTAATTCTGTGATTTTCTGGTCTTCATTCTAAAGTTACTTTCTGTTCTCTGTAACTTCAACCCTCTTACCTGAAATCTGTCCTGTTTCCATGGCCCATCTTCCTTTCCTGTAATCTTCGGGTATATCTCAGATCCTCCTCATCTTCCTCTTCAGTGTCTGGTGGAGAAGGAGTAGTAAGTGCTGTCTCATCCTGCAAGGTGAGGAAGAGCACATCTGGCTGGGTGTGGAATAAAACCTTCCTGGGACCCCTGTTAGCTGGCTGAGATAAGAAAAATAAAAAAATGTAAGTTGATAAAGTACCACGAAATAGAACATCACAGTAACAGTTTACATGCACACTAAAAATCCGATCATTTACTGATTTCTGGAGTTATCAGACACGCAGGCACATATATAGTTATTATATGATCTTTTGCTCTCGAAAACATCTGTGTCTGGCATGTCATTCCAAAAACAGGGCCCTTTATTTAAATACACTTAAGTAACAAGGTTCAGATAAAGCAGATTTCTTGGTTAATCAGGGAACAAGTTTACATGCACTTGCAAACTGTGGTTACTGTGTAAGTGTATACATGCATTCCACTTCCACTTTGGGCCTAATCAGAAGGATGGCTCTGAGTTTTTAACTGTATATTGACAGAAGACACAACTTCCTGGCTTTTTTCTTTTATTAAGAGTGAGAAAGACAGGCGAGCTCCTTATCACAGCACAAACTTGTTTGAATTGAAGAAAAGAAAATGCAGAAGATAGCAGTTTATTTAGTTAAGTGGATCACTTTATGTTAGTCTCAGTAATAGTCATTCTTACTCCATTGTGAGCATTTATCCTTCTACACTGATTACTACATTGGGTTCTGCAATTACATGACCAAGCCACTTCCTGGCGGCCAGGTTTCTATGACACTGTGCTGAGTGTGTGCTACATCTAAGTGATCATGTTTGAGTTTGAGCTAACAGATGCTGAACCTGGTTACTCATTTCAGGTCCATGGCACAGACTGCACGTGTCTTCATGGTACATGGTGCTGGTACTTTATCTTTTTAAAGAAATTCTTCATTATGTGTCTATGCTGTAACTCATTTGTAGACAAGGGTTTCACAGGTAGAAGTGAGGACTTGCTACTCTCCTACCTCTAGTGTCTCCTCCTCCACATCTGTCCTGGTTCTTTGTTGGGAGGACAAAGACTTTTCACTCTCAGCTGAAAATTGAGCAAAATATATCAAGAACTTTAATGAATCAAACCACTAAACCAAGTGGCATTTAGGTCTGACTGAGAATGAAGGTAGACGCGTTTTAACTCACCAGGAGACTGTAGTCCATTGGTAACAACAGTCTCAGGTACTGGTTTAGAAGCCTTTATAAGATGCAGTGAGAAAATGACGTACAGTACAGAGAAAAGAGTTAATGTGATTCATCAGAGGCCATTAACACTGACTATAGAGGGATTTATTAAAGTCATCAGAATCTGTTTTATTAACCAAAAATAGAAAGAATGAATACTGTCTTTGAATCAATAAAATAAAGAAGAACACTGTAATAGCATATCTCACTAGAACTCTAGAAAGATAAAGGTTGCATGTCTTTTCAAATTGCATGCAAATAACAGGGAGTCATCATACTGTATTATAAGGCTACCTCTGTAGTGGCAGGAGTGGTTTCCTCTTCTGTGCGCCTTTGACTGAGGCCAGCACCTGGGGGAGACTGACTGGGTGAATGTGTGTCTCTGTCAGGTTCTTGGAGTGTGTTGCTCTGGTTTGGCGGCTTCAGAGCGATGGCTGAGTGCAGCGGTTCAGTCAGTGGAGTGTTCTCTGTATCCAGAGGACCAGAGGTGATGACCGTGTCTGAGGTCTGGAGCGGGACAGCCAGTCCTAGTGGAAGGATAAATAAATTATGAGCTTATTAAAAGAGTCATCACAATTGTAAGTTATAAGCATTAATAAAATATTAATGATAAATGAATCACAATATAAATCTTGGTGGAGGCAATATGAAGTGAAAGAACACACACAGATGTAATTATTCTGGTGCATATAATTGTATACCTGAGGCTAAATTGTTTCACGTTACGTTTTTGGACAGGCTTGGGCAACTGCACTAACTACTTTCAGTCCATAAAACAACTTACGCTCCCTCAAGGCTTAAAACAAGTTTCAGAGAAAAAACAAGAACATTTTGAGAAGTGTTCTCCTCAGGGAACATGAATTCCTGGCTCTGTGTGTCTCACCTTCTTCTTTGTCTGTGAATGTGCGTGCTGAGACTCCCAGCCCAATGAGCTCACTAGTTGATCCCATCTCCTCAGCGTTCCAGGAATGGAGGGAATGTTTACTGGATTGGACAGTGGATCTGAATCATAAAGACATAATCTGATCTACCACAGGTTCACACAAACACCATATACCTGCTATACCATATATTGCTAGAAATTTCATAAGCTGTGAATTTATATAATGACAACTGTATTTGAATTGTAGACTGTATTTAAAAAGAATGTTTTTATACCTTTTTTAGATTTATTGCCACTTGTTGAACTGAGTGATTAACTGTTTTATGTAATTGCCCTCACAGGGATAAGTAAAGTTGCAATAAACTGAACAGCAATTTCAAAGACATAATAAATCACTAGTCTTGCATATTAAAAGTTTGTGAGTCTTCCATCTATGCCTTGGCTAAGATAGTGATTTCAGTGTGGCTGTTAAAGGTCATGCCGTCTGACCTGTGCACAGACAGTACATTTCTGAAATCATCACAGCAGGAGCACCAGCTTGCTGGTTACTTGCTGATAACAGCTGCATCTTTCGCTACGCACAATATCACTGATTCTTGTGTTCCTTGTGATTTTAAATAATTACATTATCTCCAAAAGCAGTATAGTTTCATACTTCAACATCTGGCATGTCTTTCCAAAAAACAAACTGTCTGATGCACAAGAAATTGTGAATTTTACATTTCTGGGAGAAGCAAGAGTGGTATGTTGGTATAAACAGAAGAACTCTGTAACTGACATGACACTTCAACTGCGATATAACTGAACAGACAAAATGCATACCACTGTCATGTACAGAAATTCTAATTTTATCAAGAGAAAAGTGAAGAAGGCTTAAAGTATTTCATGGTAATCTCTGAGGGGTTAAGTCGAACTCCCCAAGCAAGAAAACAATTAGAACCCAAGATATCAAAACAACAAAAAAACTTCATAATACATTTCTAGATTTATCTTGTGAACATTATATAATGTAATAATGTGTTTCCTGGTGTTTGCAGGGGGCATGCAGTACATCTACATGTAGGAGAAGCACTTACTCTCCAGTGGAAGACAAAGATGCTCCCTCTATTTTACTCTCTGTCTCCTCTGTGGGATCACAACTTGTTGGCTGCTTCGTTTCAGTGTACACATCCTTATTGAGACTGTCATTCAGTTCTTCTGAAAAGACACAAATAATGACTCAAAAGGACAGACAGTGAAGTAAGAAAAACTGTGAAAACATAATTATGAGAAATAGACAATAGAGAGAGAGACTTGTGATTTCAACATGTAATGACTTCCATGGAAGTTTAAAGAGGAACAAACTCATGACCTTTACTTTAGCAAACTGCTCGACATGTCAGGAACAAACTGCTGTGACAATTCACTGTTAAAAATAATTTCACTGGGTTTTTTAGAAACACACATCATTTGAAGTGCAGACAGAGTCATTAAGTACTAATTGCTGTTTGGCAGTGAGCGGTGGTCCAGTCACACAAAGCCGTGCTCAGTTCTACTAAATGAAGAGGGTCTGACTGTTCCCAGTAAAGTGCTGCACCAGATGGTCTTAGGCTGAGTTTAAGACACACTATCTCCAGGTCATGCTTGAAGTCAAAAAGGCAACCTTATCTGAACAAAGATTCATGTCATAGTTAGAAAAAAGGAGAAGTAGTAGTTTCAGGCAAACTGATGCTGATGGATGCCACAGGCTGCAATGAAAATGGCTTTTTGAAAACTGAAAAAGCAATGGATTAACACTGTCCGTTAAGTGTTTTAGTATGTTTAGATGGTTTAAATCTAATAACCATTCCAATAATTTTTGTATTATTTATTTCAAATGGTACCAGAACTGTATTACTACAAGCAGAAATCTTGCAAAACATTTCAGTGATCTGATATATTATGAAACCTTAAAATATAACTTTTAACATACTAATTTAAGAAACAAAACACAGGCTTTTTATGTAAAATTACAGTTCAAATCGTCATAAAATATCTGCGTTGCTAAAGGATAACATTGCAGTTGTAGAGGGAAAAGTGACAACGAAATCTGCCTACCACCATTCTGTGACTCCTCACTTATTTCCTCATTGAGATAATCCAGGAGACCATCAAAGATTTCCAGCAGGTTCTTGATTGACTCTTTGTCTCCTCTGACAACATTTTCTCCTGCAAAAACACAGCCATTCTGATGATCATACTCAGTCCTCATTAGTTTTATTGTTGAAGAAAAAAGGAGGCCATTCCTCCATCACCTTTTAGGAAATATTAATCTAATCTGCAGCCCAAAATTAAGTTATAAACAATCATAATAAAAGTTATGCAGGTGTATAGTGGTGAATCATTGTTACTTGTCATAAATTTACATTTAAACTTTTAGAACCACACATTTCCCCCCAAATGTAGCTCCTAAAAATATAAGTTTTTCCTGTACCTGTAATGTGTGAGAGGCTGATCTGAAGGTAATCCAGGGACAGAGAATCAATCACAGCCTGAACATTGTGGATGTCATCCTCTTGAGTGCATGGTACTGCAATATAATCTAAACATACACATAAACACACACAAATATGCACAAATGTGAATAGCCTGTATGCACAAAACCACAGAAATAGTGATATGCACACACACACTTTCAACAATGACAAAAGAAAGAAACACACATTGAAACAAACTTCCTAAAACACTATGAGCCTTCACTTTCATGCTTTCCTGTTCTAACAATGCAGGAAGGAGCTCAGCTACATTACCAGTCTCATGATGCTGATGTTCTTAGGAAGCATTCCTGACATAGTAAGCACAATCAGGAGATTGTGATCTACACAAAAACTAAAAGCCAGCTTGTTAGCCATCAGTGATTGTGGCCTTATGATTTATAAATTTGAAATGCCCCATTTTAAGGTCATAACTTCAAGCCCACTTTGAAGTCAGGTGATATTGTGAAACTGCTTGTTTTGTATGTGCAACACTTCAAAATCTTTAACTATTCAATTTACTACACACAATAAAGAAAAGCTGCAAATAGCTCAAAGTGATCATGTTTCAAAGTCTGTGCCTGTTTGTTTATGGATCAGCTAACCAATTAATCAGTCCCATGTTTTGGTATGTGGTAGATCTGGATCTTTGTCTTACCTGGAACCTTTTCCCCTAATATGTTTTCATACAGAGCAATGAAAACATTCGCCTCACAGTCTGTCAGTTTCTTCAGCCTCAAGTTTATGTTACACTTGCTGAGTAGATCATTTGCCACATCTACCCAATCTGTAGAAAAGAGTGGAAGCGGTTACTGAAGCAGAAATTCAACATCTGAAGTTAAAATCTGTAAAGTGTTCGAGTATTACAATATACTGAATGAGTTCAAGCAGGAAAAAAATCCAACATCTTTAGGTTTATGTGAAATCCTTACTTCATACAATACAGTTTACCATGTGTGAAGAACGAGCTGTTAATTCAAAACTAGGATCAGTACCTCCTCTAGGATGAATTAAATCATGAATGTCCGACCGCGGCAAACTGAAGTAAGAGAGCGGGGACTCATTTCTCCCTGCCTCGTCCACACTAACGTTAACTATAGAAGTTAAACCGTCTGCGACTGAATGATACCGGTTTTCAGTGAGCTGTAAACTAGACTACGGGAAAACTGCTGTGGTATGACCACAAAGAAACTCTTGTATAAATTTAGTTGCCACTCTTCAGTCACCGTTAACGATATTTACATTTAGCGAACTTCACCGGTTGTGTTAACTCAAAAGTAGCTAAGTTAGCTAACACTGCTACTTCTGACTGTTTGCTAACGGGGACGTTATCAGAAACCGGTAAACTGTGAGCTCTAATAATTGCATTAGTATTAGCTGTAAAATAATACACTCACAGGCGATGTCAGGCACAGTGACAAGAAAAAATGATAGCTCGGAGCTTCTGTTAGCTGTAGTTTAATTAGCAGTGACGTTACATCGTTAGCTTGGTAACGTTAAGTTAGTAAGGCGACCTTACCTCTCTCTCCCTCCTGGGTTCCCATGAAACAGCTGGTGCTCGAAATCACCTTAATAGTGACAAAGGATTTTCTTATAAATCAAGAGCCATTAACACCTGGGCTCAATTTTGATGTTGCTGTGGTTTTCAGTAAGAGGTAGAAAGAAGTATCGGCTCTCATTTCAAACTGAAGCCCTGTTTGATTGGACGTTACGCCCGTTCTTTGTTTCCGGAAGTGCCGCACGGTGTGCGCGTACCGCCCCCTGCTGGTTACTGTGCATGACACAGACAGCAATGACGTGTGCACTACGTGAGCAGTACACGTCACTGAACAAGAAAGATAAGACAGCATCCGCAGCAGTTTGTTTTGTTGTTGTTAAAAAACATGTTTTTTTTGTTTTTTGTTTTCACATGTTCACAAGTTACTTTGTCCACCCTGTTTTATAAAGATGCTCAGTAATAATCGATTTTATTGTGCTATGTAACATAATGTAAATACAAGGTACATGTAATCTCAAATCAGAAATACTTTATTAATCCCTGAGGAAATTATGAGGTCTAAATCCCAATAACCAAGTCCTTATAAGTCTAATTCTAATGAATAATTAGAATCTCAAAAACAAATTAGTAACAATCCAACAGACATGTTGTGCAAATAGATAAGTGCAGTATAACCACTAGTTAATTGATAAAGTCATTTGATCCTGTCCATTTGTCTGTATTTCAGATTTTAGTTGTCTGCATGTAACAGTGTCATAAGCTTTGATTCTCTTTAGAATAAAAGAGACGTTAATTATGTTTATATTTCAATGTTATTATTCAGTGGTCATCAGTCCGGTATGGATTTGTATTTCATCTTCACATTGCGTTTCACATCAGTTTCCCTTTACCTCATTCTTTTTGTGTGTACTCTCAGTAGTGATGAATGAAAATGTAGAATCATATAGTCACCTTTAGGTACCTATTAAATAAAGTGCGTGCAACAGACAGATTGTTATGCTACAGACTGTAGCATAATAGCATTTACAGTACTCTGTGCTACCACAGGGTCAGAATTCCTAGATTTCACTGTGAGTAGCACATTTGTGAAGAAAATTGCAATGACTAAAAGTGTTTTTCTCCACATCACGACTAATGCTTCATGCACTGATTACAATCATCCACCCTTTAGCCTCACCGTGTTTCCTTTCATTCTTGACACCTTTGATAATCTTGCTTTGGGGGAGTTGACCACTTTTGTAATAGCAAACATGTAAAGCCACAGACGTTTCTAGGTCTTTGGGGGCCGTATGCAAGATTATTTTGGGGGCCCCTGTTTTGAATTAAGACAAGGAATTTAAACCCTTCAACAATCTGTTGCAATGCATCCCAGTAGGTTTTCGAAACTGAAATTAAAAACAACAATAAAGAAAAAAATCAAGTGGAACCAAACAATAGACTTTAGAAAATAAAAAAGGTAAAAAATCCCCCTTCTATGACCATACAGGTGCAGAAAGTTACAAACTATAGAATGGCACCTGCAAATGAAGGATTTTTAAAATACCAGGCAAAATCGTGAGCAAAGATTCAAATCAGATCCACTGTTTATAAATTTCTGTGTTATGAGATTCAACAATTTGGTTTATTATATAATAAACCTAATTATGTAAAGAGCAGGGATGTCCAAACTTTTTTTAAAGATAGGTAGGTTTGATGATGTGAAGATTCCTGTGGGCCTCTCAGAAAAAGATTCGACAGCAAAAGTTACATACAAATACACAGTTTTAAAACAATTTTATTATAATTGTTACAATTAACATTTTTAAATGTCAATGAAGCCACAGGAATGAAAAAATGAAAAAAAAAGTTCAGGTATACTATGGCCAAGCCTGGTCGCCAACCCGGGACTCCCGCATGCCAGTGCATTTCTTTATTAGTTGAGCTAACAAAAACTATTTGAAAAACTGAACATGTCTGGTTTAGAGTAAATCAAAGTTAATACTCTGGTGCAGCTGTTTCTGCAGTGATATCAAAGACACTTCCCAGTGGTTTATATAAGATTCTTTCAACATTACAGAGCAAATAGAATCTGAGAGATATTTGAATTACATTTAATTCTACTAAAATATTTTGAGACTAAAGCGGTACAGTCACTAAATCAGACATAGACACAGGCTCCTTCGAGTTCTTAGTTGTCTGGTTTATGGTTCATCCACATCCTGTGTCACAGAGTTATCTCTCCTTCTCTCAAAAGCGATGTGGTCTTCCGGAGAGAGGTCTGACAGCAAAGGTTACTTACAAATGCACTGTTTTAGAAATTTTATTATTAGAATTGTGACAATTACTGTTTTTAAACAGAAATTTAGCCACACAGGAATGGTCAAATGAAAAAAAAAAAAAAATATATATATATATATATATATATAGGATGGCTTAGACTGGTCTTGAATCCAGGACTCACACATGCAAGAACATTTTTTTAGTAGTTCAGCTATCAAGGACAAGGGTTTATTTGCTGCAGCTACATATTTAACTGTACAGTATATTATTGTAAAGTGTGAAGTTATTAAATAAATTTATGATTAGGATTAGATTTATGGGCTATGGTTAGGAATGGAATGATTGTGTGTGTGTCTGTGTGTGTGGTGGTGGTGGTGGTGGTGGTGGGGAGGGGTGCAATTATAGGCAATTGATTACGGGGCGCCAAGTCGTAATCTCGCCTAGGGCGCCAACATGGGTCGGGCCGGCACTGTTGGATCTGTTTCCCATATGATCAAACTCTATTTCTCTGAAGTCTTCCTCTCTTCTTTCATGACTATTGGGCTTATTACCCCAGTAAACCCAGAACTAAAGAACACAACACGTGGACCTGTGGCAGGACTTGTTTTTAAAAATAATAATGTGTGAAACTTGTACTCAGCAAAGTCCCACCCATCTATTTCCATACCCCTTCTGTCTCTTGGTCTGTCAGTCTTATCCAGATGTTTTTACAAAACTGGCTTATGATTTCTTTGTTTACCAAGAGATATACAAGCTGCCATCAGCATAAACAAATCACACCAATGTAGACAGTTTAGATATTTATTAATATATAGAAATGGTCAGTAAATATAATTTTAATATCATATAATTTTACTATATTGTCAGTAAATACTGTATCTGTTTATATGGAAATGTGCACATGCAGGTAAAGCTGTTGTTGATAAGTTTAATTAAATTAAATTAAATTCATTTATTTGTATAGCGCCAAATCACAACATAAATCATCTCAAGGTACAAAGTCTGTCAGATGTCTGTCTGTCAGACTAGCGAATCAGTCTAGGGTGTACCCTGCCTCTCGCCCAATGACAGCTGGGATAGGCTCCAGCACGCCTGTGACCCTTAGGAGGACCAGTGGTTAATGGATGGATGGCTGTTGTTTGCTTTTTGATAGCAAATATTATTTTATTAATTACAAAATAGATGATTTGCTTGATGAATGTTTTTGCTGCCTGATGATCATCAGAGTAACATAATTTAAGAACATTCATTTAACGTGACATTTCCTTGATCTTGATTTTCAGATTGATACAGAGATTTTGAATATTTCTTGATTTTTCTCTACATTTTGATTATTTGATTTTTACTTTCTATCATTCTTATAGTTAATTTTGCCTTAGATGTTTTAGCTTGTCAAATATCCGAAAGCAGAAACAGTAATTATTATTGGCTATAAAAAAACTGTTCTGTACTGTTGAGATTATGCAGAGCAAGAGCCAATAGATGGTGAGAGAATGATGACGAAGTATCAATTGCTTTTATTTAGAAATGCATCGAAGTATAGGTAAACATATATAATACAGAAACTTCATTGCTTTATGCAGGCAGAAAACCAAGTTAGATACTGATGTGGCACTTGTGTGCGGTCTTTCCAATTTAAGGTTATTTTAA
>JAUBNQ010000001.1:15948107-15958393 GCA_032353495.1 Ctenopoma kingsleyae | reverse complement strand
GGCACAGTATTTATACTCCCCACCCAACTGCCAGGTTGCTGATGAAGACACCACTTACTTGCTCCAGATCATGCTCACCAGTTACGCCATATGCTTTCTTGTAGGCTCTGTTATAATTTGAACTATGGTACTGTAACTAGACTCAGGTTAAGAGTGTTCTTGGTTTTTGTATCAACATTTTCTCCCAAGCTACTTAAGCTTGTGTGACTTTGCCTGCTACTTACATCCCCAGCCCCGTTGAATTAATTTCTTACCTTATCAGTTATCTTGATTGTATCTTCTCACTAAGGGTGTTATTAAACTCAAATATTCTACCTCATTGTGTGTTTCATTGTGTTTGCACTTGAGTTCTAACTGCTCATCTGTCACAATGAAAGGATTTTTTTTGTATATGATAACTGTAACAGAACTAATGTAAGCAAATAAAGAAACTGGAGCATGGAGAAAAGTTTATGCTGATCTCAGTACAGTATTTGTTTAAACCACCTATGCCACAGACATACATCAACAATACGAACAACACAGAAACACAGAGTCCAGAATCTAGGAAAGTTCTCACTCACTCAAATCTCAAAGTCTTCTTCTAACAAACATAATCCGAATAACACACTGACATGCAGAAAACAACAGACACCTGAGATACAGGTCATGTGATAGAAGAGGGCTAGAGGCAAATAACAGGAATCCCAAAACAGAAGACAGGTCCAGAGCCAGAGAAACAGACTCACTAACAGAGATGCAGGTTGGTTGAGACAGGAACATAATCTTATACAGGATACAAATGCATTGCTTCTGTGACTGACTGAGGCTGGTACATCTCCTTAAGAAGGAACTGGGACAGATGAAACAATGGAGCTGAATAGCTGATAGAGTGAGCAGGGTGAGAGGCTAGAGAGGAACAGGAAATTGCCCAAATAAGGCACAGACCTGGGAGCCAGGCCGGAAACCGTGACAGTCATGTCAACTTTTTTTTAAATATATGTATGTATGCAGACATGGTCAGCTCATGTGACACAGTGAACTTGGGGTGTTTTTTTTAATTTTATGGCCTACTGTCATGTGTACTCTACACCTGTGCAAAATTACTGTACATGCACGTGGAGTCCACAGCTCTAAGATTGTGGGAATTTTTCTCTGAAAAAGATGTAAGAGGAGACAAAGATCAGTATGACGAAACAGGATCAGTCTTTCTGAAATATATGAAAAGGGAATCAAACAGGCCATAGTGACTTTTGTAGGAGAAGTGAACACTATGAACACAATATGAAAAAGGTAAGAGAAAGAGGAAAATAGACAAAAGGCAAATGACACTTTCAGACCCATGAATACGATAAAGTCCTTTCTGTTTCTTTGTCTTTCAAAGATTGTGACATTTGGATTTGTCAGAGTAGGAACATCATGTTTGTTATTAAAAACAAGATACTCAGTAAGTCATAAGTGTGACAATGATGCTGAACATGAAACCAAATCAGCCCAAGGAATCAAATCATTTTTCTTTTTCCTTAGGCCATAACAAACTGAAATGTCACTTGAAGTATAATCAGTCTCAAAATGAGAAAAATATGCTGTGTCAAGTACGCAGTCAGTGGTGCTGTGAAACCTACGTGTCCTCAAACAAAACGAAAACTACACAACACAAACAAATCAAACCCAACTACACTGCATCATGTCTACAAGTCACCAGCCTCCCACAAGGGAGAGAGCCAAACTGTCTTTGTAGACTTTTTAATGTGAACCTCAGAAAGGGAGACAAGGGCAATCATACGACCATCACACATCAAAAAGAGTGGTTTTGAAATTTATACCTCATCTCTTTGAAAGGTAAAGTAACAAAAAAAAAAGACACAGCCACCCGAATGTCTCTTTAAGCCAGATAAGCAGTTTTTCATGTAAACTGTTGACCTATATGTTATTAATTAATTAATTTATACAGTATTAACTTGGAAAAGGTCATTGTGACAATTATACAGTTTTGTGCTTTGTTTCAGTCTCACCCCCACTGATGATCAGGTAGATTTAAAGGGAACAAACAGTTTAAAAAAAACAAAAAAACTTCCCATTTTCAGCTCTTCCCCTTCTTTATGCCGTCATTGGGCTGAACTTTCAAACTATTTTAGAAACTAGACACTACTATATCAAAAAAAATATTAATACTGGTAAGACAGTAGTGAAAGGAATATAACAGGAATAGAAATAATGTCTGCACATCTGTATGCTGACTCTGGGATGACTGGGAAAGTTCACTGTGATCCGGACGACAAGGAGAGTATAGTCGACATCTATGTCAGTGCAGAAAGCCTGAGAGTGTATGACAACCCGTGGGTGGAAGGTTCCCCACCAAATGTACCAGCGTCTCAGCACCCAGGTATGGACACAGGTGTGAACATCAAGTGTGTGTACCTTTAAAGATGCACATTTTCTGTACTTTTGTGTTTCATTTTAATTCCTGTGTTTAGCTTTCTCTGTTTTCTTTTGAGCTGTTTGTTACTGTATCCTCAGAACAGGTGTTTTAATGTGAAGTTTGTCCTGTATTATGAACTAACAGATAGAGCCACATGAAGTATATCATGTGTGTAGCGTTTATGATTTGCTATATCCTAATAATTATTATGTGTGTTTTTTGCTTTAAGTGTCTGTGATCTTTGAAAACTCAGGAATGAGAAGTCATATCAGAACTGATTCAGTGTTTCTGGGTGTGATTTGTCTTCTCCTCCTGGTTGGAATAATTTGCCTCGGAGTCCAAAGTGAGTTCCACAAAGAGATGCAGACTTCACATATCATATAATAATATATAATTATTAATGATATACAGTAATGGTTGCTTATGGTTTTATTCTCCCCTTGCTATAATGTAGAGACCATAGAGACGAACCAGTTGTTGTCAGTTAATCGTGAACTAAAAAACAATAACACTGAACTCAGCAGGGAAAGAGAGGAATTGTGCAGAGAGTTATGTCGTAAGTAAAATATTATCACTTTTCACTGATGAATATTTACTCTTAGAACCAGGCACTGAGGGGGTAATTTAGAGTTTTCTTCATGTAACAAAAACATTTTGAGTTTAAAGTTTACAATTTGGAAAATATCATGTTGAGAAATTAAGACTGACAGCTAATTTACATGTGTCTTCTTACTCTCTTTAAAGGCAAAGAATGCAATCTTATAGAAAAGAAACGTAACAACTCGGATCACTGTAAAAATCACTGTTAAAGAAAAAGACTGGGATGATGGGACAACAACGACCACGGAACAGTAGGTGCTTTGTTGAATAAGCAATGCTGCAATTTCACAGCATTAAATGCAGGAGTACACAAAACAGAGGAGGTGGCCTTAGGCATAATCTATCACCCACTTACAATGCAGTTCTTTCAACTTTACCGAGGTGGTTTTTACAGTTGTTCACACCCTGGCTCAGGTGTTCACAGTGACATAGCCAAGGGGGAACAACAACCCACAGGTGACCATCAAGTATTACCAAACTTGAGGACTCCACAGGGTTTATAAACCTGCTCCTACCAGTCAGTCAGACTCTGGAATGGAGGGTGAAACGTCTTCAAGGAACTAAAACTAGTCCAGTTGCCACTGAATGACCTTTTTGGGAAAACCATAACCTAAAATGGTGTTTTAGTATAAATTAATAACTTAATGACCCATTTCTAAAATCATTGGGTTTTATTTTTACAAGATTCCATATATTTAGAAACAAATAATGATCTTTTTCACATTATAACTGTATGAGATATCAGAATTTTTCTTTGTCTCTGCAGATGTCACCATCTCAAACATTATTTACCTCAACAAAGTAAAGACTGACACTAACATCACAAGATGAAGACAGTGGAGACCAACGGGATATTTCAAAAATGTTTCTGTCTCTGCCAAACAAATTAACCAAATACTACTGTATTTACTACTGTTCTTAACTGTTACATGAGCGCATTTCTCTTCCAAATAAATGTCTACATAAAATTGTGAAACTGGAGAGTTGATTACCACCTAATTGACTGCTGCCCAGTGCTCTTCGCTTTCTTTGGTTGCTTACTCTCACCACTCTTGGCTTTGCTACAGTATCTTCAGCATCCTCATCAGGGGGTTTACTAATATCACAGAGTTTAGTTATTAACCTGTTGCTGAATTTCACATTCCTTGGTTGACTGACTTTTATGGATCTGTGCACAGTCCATGGTCACTGCGTTCTACACCTGGCGCAAAGCATCTTATTTTCCCCTTGTCGCATAGGTCAGTGAGCATTGCATTCAATACAATATCATTTTATAATAACTTGATGTTTTCTGTTTGTTTGGAATAATAAGATTACTCACAAAGGATACTTTGACAATTAAATTAAATATATATTTTCACATATGAGATTTTTGATGTATCAAATTTGACACATTAGGTGTAAGTAAATATTTTTAATTGCATTTGCCCTATTTAGACCATTTAAAACTAGTTTTGTTTTTGTTTTCAAACCGGAACCTCTTTATATCTATTTTATTGCACCATGTGGTAGACAAAACAGATTTAGTTCTTATAATTGCCTAAATATCTCATCTGTATGAAAATTCTACTGTAAATATGTCTTTACTTAGGTTAGTTAATTTGCATCATAGCAAGCATTAAGCAGATTTAATCATAAAATTCAATACAATGACTACTGACGGTTTTACAAATACCTTCTTTTTTAACACTTATTTCAAGATTTGCCTGCATGCGTTACACAGAGCATCCTGATCATCCAGGGGACAGAGGGCATTTGTCAGATTGTATACAACAGTTTTTTATGAAAAATGTTGATGACTTAGAGGTCTCAGAAACTTGTGTGTGAAATATGATTGTCATATGATATTACAACTGGCTATAAAGGGCTGGAGGCAGTATCACCAGATCCAGTGAGAATGGTTGCAAGTTGAACAAAATTATCTGAGTAGCCCATAGTACATTGAAACACTTGGCTGCAATGTAACTTTAATACCAGTACCATTTAATTCAGAATATGTTGTAAAATCTTACACTTACAGCATTGCAGCTCAGAATAAATGAACAAAAACACTGATAGATATGGAGACATAATACAATGATTAGATTCTCACACTATGTTTTAGTTTTCATACACATGCTGAAAGAAAAAAAAATTCTGCATTCAAAGCACTGAATCAGGCAGGGTATTTATGTTTGCATATGTCAGTGAGCTAGTTTAGCTGACACTGGGAAATGCAACTTGTGTCCCAATTTTTAATCATTGTCTGGTGACTTTGGAGACCGGATTAAACTACTAGTCAAAAGTATTAGAACACCTCTGTTTTTATTAAAATAGAAACTGTTTGATTAATTATGCTTCAAGACATATAGAAATCATATAGAAATCTTATTAAACTGTCTTAATTATGACATTGGAAAAATGGTGGTGTTCTAAAACTTTTGCCCAGTGGTGCATCAGGGCAGTGTCTTTTCACAGATCCAGAATCTTTCAAGGTTACACGATTCATCATTCCAACTTTTTTCCAAATCATACTGTTTTATTTCTGCACAGTCTTCATCTCTGCTTGGATTACCATTTGGCTCATTACTGGCCCAGTAACTGAAAACAAACGACAAAATAAAATTCAATTCAAAGATCACAACAGTGATAACATAACACCACTCAGTACACTGTGGCCAAGAAAATATGTGTGAACCTTGTGGTCAGCGGAGTCCCATCCACCCATTTCCATTTTCCCTCTGTCTCTATGTCAGTCAGTCCGATCCAGGTGAGTTTTTTGAATGCTCTTGTGAATTCCTTGTTGACATAGAAACCCCATGAACATATTTGAAGACGACACCAACAGTTTCATGCTGTCTTACACGTAGTAAGACATGTTGCATTATTTATCAAGCTTTTCACTCGTTCAACATAGACACACACCTGCTCTTTGTGGTTGTTAAGAATAACCAGGTCGGCACCTCTTTGCAGGCAGTCATTTCTACTTTGTTGCCAGGATTTCTTCGTTGTAGAAATGTAATAGAAACTACCACTGAAACTCACCCATCCCTGCATATACAGAGCTGTTTGAAAGAAAATAAAATTCTTAATATTTCACTAACAGTTATATTTGGCACCAAATCACAACAAAAATCCCTTTAAGGCACTTTATATATTATAGAATATTATGGAGACAAATCCCTTAAACAGCAATAGGTGACAGTGGAGAGGAAAAACTCCCCTTAACAAAAGAAACTTCCAGCAGAGCCAGGATCAGGTAGGGCAGACATCTGCCTTGACCACTTGGGGTGAGTGAGGAGCAGAGGGAAGAAAAAAAAAAGAAAAGAAAAAAAAGGCCACAAGAAGAAACAGACAAATCACTGGGTAGGTTGGCAGGGCCAGTAACTGCACATTGGGATACCCCTTCAAATTAATTAATTCAGTGCACAAAGCAAGGTCCATAAGGACATAGATGAGCGACTTTGGCGTGGAGGAACTTGACTGGCCTGCACAGAGCCCTGACCTCAACCCAATACCTTTGGGATGAATTAGAGACTTTAAGCCAGGCCTTCACTCATAAATGCGCTCCTGGAAGAATGGTCAAATATTTTCATAAACACACACAAGAGGTGTTGCGCTCGTTGTAACATTTTACTCTCAATAAGTAAAATGAGTTTTTTCTCATTTTACTTATTGAGAGTCTATTTTAAAGTGATCACATTTCATAATAAAGCATATAGTGATCAAAATAACACCAACAGCAGCACCTAGACGCTTTTATTCTGAGTTATATGTCATCTTGAGCTCAGATTTATTTCACCCATCGAAGTGCAATATCAAGTATTTGACCAGCAGATGGCGACATTTCTAACTGAACCACTGAACCATTTCAACACTATTGATTCACTGGTTCAGAAAGCTTCAGTTTCGCCATCACTAATGTGACGGAAAGCATGGCAAGGAAGCTGGAAAGGAACATGAACTAAGAAAAAGAGTGATAAAGACAGGACTGAAACTGAATCCAAAACACTTAGTGAAATGAAGGGCATAAGCAAGAGATGACTGGCAAGACGACAACAGGTGGCATAACAGGGTGAACTGACAAGGGGCAGTGGAGAGTGCAGGACATAAATAGTGAACGGCTGATTAGAAACAAGGTGCAGCTGAAAACAATCAGGGAGTGAGAGTGGAGAGAGGGGTGTGGTTACGGTGAGGGAGGAACAGAGAAACAAAGAAAACACAAAGGTACAAGACCAGGACATGACCATGACAGTTGACAGTGAACAGTTTGTTCATTATTCTTCATATCAGTGACTGTGCCATGTAGTGAACCTGATTAGATGACACAGAAAAACAAGTAACAAAAAACAGATGATGAAGCCAGTCAGGAGGGCATCGGCAAAGACAAGGCCCCCTTCTTAAGAAGAGTAGGACGGCATCAGACAGTGTTGCTGGATGTTTTCAGGAGGATGAGCAGACAACGAGGGCTGAACCTCTCTAGACAGCAACCTGGAGACTGGGTGACTAAGCAGACAGGAGCTGGTGTGTCAGTGTAAATCAGGGAGGCAGAATCGGCTGATGGGCCCTTGAATGAGTTTGCTCCATTCAGCAACTGGAGCAGACGTAACCCAAACTGGGACTGGTGCTGCAGCTGTGTCATCAAGCCACATCACGCTGTTCACTTACCCATTCTCTGCTAACACCTACCTGTCATTGTTGTTGCTGTCTACTTACCCCACCACCTGAAAAATACAGATCCCAGCCAGTTCCCCACTCACCTACCATGCTGTTGCCACGTTTCTTCAGCCCCCATCGATCACCTCATTATTTGCCTTTTGTTGCAATAAACACATTCAGACTTATCTAGCTGTCTCTTCATTCAGGTTCTTCAAAACCCACTTGATTCATTGTTACCACAAAATATGGGCTTTAATCATTTTTGCATACTGGGAGTAAACTGCTTATATGAATTGATTACACAGGTCTGCAACCTGTACAGTGGTAGGGTGGTGTGAGGAGTTCAGATGATCATGTCCCAACAGGTTTATTTTGTTCATAGCGAAAGGTAAGGAATCTCACTGGCTGGTATAAGTATGTTTTGACGTGTTTTCTGTGGTATTAGTAATGAATTTTAATGTAAATGTATCCTCATATTTTGCAAAAAAACTGTACATGATGGAGGGAAATGGAGATCATTTTTGGATTCAGCACCCTAAAAAACCTAAAATTTACCACAAATTGTCCAGATGAACAGAATTAACTTTCTAGGGTCTATCAAAAGTATTGTAAATTGTAATAGTACTGTATTTGGTTTTCCATTCCTGTATTTGGTTAATAATGATGCTAGTTTCCATTTTGTACAATAACTTTAGCGACTGTACAGAAGTTACTGGGGTGGAAAGAGAGGCTGACCCTTATGTTTTACATCTGCAAAATACTGAACCTCATTCCTTTGAGACTAATAAGACAAATGTAACATCCTCTCCCCAATATCTCAATGTTTGAAACATGCCTAGGTGAAAAGCTCCAGTGAGAGTCCCAGTGACAGCTGAATCTGCAGATTATCAGAACAGATTAGCAAAAAACATGGGTTGAGTTTTTAGGTTAACAACAATAAAAAAAATATTCACCTTCTCTGCTCTTTAGATAATTTCTCTCGCTGGTTAAGTCCTCAAATCTTTTTTGGATCTGATCTCGTTCTTCAGTCATGTTCCTGTAGCTGGTTTGTAACTGGTCTTTCTCTTTGCTCACGTTCTTGTAACTGGTCTGTAACTGGACCTTCTCCATCTCCCACTTTGAGCTGCCTTTGGAGTCTGGGTGTGGCACATAAAGAACAAATAAACAAACAGTATTAACTAGTATCACCCACTGTGTTTTATCAGGATGTGAGCAAAGTGCTTACATAAGGAAGTCAGAGTTATTAGTCCAACAAGGAGGAGAAGACACAGCAGACCCAGAATCCCTGCAGTATTTCTGAAGAAACTCTTCTTCGCTATGATTCGTTGGCAAAGACCCTGCAACCCTTTAACAAGAGAAGCAGTAAAGATGGATTAGTGGATGAATGGATATTTGTAATGTGTTTCTGTTTTTTCTTAAGTCACAATAGATATAAGCAATAGGCTATAAATAGTAAAGTACAGTAGCATCAAGAGTAAATCAAATCTATTACTAATTAGTAGTCAAATATCATCAGTCGACTGATTATGTCTGACAGAAAAGTAAAATATAACTATGTGAATAAAATATTAACAGGTTTCTGGTTGGTTAGTTTAAGTTGCTTTTTGTTCCCCTTTCACATGAAATGCCTCATACACTTGTTTTAAATGAGGAAGTAGTGTAGAAATAAAAAAGAAAGCATTAATCCTTCATAATAGGGAAAAAGATCCCTAATAGATCAGTAGCACTCTATTATTAGATAATATGCTCATTTATATTACCGTACCACCATTATAGTAATAAAAAATACAAAAATAAAATGTTCTGTGGCACATTAAGATTTCTCTTACTGCTGAGAATACAAAATCATCTTACTCAACCAAATATTAAATATCAGCAGTAAATATTATACTAAATTATATATTTTTCTTAGTAGTCATGCCCAGGAAACTAACTTAAACTAGTTGTGTGTAGGAAAACAAAGACTTAAATGACTTCTGTGTTTAAGTTTTCTTAAAAAAAAAGGTCCACATATTTGCATGAACCAGTCAATGTCCTGTTATACTGTGTGTACAGTACATTTGTGCCTGTTTGCATATGTACATTACCTGAGAGTGCAGGTCCAGTTCTGTTTGGCATCACAGCATAGCACGCGCCTTCATATTGATTAATATTTTCCGAACTTTCTGACTCCCTTTTCCACTTGATGTGAGATCCCAATGGTTCCTCTACATTGACATAAATATCCAGTTCATCCATGATGTTCAGCTACACTGTCAGCTAAGTATTCTAAACAGGGTGTTATTATAAAAGAGAAAGCAAAATATTCACATGTGACTGTTCACAGGAAATTCAGGGTTTGTGGTGTGGTTGCAAATGTTCTTCTGTTATATAATCACTATACATATTTGCTATTATAGGATATAGTATAAACTATATACTATTATATCTTCATACATCATTATGCATTACGTTATCATTATGCTTTACTTATATTCATGTATGTCTTCTGTGGTCTGACTGTTTGACTCTGGACTCTGCTGCTGATGTGGAATGTTCCTTGATGACTTGATGATTTGATAAGATAGGTTTGTATATAGTGTGAAAATTTAGGAGACAGACAAGTGAGATCTTTTAATTAAACCCTCATATTTTTATGTCAAAAAAA
>JAUBNQ010000001.1:15928754-15940216 GCA_032353495.1 Ctenopoma kingsleyae | reverse complement strand
AATATTGGTGACAGACTAGTGAAGAATCAGAACAGGGCATGTATGGAACAGATAGGGAAAAGGAGTGAGGGAAAATGGAGAGGACTATTTCTCTGTCACATGGTAGAGTTGTAAAACACTACTCTGCAGTAGAAAAATTGAAAGGGGGGAGTGAGTGTGTATATATATAACTTACACACAAACTCATTATTTTGGTGCACAAGTATTTTGAAGCACACACAAAATTAAGAGATGATGGGTATGAGGAAGTGTTAGGTTACCCTCTGCTGTTACCCTCTGCTGTTACCCTCCACTTTGGGTCCCCTCCCGGGACCCAAAGCGCCCACAGACGGACAGTCCTCATACAGCATTCGCTTCCAGCTGCAGTCAGAGCAGGAGATGTTCACCTTTCTATGTCCAGATAGCAAATAAATCTCGGGAGCGATCAAATTAAAAGCTCAGTATTAAATTTAAAAAATTAATTAAAAAAAAAAAAGCTCAGTATTACACAAACAAACAAACACAAAAACCCTAACCCTAACCCTTAGCTTGAATAGTAAACTAGTTAACTAACTAGTTAACTAACTAACTTGTTATTATAGGCTACACTCCATTTAACTTATTATCAAGCAGTTTTTCTCCTCTTCCTCCTTTTTGTCCCTTTTTGCAACACTGTTTTGTCTCAACCTGCTCTTTGGATGTGCACTGCAGCCTGGTTACACACATTACCAACAGAGCTCTGAGTCACTAAGAATCACACCAGCACCAGCAGTGCTCTGTTTACATCACACTGTGTTTTTGCACAGTAATATACCTTCGATAATATGTCAATCAACACTCATACATGGAAAAAAAAACCCGAAAAATTAATTAAATAATATTTTAGAAAGTTATTTTCTCTTGGGGGCAACCTAGTGGTGACGGGGCCCTAAGAAGGCGCTTATGCCTTGGGCGGCTCTGAGATGATACAATGTGTTATATTAGTTTTAGTGTTTTCTTTAGGTTTAGTTGTGTTTCATGTGTCTGTACAGCACTTTGGTATAAAAATATAATCTAAAAGTTAGCCGTTCCCATGCTAGGCTACAGGAGCACGCAGCTGGTTTCTCATGTGGTCGTTGTTTCTGTTTCTTTTAAAGGTGTATGTGAAACTCCAGTAAACCAAAGCTGCTGTACTGATTATTTTTTATTTTCATTTCACACTGGTATGTTAGCTTGTCTTTATTGGCTGTGGTCTTTTATATTATTAAGAGTTTTTAAGACATTTTTATAAACTTGTGTAGCTGTAATTTTGACTTCACTTTTTCACGAGCTTGTTGGTTAAGATGGAATTGTTATTATACAAACAGCCTGTGTTTTATTTTGTTAAATACATGGTATAACTCAGTTGGCTTTAAAGCAATTTAAACGTTTTTAAAGCATTTTTATGCAACGGGGGTGCATTTTCCGGCAGTTTGCCTTTATAAGGTAATAGTATCGGATCGGTATCGGTATCGGCGATACTGGCCCTGTATTTATTTATCGATACCAAAGCTTGCGGTATCACACACCACTATATCAAGCTACTTCGGGTAAGGGGGATAAGGAAAACATCAACCACTTTGACCACTAGAGGCCAAACAGTTAATACTTTGTACATGAAAAACATTTATATACAAAAAATTAAAAAAAATGATCCTTCTGTGTAACGAAATGCAGTATACAACAATATAAACTACATCTTCCAAAACAGTGATTTATATTTTTTAAATTGGTCAGTAGCCATCGTCTATCATTAAATAGACCGCGGCATGATGCGCATTGATACCGTGTGAGCCGCCTTGGCTGACGTCACTTCCGTCTCTCAAGACAGATTTTGTCTGCCGGCATTTTCTTTTTATTTTACTTGTACCGCCTCTGTCTCCTGGATTCAGCTGTTGTTTTGTTTACCTGTTAAAGGATTCAGGCGAAGTCTTTGGATTTCACAGTAGTCTGTCACATAATGCCGGGTTTTTCAGACAGAGATCGAGGCAGGGACAGAGGGTAAGTTAAGTGTCAGCTGTTTCTAAACGTTAGCGTTAGCCAAGACGAACAGCTTAGCTTAACAGACGGTTGTTATGGCGGAACGGCGTCATGGCTGAATTGTCAAAACAAGTCCCCTCTAGTTAACTGCAGGTCTTATGTTACTACATTCGTGTCTTAAAACCTGAGAATCAGCTTGTGCTGTTAACCGTTCCTGTATTGATGCATCTGTAATGTTATCTAATCCCTGTCCATTAGAAGTAAAATGGCAGCGAGCGGCTCCGTGTCGGTGGACGGGCGGTTTGCACGGAAGAGTAACGTTAGCTGTTTGTCAGCCTCTGACGCAGTAGTGTCTTCTCTTGTGGACTCAAATCTGAGTACAAGATTTGTGTCGTAATGGCCCTTTTGACATTTACCGAGTCGTTTACCACTAATAGTTGTCTCCGGTAAGAAAACTTTTACCGGCAGCGGAGGTAAAACTGAGCCCTGTACCGTTGTTGTTTTGTCATGTATGAAGTGGGTCACGACGCACGTCACAGTGAATTCATTAACCTGACAAATTAATGGTGTGTTGTAACTTTGCCGAAGAGCACCTTTGTATTAGAAATTTAGATTTAGCACAGCATTTAAAACTGCCTGCTGTCTGTTGATATGGTGCTAGAAAACGGAAGAGGAAGGTGTGTGTGGTAGTTTAGTACTGCATGTCCACAAAGTTGTCTCATTAGAGACGCATTTAAAATAAACGGGTCACATATCAATGTGCAAAGGCTAGAAAAACCTTTTAATCTGTATTAGAAGTCAAACTTCAAAAACAATAAACCCCACACCTTTCATTGTGCCACCATTGCCAAGCTTAGCTCAGACTGTTGACACCACATTATCAGGGGTATTTTCTTAAACTTGTCATCTGTTTTCCAAGACTGACTGTTTTTATGTCATGTGTTACAATAGTTATGGCGGAGGGCCCCCTCGTTTTGGTGGTGGTGGAGGAGGCAGTAGGGGTGGGCCTCCTGTTGGAAAGTTTGGAAACCCTGGTGAGAGGCTGCGAAAGAAGCACTGGAACCTTGATGAGCTTCCAAAGTTTCAGAAGAACTTCTACCAGGAACACCCAGATGTGACTCGCAGACCCCTTGTAAGACCTTTTTAGTGGTTTCTTTTTTCTAATGTTTTTTCTTTAATTCTCATATTGACAGAAAGTTAAAATAAAAAGGGAAAACAAATATATATACATATATATATGTTCCAGTTGACACAATAATTTTCCTGTTGTTTTATGTGGGCCTGTGTACTTGTGTATTGACCGTGGTCATTTTTTAAATTTCTTCTTCCAATTCCAGCAAGAAGTTGAGCAGTACCGAAGAAGCAAAGAAGTTACTGTTAAAGGCAGAGATTGCCCCAAACCAATTGTAAAATTCCACGAAGCTGCATTTCCAAGTGAGTAGACATCCATGCTCTGCCACCTGCTTAATTTTGTTCAACTGCCTGTCTCTTGGAATATTTCAGCAT
The DNA here is from genome assembly GCA_032353495.1 of Ctenopoma kingsleyae. Lineage (NCBI taxonomy): Eukaryota > Metazoa > Chordata > Actinopteri > Anabantiformes > Anabantidae > Ctenopoma > Ctenopoma kingsleyae. Next base: position 15,936,733 of record JAUBNQ010000001.1, on the reverse strand, counting down.
ATTGTGTCATTGCCAAAAATGTTGATTTCTAACAATGAAACATGCATCTCTTATTTCTTCAGGCTATGTCATGGATGTTATAGTAAAACAGAACTGGACTGAACCAACTCCAATTCAGTCTCAAGGATGGCCAGTTGCCCTCAGTGGCAAAGACATGGTTGGCATTGCTCAAACGGGGTCTGGCAAAACTCTTGCAGTAAGTGAAGCGTTAGGATTTTTCAAATGTTTTTAACCAGCACCCACAGGAAGTAAATCTGTAGTAGTGTAATTTGTGTTCAACATGTAACGTGAAAAGAAACATAGCTGTTTAAGACAGTGTTTTGTAACTTGTTAACAATAACATTAACACTGCTCAGCTGATACAAGAAAGGCACCATGCTGATTTTGTGGAAATAGACGACTACTTGGCAGACACTGCTTGCTTTTTGGAAACACTGAATGTAATCATATGTAGTACTCAGTCCCTCTTTTTATTTTCTTTTTTAAAGTATCTTCTGCCTGCAATTGTGCACATTCAACATCAGCCATTCTTAGAGCATGGAGATGGACCTATTGTAAGTACACTTCATAATATACTGTTGTAGTTTGTCATTCTGTTGCCTATGTGAACATATGGTGAAATCTAAAGATATTAAATTTACTGACAGAATTTTAATATGGTGTTGTGAACAAATCAGAAACCGTCAAAGTTGCTGTTGTGTTGTCCTATGGTTTACTTGGCAATATTATATTATCAGTAGGTTTATCCTCTTCCAGGAGGGGGTTGTTAAATGTCCTATATTCACTGCATGGCATACCATGGTGCAGCTGAAGCTAGCAATGTTCAGCCAGTATGAAATGGGCATTTGTGGGGAAATCATTCTTTCTCTATAGTGGTGAAATAATTTTACCCTGCATATTGATTGTTCAGTATGAGTTGATGAAAAGAAAAGTTGTTATAAATGCCCAGTATATATACAGTATATGTGTTGTACATGTTTAATTTATTTAAAAAAAATTTATTCATCTTCCTTTAGTGCTTGGTGCTGGCGCCAACCCGTGAGTTGGCTCAGCAGGTGCAACAAGTGGCTGCTGAATATGGCAGGGCCTCCCGCCTCAAGAGCACCTGCATCTATGGTGGCGCACCGAAAGGACCTCAAATCAGGGACCTTGAGAGAGGTATGCTTATTTTAATAGTCTTCAAGTGGATGTTACTGTAATGTTAATCTGACATTATTAATCAAAATTTGTTTTTCTATTTTTTTCTGTTGTATAATTGTTTTTATTTAGTTTTGAAAAACTCTTATCAGAAAACTGTTGTTCAGTTTTACAATATGTAATACTTATTGTTTTTTAGGTGTTGAGATTTGCATCGCTACCCCAGGTCGTCTCATTGACTTCCTGGAGTGTGGGAAGACCAATTTGCGTCGTTGCACCTACCTGGTGTTGGATGAAGCTGACCGCATGCTGGACATGGGTTTTGAACCACAAATCCGCAAGATAGTTGAACAAATTCGGGTATTTTGTGTTATTTCCTTTCACTTGCCAGACAGTTAACTTTATCAAGATTATATTAGAATAAACTACTAAATGATATGACAACTACACAACTGTTTTTGTAGAAGAAACTACCAGTGCCTGTCAAATTACCAGTTACTGCTGCTTGATATTCAGATTTTTTTCTACACTTAAATGTGATTGTGAAATTTACTTTGAAGCTGACAAACTATTACAAGTCTTTGCGCTTCTCTTTTCCAGCCAGACCGTCAGACTCTCATGTGGAGTGCCACCTGGCCTAAAGAAGTTCGCCAGCTGGCTGAGGACTTCCTGAAGGACTATGTTCAGATCAACATTGGAGCACTGCAGCTCAGTGCCAATCACAACATCTTGCAGATAGTTGATGTTTGCAGTGACATGGAGAAGGAGGACAAGTAGGCAAATGTTTTTTCAGATTTTATTTGTATTAGTTGAAGGTGTGATGAGAGTTTTGTCTCAGCCATTTTTTGTCTTCTGTTTGTCAGATTGATCCGATTGCTCGAGGAGATAATGAGTGAAAAAGAGAACAAGACTATTATCTTTGTGGAGACCAAAAGGCGTTGTGATGAGCTTACCAGGAGGATGAGACGAGATGGGTAAGGATCTCTTTTTCTGTCACCTCAAACAATTTCTTTTCATTGTAGGAAATCTTCTGTTCATCTCTAAATTTAACATTTTACTCTGCCAAAAGTAAACTTTCCAATTGCTCCTTATTGATGTTTTAGACACAAACATTAAGAATTTTCGTCATCTACTCAGACTCTCAAATTTTAATGCTCTGTCTGTCATAGGTGGCCAGCAATGGGAATTCATGGAGATAAGAGCCAGCAGGAGAGGGACTGGGTCCTTAATGGTGAGATTTAATTAAATTTATCACACTTTTCTTAATTGAATCATTGTCACTTGCTGCGTTGTAATAAAATTAAATACTGATTATTTTTAGAGTTCAGATATGGCAAGGCTCCAATCCTCATTGCTACAGATGTGGCCTCCCGTGGCTTAGGTGAGTATTTCACTGCTTAGCACCACTTTCTTATCAGTGTTACACTTATTTTAAAGAAAGTGGTTTGCTTTCTTTAACTTTTCTATGCATTTTCTGAGTTTTTCTCACCTTAAGGTGGAGTCTTTGTGGCAGGCGCTAGGCATGACAGTCCCAGGCCTCGAGAGGGAGAAGGATGACATATTGGAAGTGCTCAACTGGCTTGCCACCCAGTGGGCCTAGAGAGGTGAAAGCTCTTGTGTGCCAGTGATCTTCAAAAGGCTGTGTGGCTAAGCCTTTGTCTCTGATATGTTGTTGAAATACACACACATCTGTTCTCTGTCCATGGATTTCACCTGACAGATGCCATCCAGCTGTTTCCAACTCAAACATAAAAAAAGATGCTTGATACTGTGACTTTTGCCTTGCATGCTGTTGTGTTAGAGAGCGCTGTATTGCAAGTCACTTGTTTGAGATTTGGAACAATTGTTACCTTTCAGAGCTTTTATCACATAGCATGGGTGCTTGTGAGCCTGTCTAAGCTTTCAGTTGATTTCTTTTTCCGTCAAAGTGCTGGATCTTTTTAAATGGAGAGAGCAGTTTGAATTATTTTGTCTCTGAAAATTGATGAGACCTGGCACATGTGTATAGGGGGTAGTGGGAACACCTAGTGAGAGGAGAGTGAGTGAGAAAGCTCAAACCAAAGTTCCTCCCTCGCCTGCGTTTTATAGTCATGTCGAGACCTGCCAACGAGAGACATTTTCTCAAGTGAACACTGGCTTCTTGGAAGATCTTGCCTTGATGAGACTGATGAGGTGGGTGGGGGGAATTGTTCTGTGCTTGCTGAGGGGTCCCACAGGGTTCAATGCTTGGGCCTTTTTCACTTTTTTCAAGGGGCCCCTGTTTAAATTAATACTTGGTCTATTTTGTCTTGGCAAGACATGCAGTGTGGCCTTTAATATCAGGCTTCTTTTGAGAGTGTACTGGGAAAAATAGACCTGCAAAAATGTACCACTCAATGGTCCCATATTGGCACATGAGGAGGCCCCAGTGCATATTGTGGCCCAACTGCGTAGAAGCTCCTGGATGTCACTTGACAATTTGTGGGGGATTTCGCTGCATTGGGAAAGGACTAGTGAATGCATACTCCTTTATGGTAAGACTTAAACCCATGTTTTCTCCCTTGGTAACAAAAGGGAGAGTGAATGTGTTTTGGATCTTTTTGATTATGGTAAGCAATTGGAGTGTGCATCGTTTCTCTCTTCCCACAGTAGTATTCCCATGGAGTAGATGTGTTCACAATATTATGTTATATTAACATGTTTCCTCCACAGCCTAATGACCACTTTTTTCCTCCAGCCTTCACAGTTGCTAACTATTTCCTTTGATCTGGCTGTTGTGGTGTGCAAAATCCTGTGTGGCCCCCATGTTTTGTTTTGCCACACTGCAACACTTTCACAGATGTGGAGGATGTGAAATTTGTCATCAATTATGACTACCCTAACTCCTCTGAGGATTATATCCACCGCATTGGACGTACAGCCCGAAGTCAAAAAACGGGCACAGCCTACACCTTCTTCACACCCAATAACATGAAACAAGCCAGTGACCTGATCTCTGTGCTCCGTGAGGCCAACCAGGCCATTAACCCCAAGTTGATTCAGATGGCAGAAGACAGAGGAGGTAAAATCTGATATTTATGTTAAAAACTTTATGGTTTTCAAGGTGGATCCAGTCTGTTAGATATGAGTGTGATTCTTAGGCTCAAGTTCATGAACTGGTTAAGCCCCTTTGCTGGTTATATTTGTCTGTTAATGTGACTGAATCATATCATATGTTATGTGAAGCCTGTCAAGATGGCTTGAATGAAATTATTTGTCATTTCCTCAAAAGCCCCTTTCAAACATCTTGTCACAAAATGTGATGGGAATTGTACATATTGTTCTCATGCTTAAATGATGAAGCCACTGAAATCTTACCAAGTAAGACCTAATAACATTTCCCAATGTTAACTCTCACATGTGAGCAAAAAGAAATAAAACAAGATTCTTAATGTTTCATTCCATGCTTGCCCATGTTCATGTATTGATTTAACATAAATCTAATCTATTTAAGAAGTGATTGAGAAAATTAAAAAAAAAAAAACTTCACTGAGAGGTGGGGGTGAGTGTTCCCCGTGTTCACATTAGTCATTGGTTATTGAAGACATCGGCATCAATATTAAGTTTTAATGGGGCACAACAGCTGTTTAAATTTAGCCTGGATTTAAAAGTTGTGTTGAGTCAAATGCTCCCAAACATGTAGGAAACCTGATTTTGGTTGTCATGGGTAATTGCATATTTTTGATGTTGATTTGGTTTTGCTGCCTTTTTGTTGTTGATTGTTGTCTGAAGACATTCACTTCTCTTTCCTTTTGTCTTTCTTCTGTCATTGACTCATCTAGGTCGTGGAAGAGGGGGGAGAGGTGGCTACAAGGACGACCGTCGGGATAGGTATTCTGGGGGTGGGAGGAGCAATTTTGGCAGTAGTAGCTACAGGGACAGGGACAGTGACAGAGGGTTTGGCAATGGGCCAAAGAGTGCCTTTGGTGGCAATAAGGCCCAAAATGGTGGTAGCTATGGTGGCAACAGTGGTAGCTCTAGTGGTAGCTATGGCAACAACAGTTACAGCAACAGCAACGGACAGGGTAATTTTGGTGCTCCAGCAAACCAGGTGGGTGCCTTTGGTAACCAAAGCTTCCAGGGCCCCCCTCAGTTTGGGGCCATGCAGAGGGCCGCTCAGAATGGCATGAACCACCCACCATTCCCTTTCAACTCCCAGCCACCTCCATCACAGGCCCAACAGCCACCACCTCCACCACCGATGGTGCCCTACCCCATGCCACCACCCTTCCCACAGTAGATATGATATACGCACAATATATGGAACCAACATGATTTTTGTTAAGTCTTGAAATCTTGAATCTTACCGTATGATGACGATGATTATTATTAATATTATTACTATTATTATTATCATTATTTGTACTGTTTAACTTGTTTTGCTTACAGCAGGGTTGGAATTACTCAGTAAACCCCGAGCATTAAATGGAGTCATTGACAAGTCTCCTATAGTGCAACTATGATCGCTGCACTTTTCCTTGACTGTTTTTTGTTACATTCCTCAGTAATTTATTTTTACTAGGTAATGCAGTGTTTTCAGTTTGTGGTATGTTTAAAGTGATGTTAATGAAGATCATATAAAAAGGGTTTGTGGCCCTTTTAAATAAAAATGGAAGAAAATGGAAACCGTGTGTGTGTGTGTTTGGCCTGGACAAATTATTAGACCTAATTTTGGTGTTTCCGGAACATACTTTGGACAGTAGTGGCTCCACAGTCGCACTGAATAGGTTTGAAGACAGAGAATAAAAAGAAGTCAAGCTTGGCAGATAAATATTAAGCTGTTCTATAAGAAATGGTGTTATGTTTCCAAGTCACTGATGTCCCTGCAACACTCTTTGGGTCACAGCCTGATTCAGCCCTTTTGAACATATGTGCATGTGCATGCTATATTATTTTTTTTTTCACTTTATTTCAGAAAAAATGTATGCTCCAGTCTAACCTGTCAGACTTTTGAAACATGTTTTTTTACTCTGTAACTCCACAGGTACTCAGATAGGAATAATGACATGTCCACTGATAGGTGGCGCTATTATTAAGGTCAACACGTTTTGACCACTAACTCCCAAATCACATCGCACGCCCTAAAGCTTTCTATCTCTATACTCAGTGAATGTTTCTGAGTCTTTTTTTACATGTACACTTTATTGGAAATTTTGAAGCGTTTTTTAGCAAATTTTCAAAAAGTGTGAAACCTGTTTTTGAGAACTCCTCCTAGGTTTTAAGAAAACAGAAGAAACCTCCAGCACAACCAGGCTCAGGGTGGGTGGCCATCTGCCTTGACCTGCTGGGGTGAGTGAAAAGAGAAGAGGGGAAACAATAACAACAAGCTGTAATGCATTCCTTTCATTGTTCTCTGTCTTAAGTATAACAATGAGCAGATTACGTCCTTTTCACTGTCTGTGTAACCAAGTGTATTTTCCCAGTGACATTTAGCCCTGCCTGCTGATAGTAGCAAGTATTCTTTTCTGTGAGAACCAGTTGAATCTAACTGTAGCTGTAAAAGGATGAGCTGAACCTGTATAAGACTGGGGAGGATGTTTTGCTTGGGGTATAAGAGAGAGACCATTTCTGTGTTTTTTGAGCCTCCTTTGCAGACTGACTGTCATTCTGTAATTCAGAACACTAAATTGAAAGAACAGTAAATTTGTCTTTGTGATTTTATTTCATTGCAAAGAAAGGAGCAGTTCCAGTACAGAATGACAATTTCCACAACAAGAAGAGCTCAGTGTGTCAAGGGAGGTCCCCCAGCAGAATAAGTCTATAGCAGCTGTGTTTTCTCTCTTCAGGAAACCTGCGTGTTCATTAATAAGGCAAATAGGAGCGTGAACTGTCAATTCAAAATCAGTTTTATTTGCAGTAAAACAAAGCAATACAGCGTGCTGGGTCTCTGGTGCCTTCTCTACTCTAATACATCAAGTACAGATCAGTCGTTCAGAATAAAATAGGCTAAATAGACAATGAGTATCCCTAATCTGATTGGTCCTCTTCATGTCTTCCCCTGTTGCTGGATGCAGATGTTTCTTTGCTCCAAACCTTCAAAGTCCCGTTGGTTTTGGGGAGTACATTCCATCCTGCACACTCTGTGACTGGTCCTGAAAAATATCTTTAGACAACATGTTTAGACAACACACTTGACATATACCTTACCAACCTGCCTGTGCTTAAGCTTAATAGTATTTTGCCTAATACAAAGTATGCAATTCTCACTTATTCACTTACTATTGATTCATAATGACAGATGAAACATAATGTTGTGTTATAAACTCTCCACAATATCTTCCTTCGATTAGTGTCTTCTTCTGTTACTGAGTGTAAGTGTTTCCATTGAGGTGCACACATTCCTAGACACACACAGGTTTCTCCCATGCTCTGAGTGGTACAGCTAAGTGCACTTAATTAGCTAACTCCTTTTATCTTCAATGGCCATCAACAAACTATGCACACACACAGGGCAGTTTCACATTCCCAGTGCAACCCTCTTCTCTGCAAACTCATCTAAGTATATGTCACACATCTTAGCTGAATAAGAATATTAGCAAATTATTATGTGAAACACATCTAGTAAACCAATTAAACATAATAAACACAAATAAAACACATAATTCCCACACAGCATAACTGAAAGATGGTTCATTCAGTCACCTGGGCCATCTCTACATATAAGCTTTATCAAAAAGAAACATTTTAAACCTAGATCTAAAGGTAGAGAGGGTGTCTGCCTCCCGAACCTAGAGTGGGAACTGGTTCCACAGGAGAGGAGCTTGATAGCTAAAGGCTCTGCCTCCCAGTCTACATTTGGAAACTCTAGTGACCACAAGTAGACC
>JAUBNQ010000001.1:15887513-15902467 GCA_032353495.1 Ctenopoma kingsleyae | reverse complement strand
ACATTTTAGATGTTCCGAACTTCTCAGGTTTGTTTTTTGCCTTTTTATCCAGGACAACTCCAAATGGCGCCGGCATTACCTGAACAGCCTGTACGAATATATGCAGGGCTGCAACAAGGAACTGGTCTTTCTGGGAGAAGAACAGCGAAAGATCAAGAAGCAGGATTGGAGTGACCGCATGGTGGACCCACCTGATGTCCGCAGACAGTATGAGGTTAGAATTTAGCACTGAGAGGATTCATCCCTGGCAACTGTACTCGGAAAACAAAACGAAAATAACACCACTTTAATTTGATTTCAATCAGAACTTCAAGAACAACAGTCTACTGTCCCACGAGAGCGAGGTGAACAAACTCCAGGATGAAGGCGACAGACTTGTTGAACTGAAGCACCCTGCCAGTGCCACAATACAGGTACATGTCATTACCCACAAGTCAAAACTAATTTTCTTCACTGTTGACACTTTAAAGTTGTATGTTTAATGCCTTCAAAAAAAAAAATCAGCACAGATAAACTCAAAACGTCAAATTTTATTACCAGGCTCAGAAAGATGATGTACGCAATGAGTGGCAGAAATTCCTCAATCTCTGCATCTGTCAGGAGACACATCTGGACAACGTGGAGGAATACAAAAAGGTAAATATGAGACAACATTACACCACATCATGTCACTTTCAAAATCTCACAATTATGGGTAAGAAGATTTTCTCTCATTATAACTTTATTTAAAATTCTGTTTTGTGTATTTTTCAGTACCAAATGGAAACTGATCAACTCTCAGAGACACTGACCAAACTCAACAACAGCCTGGACCCCAAGGCCATCAGCAAGAAGAGCAACTCAGAGATGCTGTTGCAGCTTGAGGTGCTTTCATAGCTATTATTACAAAGACCTAAACATGAGAAAATTAGCTTTCAAACTGATTCAGACTAAGGATTAGGTAAAAAATAAGAGCTGACAATGGGAGGGCCCTGACTATACATTTAAATGCTGCTTTTTAATGGAAACCCAGCTCAGTGGGGAGCTAACTTGGTTTACACTAAAAAATTGTTTATCAGATATTATCAAGTTTACATTTAGGTAAATTAGAAGGTATGCAGGATATTTCAGTGAGAGCTGCTGTTTGGATGCTTCAAGTTCAATAAGCATATTAAATTATGTTTAGAGATGGGTTTGAACTACTTTAAATCTGTCTAGGATAATATTTAAAATAACGGCTCAGTGCTATGAGATGAATATTTGGAGAATATTTTTTTCACCTGTGTCTGCTTCCATCAGGTGGAGGAGAAGACTGTACAGAACAGTGAACAGCTATTGGCCGACCTGAGGAGGCGTAGCACCTCCATCGCGCCTCTGAAGCTACGCCGTGGTAACGCCAACAGACCCATCACGGTGGAGTCCCTGTGTGACTGGGAGACAGACAAGGTGAAGCTTAAGTTTCTGTCAGACATTCACAGAAAATAGAAAAGCCAAAATGAAATGTTCATAGTCATATGCACTGCTGTTTCATGACTTTTGTTGTATTTATCAATACTGTGCAGGGGTCTTTGTCAAGAGGGGAGAAATTCACCCTGAAATCAAACTCAGACAGTGAGAACTGGAACGTTATCTCCCCTCATGGTGTAACAAAAACCTTCCCAGGTGTTTGCTTCCAGATCCCACCACCAGATCCAGAGGCCACTGACAAAGTGGACCTGTGAGTACTGTGAATCTGTATCAATGTCCAGCTACAATAAACAATACAAGAATATGTTGGCAATATTGTTCCTATTTTTACCTCCATCTCTGCGTCTCCGTCTCACTCAGTTTGGGCGGTGAACTGGCAGACATCAAGAAGAAAAGAGCTGCTCTGGCAGCTTCTCTAAAGAATAACAAACCAGACAGTATCAAGTCTCAACAATCAGGTCACTAACTATGAAATGAATCCTTAAATCTTGTAATTAAATATCATTATCGGTTTTATAAATCATGATAATTATTTTATGATTAGTTGTATTAGTAGGTTTATATTTTTGTTTTTACAGTCAATAAGTCAACTTTCTGTTTCTTTGTTCAGCCCTGGTGTCTTCTGCCCCACTGGACCCGAAAGCAGCAGCTGTAGCTCGGCAGCTGGACAAGCTGGACGATGACCTGGCCAGTGCTGAGGAGAGCATGTTGAACCGTCTGCGACCACCACTGAGTCGCACCGACCCGACCGGAGATCTGGCCAAAAGGCTGAAGGAACAGGAGGTGAGACAAATCAACAGTTTTATTAGACAGTGTATTTGAACTGAGATTCTTCATTTTGGAGATTTTTGAAGACTTTTGCTAGTATATTAGTACAAGCATCAAAGGTATCAACATTTGTTCCTTACAGCAAGATGTTAAGGCACTGAAGGCTCTGGAGCAGCAGAAGCAGGCAGCTCAGGCCAATATGCAGCCTTTGCTTTCTAAAGATCCCAGCGGTACCTCCTCAGGACTGCCACTCAAACTGAGTGCTGCCAACAACAAGCATGATAGCATCACTGCACTTGCTGAACTCTACACCAAGAAGTAAGCAGATGTTTTACTCAGGTTGTTGCATATATTTAGGGGCATGGTGAATGGTTTTGTCCTCAACAAAAATACAGGTATCCCAGCTCTGCTAATGAACTAAATAATCTAAATATGCTGAGCGTCACTACATTTATCTTTCAGAGCAAACGCATCACTCCAACTGGAGCGTCAGATTAAGAAGGTGGATGGCCTTGTCTCTGGGTTTGAGAAGAAGCTGAGTGGAGATGGTCCAATCCCTGATGTTCCAAATGTAATTCAAGCACGTACTGATGACATTCAGGTGAAGAAATGAGATTTCCTTTTTAAACATTTTTAGCTGTCACTCATAGATTCAACTTAGAATTGACAGATATTAAAATTGCGTGTCTTTTGTATTCAGAACCAGCGTAAGTCTGTGACAGCAGCTCAGGAAGACATGAAGAAGCTGAGTCAGGATTTGGAGACCACAGAGCAGCTGTGCAGCTCTCTGCAGCAGGGATACCAGGAGTACTGCCCCGACATCCAGCGCCAGAGGACAGAGGTCAAGCAGCTGCAGACGCGCTACACAAAAATAGTCAACCAGCTGAAGGAGAGGTGAGACTCAGACTGCAGAGAAATGAGTTCAGTCACTTCATTTTACAGATTAGAGTTAAATAAAGGAAAACTGCATTAGTTAATTAATCAACTAGTTCCCAACCTAGGGATTAGGGGCCCTCCTATGAGTCATAGTGTAAATCTGAGAGGGCACATAATAGTGGTTTGATTGAAAACAAAACCCAAGCTGAGACAGTTGAATTTTAGTATGTCAGTGTAGCGCTTTTACAAAAGAAAAAGTTAAAAATAATAACATCAATGTATACTTTCAGAGAAAACATCTTACAAGAAACTGCAAACAAGAATCAGGAGTTCCAGAGCACATGCAAATCCCTGAACTCCTTTCTGGACAACCTGCCCACAAACGACATAAAATACAATAATGATCCGTCACAGATCGCTGCTAAGAAGACCTCCCAAGAGGTGAGACTGTCACCTGACTATACAAAACTATCATGTACATTAGTTCTTTATCTACTATTACAATGAAATGATTGAATACATTATTAATTAACTGTTAATGTTAACTGTTAACTTCTGTTCATTTCACTGCAGAGGGTGACGGATGACCTGAAGAGGAAGGGAAATGACATAGATAGAGTGTCAGATCTGTCTCTAGACCTGCAGAGTCTACTCAGTGTAAGACTAAAATGGATTATAAGACATTGTAATATACAACATTCCCCACACAATTTCACACGTGGTTGTTATGTTCAAAATTGTAAATAAGCAATCAATTCCAGTGCTGGAACAGTAATACTACTAACACACTAATAACTGAAAATGCCTCCTCTGATTATTCACCTCTGTGCAGGAGTACGACACCAATGTTAATAAATACAACAGTACACTTGAGAGCTCAGGCACCGTTGTTGCAAAGAAACCTCAAATGCCATCACTTTCTGACGCTGTCCAGAAAGAGGTAATATTTACACTATTGAGTATTTAAGTTGTGATAAAAACATAATATTTATGAAACGATAACAGTGGTTGATGGTTTGCTGTAACTCTTTTTTACAGGAAAAGAGTCTTGTAAACCGCTATGCTAAAGCAACAGCTGAAAACACCCAACGCCAAAAACAGATGGATTTGGCTAAGAATCTTGTTTTACAAGTAAGAGAACAACACATGAATATTTCATTAACATAACTGAATCTTTAAAACTATGTCACTAAACTGATCACGTCATATTGTTTTCTGTTTTCCTGCTGCAGAATGAAGAGAAAGTTCAAGTGGTGGCACAGCAACAAGTGCACCTTGAAAGCCAGCAAAAGAGTGCTCTTGAGCTAGACAGTCTCTTGAAAGAGCTGCAAGAAGAGAAGGAGAGGACAGATCATGCTCAGGCAAACCTGAGAACCTTTAAAGACAGGATGATATCACTAAAGAGTCGCAGAGGAGTAGAGCGTGTAGAGGAGAAAGAAGTACTGCAGTACTACCGCGACCCAAAACTAGAAAGTGACTTAACTAGTCTGCAGAAGAAACTGCATGAAGAGACCCTGACGCGTACCACCATCCAGACTGATGTTGAAGTGTATAACAAGAAAATCACCATCCTGGACGAGACACTGAAAAACAGTCCACCCAAACTGGTCACCAAAGAGGTGACAGAGTTTGAGAAAGATCCTCAGCTGGATGTCGAGGCCGCTAAACTGAGAGATGAAATAGCAAAGCTGAGAAATGAAATTCGAGTGAGAGATGGGGAACACATTCAGATGAGGACAGAGGTCACAATCCTCCAGCAGAAGAGACCAACCATCAAAGAGAGGGTGGTTAAGAAGGAGGTGGTCAAAGTGGAAAAAGACCCAGAGATGTTGAGAGCAGTACGAACGTTGGAGGTAGAACTTTCCGATGAGGACAACAAGATAAAGCTCCTCAACGATAACATCTTCCAGACAAGGAGTCAGATTAATGCACTGGAGAGACTGATTCCTAACATCCAGCCAAAAATCATCACTAAGGAAGTTAAAAAGATTGAACAAGACCCAGACCTCATCACTGAATCTATGAAGCTTCGAACAAGCCTGGAGGAAGAGAGGATTGAAAACAACAATATGTCCAAAGAGTTGACAGAGTTCCACAGCCGCTACCGAGAAGTTCAAACATGGAAACAAAAAGTTGAAGTTAAGGAAATTGTTAATGAGATCTACCGGATAGACCCCACCACAGAAGTGGAGATCGTGCGGCTCAGAAAAGACATACAGGACTCCAGCAAGCAGCGCTCTGATGTGGAGAGGGAGATAACCCAGGTCACATCAGAGCTAAATATCCTTCGTTCTCAAAAGCCAAAGGTGGAGGTGAAAGAAGTTCTCCAAGAGGTGATTAAGGAGGAGAGAAGCCCTGAGAATGAGAGAGAGATTCAGAGGCTAAATGAGCAGGTGAACATCTTATACAACTCTTACAACTCTCTTGAGGAACAGGTGAGACTACTCAGGAGAGACAGAGATGAATGGAAGACTGAAAAGTCCAAGATAGAGACCAAACTTGTCACCAGAGAAGTCATCAAGTATGAACCTGATCCACTGGTAGAGAAAGAAGCTGATCGCCTAAGAAAAAATGTGCGGGAGGAGGCACAGCTGCGGCGCTCCATTGAAGAAATGGTGTTTGACCTGCAAAACAAATACATCCTTTTGGAGAGACAGAAACCTGAGGAGAAAGTTGTTGTGCAGGAGGTCGTACGCTTACAGAAGGACCCAAGGCAGCTAGTTGAGCATGAGCGACTGAGCAGGACCCTTGATGATGAAGTAATGACTCGGCGTCAGGTAGAGCTGGAGCTGCAGCAACTGAGGACAAAGGTGGAAGAAAAAGAGAGGATCCTCAGAGAGAGTGATGAGCACCAAAAAAGGATTCAAGCTGAGGCTGAAGTCAGAGAACTCAGACTGCGCATCACACAGCTGGAAAATGCTCCACCTCCTGTTGAGGAAAGTATTGTTGTTGAGGAGGTGCTGAAGGTTGAGAGAGACCCGAAACTGGACAGAATGACCAATGATATTCGCTCAGACATGGACAATGAAACCAGAGATATCCTGCGCATTCAGAGAGAGATCCGTAATATCACTCTAAAGATTGAGGTGCTGCAGAGGGAGAAGTCTGGTGAGAAGACGGTGTACAAAGAGGTTGTCCGTATTGAAAAAGACCAGGCCGTCGAATCCGAGAGGGACCGCCTGAGGGAACAGGTGTCTCAGCATAAATTTGCCAGACAAGATCTGCAGGAAGATATCAGACGTGTCAATGATAAAATAAACCTTATGATGAGTAACACGTCCAGCACTTCAAGAGAGGAGACTACTCTAACTTTGAAGAGAGATGCCCTACAGAGGGAGAAGGATGACCTTACTCGGGAGTTTAAGACACTTGAAGTCTCGAGACACGACATCAGCCTTTCTTTTCACCAGCAGAACCGACTACTGAGCGAGAGGACGCAGATGAGCAGGCAGAGGAGCATTAAAATGGATTCTGATATCCAGCGCCTGGAGAGAGAGATCTTGGATGAAAAAGACAATATCCATCAGCGAGACAGCATCATCCGAGAGCTTCGGCTGAATGTGCAAAAAGAGGAGCAAGCAGAGACAAGGACAAAAGAGACCAACGTCTCCACCAAAATCACCATTTTGGATCCGGAGACAGGCAAAGACATGTCTCCTTATGATGCCTACCTGCAGGGTCTAATTGATCGTCAACAATACATTCATTTGCAGGAACTTGAGTGTGACTGGGAGGAGATTACGTCCCTAGGACCTGATGGAGAGATATCTGTACTACAAGACCGCAAAAGTGGCAAGCAATACTCCATCAAAAATGCCCTGAAGGAAGGCAGACTAACAGAGTATGATCTACAACAGTACAAACAAGGCAAGATTCCCATCTCAGAGTTTGCCTTGCTGGTTGCGGGTGAAAATAAGAAGCAGCCCCAGTTCAACTCAGTCATTCCAAAGTCCAGCACAACAGTACAATCAGCAAATCCCTCCACTGCTAAAGAAATCTACCCAATTGCTGGAGTAATTGATACAAACACTGACACCTGCTATACAATACGTAATGCTACCGCCCATAAACTGATTGACCCCACCACTGCCCAAAAACTTCTGGAGGCCCAAGCAGCAACAGGTGGCATCGTTGATATCGTCAACAAAGAGAGATACACAGTTAACAGGGCAGCAACCAGAGGCCTCATTGAGGATGGTCAGCAGCAGAGGCTGCTCAATGCTCACAAGGCTTTCGTTGGTGTTGAGGACCCCATGACCAGAGAGTGTTTGTCTGTAGGAGAGGCTATTCAGAAAGGTTGGATGCCAAAGGACACTGGCATTCGCTACTTGACAGCACAGCACGTGACAGGAGGGCTGGTGGATCCCAAAAGTGGCCGCAGAGTAAGCATCGTGGATGCTATTGGATCCAAAATGATTGACAGCACCGTAATGAGGGAGCTGCAGTCTGAGTCCACCTACATCAAGGATATTGTAGACCCAATCACAAAGGAAAAAATCAACTACAAACAAGCTCTGGAACGCTGTAAGAAAGACCCGGGGACAGGCTTACCAATGCTGCCTGCCTCCTCCAAAGATTCTGGTTACAGCAAATATGCAAGATTCTAGATGTGTTTACAACATAATTTGAGTTATCTGATGTGCTAAAAATGTACTGTAAGACATGGCAAATACATATGAAATCTATAGAGGAATTACAATGAACATTTTGACTCAGGAAAAGCTTTTTGTTTAGCCTAAATGATCACTGCTGAGTTGCCTTTTTTTTACCAAACATGGCTGATGTGGGCAGAATCAAGATTTTTTTAAATTTAATTTAAAAACAGAGTATAAATTCAGCATATCTTCGATATTATTCTGTTATTAGGGATACTGGGACATGGTGCAATGCTATTTACCAAGATTGATTTGATTCTGTACTACTCGTATCTTTGACATTGTTCATTGTAGACTTGTTTGATACTTTTGAAAAAACAAATAAATTATACTGGTTATAGAGCACAGACTCTCGGTGTAGTTTAGGCTTCCAAAACACCTTCAAAAGGAAATTTAAAATAAGTAATAAAAATAAATAATATCACATATTGTCTGTCTTTACCTTCAACAATGTTTAAACATCATGAGAAAATATACAGCACTTTTTCTTTTGCATGAAAAATGACTTAGATGACAAAGATTTATAAGTTCTTTTTTGATGTAATTTATTAACACCCTAACTACTGTACATTAAGACCAAAATCTGTGAGCCAAAAAGATTGTGAACCATTGCTTTACCATACAACAAAGGTTCTCATAAAGTGCAGAGTCAGAGTAAATAGAAGTAAATTAATGTCTTTTAACCAAACCAATCATTCTTATTCACTTGAGCTTACACAACAACACTCCAGTCCACTTTGGCAAACAGCTTAGGAGCCAGTGCTGTGGCTCTGACAGTCAATGAGCATAATGGGTCACTTGATGAATGAAGTCCCCAATCAGGTTACATCTCCAGCCTGTGCAACATCACCCTGTTTGCATTCTCTCTCCCTGAAGAAGCTTCTTTGCTCGTTGATGGCTTTCTGTAGAAGAGCTATGTTTACACCATCGACACAGTTCAGCACACGAGCCTGGACCATCACACCAACTTCTGTAAGATGAAAAGACAAAGATAAAGGCAGATGTTCAAAGTAAAGAGGCTTGGGTGTATTTGATTTTTGTTTCAACCTGACCCATAAATCTGATGTAGGAGTTTTTTAATCTTGAATTTTACTGACTATTATCAGGTCAGTGACAGATGAATAACAGTTACAACTACAGTATTTAATAAACAACAGTGATTAAAACTTATGCTCTGTGAATTAAGTATCTCATAATGAAAAAATGTAAGCCCAACTGCTGCAACTGTAGCAGCTAATATAGCAAATTTTACATATATGTTTAATTTCATTTTTAATCTCTAGTCAGTTTCTTGTTTTGCGATATGGATCCAGGAGAACCCTAATCCCTGATTCAATACTCTACAGTATCATAACAGAATAGAAAGTTTTTCCTTACCCTTAGTGTTTTCTATCTCACCCAGAACAAAGTACTGGGCTCCAATTATTGGGTTAAAGGGCTCCACAAACATCGTGTGAACGATCACATTGTGCTCTTTCAAAGCATGCTGAGCAGACAGAGTAGCCCTGGACTCTTCAGGCTGATAGGAGACAAGTCTGAAAATTTGAACAAATACATTAATAATAGTTAAAATAATATCCAATAATACAACACTGAAAGTGACAGCACTGTTGCATAAACAGCACTTTTGCCTTTCACTTAATACTTTTACATCAGTATATTTCTATTACAGGACAACATTTTTTGTTCTCAGAATAAATAAGACCAGGTGTAGATCTTCTTCTTCTTTCCATTATGGGTCACCGCAGAAGATCATCTGCCTCCATCTCAACCTCTCCCTAACATCCTGGTCTGTTGCACCAACCGTCTGCATGTCCTCCTTCAGTAAATCCATGAACCTCCTCTGAGGTCTTTCTCTTTTTCCCCTGCCTGGCAGCTCCATACTCAGCATCCTTTGTCCAATATATTCATTATCCCTCCTCTGCACATGTCCAAACCATCTCAACCTTGCCTCTCGTGTCCCCAAACTGCTCAACGTGAGCTGTCCTGACACTCGTCTCCACCCACTCCACACTGCCTGCACTCTCTTCTTCACCTCTCTAATGCTCTGTCCGTTACTTTGTGTGGTTGACCCCAGGTATTTAAACTCATCTACCTTCACTATTTCTTCTCCTGGCATATTCATCTGTCTACCTCTGATTCACACAAATGTATTCTGTCTACTGACTTTTATTCCTCTTCTCTCCAGACTCTCTTCCGCCTGCTCTCTGCTCTCACTACAGATCACAATGTCTTCTGCGAACATCATAGTCCATGGAGACTCCTGCCTGATCTCACCTGTCAACCTGTCCATCACAACTGCAAACAAGAAGCGGCTCAGAGCTGATCCCTGATGTAATCCTACCCTCATCTTGAACCCATCTGTCACACCTATGGAACACTTCACTACTGTCTTGCTGTGCTCATAGATGTCATGCACCATCCTCACATACTTCTCTGCCACTCTTCCTCACACAGTACCACAGTTTTTCTCTTGGTACCCTGTCATATGCTTTCTCTAGATCCACAAAGACACAGTGCAACTCTTTCTGACCTTCTCTATACTTCTCCATCAACACTCTCAGAGAAAACATTGCATCTGTAATGCTCTTTCTTGGCATGAAACCATACTGCTGCTCACTGATCATTCAAATCAATTCAACTTTATTTATATAGCGCCAATTCACAACATAAGTCATCTCAGGGCACTTTACAGTGTATTTCACCTCTCTTCTTAACCTGTTTCATATGTAAATAAAGTTTATACAGAAATCGAAACTTTAACTTTAATTTAAGTGAGCTTTAATGAGAGAACGTTATGTGTTATATATTACTATAATGTAATTTCTTCTCTTTTTATCAGAAATGTACAGTTGGGGGCTACACGTCAGTTAAACTACACATTATAAATGTGTAAAACCCACCTGCCAAATGTTCTCACTGATGCTCCATCCGGCACGACTCCAGAGTTTATTTCCCAGGGGAAATAATAAACTGCTGCTGCAGGAAGCATCTTGTTAACAAAAGAAAAACTCCCTTAAACAAAACTATAAACCTGCTAAAAGCAGGATACAAATAACCGTGTCGTGGAAGACCGGATACTTCCGGGATGCATATCACATGACCTATCAGTCCCCGCCTCTCTCAACTTCTCTGCGCCTGCGCCAGGAGCGAGGAGGCCGTTCAGGACGACCCTTCACCCTGGAAGGAGGTTATACAATACATTTGTCGTTATACTTTTTCACGGTAAATAAGGTTTTCAGCCTGACACGGAGCCATGAATCCTGATATTAAAAAAGAACGGGAAAACGCCACTTTTAACGTTGAGAAATTGACCAACATTTTGGACGGAGGTCCACAAAAGACCAAGAGAAGACGAGAAATTGGTGAGTTTGTAGTTACCTGATGGGAGTGGTTGTACTTGTTACTGTTGTCACCTCAAACTTAATGTGGTGATAGTAAATATGTTTGCTAACAAACGAGAGGAAATTAAACTAATCCAGCAATGCTTTTATTGCTGTTAGCTGCGGCGTTGCTTGCAGCTGTCCTTTTTGCGGCCGCTAGGTAGCTAGTTCTGTTTGTCCTGAAGT
The DNA here is from genome assembly GCA_032353495.1 of Ctenopoma kingsleyae. Lineage (NCBI taxonomy): Eukaryota > Metazoa > Chordata > Actinopteri > Anabantiformes > Anabantidae > Ctenopoma > Ctenopoma kingsleyae. The sequence continues at coordinate 15,891,153 of JAUBNQ010000001.1, read as the reverse complement.
GCAGCAAAATAATACACTGCACAATAACACGTCTCATAAAATGTTCAATTTACGGTAGTGTTTCTAGCATTAAAAATGTTAAGGTACTTTTGTATGTACCAGAGGTGAAATCGGCGTTACCCTCATTCAGCAAACATCCTTATAGTCTGTACTGTGACTGTAACTTTACTGTTTCAATACCTGTGCAAGTCGGTTTCTACCTTCAGAGACTGTTCTGTTTTATTCCTGTCGCTTTTACACTGCGGCAAAACATTACGCTACACATCATACTTTACCCCAAGACTACAGTCCTGTGGAAGATCGGGTCATGTCTAGTCATGGAAAACTGGACAGTTTTAAATTCTGTCAGTGTGTGTTTACAGAATATGCATTTGAAAATGTGTTATTCTGTGCTTATTATATACAGGATATATCTTTCTCCCTGCCTGTATATCGTTCAATCAGCATGCAGGGCACTAGGAGATATAGTTGTTTTATTTCTTAATTGTCTTCAGAGTTGAGGTCAGTTCAGATAAACGACATCTACAAGCCACTTGCAGTATAAAAACAACCTATGTAAATGTTCCTTTCTACACATTTTTGACTCTTGATACACACTAATAAACTTTGTACACAAATTTGAATAGATTTCTGCCAATGTCCAGTTCAGCTGTTTGTAATACACAGGTCTTGACTTTACTCAAATAAACATTTCTCACTAATTTCCACTATCCACTGCAGAATCACTGGTTCTCAATGACCCAGACTTTAAGGAGGAGGACCCTAACTTCCTGTCCCGTAGTGAGCGCTATGACCAGGCTGTCAGAAAAAGTGCCCAAATGATCCTGAAGCTCAGAGAGTATGGCATCGCAGATCCAGATGAGATCTACTGCTACAAGAAGTATGTGGTAATCAACTGACATATGCAACAAACGGTCAAATCTGCTGTAGTCTTATATATTATAAATATTATTTAAGTATTTTTGGTTGGTAAAAACATAACTCGGGCACACAAGGATAAACAACAATAAACAATTCCAAGTTTGCATGCTCACATGTAATAGAGGGGAGTAACAGTGAATACTGATTCCACACACACAGCATGTTTAGCAAGAAACTTAAACTGACAAACTGCTGAATATACTTTACTTACTGTTCTACATAATGACCACACTAAGTGTTATTAAGCATTTTAATATAGATCAAACTTTAATGACCTTTGTCACATATAGTACACTCTAGTCAGAATCAAGGGTGTGTAATTCATAAACTACACAAACTGTATCTGGTAAACAGGTTAAACTGTAATGCTGTTATACACCGATTCTACTTTATAGCAGTACTGAGATAACATACCTGGATTATATGTTAACTGATACTGTAGTATACTAAATTACAGTGTTTAATCAAAATATCCAAGGGTGTCATGATGTAAACATGATATAAGCTCAGCCATTAACAGTGCACTTGATAAAAAGAGGGGGAAAAAAAGGAAGCATGGGTAACTGTATCAACAACTAAACAATGGTTGGTTTAGAAAATGCCAGTGATTCAAAGAGTCATTAAAAATATGTCTTTGAGAAAATTGTGTATTGTAAATTGTGACTTGATAAACAATCTGTGTGGCTACCTGCAGCCTTGAAGCAAACAAATTCAGGTAGAGTAAAGTTCATTCTCAGATTGCCACTGTGTCAGAGGGCATACACGATGATACATTCACCAGTTGTGCAATGTGATAGATAAATCTTTTAAGAAATGCTGCCTGTATGAACAGGGACAGTTTGTAGCTTTGGCTACATGTGTTCCTGAAGTGCTTTCACAAGTATCACAAGACACTGCAGGACTCAAAGCAGTTTTTGGTCAAAATTTCAGTGACCTTTCTTTCTTCACTCCCACATTTTCTGTTAACCTCTTTGAGGTTTATGCGCTGGGTCTTTTCACAGTCACTATTTTAATTTGTATCTTCTTGAACAAAGAACAGCTGTGGATCACTCTATATTTCAGAAAGAGGCATGACAAGGATATGTAAGTAAAGAAGTATGCTGCCAGTTTATCCAGTCCGTACAATTAACTGCTTTACCCAAATTTCATGTTGACTTTTTGTTCTGAGAGTGCCATGAAACTTAAACCTTAGCCATAAACTCATGTTGTCTTTCAGGTCTTCTATCAAGTAGAGTAGAGTAAGTAGAGTTAGTAAATATATTAATTACAAAATGTTTGTGTAACAGTGAGTTTGAATCATTTACCTTCCCATCACCCAGTATGGTTAAAGGGAACCTTCAAGAGGCCATGGGGCTACACTATGCCATGTTCACCCCCACCCTGTACAGCCAGTGTGACCCTCAGCAGTCCAGGAAATGGTTACCTCTGGCAAACTCCTACCAGGCTGTGGGTACTTATGCCCAAACTGAGCTGGGTCACGGTCAGTCCTGAACTTAACCCTGAACTCACTTACTTGATTTTTGTTTATGGGCCTCAGATGCCACTTTGTTGGCCTGGAGTGCCTTGAATTGTAATTTAGTGCCACACCTCACCCATGGATGAAGGCATATTTCTGTTAGTGAGCTCAAATTATATATGATGCAGGAAAAAAAAGGCCTGTACCAGCCAACTGCAGTACCAAGAGTAGTTCTGGTGATTTGTTGTATGTGTTTGACAGATCAAGATCACATAGAAAATACGAAGTAGTTGCATGTGTGTCCTGACAGTTGTGTTCATACATTAAATTTTACTCTAACAAAAGATAGCAATGTACCATACAAGGTGTGGTACATGTAGTATATTAACACACTTTACTAGTGGTTGTCACCTGCATTTTCGGGCTTCATATGTTGCACTAAAATTAGTTTTGGCCTGTCTGTTCTAAAACCCATTTAGTTAGACTGCTCCCCTTTCCACACCTTGCTCATTTCCTCTTGTTGTAATGATGATAAAGCTCAAGTGCATTTTGATTGCTGTGTCTTGATTAATTTTCATGTTTGTTTTTTTTTTTTAAATGAATGACAATTAATTCTAATCAGTAATTTAGTCTTTCTTATTTAGTCTGTCCTTGGTTTGGGTTTTGACAACTCAGCTGACCAGAGATGGTGAAGAAGCTAATTGGTGAATCAGTAGGTAGTGCAGACTTGAAACTGAAGCTAATTTTGTCATTTTTATGCAATGTGACATTAAAAGTCAGAGAAGCACTGCAGACATTTGTGGTTTGGGACCTCATAATGAGGCTGAGCTCAAGCTTCTGAATGTCTCTTTGTAATCTGAGAGGCTGACAAATCTGTTGTGAGAGAAAATGTAGGACAAACCAGCTATTGTCTGATGCCATTCTGTAACAAAGCCAAGTGGATGTTGTTATGAATTTGTATTTCATCTGTGCAAAGCTACACTGAAAGTTTAGAGCTGCAGGCCTTGCCAAACCTGCCAAACTTGCCACAGCACAGGCGAACAAAGTGGTCGTCTGTGTTGTGGCAAGTCTGGCTCAAAGCTGGGCCAAAGACCTGAAGTATCACTCATGTCATGACCTAGTATGCGCTTAGGTACTTTTGTAGGGCTGCAACTAACAAATAATATTTCAATTAGTGATTAATCTGGTCATTATTTTCTTGATTAATCTCCTGTTCTTTAAAACATAAGACAGCAGCACATAAAATAAACATGCTCATTATGT
>JAUBNQ010000001.1:15864957-15881167 GCA_032353495.1 Ctenopoma kingsleyae | reverse complement strand
GGCATCATTGATACTTACATGATTTTAAGGTAATTTAAATAAGATCTTTCAATATAAAAATTAGATTAAGTGTGCCATTTTTATTTTTTTATTAAATCTATTTTATGGCATTTTAGACTCTGTATGTTGTTGTGATTCCTGCTGCTTGCTGTCAAACTTAAATTCTGCTTATCTTCATGTTCTTTGATGCATTTATACATTCTCATGGTTTTTGTCTGCAGGCACACTGTCACTATGTTGTAGTGAAGCTCTTTACTGACAAGCTGGGGGAGATCGGTGACACAGCAGTACACTCAGTGCTGTCGTCTTTGGCTCTTCTCTACGCCCTGCATGGCATCACCCAGAACTCTGGAGACTTCCTACAGGTCAGGAAAATCACAACATATAGAAGTAATATGGTCCACATTTAGTGCTAAATCCAATTTGCAGGTGTTATTGTGCAAAACTGCAAACTCCTGAAACTGTTGGTCTGACCAATTAGTTTTTTCTGTTTTTCACTTGAGCTTTAAACTGAACATAAAATATGAGGCATCATGCGTGCTCTGATGTCAGAAGATTTACTTTATCACTGATATGTGTTTCCTGAGGAAAAACAAAAGAAGTGTCTTCTGTCACAATGCAGATATCTGATATAGATATAGAGATACATATATCTGTGAGTCATGCTTGCACAGCAAGTGCATGACAGACGAGAAATGTGATCACGGATGTGCATTTACTGAAAATGCACATTTGCAGGAGCCAGGTTAAAACATTCACTGATTACCTCTGTAACATCAAAGTAAGCAGGTTACTTAAGTGCATGTATGAGGTGCATCTAGTATGTTTTCATCCTTATCACTGACCATTTATTTATTTATTGGTTCCTTCCTTTGTTTATTTATTTAGGCTGGACTGTTGAGTGTACCCCAGGTGCTGCAGATTTCTGTTCGTATCAAGGAGCTGCTCTCTCAGCTGAGGACCAATGCTGTGGCACTGGTAGATGCCTTCGACTTTCATGACAAGAAGCTGAATTCAGTCCTGGGACGATACGATGGAAATGTCTACGAGAACATGTTCGAATGGGCTCGCCGCTCACCGTTGAATTCCAGTGAGGTCAGTCAGGGTCATGATAATCATATAATAAAATAATCATACTATCACAGCGTAAATAGTGTTTTGTTGTTGGGTCAGATGGATTTAAGTACCACAAAGCCACACGCCTGTACTAGCTACATCATATGCTAAGATGAAGGATGCATCATTTGAAAACAGACAAGCTTGGCAATTAGAGACGCTTGACCGTCAAAGTAGTGACAAGGCTTCTGTGTGTGTGTGTTATATCTACTGGCAAGAGAAGCATTTTAATATGGCAGGAGTGTTGGCTGAATACGTTTGGTTTATTGGTTTGAATTTAATTCACATCATTCCTATTTTGGTATAGATAAAAAAAAGCTGTTATGTTCAAACAGATGTGTATAGCAATATGAAAATTGTTCTTTTTTTCCACAGGTCCACGAATCCTTCCACAAGTACCTGAAGCCCTTGCGGTCCAAACTGTAAGGTGTTTCCTGTAACAACAACAGTAATAACCCATCATACCAGTCTGAAGGAATTTAGTCTCCTCTACTCCGCGCTCTTTGTGGAGAAGTTAACTTTGTAATCAGCCTCTCTAAAGCCCATGGCATACTGAAATCAAACTGGTCTTGGGTGATCGGGGAAATCACACTAGGTAACAAAAATAGTTTAAAACAGGCTGTACAACTTAGAAAAAGATTATCAAGGCGAATGGAAACAAAAACAGGAATTAAAACATATCTAAAAAATTTCTTAATGAAGGCAATACTTTCATCCCCACAACTAAAAGAAGCTTTAGATTGCCCTGTTTTCTGTAGAGATATTGCATTGTAATGTTTCTTAGTATTTCATGTTTCCTCATCTTTTCTACACGTCTGCTGCGTGCCTGGTGGCTCCTCGCTGTGAGCCACTCAAGATGGATTTGCCATCTAATTTTTTTCTAACGAGAACAGAATGTTATTATGAACATTGCATAATTTTTGAGTGAACAAGCCAAGAGAAAAGTCATTTGTTTCCCATATATATACAAGGACCAGCCTATTAGAAAAAGCACTATGCTGTTTGTTGTAATTGTCATAAAAAAGAGGCATTTGTTTTATATCAGTTGCTGTAGTCCTCATGAAGAAATTGCACAAGGTTGATGCGACCTACCTTTCCATACCTGTTAATTATAGTGATGTCTGCTTATTCTTTTGAGTTGTGCTTCAGAATTAGAACAGTTTTAATTCCTATGTTTATTGTCAAATATTTGCCTCCGGTAGGCTAGAAAGGTTGCTTGGTGGAAATGATACAATGCCTGAATGCTCAGTTGAAAAAAAAATCAATCATCAATCTGCCTTTTTGCTCAATAACACAATCTGACACATGCTGTATGTTGCTGTATAATGAATATCTCTGTCATTGATGGCTTTGGATGTGTTCAAATACTTTTTAAATTCAGCACTGTCAGGTGATATGTTCTAAATTCCCCAGTTTCTGAGAAAATGTGCTCAGTATCAGGATCTCTCAACGTAGGTGGCGGTTTTCTGTTCAGCTGTGTGTTCGGTCATGTTCACATGTGTTGAATTTGAATTTGGTTGTGTGATAGAAAGCTTGCATCAAATAATGTTGCAAAGTGAAGATTGTCAAATGTGTGAAAACCATGTGAGGATGGGTAGTATAAATGTCTGAAAGTTATTTAATGAGGCCTATTATGCACTACAATATATATGTGCATTAGTATTCTCCCTCCCTGCTGTGTGGGGTTGATATATTATAAGGGTCACACCCAAGCCAACCATGATGATTTTTTAAAACCAAACACATTTCAAACATTCATTACATCTGTTATTCATATGGTACAATATTCAAATTTGCTTGCAACATGTAGAAATTATGATCTTTTCTAGGTTAATGCTTTCCTGTATTTGTTCTTACAGTATCAAAAAGGTTATAGAAAATATATCGATTTATCAGGCAAATCTATATTTCATAGAAATTATGAATAACTACTGTTGGTTTATTTTATCTGCAGTAGTATATCTTTCATGCATAACTGGAACTGACACTGGTGAATAAAGATTAGCCACAGAACTGTTAACATTTTGTGACTGTAATGACACATTGAGAAGGGAGAGGTTTGATATAAAGCCTCAGTGTGAACTGTAAAGATGATTTATGTGATAATCACGTGCCTGAGGAAGTTGTCTTTCCGAAATCTAACTACTTGAGAATGTTGTCACAAAGCTTCTAGTATTTCATTACTGTGTTTACAGACTATTAATCCGTTGATTTTTGCTGCAAGAGCATGATTGGTAATGTGCAATGACAAAGCTATTTGTTAAGCATGTTTGTATGATAATTTGTCAACATGTTTAATTGAATAAAATTGGTCTTTAACATTTTAATGGTTGGTAAATGATTTAAGTTGCAAGCATATTAATAAAAAACTAATAATAAATATTTGTTGTGTTTTATTGGTCTTGTGTCTATAGTTAACCAGCTTGATGTTATTGTCAGGCCCACTGGAGAAGCTCACTTTGGTCAACAAAACTTAAGCATTGCTAACATGCCTTTCACTTTCACCTATGACTTGTCACTTACACTTACACAAGTAAAAAACAACCACAACAGAATATACTGTAAAACCACTTGACTTTTAACAATGGCTTTTACAAAAAGCCATTGTTATATTACTTTTCCTCCACTACAATCTAGAGGGAAATGTTGTGCTTTTACTCCACTGCATTATTTTATGTTATTTGTTACTACTTATTGTAAATGTTAATTATCAATAAAAAATACAATCAACTGATAAATTATGAATTTTTAAAGTGTTAAAATAAAACTCCACCTGAACCAGCTGTTCAGTTTCTGTTCCACAGTTTCTGTTTTTAGAGATGACTATATAAATGTACATACAGACAATGATGTCTCTGGCCAAGGCTGGGAGGCCTAAAATATATATATTTTTAAAAACCAATTACATGCTGTAGCTTTAAGTAGAAACTCCCTGTGGGTGCAAACCTTCAATGTCATATCTTACTTTGATCATACATCAGTGTTATCAGGAAACCCGCACGAACACAGACATTTAGAGGCGGAAAATTCATATTGTAAAAATATGTTTTCAAACACAAAACTTGTGCCGTAAATCATAAGTCACGATGAATTAAATTTGTTGTGCACAAACATACTGCAGTTATATTATGTTATTTACATTAGCCTAGTAAATAGCAGCAGTTATGAAATATGAAATATTTGCACTTTTTAAACTCCTCAGTCCTGCAGTCCAGACACACAGCGCGGTGTTGGAAGGGTTGGACCCGGCCCAGCTCGTCTCCTCTGTGGATAAGACAAGTCGTAGCTCCGCCCCCACGCTCTTCCGAGGAGCCTCCGTTCAGGATGTTGGAAGAGAGAAAGAGGGAAGTAGTGGCACGCTGGAGGACAGTAGTCTACAGTATCGGTAGCATTTCGCACTTTTATCATCTTCTAATGAATAATAACCAACTTATTTCTTCTTGGAGGTGAGTGTAATACGATTTATCACACGTTACACGGGTTTTTTGTACGTTAAAGCCGTTAAAAGTTAACCTAAAGTCAAACTGTTTGGCTCGGCGGTTATTATCGAGTTTTTTTAAAAATGAAAACGCATATGAGACATGTTAAAATCTCAGTGTGTAAGTGCTGACAGAGGACGTTATTATGACATTAGGTCTGAGCCTGGCTAAGTTACGGGTTTTGTTAGAAAAGACCGAGCTAGCGTTAATGACAGTTACGGAACGTTAGCTTTGACGGCCGTTGTCATCTTAACGTTTGAGCCGCTGAGAGCATGCTGAGACAAGCCCTTTGTTGCTCTCCCCGCCGGGACAAATGCCATTATTCATCTCACATTTCCTTTCTGTTGTCGCTTTAAAGTAAATTATAGTCACCATGTGCCTCTAAATTAATTTCATGTTACACGCCTTCACTTGCCTCTCAAACAATCGAGGAGGGAGTGTTCCCGCAGCGTTTCAGCGGAATTTAACGAGGAATGGTCTTAACTGAAACAGTGCCTTTGTTCTGAGTTGACACAAACAGGTTAACTAACAGGGAAAAAAAAGTGAAGTTTTCATTTTGTTGTAGTTACTGTAGTTTTTAATGCACAACACTGTGTTCATACAGTATGTTACGTGTCACTACAGTTACCTCCCCACCTTCTGTGAACAGTTACATAAGTCTCTACCAGTTTTTCTTTACTATCAGTTCTCTGAATGATGTGTTGAAGATGGAGCAGATGTTTCTCAGTGGTCTGAAGCAGACGTGTGTGTAGGCGTAGAAATGACAACACCTGTCTTGGTAAACTTGTCAGTGAAAATGTCAGTTGATTTATAAACTGAGTCTTGAATCTTGTCACCAGTATAAGTTCAATTACCAATACAGAGTACCTTTTCCAGTGGAAATATGTGTTGGTGTACTCATCTGATCCATCCATCTATCGATCATGCTAACTGCTTGTCCGATAAGGGTCACAGTCTTGCTGAAAAATTATTAATGCAGAAATTACCTCTATTGCATCATTTGTCTTTACTATATTTACAACTATTCAAGATCACGTTTCAAATACTCAAAATCCAATTCACCACATTGAATAGTTTGTTTTTTTTTAGTCTTTTTTGTTTTAGCACAGTATATGGAAGAAAAGTGTTTTATTCTAGTTCCATTCATAAAGGCTAAAGTGCTAGTGACCCATTGGCTCTGAATATAATAGAATCAAGGCAGTTATTATGATTGAAAACTCATCCTACATGCAGTGCCCAGTTAAAATGCTTGTGTCTTCTCCTTTTAAGTCACTTTGGATAAAAGCATCTGCCAAGTGAAGTAAAATTAACCCCATGTATGACCTACTACATGTACGTGTGAGTAATGGAGTGTTATTGCTTTGTGTCTAGCATTGCAGCCTATGTTAACACTTCATGCTGACTTTCTGTAGCTGTGAATGCAGTCCAGAAAAAGAGGAAATGTATGGTAGAAGGCAGGGTGTTGTACTACAAGCAGCTACCCGTCTGCAGAGCTGAACTGGCGTGTTGTTTGCACCAGTTGTGCACCTGTCAATGAGTTAACAGACTGTATCAAGGAAAACTGTGATCAAGTACAAGTCAAAATGTTTACTCACTGAACCATGAGCTCAACAAATAGAGTTGAACACTGAATCAATGAGAAAATTGTCTTTTTAAATTAGAGACTTATTTGGACATGTTGTTCTTTACAGAAATTATGTTTAATTTCACATTAAGCCTGGTTTTAAACCAGAGTAGTGAATTGCTCAAGTGGTCTCTTCCAGTCTGTCACAATGTCACAATCAGATCCGCTCATCACTTCCCACTCGGGCCTTCCTTCCGTGATTGTATCTGTTTTCAGCTGCTATGCTGTAACATGCCAGGACAACATTGGGCCTTTTTCCTTCTACCATAACAGCATACTTCACTATTCATTCTGTCATTCCACAGCATGTGACTCAAAAGTATCATAAAAATATTGGGGTACTGTGGAAATACACTGAATCCCAAAGATTTGTAAACCTTAAAAGAATTTATGTGGACATATAAGAGGAGACAAAATTTCTTTGCTCAAGCTCTGTCTGGCAGTTCAGTTAATTTGTGACAATACACTACTGTCTCAGTTTTAACAGTCAAGCTGGGCGAGTTGACAAGAATTTATTTAGACAAAACCCTCTGAAATTAGCTGTTTTAGGTGGCACATTGCAACATAGTGCTTTGAAAAAGCATTTGCCCCTTCTAGAATTTTTTTACAAATGTTTGTGACACTTATTCAGATCATGAAACAAATGGTAATATTACCCAAATATAACAAGAATAAATACAAAATGCCATTATTAAATAAACGGCATAATTTTAATATTTGCGCTCTGTCTTTCTCACACACACGTCTCAAAAATGTATGAGGTGGCATCTTTTTTAGTACTGGATGTTGCACACTTTTCAAGCAACAACAGTGAAAACTAAGACTATATGCCAGTACCAGTTGGAAATTAAACCGTGAATCAAAAATAATCAAAAATGAAGCTGCAAGCTACAGAAAGCTAATAATTATCAATGAGTCTTATGTGACAGCTGTGTTGATGTTCATGTGTATTTTTACAGTAAACAAACTGGGTGGTAGGACCAAAATTCTATATCATGGTATTTTTCAAAATTACGATGGTTTCACATTATTCAACAGTATTTTTTTCCCAATGGATGAGTGGGTGTTAATTTATAATTATTTTCCATTGATTGAGAGAAGAGCGCCAGATCACAACAGAAGTTTTCAGGTTTCCTTTCCCATAGAATAGGTCCTTTTATTAAACTACCTAAACAGCCTTATGTTATTTATCTTATTTACCCAACGACATTTCTGCGTCTACATGATCGTGTTTTCCAGTTCTCCTCTGCTCTCTGTATCGCGCACGGCCATGGTAGGATCCTCTGTATCTGCCCCGATGTGTGCACACAGGTGAATACATTCACCCACCAGCAGACAGAGAGCGCACGTCGGAAAATATGTCTCTTCAACCTCCTGATATGTGACAAAAATATCAGCATCTTTTAAATGCTCCAAGGGTGGTGTACACAATCCGTTAATTTGTCATTAAAACAAACACCTGAACACCATGATTCCTTTAAGCATTTGGCGTCCGTCTACCACCCCACGCCCGGTCCGCCTCCAGTGACAACTTTAGCTCATTAGCAGTAAATAGTTGTTTTGACCATGTCTGAGCTTTTAAAACCAAAGTATCTCAGACAACAGACACAGCCCCTTTTCAGCAAAAGTTTTTCTGTGTCATCATGTTCAACTTTATCGTCTGCTACGACTTCAATTTCGGTTCAGTTCTCTGTTCATTTTCACTGCTCAATACCTCTGCTAACACAGGTACTCTGTTACATGCGTGTTTAGCAGTGTAGCAGTGAAAAAGTTCCACCCTTAAACAGTTACGCACTGCTCTACGTTCCAAACGTTGTTTAGGCTATTTAAACCAGTATTACGGTACAAGAAAAATCCATATCATAACAAAAATAAAAATCGGTTTTCTGTATGAACTGGTATACCACCCAGCACTAGTGTGACAAATATGTAAAAAAAAGAAACAAATCAGGAAAGGGGCAAATACTTTTTCACAGTACTGTACATACATGTTCCATTGTACCAGTGACAGAGCGAAAACACAACAGAGTAGCGGTAACTTGTTTTTAGGTCACATCTTGTGGGTAGTAAGGAACTCTTGGACTTGTAACAAAGCAGTAACAGTAACTCTCTGTCATGCAGGTTTGGGCATGCAGGCTCTTGGAAAATGGTGCTCTGCTTAAAACTGTTTCTGGAATAGCTACGTTGAAGCCCAGGCCTTTTCAAACAAGATCCCTCAATAGTGAATTACTGTTGTCTAATAGCTTTGCAATGGAACTATTGATTTATTTGAAGTACTGAAGTGCTATTATCAGCTAAAGAAGGGTAATAGGATACGGATGTAATTTTGGTTAGAGATTGTGGTTGGGAGTGAAGAATGAGGGGGCAGTTTCGATTGTTGCTCTGACTGTACAGAAGCATACAAACACACAGACACCGCTGAAACTCACACACTCACCCACGCCTTGAGTAGCAGTCAACTGATTAAACTCATGTTAGCGAGCTCAGTGATGATCAGTTTGTACCCTACACAAATAACAATAGTACATACAGAGCAAATGGATATGTTGTCTACCTGTTGATAATGTGTATAAAAGTCATTAGGACTGTTTCATTTCACTGCTGCCATAAACGTTTGATTGTCTGATTGTCGTCTCAGAAAGGTTGCGTTAAAGCAGCACACTCCTCTTCATTCTGAAGGCATTCTGCCAGGTGGCTGCTGGCCCATTTTCTGTAAGACACTTTGACACACACACACACACACACACACACATATACACACACATACACACATACATACATACATACACACACAGTGCTTTTTGGTGTTTTATTTACTGTATGGGACTTGGCCAGCAGCTCTGTTTAATTATATGGATAGACTTCATTAGGAAAATTATAAAGCCTGTCTGAAAATAAAATTTCATAAGTAGCATTTACTTGTGTATAAATCCTACAATCACTTGCTGTTTGTGTCACTTTTATGAATTGAGAGATTGTGTTTTTGGGATGAAAACACCCAAGTTTATTAAAGTGATTGTTCACTGCAGTCATGTACTGCTCACATGGAAGTACACAATTTTACATAAAGTACTGTGCAAAAGTCTTAGGCCACTGTTGGATTAGTTTTTCAGCAATGCTATCATGTCCATGTACATCTATACATTAGTACAAATAGAAAAGCATAAAGTGGTTTCTCGGCTGCTATCCTTTCGCAAAGACCATTTCCAATTACCTTTTTCTTTTTCACGCTATGGAAGTATCAACTTGGCATCCAGATGAAGCTGTCAGAGTCACGTCCTTGCTTTACTTCTTCTAGTCTCTCAAAGAAGAAACTCTGTGAAACTCCTCATCAGACTTTGACAGTTCTTACCCTCCTGTTTTTGTCCATGACCTCTCTCTTTTTTCGTGTGTTTTTCTTTTTGTGTTTTTAATGTAATGGTGGCATACGACTTTTGCACAGTACTGTATTTTTTCATTTAGTCATTTGTTAGACGCTTTTATCCAAAGCAACAGTGTTTCCCATACATAGACTTTACTTGGGCAGGCCGCCAAAATATATTCGGCCACCAATTATTATTAATCTCTTTAAAAGAACAATTGAGTCACTAGAGGACTTTTGTGCCCTATAGGTTACTTGTTTGCTGCTTAAAGGAAAAATATGCAAGGTGAAGGTTTGCTCGTGCACACTGAACGTGCACGAGCAAACCTGAGATGGGTGAATGATTAAACGTTGCACTGGTCAAACCCTAAAACCGAGTCTTAACTCCTATGACACTCTTCGACGTTGTCAGGACCAGCTAAAACGTCCTCACAAAAATGGTATTTAAATTAAACATTTCCACAAGGATTGAATGACGTGCACAAACACATAGCTGAATGGTAACATTGGTTAACATTGGTAACGTTATGAGCAGCACATAGTTCATGCATTTAGCTATCACTTTGTTAGCCTAAACAAGCTAGTATTAGTCTCTGTGGATGAGCATTGATCCAACAAGTGCTGCTGTGTGGCAGTTCACAAACACTAATGTTAACATTCCAAGATATGAACATTTTAATGACATGTTGTCAAAATAAAATTGACCGAAACTCTCATCTTGAGATCTTATCACAGATCTGGATGTCTGTCTTTGTGATGCATTGTGTTAGCATTAGCTACATTTGAGGTATTTTCTTATTTTGTTCCATAAGCCCTGAGACAATAATTGCATACCAGCTTTTGGTAACAAGTTACACATACAATAAGCAACTTAGGGTTCAGTGTGTTGTTTGTGGACACCTTAACATGGGACCAGGATAAACTGTCAGAGTAATTTCACCATGTTGTCATGGCATTTTGGGTTAAATCTCAAGCAACATAGCTGTGATTATTTGTATTACCTTTAAATTATGATGGTGAGTTAGTGAGAGACAGGATAATAATAATCATGCTGATGTTGATGATTATAATAATGAAAGACATGCAAAAACATTCAGTTTGTGTATCAGTAACTTTTAAACATTTTCTGCACATTTCCCATGACAATTTTTGGTCACTATAATCATGGAATTATGTTTTCATAACATTTCAGCTCCAGTGCCAAATTACAGGTCAATGAGTCAACCAGACATTGTAATTCATTCTCAGTGGATGTCGATAAAGGATAAATCTTGACAGTAGCATTGGAAAACTGGCAAGAGACTTATTTATTTGTTTTCTTCTACTTCATTATTTGCTTGAGTGGAGTGCAACAGTACTTAAGGTCTAACCAAAATGCTAACACACAAGATGTCCAGGTTTGACTGACAGAGTAAATATACAACATCTCCTCATGTTACTATTCCAGTTCACACTGTTAGTGTGGGCAAATCCTGCATACAGTTTCACACGTGGATAATTGTCCACACTGTGTGAAACACACAGTCTGTGTTTCAGAACATCATCACTTGTGTTCAGTCCCAGTCCTCAGTCTTGATAATAAAATGATTACAATTCTCAACATCATCCCTCACTCCTTGATACTGTCATTCTTCATATTTTTAATCACACTTGTTCTGTAAGCCTATGAGTAATTGCATGTGTGAATGTATCTTGAATGGATTGTAGGTTTACTGTGTCCTTGCATGTTTGCATTCTTTTGTGTTTGTTATGTTGAAGATTTTAAGGGTTTTTTATAGGGGTTTGTAAACCTAAACAGCACATCTAATTTAAAAGCTGTACATGAGTGAATGCAGTTTAAAGTTTATGGTACTCATGTACAGTACACATGTGGTAAGTGTTTTTGTATATGTCCTCATGATCTACAAAGGAAGATATATGTGTGCATGTAAATCTTGGTGGCTATTTAGGAGGAGAAGTAATGAGGCATTTATCCGAAGGTCAGTTCCTCATTTAGACTTTAAGAGTTTCAGAGTAAGTCCAAAAACAGCACTGATGGTAACAGCTGTTTTGATGATGATAGAAAAAATGTGACACACTTGTTGCTGAATTGTACAGTTATGATTTAATAACCAATAAATCACAAGGCTGAATTGAGTAGAATGCAGTTGAGTGAAATTATATATTATATGTTTGCTCAGTAGGTCCAAATATTTATTATGAATATTAGTTACAGTCTTTTAGTTCTTTGTATACAGTCCAGAATTTCTCTAAAATAGAGGTTAATAATCCCCACATTCACATGTACCAACTAAACTTAAATTATTCCTTATTTTGCATGTGGTGTGGTCACACCTTTGCTTGAACTCTTATTTACAGTTTTTCTCAATCATCTAAGATTTTCTGGTCAGTGACCGTATCCTGTAGTTCAGTTAAAGTTCAATAATGGTGGCTTTCATCACTGAAGTAATTTACCTTTACATGACTACTACAAGTTGCTCCAGCACTAATATGCTTAAAATGGAGAAATAGAGAAAAGATTGAGATTGGCACCGACAGTGCTTTGGTTTAGTGAGACTTGCTGTTTTCTCCACACAGCAAGCAAAAACAAGTGTTTTACTGCTGTGGAGGCACATAGTGTAGTTTCTCAACCATTTCCCTGGCTCAGATGTAAGAATAATGCCAGAAATAGACAGCAAGAGTTTGGTTGCTTTGGAAAACAGAGGGGTTTTTTTTCAATCTCTGTTGTTGTATGGCATACAGAAGGTATGGGGCTTTAGCTCTATCCTTAGCTCCCATGACATAAAAAGTTGAAATTAAGGCTGCAGCTAATTTTTTTTTATTGATTAATCTATTGTTTTTTTATGATTACTTGATTAATGTAAGGATTAGTTTTGTTTGAATAAATTGTTTATTTTTGATTAGTTAATTATTTGATTACATTACCAATAAATAATAATCATAACTTCTGTAAGAGAACCTGGTGTATTTATCATGAAATATAGGAATAAAGTAATCATCTCAAAGTTGAACTTTTACCTTATGATAGTGTCAATCACAAAAGTTAAGGTTCATGCACGGTAGGCTTAATTAGGAAAGGTATTGTTTACTATACTCTGCCATTGTTGCACACAGGAGGGGGAAGTCATGCTGCAGCCTTCTGGGCTGTATTCTGAAATGCAGATTACCTTACTCTCTTACTTTCCCTGAACTCATCAAAGACATGGTGATGGGATGAGGCTGCTGGTGCTCATGCTAACATGGCTAGTGTTGATTGTAATCAGAAATGTATTTGTATTATATATCTGTAAAAGTCTGTAAAGATTCTCAGTTATCCAGCTGACATCAACAACTGTTTAAGGAACCTTTAGGTTCTATTTATCCAAATAATTTAGTCAGTCTGAGAAGCTATTTGGATAAATAGTGAAACGTATCTACCTTACAAGAAAGAAATCCAGTTGCCATGACTCAACTTCAAGGTATCTGTAAAAGGTTCCTTACGCCGTTGTACAGCATAATGTTAATGGTAATCAACATTGTTTAGTTTTATAGGCCAATATGCACATAGACAAACTGCTTACAACTTGCAAATGCTTAAACTCAGGCACATTGACGCATTACAGGCAAATTGATGTGTTTTCATAGTTTTCAAGTTTGTGTTAATAAGGCTATGTAGCCTTACAAAGTGTTCTTGTTTTGTTTGTGTGTGTAGTGCAACCTACATTTAACCTAAGTCAGCTAAAGTTTCATTCATTGCTTTGCATTGGATCTACACAGAACCTTGATTTGAGCACCAAAATAGTGAATTTCCTCTCATAGATATCATTCCACTAGGGGCCAAATTGTGGGCAAAATCTTACTGTGGCATATTCTGCACTGGAGTTGACACAGACACACTGACACATTCTCAGAACAGGCCTCACTGTGGGGAAAGAGACCAAACCATGGTGACACCCTCTCAGGAGTATGCAGTGTCACCCAACACAAAGGGGTGGAGGTGGCTAACACAGTACAGTAGTGTTGATTAATGGTCAAATTGTGAGCTGTTTAGATAACCCAGTGAATTACAAGACCCAGGATAAGTGTAGACATGCAGAGGCACTTTGAAATGGTATTTTCCATGTCATATGATGAGATTAGTTGTGGATGATGTCATTGTAGCCGGGGGCTTTCCTTGATCTGACATGTGATTCTTTTGTATTAGTGAGTCAGAAAGTTGACTGCCCACATCTAATGCTCAATAATCGGTCACTGACTTTTTTCTTCTGAAGTTTCCTGTTTTTTCTTTACAAGTTTTTCTGTGGTTGCTTGTCTTATAGGGAACTTCAGCTTGACTTTATTTGACTTTTGATTTCTTGTCATTCAATAATGGAAACAGAACTGGGGCATACTATACTGTATTAATTTGATTCAGCTAACAGTTCAGTACATGAGAGAGACAGATGTTTAATGATCGGAAATGATCTGTTTATTTACCAAACATCTTTTAACGCTGCTGCTGCTTGCTGACATAATAAAATTTTTAGTCGCAGCCGGAGGAAAATCGTGAGGTTATCTTATCTAGTAGAGTGGTTCCATAAAACAGTAGATACTGTTTATACACTCATGATCTAGAAGCATTCTGTTTCTTTTTATTGAATTCATCTCCATGCTTTACACCAGGGGTCTCGAGCCCTGAGGTAATCTGAGTTCCTAGGAGGACCATTTGAACACTCAGGAGAAAAAAAGACTCCTGACTTTGTTTCTGTCTTTAATACACAATATATTTAATACGCTTTTTATACACTGTGAAGCTGAGCATCACTACCACTCTTCTTCCTTGTTCACACTTTTAGTAGCATAGTGTCCCTAATGCTTTGTAGAATAATGGAATTTAAGATTGTCTTTCTAAAGAATGACAGATTTCTTGAGTCACGTCTACCTACACAAAAAATATTTAAATGTTCACCTGTCTTGAAACTCTTTGTTTTAAGGTCTACACTGCAAGACATTTTATTCTGGTGCTTTATGTGCATTGCATGAAATCTAAATAGCTAAACTGTTGATATTGCTCTTTAATGCTCTTATGATCTCAAGTTAAAAAATGTTTTCCTTTGTGGATTCTAAAAACTGCCTCCTACATTGATGGACTATTGTCAGCAGCAGTCTCAATGCCACTTCAGCAATCCTGTTCATTTGCCAAACTTCAAGCTATTTCGTTATCCAAGTGGGTGGATCCCATCCCCTACCCACTACTCCAATAAACCACAAGCAGACAGTCTCCCCTCTGTCTCAAGAGGACTGAATTAGGCTTTCTGCCTAAGCTTGAAATATTTAACACACTTAACTGAAAACACTATTGGCAGAATTGAAATGTACACCACTATCAGCATACAGGTAATAAAGAAATGGTGTTTTATGGGGGCTAAGGGCAAAGTAAGTGACTCGAACAATATGTAGAGCCCTGTCTGTGTGTTGACTGTGGAGTGGAAACTAGGCTAATGACTGGGCTAGTGTCAGATTTCTCTTTTGCTGCCATTCCTGCCACAGACGCCCAAACTGTCTCGGATTGATTTTATAAACCACAATTCCAGAACAGCTCCAAGGCTTTCAAGATCATAACAACATAATGGATATGTTAGCCAAGACTTGTGACATTACAGGTTTATGTCTGCAGTGCCCTTGATTTCTCTGGAAATATTCGATGAAATGCTAAGAGACATTCTGCACACCAGGAATAGACTGGCAGGTTGCTCTGCAGCTGACTGTGATTGGTAACGACTGCAAAACCTAGATCAGTAAGTCTGACAATATTGTTTCGTCCCTAAGTAGACAAATGGATTATTAATGATTCTTATAATATCCACTCAACTAAAAATACAGTATATGTGACATTTTCTTCTTGTGGTTCAAAATGTACACTATGTGAAGTAGTTCAGTAAATATTATGTGTTTGTAAGACAGTGGTGATTGGAGCCAACCTACTGCTACTTTGAGTCTGCATTGTGTTTTAGACAAAAGCTGCTTACAATTAATACAGAAGCTAGAAACTAGTTGCTCAACTATTCTTACATGCAATCGATAAAAAGGAGTGCAAGGCTGTTTTTAAGTCAAACAGAGCAAATATGGATATAGATTTCTAACCACCTTAAGGATGCATGAGGATTGGAAAGCACTATTGATTTCTCTCATCTGATGTCACTGGGTGTCACCCCCAACAGCTGGTGCATCAGTTGCTTTTTCATTAGTGGTTAAAGTATGAAGTGGTGCAGCATCAATTTTTGAGTTTTAGTTGACTAGCCAGTTGTGTTAAGTTATTTTATTTTAATTATCTAGTATAATTGGGTGTCACTGTGGCACTGTATATTGTGCAATAATAGAAATTTGTCAGCTGTTACAGGGATTTTCTGTGCAGATTTATATCTCTTAAATATCTCTCTCTGTGGGCATTTCTGCAAGGCTATGAGAAAACCTTTCTTGCTTTTAGTATTATAAATGAGTGCATTTTACATTAATTTGATGAAAAACTAATGACAACATTTTGTCAGTAAAAGACAAGCTAGACAAGGTTGCTATTAGGGCTGTGCGATAACATGATATTTGATCGTGGACGATCAAAATTACTGCACGATCCACTTTTTCAGAAAAATCGTTGTATCGCCATATATAGTG
>JAUBNQ010000001.1:15837087-15848061 GCA_032353495.1 Ctenopoma kingsleyae | reverse complement strand
GAAAGTCAGACATTGCTTTTCAACCATGCTTCAATGGAATTATTTAAAAAAATAAACTCATGGAACAGGCCTAGACAAAAATGAACTGCCCGGGAATGCACTGGTTAGGAACATCTGAAGAGACAAGCGGATATACTATAGTAAGCTCAAGTGTACACAACCAATCACTTCTCCTCAATGTAGGCCATAAATATTTACTTACAGAAAAGTAGCTAAAATTGTAAATTAAAACATCCTGCGGTTCATTGATTCATTTGTTCTGTTTGTTTTTTTTTCATGTGTTGCTTTATGTAATGCTCAACATTGTGTACTCCTGTATGTAACTATGTTAAAATGTGTAAACATTTTATTCTGGCCTTTATAAATGGCAGCATGGTGTGAACAAATTTGTCCCCCTAATCAGTAAAACAAGCGCACACACACTACTAGATTCAGTCAAAGGTAATTTAAGGTAAACATGAAAGTTCATTATGAACTGACCAAATATTCCAACTGATGTGCAACAGTAAGTCAAATTCCTTCCCACTATTTTCCTGTTGCTAAATGTCAATTCTGTCTCAAGTAATGGTAAGTGTCTATAAGAACGTGTTAAGAACGTGTCAACCTGCGTGTGTCTAGGGTGTGTGGGTGGAGTGCGGTGCCATCCACTTCTTCTGTTTGCAGGAATTTAACGTCTTCACAGATTAGCCATCTGTCCCTGACCAGGCCAAGCATCCAAACTCAGCCCTGACGTCACTCTAATCTGCTCACGTGAACGGTACTGTGGTTCTTCCCAGAACTACATCTAAAACTAACAGACCTTTAACTGCACGTTAAATGCGCATCTGTAAGCGTGAACATCTTTATCAAGTTCAAAATGTCCTCAAACCTGTCATCACTGCAGCACTACTGCTTTACAATATCAAAATTTATTACAATTTATCCAAATAATTTTTGACTTTTTTTATCCTGCATACATTGATTAACAGTTAATACAGTTTCCTCAGGTCAGGCTGAGGCCTTAGAGGTTGTCACGATGAGTCAGTTTAAATTGTTTACCTAAAAGACTAACTTGTGAAGTTGTTGCCAAGATTTAGTAATCAGGTTAAATCTCTGTCTCTGTTAATTACAACACACCAGTCACCCTCGCTAACCTGATACCTCATAGTCACATTGAATTTTTCACTTTCATTTCACTTTGGAGCAGTGTAGTTTTCAGAATACAAATTGCTGATATTTGCAACAATATAAATGAACAACAGTGCTGAGAAATGTTTACCCAATGTCCTGTGTCATCAGTGAGCTGGATGTATGTATTTTATCTGGTACACATCAGATCATGATGTGTGTCATGTGCTCACTCAAACATGTAAGTCGTCTGCGTTTGTAGTACAGAGGGGGTTTTGTGTGGACCTTCCTTTGGTAAATTAGTTTTAAAGGATAAATTGTGACTTCTTTTTCTTTCTTTCACTTTTTCACTGTAGGTGGGTCCAGCAGGGTCTCAGTTTGGACTCCTTGCCTGCCTCTTTGTTGAGCTGTTCCAAGCTTGGCAGATGCTGGAGAAGCCGTGGAAGGCCTTTCTGAAACTGTTGGGCATCGTCCTGTTCCTCTTTCTGTGTGGGCTTCTGCCATGGATTGATAACATCGCCCACATTTTTGGCTTCCTCAGCGGCATGCTGCTTTCCTTTGCCTTCCTGCCGTACGTCACCTTTGGGACTTTTGACACATACCGAAAAAGAATCCTCATTGTTGTCACAATACTGTTCTACATTGGACTTTTCTCTTCCCTCATTGTTTGGTTTTATATTTACCCAATTAATTGGCACTGGCTGGAGCATCTCACCTGCCTGCCCTTCACAAACAAGTTCTGTGAAAAGTATGACATAGACCATAACATTGATGATGTGGTGCACTAACCACAATACTACACATGATATCTAACATGTCTCCAGGTGACCTGGCCTTTGTAAGAACATGACAGTCATGTTTTGTATTGTTCGCACATCAAAAGGCCTGATCAAGTAGGCCAGCCTGCTGATTTGCTCATTTCTATAAAACTCTACCCAACCTTTTGTAATCTTCTGTGAAGTCTGGCACTACCTGTCATGTCTATCTACTCCTGGGGTAATGGTTTCTCGCAGTCAGAGAGCAGGAAAATACACTCAGGGAGTCAAAACTGCATAGAACTGGATGAATGTAATGGAAAAGATCTGCAGAGCAACAGACTGTCTGTAGAGCTAAAGAAATCAAATGGAAGAAGACCAAGAAGAAGACTTGGGCATCTCTGGCCTTCAACCTCCCTTTAACTCTGGATGATAATGACTGAGATGGAAGACTGATGCCCTAGTAGGCTGTCAGGTGTCATCTGTAATTCTTGTCTGCAGTAACATTTTTCAGTTACACTGGGCTTAACACTAGAAACGTTCTGCTGCTTCTCAATATTTCAACAATTATGAAATGTTTTCAGAGTAACACTTGTTATCTTTCTTTTGTATATATGCATTTGGCCATTTGGACATTCTTTGGAGCAGTGAAATGTTATTCTGCAACAGTGTGTTCTACATATAGGATGATTTAAATGAAATATCAGTGGTCAACTAAGGCAAGATTTCTATGTAAAACCACTAGTTGCCTTAAACAGACTATGCCATTTTATAAAGATGTCTCATTGTACTTTTGCATACTGCTTGTGATTAAGTTACTGAATGATGATCAACACATTTCAGACCCTGACCTACCAAAGCAACCTCACATGCTGCATATATATGCATGTTTTTACAATCACTTGTTTATTTTTTCTGTCACTTCCATAAGCAACAGGTTCTTAACACAGTATAACACAGTGCTGCCTAAACAATTTTGTAGATTTACTCTAGAAAATAATGAAAATAATATTTATTCACGGAGTAAGTATCTAAACAGGCATTTGTGGTATATCAGTACTACAGAAAATGTACTGTTCTTTTACATAGTGAAAGCAAAGAGGCTCAGAATCAAGAGCTGATGTTTAGGTTTTATGTTTGAGACTGTTTGCAAAATTTCACTCGGTTTTTACCATTTACAAAAAAAATGCTATTTAAAGTTTGAATTGTAGTATTAACACAGATGTAAGGCACAATTTTTGTTCTCTACATAAACACTGTTTTACCCTAGCGGCTGGTTGGCTTGTAGTCCATCAGCCACAGTATATTGCTACTGTTCCTGTGGGTCCCTGACAATGTGACAATCTGTAGCAATATTAGGTGAGAAGTCCTGACACCTGAAGTGAAATATTTCTCACGTAGACTTTAGAAGTTTTACGGGATCTAGCTTGTTGTTTAGCATTCTGGCTGACCCCAGCTGATAGCAAAGCCACGGTAATGACTGTTGTGTGGAGGATTATGAGTTACTAAGTGAGCTTTGAGATTATGTGAGTTAGTATGTGTGGCTGACTCACTGATCACTTGGTGGTGTTGAAAACATCAGCTATTACAAACATGTAGGTGTGTGGTTTAGTGGACAAGCACTTATAACAGCACTGTATTTAGATTGTAAAGTCCATCTCTTCCAAATGATGGACTCTGCGACTGACAGTGACACCCCCCTGTTTTTAGGAAACCATTTACCTGTGCCTTCTGATGAAAACATGAACTACAACAACTCGCAACTTTAATTATGACAATGTGCAGCAGTTACTGCCGTGTTTGCTTTGGGACCAAATAATTTCACCCTTTTACTCTTTACTGGAATGAAAAGGGAAAGTTTCAAACCAATTTCAGGTCATGGTGCAGGTACTGTACTGTTTTGCTTTAGTTTTATATGTGTAAATGTGTGTGTCAATGCAGTCATGTCAAAATAAATGTCACTCTAGTAATAAGGATGTGTTTATGTGTGAAGTTTGACAGAAATGAGAACTAAAAGACAACTAAACCTTCAGAAGACTCACTAAATGAATCTTGCAGAAACTTCGCAACAAATACTAAAATGTTGGTAATATTGGTAATAGACTATAAATGAAAAGTCCCTAAAACAGACACACTAGAAAATAAATAATTTATTTATTTTTTAAACAAAACATTGTTTAAAACAAAGTGTTGACTCAAGGCTTTGGGAGGCAGAGGGAGAAGAGGAGAAAGGACAGATCTGGACAACAGCCCTTATACTGTATTAATGATATCTAAATATAAAGGCAAATCTAAGACTATTTTGTTCTGTAAAAGACATTCAGATACATCAGACTCCATACATCGGCATGCCACAGGCTTTTGTTACACCCACTGACAGACCAACACTCTCTAACTACAACTGATACTGAGCCAGAGACCATATGAAATAACATGAAAACAATTGCTAAGACAGAAACAAGGCAACTGTGTTCTACTGAAAATTATAATAAATGTCCAGCATTTATTAAAACAAAATAAAATGGTTTTATACAAAAAACAAAAGTGACATTTGAAATTGGCGCTCATATTCTTTCTGGGCTCAGCTCTATTGATATAGTTTTCACAGTTTGATCACACTAAAATGCAAACCTTTTTTTGTTTCACACCACTTTTCCTTACAGCTGTTTTTGGTAGCTGGATGGCTCTTTGTGTCTGCAGAGGGACTGTGATGATTGCTTACGCACAGTAAAGCAGCTCAGACGTCCCCTCATCCTTTGGGGGGGGGGGGGGGCACACCACCTCTGATAGAGTCCACATGAAGTGCCTCTGTCCTCAACAACCACTGTTACGGCGCATGAAGGCGTGGCCCCTGACTGAGTAGAACATCTCAATGAAGGTGAGGGGCCCCACTGTGATCTCACTCGGACCCTGCACCTTGAAACCGGACTTCTGGTAGAAGGGAACCAGGAAGTCTTCACACATGAGCACAGCGCGGCGCACGTAGGGCAGACAGCGGAGGTACTGCAGGTAGCGCCACATCAGGATGGAGCCTTTCCCCTGCTGACGGAAGGTCCGGTGGACAGCCAGAACATGGATGTGGACGGTGGTCCCGTGAGCCTTATGGAGAGTCAGTGCATCCTGAAAAATATATTCATAATATATTCAAATAGTATTTGAATCAGGGACCATTATGCTGAAACTATACTCTCACCTTTTTGATAATTTCTAGTGAGGTTTAGGTGGATATGTGTAACATTTATTCTCACTGAGTTTCCAAACACATTGTACTATATCTCCTGTTAAACTGCATTTTCAATGCCAGTCAGCCTGAGACAAATCACTGCCCAGGTGCTCTCTGCTTTGTCTTACCATGGTAAGCCTCTCCTGGTCCCACAGTGAGCCGATGATAAAAGCCACCAGACGTCCCTCCTCGAACCAGCCAAGAGACAGCTCAGGGCATAGGGTGAGGAAGTGACGCACCTCGTCCAGGTGGAGAGGACACTCACCGGACACTGAGATGAACGCTGTGTGGAGGAGGAGGAGAGTCAGTGTGGTCATGACCAGACATTATTCATTAGGATGACTGAATGAGAAGAACGTGAGCCTGATGGCGCATGGGGTAGTTGTATAAGTTAAACTATTATGTGTTAACACCGGTCCTCAAGTAATAAAGGAAACTTTAGTATAAAAAGAGTCAGCTTACCTTCTCTCTCTATCTCAAACACACTGATAGCATCCTCCGGGCTGAGGGAGCGGAACTCGCTTGCTGGCAGCGTGTGGCGGCGGCCCTGCGGCACCGGAGAGCGCATGTGGAGCGGCTTCATGAGCGGCATTGCGCTCGCTACCGAGGTACTCATTGTTTCCCAAAAGGTTCTGGAGCAAAGCAAATGATACTGCGCTGAGATTTCACTCTCTGGTTTCAGGCTACGTTTCCCTTAAATACGAGTGTCTGCTTCTCGGAAAGGCTGACCCGCGCGTAACAAGACCGTGACTGAAGACTGAGCAGATAGCGGCGCGTCCTGACCATTTATACCCTCCGTGCGCACGGGGTAGTTGGTTTTAATCCTGAAACGAGCTTACTCCCTCCCTCGTGAGTAAGAATTATGTTTAAATAACCAGCATAAAGCATCTCAAGTCGCCTTTTTATAGTTATTGACTTATCAAAACTTTATTTATCCGTATAGAAATATAAGTATATCCAGTTGGCTCACTTTTTCATGCACAATTTATTTAGGAGACAACTGAGAAGATTAACTTGTTTCTTGGAAACTTGGAAATAATATCCATCACCAGACAAACATTGAGGTTAAATTGTGCAAAGCATTATAAGGTACAGACTTTTATATTTTTAAATATGAGAAGGCTGTCTTGTGTTCAATGTTTTTTTGTCATGACTCCCTGTAAGTAATCCTCATTCCTTCTGACACTGTCCCTAGTTTGTGAATACTTAAAATAGACCAAATAAACAAAATGACACTTCAATGAAAGACACATTTTGGGTTAATCTACAGTTTATTTCAATATCACAAACGTCAAAATTCCACATAATTTGTGGAATTAAACAAACTGTAATGTTATAACAAAAATGCATGATTTTATTTATATCACTACATGGATAAGAAAATATAAAATAGACTTCATTGTTAATCTCATTGCGTCAATTGCCTCACACTGCCACATAGCGGTCACTGGGGGTACTGCGTGGTGACGTTCTCACACTGCGCAAGTTACGCAGCTCTCCGTAAGGACGTACACACGTGCGCTCCGCCGCTTCCAGGTTACCGTTTTTTTTTTTCAGTCCACCGTCATCCTCGCGCTCTCGCATCACTCCCTGACAACAGCAGCGATGGCGGAGCCCGTAGCATCGGATGCAGCGGAAGCATCGCCAACCCCGGGCCTCTCTCCCGCAGCTAGCCCGGGTTCGGAGCCGCCATCCATGGCTCTCTCTCCCACGGCGGACGGGTCCCAGCGGTTGCTTTTCTCCCACGACCTTGTCTCCGGGCGGTATCGCGGCTCGGTCCGGTTTGGTCTCGTACGGATGATTCACGGCGAGGAGGATTTCAACTCCGACTCGGACCTCGACGATGGCGGAGGGAGAGGCAGCGGTGGAGGTGGTGGCGGTGGAGGAGGAGGTGGAGGTGCCGGCGGCGGCGGCGGCGGCGGAGGAGGAGGAGGAGGAGGTGGTGGACGAATCCCGTGTGGTTCGGACACAGAGAGCGCTGTGGACACCCCGAGTCGGCCTCTCGGTAGGGGATTTGTCCGCGTCCAGTGGTATCCTGAAGGAGGAAAGCAGGACATCAGGGAGACAAAGGTACCACACAGCGGCTAATGTGTTAACTGTTCACGCTGACACTGGGTGATTCACCGAGCCTGACATGAGTCTCTACCGTCTCACTGCCTGTTGTGGGTTTGGAGGCTGTAAGTGGACTTGCTTGTCATTCAGAGATAAGGTCCTAATCCAAAAAACGCAGAACCCAACTCGCTAACAGGCTAACGCACACATGCTAGCTAGCAGTTTAGCTTATAGCCAAACACTCAGCCGGTGTTTGGAAGGCTAATCAGGCTTATTTCACTCCACTGCCTCAAAATATATCTAAAATATACCTGACTGACTGGTGGTGTAGTAGGTTTCTGTACTCATTGTGTAGCTTCACGCTCTGGCAGGTGCCTCGGTTCCTACTAGCAACATTAAACCTATTGATTAAGCACATCTCTGATTCAGTGTACTTCAGCTCAGCTGGGTGTGACTTGGCCTGAGACTAAGCACCGTCAAACACATGGTAAAGCAACCATTATTATTTACATGACGTGTCAGTGTCTCATTATTAAAGCCAACTACATGTTATTGTCGGTGACAAGATGGATAAAGAGAAGCTTGTCATTACTTCATCTGATGTGACTGGTGATATTTTGTCAGTTTTACCAGCAATGTACGGATATGTTTACAGCTGACCTCTGTCACAGTATTCACACTAGTGCTGACATAATTAGCCACTTAATTGATTGGTCCAATTTAATTGGCAAGTATTTAAAATAATTGATTCATGATTGTTGGTTTTGCTGATTCCAGCTTATCAAGTGAGAGTTTGCTTCTTTTCTACAAACAATACTATAATAGGAGACTAATGAAACCAGCAGATATTACCTCTGAGAAGCAGAATCCAGTGGAAAAGTTACTTCGGGGCAACATTTCTATATGATGGCTGATGGGCCTAAACTTGTTTCAAACAATCTCAATATCCTTAGATTCACTAAGTGCACAAAAGTTGTTTTGCTACTACAAGTTTGACAACTTGTATTTAATTCTTTGAACCTGAAAACCATAAACAGCTGTCATGTCGAGTCTAAATCCCAGAGTCAAAATTTAACAACAAAATAATGAATGTAATTATAATCTACAAAATAATGAGATTTCTCCTGGGCCCTGCGGAAAAGGTCACAGGGTTTAAAGGGTGACTGGTATGGAACAAGGTCATACAAGCTTATTTTAGAGACATAGGATTGGACCAGAAGGAGCCTATTTTAGGTTCCACTATTGTCTTGCTTTGTCCTTTTTAGCGCGATGTGTAAAGTTCTGGCCATAGTGTCATTCAATCCTTGTTGCAACAAAAGCTCAGTTAAACAATGAGACCGATGTTTATACAGCATGTGGAGTTTTAATGCTGTGTCATTACTAGTCTGTGTCCCCAAAGGATCTAGTGCATGCTAGTGTGCACATGTATTGATTTCATTCTGCACTGTTGTTGTTTGTGTAGTTTTGTTGTGTTGTTGTATGTGCAGAACAATGTGATTTCTTGTTGACTTATCTGTGTGCACCACATGTCCTGTTTAAGCAGCCTCTGTCTTAGTTGCATATGTCCTGAGAGGATGGTGAAGATTTCAATCAATAATTCATGATTACTTCCTGCAGTATGCTAAGTTGCGTATTTTCAAGATGATTTTCACAAAAGCTTGACTTCTACTTATTCTGCAAGCGGCTTCTCATTAAAACACTTTTTTCTCAAGAGTGATTAATGTAAGGAAAGCTGGAGCTTAACATTTGCCAGGCTTTTTCTTGAGGTTAATAAACCTAGAATTTTCATAGGAAAAACCAGGATTGTTATTTTTGGCCCAGCTGATGGAAAAAAATAAAAACACCAAACATGGCTGACCAGAAAGTTTATCTGCATCTTGCAGGCTCCCTAAAAACCTTAACATCAGTGTTGCACACAACTACAGCACAGGACACTCCCCATTTGGAGATGGTCTGTGTAAGGCACAGAGACATCCACACAAAAGCCACTTACGCTGTAGTATAGAAAAATACATTATACTCTGTGTGAAAACTACAGTACAGATTACCTCTGTCTTTAACAGTGGAGTCGAAGCTGACCATTTGAAAAATTCAGAACATTTTTCCCCCTATGAAATCTTAATAACTAACAGGAATATGGTTTAGATGTGTTTCACCGATGGCAATCATGAGCCTGTGAGAGAGACTGTAGGACTGCATTAGGGCACTAAGGCAGCAAGGTGCTGATGAGGTGACCACTCAATTCTGTGATTGTCAGAGCTTTGAACCCGATGGACCACTGGAAACCAGTACAGAGTTATGAACAGTGGTGTGGCATGCATGCTTTTGGTTGATTGAAAATGAGATGTGCTGCTGCATTTTGGATCATCTTGAGAGGTTTCATTCTGCATGCTCGTAGCGCAGTTACTGTGGCTTGTGCAGTAGTCAAAATAAGAATGGTAATTGCTTGTGTCTTCCAAAGTCGCTTTGGATGGAAGTGTCTGCCAAGTAAAGTAAAGTAAACAAGACATGACAAGCACCTGCACACGGAGTTGGGTATGGTCTAATTTTTCTAATGTTGTAGAGGCAAAACCTGCTGCACGTGAGATGGAGATGTTGTCAGCAAAGCTTAATCGGTTGTCAGTGCTGACCCCCATTCCTCGCAGACTTTGTGGTGACAGTCCATGAAGATTCCAAGTTGATGCTGATGCTGTATGGAAGGTCCCGCAGGCACCGGGGACCACTGTTGATGTCCTCTAAACAACATATTAATATTGTTAAGTTGTCTAGCTAGTTAACGTGTGTTTGGTTAGGGTGATATGTTGACCCGCTTGTTTTACCTGCCAATGTGCCAGGTTTGTGGTTTGAACTGTGTGTCTGTGTGTGCAAGTATCTGGTCCTAATTTTAAATAATGTTTATAGAGACTTAACCTTTGAATCCAGGAGTCATGAAAATGAACAGGTTTCACATGCAGCATGTATTTACTTGTATTTGCTTTTTATTCAGCAGTTAAGGGGAAAGTTAAAATCCTAATCCTAATATTCAGAGTACACACACAGGTGAACACACAATGCTTGAGCACACACACTCCCATCTCCCTCGTCATCTAAACCTTTAAGCTGAGTGAAGCTCAAATGCACAAAACATTTTTTGGACGTACACCCACACAGGGAATTGTTTAATGTTGTTATTTAAGCTTCTCTTAACAACTTAAGTTACATAATTATAAGGCTAAACACTCCAGTGAGTTGTAGGAACAAGGACAGCATGCCTCCATGATTGTTGAACGGTTGATAATATTTCTCCTGCACCTGCTACTCAAAGTATTTGCAGGATACTGAGTGGTCAAAATGTTCTCCACTCCACAGTGACAAAGCTGTGAAACAATAACCTGTAATGTATTTGTCTATGTGATTAGGTCCTGGTTTCTTTCCAGGATCATGTAGAGAAATGCCTTAAAGTGAAAAGTAAAATGTTAACTTGACATTTAACACTTCGTCTTGACATTGTCACCTGATGTTTGTGTTATTTGCTTCTGCGCAAGTCGTAAGATGTGTTGTTTAGCACACAGCGTGTGCAGCACAGGATTTTCTGTACGTCTCATCACCACAGGGCTTTGGTTGCCATGGCAACTTAGACTTTTTTGCTCAGCATGCGAGTTTGATGTTTTAAATTAATTTTAATGTCTATTTCAGCAAGTGTGTTTTTGTCATTCATTTTACTGGCAGTAATATTTAGACGATTGTAATTTTAAGACAAACTTGTACTTTCTGAGAACATCAAAAACCAGAATTGTGACTTTAACAGTACACTTTGTTTCATTGCTTGCTTTGGGCCTCCCTCAGTCCCAGTCGGAG
>JAUBNQ010000001.1:15811608-15826792 GCA_032353495.1 Ctenopoma kingsleyae | reverse complement strand
AAAATTAAGAGACCACTGCATGAAAGCTGTGATTGCAAATCAGGATTATTCCACCAAATATTGATTTCTGAACACTTAAGTTAGATTACAAAAATCTTTAGTAATGTGTTTAGTAATGTGTTGTGTAAAAATGAATATGAACGTTTTTTCATTCATTTTGATTTTTTTTTTTTTTCTTCATTATTTGAGGTCTAAAAACACTGGAGGTTTTCTGGTCACCTCTTATAATGGGAGTGAATGAGAGGTCTGAGCAGCTCTCTCTGTCACTTAGACCATTCAAAAACAGTAAGTCACATGAAAAAGCCCCATCACTGTTTTAACTTCAAGTAGGTCAAATAAGTAGGCCAAATGTATTCCTGACAGGCGTCATCATACTGCTTCCTGTCCTTTAGAGATAAGACTGATAAATGCAGAGATAAGCAGAAGCACTGATTCATGCTTTTGTTGATAGTTTCTGACATTAACTCAGGATAATTCTCATCTAGGACATCAAGTTTGCTTTCTGTAGAGCTGAGAAATTGACTGAATGGTTCAAACTTAATTATTAGTTGAGCGTAGTTGAGTACTGTTAAGTTCTGCGATATCTTGTAACCTGTGATTGTTGTTTTAATCAATCAGTGAGATCTGAACTCAAAGTATGTTTCCTAAACATCACAAAGCAAATCTCAATGTCTGACTTAGTGGATTGAGTTTGCTCCTACTTACGTCTGTGATGACAATGGAGCAAAATCCATTCAGTGATGACTGAGATGTGCTTGAAAGCTCAGTCAAGTCGGAGAGGTTATTTAGACTTTTTATGCCTCTGTGTCTGTGATAGCCAGGGCCAGAAGCATTATGTTTTTGGTTGTCTATCTGTACAGTCACCCAATTCTTTGAGCGTGATATCTAATGAACGCTTGGAGGGAATTCCTTTTGGAACAATTGTCAACTTGGACTCAGTGATGAACTGACTACATTGTAGTGGCCATAGGTCAAAGGTCAGGGCCACACTGAATTCATATTCATCCAGTTTCTGTGACCCATTCTTGTGAAGGCAATACATGAAGAAAGCTTTGAAGTAATTTCTTCAACTGTCAACTTGGACTTGGTGATTAACTAATTACATTTTGGATGCCAAAGGTCACAATGACTGAATGTAATGTCTCAGGAGCACCTTGATGGAAATTCTTCTAATTTGACACTACTTGTCACTTGGGGTCAAGTATGAACTAATTAGATTTTGGTGGTTTAAGGTCAAGGTCACTGTGACCTCACGTGTGCCTCATTCTCGTCAATACTATATCGAATTTCATTACATATGGTATATTTGCTTTGACTCATGCATAAACTTATTAGAATATGATTCTGGACAGACACGTGTTCTTTGACTTGCCGATCATTTTTGGCTATAGATACCTAAGACCATGTTCAGAGAGACAGTGCCAGAAATTGGCTGAAAAACACATTTTATCAGTGGGAGATCACAGGGCAGTGGGGTCTGAAAAAGTTGTCAGGTATAGTGTTTACTAGAACATAATGCGAAGTCCTTTGTTGGCCAGTCAAACAATGCAAGTGCACAGTTCTGGTAGAGGATTTTGTAACATGAACACTGAGTTTCTCCTGTTCACCTTGTAATTTTCATGAAATAAATGATAGTCACCGATTTGTAAAATCCTGTCTGATATTGTTTAACTCACTGTGCACTGTTTCGACATCTGATAGGCCTTCAAAACTCATTGATCAGCTTTGCAGCTTTGTTTTTTTTTTTTTTTTAACTCTGCTGTTTTTGGTCTGAATGCTTGCTAACAGTGTGACACAGCAAAATTTAGCTCACAGAAACAAGAGTTCCCTCTGGGAGCTGAGCTTGTGCCAAGTACAGCTTCTGTTTTCTACCATGTGTCTCTCTGAGCTTGTAGGTCTTGATCAATACGTGTTTTGGCTTCATCTGTCCATCAATCTGACCATGTTCTCTAGTTGTAAACCATATTGTTTTTCCAGATCCTTATGTCCATCTTGATTAATAATTGATAGATAAAATGTGTTTCCTGACACCTTTAGTGTTCATCACTCTGCTGGATCTTCAAACCACAGGCTCATCCTGCCCAGCTCAGTGAGATGTTTCTGTTTAGAATAAATTGATCTGCTCTCAGGGGGTGTTAAGGCTCTGCTGACTCTGCGTGTTGCTGAGAGCAGGGCCAAGACAAGTGTGTGACAAATCAGTTAAATTATCATAGTCTGAGTGTGAATGGTTCATCACAGGTTTCTCCTCTGATGTAAGGGTTATTTTAAGAAACTTTGGATCCAGTTTTTAATGGTGTGACTTGGCTTAAAGACCTCCATTTTCTAAACTTGTTTGTTTCTTTCACAGTTGAAACTTGAAGATCGATCTATTGTCATCAGAGACATTGTGCGACGGAACAATTCAAATGTAAGTGCAGTATGCATCTTTTTTTTTTTTGTCTCTCCTTTTCACTTCACCTCTTTCAATCTGCCTCTCTTTGTCAGTCACGTCACAGTTCACCGCTCTGTTCCATTTGCTGCATCAGACATGACTGGAATATAACTGCAGGTTGACACTTACAGAGGACTAAAACGAGACATTTTGTGTTAATGCAATGCAGGAACTCAGTGTGAATATAAATACAGCATTAATCTTTGGCAAGATTCTTGTCAAATTGAAATTCAGGGTTTGGCTTGGAGCCAGCTTGGCTCCTTGGAGCCACAGGAGCCAATGATGCTCCTGGACACTAAGAAACAAACAGTATCTGAAAGTCTCTGTTGGTGAATGGGATGCTGTGATGTAGGTAATGTGATGATGGATTTGCTGAACCTGGATTTGTCTCATTACAGGACAGCCAGTGTGGTATTGTGACCAACATCGACATTGAGTGTGCAGTGAAACTAGTGGGAACAAACTGTGTTCTGTACCCAGTTAACAGCAAAGACCTGCACCACATCTGGGTAAGAGAGTAACATTTTACTTTGCAACTGTAGGCATTAATAATCATATGCAGGATTTCATATAAATATGATAATGCTTAATTTTATAACTGCGCAACTGTCTTAATAATTACAGAGTCTTCTTGAAAATAACTTTATTGATAAAACAAAAACCTGCTTTCTCACACTGTCAATGCTTAAGATACAATTATTGGAGACAAACTCTTTTCTACAATAACAAATGCCTGATCAAGGTCTCTTTCACTTGGATTTATTTATTTATTTATGTAAAAAGTACCAATGATCTTTAGTTTCATGCCTTTCATAATTCTGTCTGTCACAGTCTTTTATGTACGGCGACTACATTGCCTATGACTTCTGGCTGGGGAAGGTGTATGACCTGACTAATCACATCATCCTCAAGCTTTCAAACGGTGCCAGGTAGTCTGTGTGTGTTTGTGTGTATACACTTTGTGATTGTATATAGAGTACACACTTGACCATGTGGTAGTCAGAGTATCTGCACGCTGGCACATGTTCATCAGGGCCAAATCCAGTGAACGTCAGCAAGTCATCTGTCTTCTCCTTCTTCCAGGTGCTCCATGAGTGTCGAGGACGGTGCCAAGCTTTACGATGTCTGTCCACATGTCAGTGATTCGGTACGTAGCCACAAGATCTTACCTGTCACTTCAGGTATATTCACTTTTTTCAGGTTCTGTATTCCTGAATAGCTGCTTCTTAGAGCTCAGATCACAATATTTACTTCATAACGTTTCTCCTCAGCATTTCAGATAGTAGTTTTATTTATTTAATCACAGATGTTAAATGTGTAGTTTTGTCATTTAAAAAAAATGACAAAACTACACATTTGCTTTGCATTTTAAAAAACGTTCTGTTCCACACATTCCACTTGGACATTAGTCATAGTTCTTATCTTATTTTATTATATTCTTATTTACCTTCACACCTTCAATTTAAAATTTTTAACTTTAACCTAATTGGTTAAGTTTGCGCAGTCTTTATAAAAGGGGCGGCTCAGGATACATTTAACTGCATGTTGTACACTGTATAACTATGTATGTATGTGACAAATAAAGAAAATTGACTCTTAAATAAATGTTAGAAATGGAAGTTGAGGAAAGATAAACGGATCACAGGTGTTTATTGTATAATGTGTTTTTAAACTTTTTCTCCCATCTCACATTAATATTTAGAACATGTGATATTCTGTACTGCAAATCACATAGACAGATAATTGTTCTTTAACATTACGTGTTGTTGTGCTGGCTATATTATTATTGTCATGCCCTTGTCACTGTGTTGTTTTCAGGGTCTGTTCTTTGATGAGGCGTATGGTTTCTACCCAGGCCAGGTCCTTATTGGTCCGGCAAAGGTCTTCTCTAATGTACAGTGGCTGTCAGGGGTCAAACCTGTTCTTAGCAGGAAATGCAAGTTCAGGGTGGTGGTAGAAGAGGTAAGGCATGGAGGAGAATCCTTTCTTTTTCATGTATCAAGCCTGATACCTGTTGTCAGCACAGTTTTTGTTCCTCGTTTCAGGGCATCTGGTCATTCTGAGTTATCATTTCCAACCCTTAGTTGGAAGGGTAGTACAAGTGTTCTTATCATGAGTAATGGTGATTGACTGTATTACTTACAGCTGGGACTTTGCAAGGATGCATAATCTAGGTCATGACGACTTGTGTGTCAGTTGATGGGAAATGCAGCATATTAAATGACTGGGCTGTGTCAAAAGCTTTTTTCTTTTTTATCTCCAATTGTGCTGGAGTCATAAGTTTAAATAAATGTGTGTGCAATTGTGTATGTTAAATAGTCTCTGGTGTTTTCAGGTAAAGGTGGTAGAACTGAAGGTGACATGGATCACCAAGAGCTACTCCCCCAAAGGCTCTGACAGCGTCTACCCACCTCCCTCCACCATCACACAGGAGAATCTCAGCAGGTCAGTCGATATGTTCACCCACATGTCCACATGCAAATATATGTATGTGTACATGGATTTGCTATTGTTGTGAGGTTTGCTTATCATTTATTGAATAATGTTATTGTCCTGCTGCTGCATTGTTTTTAGGCACATATTGGGTTTTTTCTCTGTTTTTCCTAAATATAAGTTTTGCAGTTAAAATATGTCAATGAATTGGACTCCGGCATCATTAAAAACAGCTTTTTTCCCATGGATTAATGTTACTCTCCTGGGTTTAGGGTGAGACGTCTGGGCTACTACGACCACACCCAGAGGCAACTGGGAGAAAGAGCCCTCTACGTCTTTCCTGCTAAGGGGGACGCCACACGCATTACCTGTGAAGGACCTGAGGGTGCTCCAGTCCTGCCTGAAGACCCTGTGGCCAGAAAGGTGTAAATAAAATGTGTTTATTTAATCATGTGTGCCAGAGAATACTGTATGTTCAAATGTGCGCTGAATGAAAAAACTTAGGTTGTTGCCTCCTCAGGAGAATATTAATAAATATACAAATGAGTGGGTTTGTACAAGAAGTTAATGAATAGGAGTTGGTGCCGAGTAGATTTCAAGAAACTCATCCTCGAATGTTGGTGTTACAGATTTAGTATTACAGAAAGTGTCAGCAGTAACTGTGAAGCTGTTTTTGATCATCTTCAGACTGTCACTCTGCGTGTGTCTCTCCCCTGCAGTTGAAAAGGATGTTCAAGAAGGATTTGGGAAAGAAGACGGAGAATGCCGAGACACAAGGTAACGAACAGCACTCAGACTGAAACTCAAACACAGCATTCAGAAGAACATATAACACACTCACGCACCATCTCCAATCTTGTTGATGTGTCTTTGTTTCCTCTGTCATGAACTCAACTCTTAAAGTTGAAGTTGTTCCATCAATTAGTGGTGGTAACAGCATTTTTTGCTGTGTCATGGAATTTGATCTGATCTCAAATATAAATATTTCTAAGCTGATGAAACACAGTCATGAAGTCACCTTTCATGTCCTTTCTGAACACAAACCCATGTTTGATTATACTGCGCTGTGAAAAAGTATATTGTAAAAGTATAAACGGGGCATAAAATGTATTTCATGTTCTATCTCACGCACGCACGCGCACACAGACACACACACTCGTTACTGATTTTTAGAGTTGTTAGAAAACCAGTATTATGGTTTCCCTACTTTCTCCCTAAAGTAGCTGAGAATCATCTCCATGCAAAGCAGATGCAAAATCATTTTAAGTTCCTAGGAGACAGCAGCAAGTCTTTTTCACAAATAGGCCTCAGTACTGAGGGAACAGAGTAATTGGAAACTGTGCTGAAGTGCAGCGCGCTTCAGATGAGAAATGTGTATCGCAGGAAAATGGAGTTACTCTGTTTCTTTCTGTAAAACAAAAGAACAACAGGAAGTAATCAAATGATGAGCACATTTATCTATTTTCATTGATACACCAGAACAAAATGTTCCTCACATACATGGTGAAATATTTTCTAGCTAAATGAACATCCATAATCAGTAAAGCTACTTTTTATGTGCAGTTTTATTTCTTTTTTTTAAATGTACTAGCCATACCATAAATTAAAATTCTCATACTCTTTTGTTATCGTCTGTCACCAGGCGAACACAATTTAGAGCAGACTGACTCGACTCATGCCAACAACAACGGACCTGTGGTGTCCATCCAGAACCCCCCAGACTCCCAGAACACCAACAACACCTCGGCTGAACACGGGGAGCAGGACGCTGATGACGAGGCTGCAGAAGACACTGACGACACCAGGTCTGCTGGCATTTTGTTTGATTGTTGTTTTTTAAACCTCTCATCTGTGAATGTGTTGAAGTGTGGGAGATGTTCAATAAGCACACAGTGCCGACCACTGAAACTTGAAGGCTGTGAACACAATTACGTGAGCTCTGGTAAAGCAGAATGTGATCTGATGCAATAATGCTGCAACTGGAACTTTCTTTGTGAAGACTAAATTTTAAAAGTGTGTGTCTGAGGGTGATTCAGGCTCTTCTACGGTGTCTCTTTTCTTAGTGTTTTATCGGTTTGAATCTGTTTCACTGATTTACTTCTTTGCATCTGAGGAAAAAAGTGGAAAAAACCTTTAGACTTGCAGGAATTGTAGCTAATTACGCTGCCTGTTGTAATTTACCCAGCCGAGTTGATGATTTGTTCATTTTGCTTTATGTTTGATTCAAATTATTAATGAAGCTGAGCCACTTGGTAATGAAATCCATGTTTTATTTGTGTGGGCTGGAGAGAAAAAAAGACATGACACAGAAATGCACACTTTAATTAGGCTTATATTTAATTATACTTTATTACTCTTTTATTACAGAAAGAGAGTGTATGGTCAGTCAGTGTTGGTTTATGTTGTCAAAGCCTTAAAACATGAATCTTAAATAAACACCGGTGCCACTAAAAGAGTCCACAGTTAGTATCATCGCCTGTTATAAAGTTTGTAATCTGAAGATGTTACCCAAATGTTGAGGGACATTTTTTAACAATTTTCTGATAACGTATAGATCAAAATGGTTAAGTGTGTGTGTACACAGTACATTAAGTAATGTGTGACTGTAACTTCCTTGCAGCTCTCTGACGTCATCAGCGAGCTCCACGGCCTCCTCTCAGAGCGGAGGTCTGGGAACAAACCGTAAGAAGAGCATCCCACTCTCCATCCGCAACCTGAAGAGGAAGCACAAGAAGAAGAGGACCAAGTTCTCCCGCGAGTTCAAGCCTGGAGACCGGTGGGTGAACATTAGGGGATATTTGTTACTATTGCTGTACTTGTGTTGCTCTTAGGCGCTTTCTCTACACCCGTGTTTAGTTTCTTTATTTATTTATTTTTTCTACTCTCCTCTAATCCAGTCATACTGTTGCATTTGTGTGGTGCCTGCATTTCTCAACAGTGACCAGTCAGTGATCCATTACCTTTTTTAAGACTTAAGTGTTTTGACATTTCACAGATCTATAAGATGGATGGGTTTGACTGAGTTTCCCTTACATTTAGTGGCCTCTCCTGCTGCGTTACTGGGAAATTGATGACATATGTTACCAACTGTTAAGGCAACAAGAAACAGCTTTGCCTGGAAATAATAATAACACTGTTTGATTGTCTGTCCAGCCAAGACTTGTGTCTCGATCTGTCTGACAGTGGCACTAATGCTCGGCGGCACCCACACATAGAAAGTCTTTCAGTGCAGACTGCTGGTGGTGTAATTTCCCCAACTACACAACATCACACAGAGACTCTGCCTACTAAACGGATTTCACACTCTTTCCTGCTGTTATTCTTTACCAAACATACCCTTTCAAACCAAAATAAAAGTTTGATGACCTCCTGTCTCAGCCGATAGCAAATAAGCAAGAGCCTTCTGTTTCTGAGTGATCTGTGCTCAGTAAGAAAATTTCAGAGAATAAAACCTAAATGTGGCAGAAAGCTACTAGAATTCATTATTGGTGTTAATGAATAAAATACATTTCTCTGCAGTTACTTTTTTATAGCGTTTCTGGTTTTGTATACATTTCGTTTTGATTGATAATAACAGAGCTGGATGGTACTGAGGCAGGACAAAGTGATCAGAGGCAGAACTGAGAACAGGATGAAAAGAAAATAAGAAGTCTGAGGTCAACAGATAAATGTGGTGGATGAGTAAATATACATGGTACAGAAAAGGAGACATGACAGGAATGGCCATTTGTAGCGTTTTAGTGATGAATAAAAAGTATAACAGAAGGCAAGAGACAGCTGCTAAATGGTACCATTTACCTTTGGGCCTTTTAAACTCCAGGGTTTCTGTCAGCCATTGTTATTATCTGAGACTTGACATCTAACTGAGCAAACGTGTTTACTGTAGACATGTGCACATCTGACCTGTGTGTGTGTGTGTGTGTGTGTGTGTGTGTGTTTTCTTCTTGAATGCAGAGTGGCAGTGGAAGTCGTATCCACAAAGACCACGGCCAATGTGATGTGGAAGGACGGGCGGGTGGAAAAGGGGATCCGATCAAATGACCTCATTCCCATCCAACATCTCGACAGCCATGAGTTTTGTCCCGGAGATTTTGTGGTAGACAAACGGCGTAAGGGTCAACTAGTAAATTGGAAAGAATTAAGAGATTTTGACTATGGTTGTATAGTTTTACTTTGTTCTGTGTGACTTTTGTGAATCAAAGTGTGCCATTTCTCTCCCTGTGGACTGCAATGACACTTTTTGTATATAGGCCACCTCGTATGTATAGTACAGTATATACAGTATGTAGTTCATTTGTTGAAACTTTAACAAAGTTTGTGTGTCAGTGAAATGATCTAAAAACGACATGATTTGACTTAAACACCGTGATGTTACAGTTGGACAGAGTTTCTATTTTAGTTTGTATTTTTTTTTCTTTGTTTTTCTTTCTGAACTCAATTTTTGAAGGTGTCTGTGTGTTTGTGCTCTTTTCAGCTCAAGCCCTGCAGGACCCAGGAGTGTATGGTGTGATTCAGTCTGGTGATCACAAGGGCAGAACATGTGTTGTGAAGTGGATCAAACTCAACTCCACCGGTGACAACGTGGAGGTCAGTGAGGAGAGACACCAGTATAACCATTATTATAACTGTGTCTTAAAGACAGTGAAAATGCTTCATGATTGAATGTTTGTGTGTCCGAGTGCGTGGGAGAGAGAGGGATAAGTAAGGTGAGGGAGTGGACGGTGAATATGCAGTAACCATAGCAACATCATATAATGAGGCAGGTGGTGTTATGTCCTGATATATGTGCAGTACATTCCTCTTCAGGTTTGTAGTAAAAAATGAAATGAGACCTGTATTCTTTTAAAATTTTTTTTACTTTAATCCAGGTCATCGGTTTGGAGGAGGATGTCAGCGTGTATGACATTGCAGATCACCCAGATTTCCATTTTCGCACTACCGACATTGTCATCAGAATATGGAACTCAGAGAACGGACAGAACGACTGTGAAAATGAGGTGAGAACAGTGAAAAACCTCTTTTATGTCATTGTGACCATAGAGGGGCGCAGCAAAATATAAACAATAATTATAACACAGATTTTCTTCTGTGGCAAAACAGTATTTATGTTCCCACAGGGGGAGACTGTTCTCATTTTAATGTACAAAAATCAAAGGTAACAGTAACACACTGTTGCAGTTCATAACTT
The DNA here is from genome assembly GCA_032353495.1 of Ctenopoma kingsleyae. NCBI lineage: Eukaryota > Metazoa > Chordata > Actinopteri > Anabantiformes > Anabantidae > Ctenopoma > Ctenopoma kingsleyae. The sequence goes on along the minus strand of JAUBNQ010000001.1, from coordinate 15,816,740 downwards.
TGGAGTAAACACTGCTGTTGTGTGTGCTAGTGAGTCTTTGTTCTTAAAATTTAAACAGATTTGTCTCAAAGCAGCTTTTCAATCTTCATAATACACATATCCATGTAGACTTTTTTTATGTTTTATTTTCATATTGTGCTGTATTATGTGTTGTTTGTTGTAAATAATGGTTTTTGTCTCTAAATTCACCTCCTCGCAGACATCAGTAGGGCAGGTGTCCAGGGTGGATGTGAGCAGCAAAGTGGAGGTGGTGTGGGCGGACAACTCCAAGACCATCGTTCTGCCACAGGTAAATGTTTATGCTTCATGAAACTGAACGTCATTTTTGACGTTAGAAGTGATGTTTCTAAGAGTCTTGTCATAATCGCATGCAGCACCTCTACAATGTGGAGTCTGAGATCGAGGAAACCGACTACGATTCGGTGGAGGAGACGAGCAGCGTCTTGTCCACAGAAGAGTGGGAGGACGAGAGCGACAGCTGGGAGACGGACAATGGTCTCACCACTGAGGACGACAGCCACGTCAACAATGCAGATGCCACAGACCAAGCGACCCCCACCCCCACCAGCTCCACCACATTCATCATCCCCCCACAGGAGGGCAGCAAAGCCGGGGTCACGAGCCCCGTTAAAGGCGTCCCAGGAGAAGAGGGAGAAGCATCTGTGGCTATGGCCAGTCCTGCTTCTGGAGGAGGTGGGGAGCTTTGTCTCTTAATATATCTTGGTGTTTCACGTCAAGGAAATGGTGTTAACTCAGTGCAGTGCAGAGCATAAATCGTTCTCCATGAAGCTAATGTTAAGTCCTGTATACAGCTGTTGTATAAGACAGAGACCTTTTTATTCAAACGGTACATTTCATTTCAGGTAAACTTTATGTGCTTTATACTTTATCACATACAGTACAAATAAAATTTTATATATATATATATATATATGTATATGTATATGTATATGTATATGTATATGTATATGTATGCAAAATAAAAATGCAACAATAAAGAGGCTGAAAATACTAGTGATGTCACTGATATCACTGCAATATCAACGTCTCAGGGAACTAGTGGTGTAATACTTAGCACACATCTATCTATGTATTTATTATGCCACTATGTTTACTTTCTATTCATTTACTTTTTATTACTTATGTGTGTTTTCCTACTGTCTTCTTATTATACTATGACCCAGATATACGCACAAGAATTCCAGTGTGCTTGTACTTAATTGTACCTGTGCAAATGGCAAATACATTCTATTCTATTCTAATCTAGAAAAAATATGCACTCAAAGACAATGAACACGCATGTTTGACATACACTTAATAATTCTTCCTTTCTAGGAACCACTCCAGGAGGAGCAGTAAATGGAGCAGAGAAGCCCAGTAAAGATGGCGCCTCTCTGAGCTTCAGGGAATTGAAAGAGGCCTTGAAGATCCTGGAAAGCCTGAAGAACATGACTGTGGAGCAGCTGTGGGCTGGCGGCTCTCCAACCTCCCCAACCTCCGCTGAACCCACTTCCACAACTAATGTAGCGACTTCAGTGACACCCACGGCCCCCGAGAAGCCAACCAAGGAGAAACGCTTCCTGGATGACATTAGGAAGCTGCAGGAGAACCTCAGGAAGACGCTGGATAACGTAGCCATCGTGGAGGAGGAGAAGATGGAGGCTGTGGTGGAAGCAGGGGGGAGTGGAGGGGCAGGGACGGATGTAAGTGTTAGATTAATTTAAAACACAGTTTTTTTTCACATCAATTTATTTCTCTGCTTATTTACATCTTAAGAGTTGATTTATTTTGTGCCCAGATTTGCCAGAGCAGTCAAAAACAAAGAAGCGCTAAATAAGTTTGTCACTATATTATTTTCACCTGCTGCGTCACTGTTCAGGCAGAGAGAACCGGAGAGGAAAAGCCCCAACAGGAGCCTCAGACACCGGTTGGTGGACAAGAGTGGCCCAGTGAGTTCCTCAGTGACACACCAGTATTGTGCCAACAGAGTGGCGGCAAGCCCGGCGTCACCTTTACCAGTGCCAGGGGAGAGGTGTTCTCTGTGCTGGAGTGGGCACCAGGTGAGAAATGGGGAAATATGAAACACAACTTCTCTCTTCCATATTTGCTGCTCTTTCTTTCTTGTCTTTGTTTCTTTGTCAGCAGCTACTTCAAGTGTTTCATAGTCTCCAGCATCTGTATAATACAACCACAGTCAATTAAAGCCTAGAAGTCATGTGAAAAATTACAGTTCTGTGTGGTGTGAGCTGAGATGAATCAAATACTTTGTAGAGCGCAAGCACAGACCTCAAACTATTGTGAGTCTGTCGTTAGAGACTCGCATCTCACTGTTTATGCTAAACCCATGTTTTGTGGAGTTTCACCAAGTTAATCTCTGTCAGACACCAAAGAGACGTTTCCTCATTACTATGAGCAACAGTAGCTGCTTCTCATTTTCATTCTGTGATCGTTCTCGTCAGTCACAGATGCGCACATCCATTAGTTTGATAAATTCTCTTCCCACACAAGCTAAGTTGCATTTGTACATTTTTATTTCTTTCTGTGTTGCTATTCAACCATTTGTCTGTCCTCTCTCTTTTTCTCTCTCTTTATAGACACTCACTCATTCAAGAAAATGGAGTTTCAGCCAGCAGAGGCGAAGAAGTTCTTCAGCACAGTGAGGAAGGAAATGGCTCTGCTGGCAACATCACTGCCCGATGGAATCATGGTTAAAACATTTGAAGATCGCATGGTGGGTTTCTGTCATAAATATCATGGTAATATGTGGTACATATATCCACCATGCCTCCCTTCAACTGAGCTTTTCTCTGTTAACCTGATTGGTACACATCAAAAATGTGTTGTAAGTTGCTTTGGTTTCTCCAACACAGGACTTGTTCTCAGCTCTAATCAAAGGTCCGACTCGTACCCCGTATGAGGACGGTCTGTTCCTGTTCGACATACAGCTGCCCAACATCTACCCATCTGTGCCGCCTCTGTTTCGCTACTTGTCTCAGTGTAGTGGCCGCCTCAATCCCAATCTCTATGACAACGGCAAGGTCTGCGTCAGTCTGCTGGGCACCTGGATCGGCAAGGTGAGTCTGTTTTGTAGGTGCAGGAATGTCCTTGTCCTCTGTCTTGATTTTGCACAAGTCACCATGTGTTTTGAGTAAAACGTGCTTTGTTGCTTTTGGAAGTATCACACCATGTCTGTAACATGTTCAGCTGATGAACATGTCAGCAGCTCAGTGATACGTTGAATGTTTAAAGAGAAAATGTTTATTTAGGGTCAAAATTAAGCTTTTGTAATCTACAGTAATGCAATTTTCAGAGGTTGTTGAAAGCAGCAGCAAGAACAGATGGTGTAAGTCTTGTCATTTTAAAAAATTGATTTGTGTTGATTTGATTCACAGGGCACTGAGAGATGGACCAGCAAGTCCAGTCTGCTGCAAGTCCTCATCTCCATACAAGGTTAGTGTGCACACACACTAACACACATTCTGGATTTTAAGTCACTTTTACTGTCTCTTTGTGCACACTGTAATATCTGTCTTTAACAATGTGTTGCACATTTTCTGTCGTGTGGTTAGAAAATGGTGGTGCTGTTTCTTGGCATGATTATTTCTGAACTGGCTCAATAAATCCAAGTGAAAAGACAAAAAAGGTTTATATTAGTTTTCAAGGATTTTAAGAATTATTGTATCTCCAGCATATTTAACTTGTAGCATCGTTGTGGGTTTTATAGTTTTAAGTAATGTTATACTGTAGTGTGAATATATGATCTGCAGTGCCCTCCATAAATAATGCATCTGTACTCCACATGCTGAAAGTTGAAATATAAAATCATGTGGTTAAAGGGCACATTCACCCTTTATCAAATGTAGTTTTATATATTTCAGTCTTACCAAATAGAAATTACAGCAGTGTTTTTATGTAGTGCCTCCATTTTAGGAACTTAGACATTTGCTATAAGATGGAAAAATGTTGTGTAGGTTGGTGTTTGTTTTTATGATTTTTTTGATCTATCTTGACGTGTCGCATGTACATGTGTATTTTTCCTGCAGGCCTTATCCTTGTGAACGAGCCTTACTATAACGAAGCTGGCTTTGATAGTGACAGAGGCCTGCAGGAAGGATATGAGAACAGCCGCTGTTATAATGAGATGGCGCTGATCAAGATGGTCCAGTCTATGACGCAGCTTCTGCAGAATCCTGTGGAGGTCTTCAAACAGGAGATTCAGGAGCACTTTGTTTCTAACGGCTGGAGGCTCGTTCACCGCCTGGAGGCGTGGCTCGAGCTGCACGATGCTGCAGAGAGAGGTCAGGCAGCGCACGTGTCCTCCAGGGCTACTCACTCCAAAGAGCGCTCTTCATCTGTGGAGCCTCTGGACGAGCAGCTCTCCCTGGGATCAGGGCCTGTGGCTGTGGCCCACAGCAGCCCCAGTAAGCCTGTGGTGGAGGGGGTCACAGGAGCAACAGTTACCAGTATCATGGAGGAGGAGCTGGAGGATTCAGGGCTGAGTCCCTCCACTACTACTGTGGCTTCTCAGCAGGAACTGAGCCAGAACTCGGACTGCGACAGCACCCAGGGGGGCGCGTCTCACAGTGGGGAAAACAGAGCTGGCTCTACAGCCCCGGGCTCTGTGGTTCGCAGTGGAACGTCAGAATCTGGGTCTGCTGTGGTCAGTTCAGGAGGGGTGGGCTCCATGGGAAGTCAACAAGTGGTGCGACCAAAGAAACGGAGAAAGAGCTACCGGAGTTTCCTTCCAGAGGGCAGCGGCTACCCAGACATCGGCTTTCCTCTCTTCCCGCTCTCTAAGGGGTTTGTGAAGAGCGTCCGAGGTGTGTTGCTGCAGTACAGAGCTGCGTTGGCTGCCGCTGGCATCCCTGAGCACACAGAGGACAAGTAAGTGCCTCCTCACCATTCCCCGACACACCTCTGCACTGCTCCCTGCTCTCTTCCTTCTTCTCTTCTATCTATTCATCTGCCTCAAGCTGTAGAAGAGGATTCATTACTTATCCAATGGGGCTTCAATTTTCAGTCTTCTGTATCCCTATCCAGAGCTGCACTGTGTCCCCAGAGCTGCACTGTGTCCCCAGAGCTGCACTGTGTCCCCAGCACTGCCCAAATTTATGCCCTTAACCTCCATTTCT
>JAUBNQ010000001.1:15789271-15805002 GCA_032353495.1 Ctenopoma kingsleyae | reverse complement strand
AAGCTCAATGGTAAGGACACCTAGGTGATAATTTATAAATCTCCCATAGGGAACCTGTGTGTGTGTGTGTGTGTGTGAGTGAGAGAGAGAAGCAGATGGGGCTAGACACACACAGGCCTGGGACTGCTCTGCAGAGCACTGCAGTACATAAAGCAGCAGATGAATGAGAGAAGTGCGTTGGGATGTTGGGAGGGAGGATGCAGCCGTGCAGCACACCGAGGCACTAAAACACATCAACGACCAGGACGAGAGCTGCAGGACCAAGCTCAACACCTTCACACTGAGATCACTCCTGGTTGTTATTTTATTAGGAATTTAATTGTGTAATGAACTTTTCTGCTGCATTCCCTGTTCTCTCCTCCTGAATCAGCCTGTAAGTAAAGAATCAGTTCAACAAATTACAGCACAAAAAATATTGAAAAATAGAAAAGTAATAGTGTAATTTGGGTGAACTGAGCCTTTAACAGTGTTTAAGTGTTTTAAAGTGGTCATTACAAAAGCTGCACTCCTGATACATCTATACGACTACACCTACAGTACATTAAGATGTCTCGTTATAACAGAATAAAAGATAATTATGAAAAACAGAAGACATGAGTCTGTTGACATTACTGCTTCAGGATGAAGCTAACAACACTTCAGACCTACACCGTAAAGTATCAATCATTATTATTCTAACTTTAAGGCAATGCACCAGGAACCGTCTGCATAGAATAACATCCCCTCTACCTCTCTCTGGTGCTCAGTGTGAAACAACAGCACAGGAAGTCGAACTGATCAGAAACCAGTTGTGCAATAAGAAATGTCCCAGACTCAATCTCCTGCCCTATCAAGTGCATTAAAGGCTTTCTGGGTGTAATAAACAAAGCCTGATGATCATCGTTCGGTCTGGAGCAGCGCCACAATGCCATTCCCACTACCTCACATTTACTACACACACTCACACTATCTCCGTCGTACTGCAGAGGAGCTTCACAAATACTTCTCTGTTGCGTAAGCTGCCGTAATTCAGGCTGACATGTCGGCTTCAGCACAGAGGAGAAACGCTCTTTTTGATAAACAAGATGAGATACTGGAGGCTAGAGATGGTGGAGCATTTGATGGAGACCTTAGAGTGTTCAATATTAAATAAAGAGAGGTATGATCACGGCTCATTGTTGAGTCGAATGCAGAACATTCCTACTTCACTACTTTTCCAGTTTTCCTAATAGAAAAATATTATTTCTCAGAGTCAATGATCATTTTAATTGACTTGACCAAATTTAAATAAAAAAAATACATGCAATAAAAGCTCTTATTGTGAAAGATCAAATGTGCGTCTGTATTTATTTATTTATATGACCATTATTTATTTAATATTGAACACTGTACATGGCACTTTCTTCCGTCCATTGCTTTGCTCGTGTACCTGCACATTTCTGATTTGAGATGATAAACGTTTGCTCACTGAACACCACCACCCTTCACCAGCTGAGATGAACCCAGGTGGTGTGTGTTCAGTTCATCCACTAATTAATCTTGCCAGACCTCTGTGCACCTCTGCTTGCACCGGCCCATATTCCACCACTTCTCCGTCTACCGTTATTATCCCTTTGGATGAATACGGTTCCAGCCTGAGAGCCCGCACTTTAGTGTGCACCAGATGTTGACAGTTAGCAGCCAGATGTGCACCTTTCTCCATAGCTAGCAACAGCCTAAGCAGCGAGATGCGTGATATTCCAGCTTTTATGTAGAAAAGATGGATGAGACCATCGTCCGAAGTGGCGTCCGGTGCTGCCAGCAGGTCCTCTGCCAGGTGGGACTGGTACATGGCCAGCATGAGGACAAAGTCTTCCTCCTGCACCACCACCCAGTCACTGGGCAGCGGCTGGTCCAGAGGCAGCAGCTGGGAGTCGGATGGGCCAGGTAGAGCGTAGGTGGCACTTCTGGAGGACGCGCTCTCCGTCCTCCTCACATTGAGGGAGTTGTTGGAGTGGCAGGAGTTGTAGAAGGTGTTCTGGCAGGGAGAGTCTGTGGACGGGCAGCACAGCAGAGAAGCTGGACCCAAGGAGGAAGCCTGATTGTTGCAGTGCAGCGCCTTGTTGTTTCTCAGACCTCCCTTGTAGCAGTCCTCGGTGGCAGGCAGGTAGGACAGTTTGCCCCTGTAGACGCGCAGAGACGCCAGCCTCACCAGTGTGCCGATGGTGAAGCGGACAGCTCCGATGTGACGGTACTTCTCGCTCTCTATGTCGACGTCCGCTATGAAACCCCAGGCCAGCGAGAGGAAGGAGAAGAGACGAGGACTGGAGGAGAGATGGATGGAGACCAGGTCCATCTGGGAGACCAGTCCTTTGCAGACCAGGAAACCACAGCTGACCAGGAGCTCCTCACTGGAGACTGGAGAGGCTCTGGAGACGAGAAGAGATGAGTCAGTCACAACAGGCAGAGCTGGATGTCTTGAAGACACGCAGCCTTCAAGTGCTATCAGTTGTGTTGTGCTCATATGAATTACATGCGAATAGACTAATTAATTAATAGGAAGACAACACTGATTGTCAGACTTACTGATTCTTAGATTAATTAACAATGAATCTAATTGGACCTTGTGCAAACTTTGTTTTGGTGTTGACAGAGTCAATAAGCTTCTGTTTATTCTGATGCTACAGCACAGAGTAGCTGCTGTACACTGAGCTGTATTTTTAAAATAAAACAAGTGAGGTATTTTTTTTCCTCATGGTCCAGTTAGTGAATATTTACAATCAAATGCACTGGAAACTGCGACAAGTCGTGTTTACAGCCTCTGTTCTCAGTATCGCAGGATGCAGCGGCTCCACTCTAAGTGAGAAAAGCTCTGACAGCATAACGCTGAAATTAATGCTTAATTTGATTTTTTTAGATTTTCAAAATCTCATTAAGCGTAAATAGAAATGTAGAGAAAACAGTGACGTATTTAAATAAGCGTTTTGTTTATGTTCAGTTCATTTATATTGATACAAATATTTCGCAGTTTTCTTTAAAAACATTTAACTGACTAATCATCAACAGTTCTCTAAGAGCAGAGAGTTAAACATTGCTGCTTCAAAAGTAAGGCGCAGACTCCAAAATAAAAACCGGAAGGTGCCCTTAATATTTTGTGGGTTAGGAAGTGGGTCGAGGCTCCAGTTATAAGAGGAGTGTTACACAAGACAAGGATAACTGTGTCCTTACTGTGTAATGTGAAAACAAAGGCAGGAGAGAGGAGGTAGATGAGCAGGGTGGAGCTCCATGGAGCCACGGAGGACGTGGGGTGAGGGTAGGGTGAGTTGGGGGTGGGGTTCAGTGAACCAGGCGGCTCAGGGTCCAATTTAGAGGTGGAACAGAATCGACTTATGGGCTCTTCAGACATGACAGGGCAGTCAGACAACAAAGACAAGCCCATCTGGGAGAATGAAGCTGGGGTGGAAGGTCATGACAACACCCCTCACACACACACACACACACACACACACACACACACACACACACACACACAGTTTTGCCTTCTGTTACCAACCACAGTCAATTACAGTGATGACTGGACGTCTCAGAGGAGCTCACAGCCTGTGGCCCTGCAGATATCTCCGTGCTCATCATCCTGAATTTATTCACCAGTCTGGATATGAAAATAACCTCATCTACATTTCAACAGCTCTGTTTCTTTCTGTCTAATCACTGCCTTTTCCAAAGGTCGAGAAATAAAAGGGATTCATACAGTTTTATCCTTTTTTACTGCAGCTTAGATTTACTGGTGGTAAAGAAAATATATTTATTCAGGTACTGAGTGTTTGAGTGCAGTACATGCTCTTGTTTATAGTTTACGTCACTTTTTAGTCCACTACATGTTTCTGTTTTAGTTATACTTCATAGTATGTACTGTATGTCCTAGGTCAAAAGAGATCAAATTATAAAATAAAATATCTGCTGCTTTATAAAAACTGGACAGATTAAAAAATGTTTATAAGATGTGTAGCAGAACTTTTCTTATTTCCTCTCTCTCTCTCATTAACCATCACGCAACCACTCAGATTTATCATGTGATCCTCTGGAGAGGGCCCACTCTAACAGTATGTCCAGACCTTTTTCACTTTGTGTCAGTTGCACCCGTGTGACTGCATCTTATCATGAGTGTTTGTGTTCGGCTCAGGCTCCAACTCGACTCAGAAACATGTTCGTTAAGCCTGCAGATATGTGCACATTTTCAGTCCACTTTGTTTGTTTTCACTTCAGGTTCTGTCTGCACACACACACGCACACACACACACACACACGCACACAGTGGGTATTGTATATTACTGCAATAATATGTCAAATGCACATTAATTCACAGGATACTTTTCTGCAGAACCAATACTTTTGCTACTGCAAGTACATATTTCTGATAAATCTTTTAATAGACTTTTACTTCATTGTTGTATTGGTACCTTTACTTCAGTGAAATATCTGGAAGGCATGAAGTTAATGTGCAACAACTATTTTGCTCATGAGCTCCATATATCTCCATATCTCCTGCCAGTGTATTTTAATCTTGTTATGCAGTGTCTGTGAACCACCAGGGGAGGGAGACTCTCACTCACATCAAAGTGTCCCACCTGACCCTTCAGGAACCATCAGCGTTCAGCGTCACACATGATGTTCATTATGTTTGTGTACAGAAACACATTAAACCCTCACTCAGCGAACCTGTTCACCGCATCGGATAATACCAGATGCATTCTAGCTGTTGCTCGTTTGATCCGCGCAGCCTTGGTGAACCCCACATTCAGCTGGGAATAATACCAAATAAACTCTGGCCAGGGCCACTGCAGGACAGCCTGCAGCATCCAGAAAGAGAGAGATGTTTTCTGGATGCCCCCGCGAGAGTAAACAATACAGAGTCTGGTCCGTTCCTCTCATTGTTGCTGCTGCTCTGGCTGGAAGAGCATTGTTTGATGATCAGGGATCAATGAACGTGTCTCTTTGGAGATGACACAACCATCAATATATTGTGTTTTATTTAACGTCCTCTTGTTACTTTAACTTAGCTTCTTATTTAGTCTGGAGTCCCACTGAGGAACCAAAAACAAAAACAGCACAAAGACTAAGACGTAAAGAACCAAAATAGTAAGATATAAAATGACAGATTTAAAAACAAAAAAAAACATAAAACGGTAAAAGACATAAAGCTTAATTTGACCCACAAACAGCAGGAGCAGCTTAAACAGAAAGAGCCTCAAAGCACTTCATGAGGTTTTTACATTTCCCACATGACACCAGGTTACTTAAGAGCAGAAGGACCACAGACAGTAACAGCCTCCACGAAGTGAACAAAATGCTGCAGCAAATTAATGCAGAGTAGGGAGCAGGTCAGGAAGCAACGTCGACCGCTGAGCTAACAGGGTCACAGCTGAAACTAAAAGGTCAAACTTACATAAGAGACTATAAAGCTGTCTCAAGCTGTTTTTTGTTTTTACTTATGTTCCCTAAGTACATTAACAGAAAAACGTTAATCACAGACTTTGACCCACTTTCACTCTCCTGTGGTGAAGATCAGGTAGTGAGTTAAGAAGACGCAGCACAGACGAACCAGGGAAATGTGACTACGGCACAAAAAGATTATGATGGAATAAAAAGTTCATACTCCATCTTATTTTCTCTGTAGTCTGAGGGTGAGGAAACTCTTGTCTCAGATACTGGTTAAGACGCATTTTATGCTTTATTAGACAGTGATAATACGAAATCTGCATATTAACACCTGAGCCACTAAGTAAATATCCACACACAGCTTCGGTTTCTCCACCTCAGTCTGACCAGTCGCTCTCATACTGTCGTGTTATTGTTCATCCATTATTCCATCTTTTCTCTCTGTCCTTCAGCTTCTCCTCTCTGTTCTGAATTAACTACAAACAATCACTCAAATGAGCAAATCACATTAATAATTGATTAAAATGAGATGAGTGCGTTTTACAGTGAAAGACACCAGGAGATCAGACCACGCCTCAGGGGATTGCAGCCATTACGCCGTTCATGCACATGCGCTGCACATTGTATCTACAAACTGTATGTTCTGCACACAAGAACAAAAATGGACACGACCAGTGATACTGACAGCTACGTCAGTATCCGCTCTTTCTGCCCGACGGGGGACGGGCTGATGTATCTGATCTACGTCTTTGACCATCGTGTGACTGAATCACTGCATAATCAGGTTTAAACCAAATTTATCTGCAGTATGTAAATACTTCACGCACGCAAATGAAACTCACAGCGCTGAGGCTGAAATGAGTCAGTATGTTACCTAACTGGTTAGACTGGTTTCTGCGGAGCCGCACAAATAGGCTTAGTCATTATATAGTAGCCATTTCACAATGCAGAGAATTTACAAAAGTTCTTATCTACAGTAACTACTGATTATTTTCACTGCACATTATTTTCTTAATTGATCCTGTTTCATCACCACATGACAAATTTCTGCCAATGAATTTTCTGTGATCAATTAATCAATGAATTACCAAATGGCTGAAGCTGCAGTAAATCAACTGTTACCCCACCCAGAGCCGAGCTGGGCAGATCACCCTTCATGGTAACACACATGACGCACAAAATGAGAGTTTAGAAAATAAACAGAAAACAGAAAGATGAGGGTAAAACTCAGTGTGACCTCCAAACAGAGAAGAAGTGTCCCACTGATCTACACAACACGTTTCTACAGAGTGCTGACGGTTCTGCATGTGGCTCACCCAGAGTAGTAATTTATGGACGCAGCCAAAGCGTTGCCCGATCCACCAGGAAGGACACCCAGCGGGGTCCGGATGGCCTCCTCCCAGTCTGGTCTCTCCAGCAGACCATTGATCACCTGACAGACACAGTAAATACAGCTTAGTCAGTGAAGAGAAATAAAAATAATAATAATAATAATACATTAATAATTAATACATTTTTATTTCATTATTATTATTATTATTGTTTATTTCTGGTTTGATTACTGACAACATAAAAAATCTGAAGAGAAATTTGTTACTATTAAACCATTTTTTTATATTCAGTGATTTGGCTTTTATCTAAAGTAAGTGACTAAAACCTAATTCTAACCCACTGAAAAAAATGTGTCAATACATAAGGAAATAAATACACACACACACCTCTGTGTTCAAGGACATTTCAACGTGTGGATCTTTTCACCACCCGAGCCACAGCCCTCCGTAAATCAAATAAACTCATATTTGGGTCTATAACAAGGTGTGGTGAATTTCAGTTCTGAAACTGTGAGTCGCACTAGGATAATAAAATCAAACCACACCTTAATGACAGGTACACAAAGCCTCACAATGTGAGGCAATACAACAAACAACACCTAGTATCAACAAAAGACTAGTTAATAAATACTAGGCTTAAAAAACTGTTATTTTATACATTATTTTTTCCCTTTATCATTTATAAAAGTGAGTCACCTCTAACCTCTCAGATTAATAATGTAAAATGTATCTGTATATTTCAGTCATAAAGATAATCAAAAACTACTTTGAGACACCTGGTGTGAAATAAAACATAAACTCCAAAAATAAACATAAATATACTGTACATAATGTTTAGTAAAAATTTTATATATTTAAGAATTTCAGATTAACTGAACAGCAGATTAATCAACGAGCAGCTACTTAGGACACAACAATCTTAGCCTGGTGATAATGAGATGAATTCGTCGCCAATAAATTTGGAAACATTTTATTTTAATGTTCATCTTTTTGTACAAAGTTTATGTTTGGTTTATAATGATGACAGACGTCTGTAATCTATAATGTAATGTTGACTTTATTGACCCAGAGTAAAGTCAAGTCAGACGGTGTCTCTACCTCATACAGGAGTCCATCTCCTGACATGATTACTAAAGCGTCCCACTGCGACAGGTCGGCCTCTCTCACCAGCTCCCGGGCGTGGTTCTGTCGCTCTGCCAAACACAAACACACACAGGAATATAAAGTGTCCGTGCAGGTGTGTCTTTCCCGTCTGAGGCTGACCTGACAGTGAAATCTGTCCTGTCAGCTTCCTTCCTGTTCAGAGAGGTCAGACATCACTGAGGTGTGGCAGGCTGCAGGTGTTTGCTGTCAGCAGCTACTTGCTGTGTGTGTGTGTGTGTGTGTGTGTGTGTGTGTGTGTGTGTGTGTGTGTGTGTGTGTGTAAATGAGAGGTGAGCTTACACACAATTCAAATAAGTCCATCAGATCTAAATCATGAAAACAGAGACAGTGAAATGTCAGGTAACAGAAGATTGTTTTTCCCTTCAGTTCCCAAATTAAAGTATCATCACCATGGGAGGGAAAGCTGATATCTGGTCTTAAATGAACCGTGTGCTACATCGCAAATTAGACCAGAACAACTGAATTAGCCAGGAGCACTTCGTCAAATTAATCTGAAGTGCGTATTTGGAGTCAGAATGAGTCGCACTCAATGAGCACAGGGACTTCACGACAGGACTAATTAAACATGGAGAAAAAAGACAATTAAACATGGAGAATAAAAGACAATAAAGTAAATACGAAAGCAAAAGGTTTTTGAATACTCCCATCTGTTTGATCTGTGTCTATAGAAGAACATACACATGCATGCATCAGTTTCTGTGTCCTCTGTGTCTGACAATAAAGGGGCAGATGGAACAAAAGCGGAGAAAAGCCAGTCGTGTGCACCGGACCGCCACTCCTTCAGTGAACGTTAATTAAAATTTCTTAGCAAGAGTTAGTTCAGATGATTGATACCACTCTATCATCTGTATACACCAAGTACAAAGCTACAATCAGCAGCCAGTTAGTTTTCCTTAGCACACACTCTGAGTCTGTTGAGTAACTAAATTCACCTACGATCGAAACCTCACTAACTCACAGGTGTGTAGACTAGAGTGTAAAAATGACACCTTTATGCTGAGAACAAGAGTCTTTTTTCTTCACCGGTAAGTGCTGCAGTGCCAGAATCCCCCAAATTTCATTTCTCATTTTAATTTGTGGTCACAAACTACAGTTGTTTGTCAAATGACTAACTATAAATAATTTGTACCGGTCAAAAGCTGATAACTAATATTTTATGGTTGTTTATTTTATAAATTGCATTGAAAAGCAAAATTTCATAGTGTTCAGAGTTTACAAACCTCGGGGCTACAAAAGTTCTCATTTTTCTCTCCTCTTCTTTTCCATGTAACTACTGTGTTCTGAGCTAAAATGTCACCATTGTGCTAATGTCTTAACCAAACAGAAGAACAGCAATTTATCCCACACAAAATACACACACACACAGTCCCCTGGAGAAGGATCTGATCTCAGCCTCTCCCCTTACCGTACCTTTGCCTAAACTCTGCAGAATAAAGAAATCGATTCGTCCTTCTCAGTCCAGTCACATCACATTTCCTTATCTGTGCAGAGGCTTTACACTAAAAGGACTGAAGGGCCCCAATCAGAGACAAAGCAGGGAAACTGCAGCGTGGTGGGAGGAGTGCTGAGAGTGGTTTTAGTATGCTACTCCCCTCGTCAGTCAGACTGATAAAGGAGAAACAAAGCATTGTGGGAAAATGACATTAGGGAAGATGGAGATGAGTCATACAGTGATGTTAACGATTTTTAGGAGAGGAGAGGAGAGGTTCTGTCCAGCGGAGTTCCTCCCTGTGGGCTGAAGCAGTGGATTGTGACTCATTACCATCATGCAGAGCTCTGCTTCTTTACTGGCCTCTGGTCACAGCCTGGACTGGACTGGATTTCAAAATGTCCCCAGAAGGGGAAGAAAGAAAGAAAGAAAGAAAAGATGGAGTTTTGCTGATTCATTTTTTATTTATAGTGTGTTTGGTTAATGCTGAGTTTACAGCAGGTGTTATTGTGGAACTGGTTTCTCTTCAACACAGATCAATCAGTTTGGGCTGCAACTAACAATTATTTTCACTATTGATTAATCTGCCAAATGTTTTCTCAATTAATCTATGAAATTACAAAAGTAGTGAGACAATAGCCGTGGTTATGTCTCCAATTGCTGTGTTTTCCAACATCAAGACTGTGGCAGATTATTTTATTGTTATTATATTGTATTAATTAATTGATAACTCGACTCACTGGCTCCACAGTTAGATGTCCGACACGATCTACTCTGAAAAGTGATTAATTGTAAAAGCAGTTTTCATCAGTAGTTTCATATCGATAAGTCATAACAATCATAAGTCGAAGAATTCAAGCGATTCAAACATGCAACTGAATTTTTATTTACTGTAGGCTTTAGAAAAATGCACCAAGCTTTTGTTTTGGTCAAATAATCATTTTGGTCATTTTAAGAAAATATGTCAAAGTAATTGCTGGTTATAGTTTCTTATATTTAAAGATTTTACACTTTTCTTCGTCACACATGACAGTCAGGTGAACATTTCAGACAATGTGAACTTGGTCTGTGGCAAATTATACTGGATATTTAACAGACAAACAATTAGTCCAAAAAATAGAAAGGAATGAAAGAAGGAAGGGAAACTAATCAATAATAAAAGTAATCGTTAGTTGCATTTGTCTGTTGTTAACAGTCTGTTCACCATACTTTTTATCCTGATCCTATAGCCCCACTGCTCGTGTGTTTTTGCATATTGAGGGTGTTGTGATCTTTCCATCCTATGACTGAACCAAAACAAAAAGAAAGAATTTCATAAAGGATCCTCAAGGCCAGTACGGACAGGAGAGAAAGCTGCAGCCACAGATTCTTTTGGGGTAAATTTGGACATGTGAGTACAAAAAAAGGACAAAAAAAAGGTGAACCTGCAACTTCATGTATAGTGAAAATAACTGCATATATATGTAAATATGTACGTATGCAAAGCTAAACTACTGTTGACCCTAAAACATATTAAATGCTTTACTTGTTTCCACTGAGCTACATCTTCAGATTGCAAATGCTTGCATCATAATAGGTTAAGGGCATGTAAGGTAACAAGATCTGTCCTTGCTCCACTAAAGGCAGCCCCAGGTGAACCTCCACCCTGCTGTCACACACATCCTGACTACAGCACCGTCTAATAGCTACAGTTCTCCTCCACCAACATGACAGCAGGTGTGGACATTTAAGCAGCAGTGCCTTTTAAATGTGTCTGTGTTGATAGTGTAGAAAACACTATTCAGGTGCTGAGAGCTGCCCGACAGCATAGCTACACAGAAAACACACAAATATGTACACACACACACACACACGATGTGCTCAATTTGCGGCATCCAAACTTCCCAAAGTTTATCCATCTCTAGAATTACTTCAGTGTGAACACCAGGTGTCCTTCAGACTGTTGTGTTTGTCCTGTTTGCAGAGGTTAAATATGTTTACTGCAAAACAAAGTGTCATATGCGTCTTTCACGGTTGCAGTGTTCACCAGCTGGCCAGTCATATTTGCATGTTTCCACAGCCTCATTCACTGCTCCACAGCACAAATGCAGTCTTAATATGTCTACTCCAACAGTCTTTAATCTTATATTATTAAATTTGACTCTGCACACTGTACAAGTCAGCACCAAAGGAGAAATACTCCCCATCATAGGTCCAGAGCAGCTCTAACGGGTTACAGGAGCTGATACACACTTCCTGTTCTGACGCTGCCCTCAGCCAAGCCTAAACTGTGGAAGAATCAGAACTGGAGTTTAAAGGACTTTTCAAAATTTTGTGGTCTGCCGGTGGAAAAAGTGAGCACACGGAGTGACTCAATCGAGACTCAACATCATAACCTTTATTTACACCAGGCAATTACATGAAGCGGGAACAACCACATAAACAAACATCCTGGAAATGATTTCTTTTGGGGTCATTCTGTTAAAGACCTTTGGGCCATAAGAAGAAAACACCAAAGACTTGGAACCTTAAGATTTCCATAATACAAACAGATTTTCTAAGATGCTCCCTGTCTGGCACATCTTTCAGCCTCCATACCCACAGGATCAGGTCATCGTAGCAGCACTGTGAGGAGTAAAGTCAGCCAAGTTTGAGCCTTAGTGTGATGCTGTGTGACTTTACAAATCAAATGTTTTCACTTCCTGCGGTTTTGAGCCATCACTGTGCAAAGTTGTCTGCAGCAGTTGGCAAGTTGTCAGTTGCCTTGTGCAGCTCTATAGCACTGCTCCAGGGAGATTTCCTTCTTTAACAGGATGCTTCGAACAGTTTATAAATGGCTCATTTTTCTTTTTGTAGGATCTAGGATGTTTCTAAAATCCTCCTCTTGGCCTCTGTGCTGGAGTCTTAACATGTCTTAACACCCTCACATGAGCCATAACACAGAGAGGAGCTCCAACACAGTATGTACTTTGTTAAATGACAACAATGACAACAACAACAAACATTTAAGCGTCTGTGCAGCTGACAGCCTTGGCCAGAGGCATAATGTTTTTTGGTTGTCCATCCGTCCATCCCATTCTCATGATGAACAACTTGAGGGATGTGTTCTGAATTCGCACAAAGATCCACTTGGTGACAAGGATGAATCGAGTAGATTTTGATGGTCAAAGGTCACAGTGACCTTGAGTTTTGACCTTTGATCAACCCTCATTAACATCAATGCTATATATCAGAAATTCCTGGGAGAATTTAAACACATCTGCCATCCACTTGAAGTCATGAATAAACTGGTTAGAATATGGGTCTGGACAGGCGTGCAAGTGGACTGGTCATAATTCTAGTTTACGAGAGCATGTGGACGGTTTCTTCTTCATTTCTAGAATAAATAAAAGTCTAAAAAGAGAAAGAATGATAGAAAATAGGGAGAGTTCACGCAGATGTCTCTTTTGGGAATTACTGTAATTTTTACTGAGCAGACGAGTCCGAGCACAAGAGGAAGTTGATGTCATTTAATTAATAACATCCGACAGACATCTCAGGATGCCTGGGCAGCGAGGGAGACTGCCTGGGAGGAACCAGTGTGCCATCTTTTCTGACACACAGATACACTCAGAAACTCAGCAACAAACACACAAGACACACTAAAACAAATACACTCTTTCTCTCTCTGCATCGGGCACCCTCAGCAGTGCAGTCATCCTTCATCTATCTCCACCCCTGGCAGTGCCCAAAGCTGCCACACAGCCCAGCATCCAATAATGAGTCTGTCCACTTCCCTTAGCATCTGCATACAAGAGACTTCCAGCCTTACATCGCGCACAGATGCCAATGATACACAGGAACAGCTAAACATGCTGTTCAGTAAGTGTAATGGCCAAACATACGTATAATTATAAGACATATTTTTCACGAGTCCCAACTGGCTGCTCACCAAAACCCCCCGAACAGCAACTGTCGAACCATAGCTCAAAAAGTGAGAGATTCTCTATAGCTACTGAGACGGTTGTTTAGATTTTTATGAGCTTTCTAATATCTAAATTAGAGCAAAAGTGTATTAACATGTTTGTTACATGTTTTCATTACATCCAAAGTCAAGAGTTAGCATATCGGCAGCTGTCTCAGCAGTTATTAGCTAATATACAGGTTACATTAGAAAATGTTTAGGACATTTACATTCACTTTATGGGAGATGGTGTAACACTGGTATCCAGTATTAATATAGAACAGGAGCAGCAGCTCTTTACTGGAAACAGGAAAGTTAAACTCAAAGACATTGTCTCTCACTGTGTCATCCAGATTTGCAATGATCATGTCCTTTCATAGATGTAGATTTAGGGATTTAATCTATTCTTATATATCCTCCAGGATTAATTCGTCAAAAAGTACATGTCAGAAACCACAAAAACATTTTCGACACAGTACCAATAAGAGGATTTCTCCTGTGTCTCTGACTGTCTTCCTCGCTGTGACTCCCTCAGTCTGCTCTCTGTTCTCTGTCTCTGTGCACTTCTCACTGCGATGAAACGCATATTTTCTGTCTTTCATCTGACACTGCACTGATTTATGAACAAACCCAGACAGAGGGTCAAACTCAGAATACAAGAACTCTGATAAGATCAGGATGAGAATATCTACATCACCTTTGCTGCTGATGTCATCTGTCCTGACGGCTATGAGCACATCAATATGTGACCCGGCAAGATTATATCAAAACAAATCATGGCCAAAGAGGATTTTGTGGGAATGTGTCTTTATCTGCATTTGTGTCATATTTATTACATAACAGCTCTGCTGGCATAGGGGTCAGAGGTAGTTGATCAGCGTAATGATGGCGACAGCATGAAAACACGAAGAGGATTTAACTGAGAGGAGCGAGAGACAAGCTGGAGCATGAAGGGAGGCGTTATTGTTACTGTGGCCGTGTGTCTGTGTGTGAGGCTGTCAGTAAGATCTTGCTAAGGAAAACTGGAATGTGTATTTAGTTCCATGCTATCTGTGTTGTGATCACTACACGGTTATAGTTTCAAAGGATCTTTAATGTCTGGGAATCAACGCATAAGTAAACATATTAATTTTGTTGGGCAAGCAACTAAATCAGTCAACAAAACCAGAAATATGCAATGTCTGGTAAATAGCTTTATTGATTTTATGGACCTTACCAATTGTGGTGCAGGGTTAAATACTTGCAAACCTGAGCATGTGTGGACATGTAGAGATTTTAACCCAGTGGCTGGACTGACTAATCACTGTTGTCTTGCAGCCCAGACTCATTTACACTTCAGTTTAAAATACAGCGTTAAATACAAATATAAACAATAATCGAGATGGATTGTGATCAGATCATTCAGAACACTTGGTGGTCTGTATATCTTTTGTATTGTAAACATGAATTTGTCCTGATATGGAAAATACGTCAGTGCACGACACGGTGGTTGTTTTGGTGCAACCTCAATGCTGTTGAACAACAGGCAGGTTGACACATGTATGTCCTATGGTAGTGGAAGTGACAGATTTAATGAAATGTGAACACAGGTGGACTGCTGGACACCCTGCAGATGCATGTGTATGGACAGGTGTGAACAGGGATGCTCCTCGGCTGTCCACCTGCGATCTCATCGCACATCACACATTGTAAAACAGGCTCATAGGTGCATTAAATACAAAACAACCTTTTGGCTCTTTTGGCAAAGATGGTTATAAAAGGGAAAAAAAGACCAGAAAATGTTAATTTCTATTTGTCAAATATATATTTTCTCCTTATAGGAAAACTACAGTGTCATACTTGTGCAATGAAGAATAATTAGTAGCATTAGCAACAACGTACTTGTTCTCTCGACTCACCAGTGATAACCAGACTGTGTGGGACACCGGCCTCGTTGAGCATCCGCTGAATGTGGTTGTTGTACAGGGCGAGCGCTTGTCCTTTCCCACTCTGTGGATTCACCAGCAGCATCATCCGGAAAGGACGACACAACTCACTCATCAACAACCCTACAGAGAAGAGAGGAGAAAAACACGAGGGCCAGAGTTACTTACTTACTCAGCAGACAAAGCAGTGAGGTATCTGATCTCAACACTCAATACATTTAATGGGAAAAATAAGTTTAACAGCAGAAATGAGCAGAGCGGTAGAGCAGAGTTGCTTGAAAGACAAAAAACCTTCAGAGATATTCTTCTTGAAGAATGATCTCACTCTACTACCGTTTGCTAAACAGTTTTCTAAACACAGAGAACATGGAGGAAGGTGAACCATCCAAACAAGCCTGAAAGCTCATAAATGAGTAATCAAAGGTGGGAAAAACTGAAGCATGGATGCACCAAGGATCTATGTCAAAACCTAATTGGCAGGTTTCATTTTTATCTATCTATCTATCTATCTATCTATCTATCTATCTATCTATCTATCTATCTATCTATCTATCTATCTATCT
>JAUBNQ010000001.1:15761875-15782052 GCA_032353495.1 Ctenopoma kingsleyae | reverse complement strand
GACCCAACTTGTCAAGATAAAGAACATGCTAGGAATTGTTAAGTGCTAGACAATTTTTTGTGAATGTGTGTGTGTGTTAGACTCATTTGAAATACGTTTTAAACAAGTGAGTTTTCAAATGTTTTTTAAAGGTGGTGATAGTGTCGGCTAGTCGAATGGAGCAGGGCAAGTCATTCCACCAGCCAGGGACAGGTTATACGATGTACTAATTGTAAAGCACCTTGAAGCAAACTTGTTATTTCTAATATAGACTCTTATAAATAAAACGCACTTTACTCTAAAATATTCAGTACTGTTAGCGAGTCTTGTTCACACAGAGTCAGAAATGTAATGAGAGAGAGTGTTAGGGCCAGAGCAGGGTCCCTGCTCTGAATAATATCAGCCATATCCTCATGGTCTGCCCACAAGGACTCACAACTTTTCTCACCTCAGTCCAGCTGAATGACTGTAAAACGTCTCACCTTGAAACTAAAATGGCTGCAGCTAATTTGGCTGAATGTCTGAGCTTTGACCCAGATACAGTGTCAACGCTAGGCCACAGATATTCTCATCAGACGGTGATATGATGTAGTTCATCATCACTGCAAACTGGCTCGGCCCACATGATGACCCACAGTGACTGATTTAATCATCTGTTCTGCATGCTGCCATCGCCTGACTCATGATAACGATAATGGTTACCACAGCTGGATTGAATCTATTTATTGACAACCTTGGATCAATACTATTAAGAAAATATGTGACAATGCATCTGAGCTGTCAAATGAATTTGTCAGAGCAGTGAAATTTACAGGAAACTTTAGTCATCACCCACACAGCTGTGAAGAAGAATTCAGTTTCAAACCAATGCAGATTTAGTATGTTCTTATCTTTGGTGCAAATTACCTAAAGTTTTGAATCCCATCATTCACCTAATGAAGTGTCGTGTGGGAACTGTTTCCTACCCCTCCTGCTCTAACCCACTGATCTCATCACCCTTTTTGTTTTTGTGCTAAATGCAAAAGGATCTCACCCACTGATCACAAGTATATTTGTACACTGTCTGATCAGGACCTTTTGTTGTACAGTGTAATTGCACTACTCTGTTGTGGTAAGCTTTTTAAGCTTTCTATCTGAGACCACCCTTCATGTCTATAAGCTCACTGTAAACCATTAAACACTGGCTGACACCCAGCAAAGTGTAACCTCATGTCACTTCACATCATCTGTTAAAATTAGCAGTGGAGCACACCACAAACACTACAGATAGCAGCCAGCTGGCCACAACACGTAGTATACTCTGTGCTTCCTCTCTCTGAGCGGAAATGACCAGCAGTAATTCATGGAAGAATCATTTTACAAAGACAAGCACAACAAACTTGTTAACCATTTTCACACGACTATCAGTGAGAACAGTTCAGAATAAAGGTTGATAAAATAGAAACAGTTACAGAAGTATGTTCCCACTGATCAGGTCTATGATCTCTGTAACATGTTGTCCTCTGCAGGTGTGTGTGGACGTGTTCTCATCCATACTGGGCTTACTGTTACTCAACACTTCTACAGTAAACACCCAGATGTTTCAAATTTTAAGGAGCACGCCCAGGATCTGTGTGCCACCCACAATTATGCAATTGCAGAGGTTTGCACATGTGTTGAGTCTACCATGAGAATCATGTAGCTCAATGAACTCACCAACTGCCTGAACCAACACAAAGTGTCAGAAAAATGCAATATATCCACCGACAGGAGGCCATAAACAGCTCAGCGCTGCACAGATGGCTTTGTTTGGTCACAACCTTGACAGATTGTTGTACAGTGGTGTGAAAAAGTGTTTGTCCCCTTCTTGATTGTTTTACTTTTTTGCATATTTGTCACACTTAAAAGGTTCAGATCATCAAACAAATTTAAATATTAGACAAAGATAACCCAAGTAAACATAAAATGGAGTTTTTAAGTGATGGTTTTATTTATTAAGGAAAAAAACTATCCAAACCTACATTAGCCCTATGTGACTGAGTAATTATCCCCCTATTTAAAACATGAAGTGACTATGGTTAATCGCATTTTTTAGACACCTGAGTTAAATTTTACTAGCCACACACAGGCCAGATTACTGCCAGACCTGTTGAGAGCCATTATCCACAAATGAAGAAAACCTGAAACAGTGGTAAATCTTCTCAGAAGTGGCCGGCCTAAAAAAGGTTACCCCAAGAGCGAAGCAAGGACTCATCCAAGAGGTCACAAAAGAACCCAGAAGAACATCTAAAGATGTGCAGGCCTCACTTGCCTCAGCGGAGGTCAGTGTTTGTGACTCAACAATAAGATAGAGACTGGGAAAAAATGGTGTCCATAGCAGAGTTCCAAGGCAAAAATCACCGCCGACCAAAGAGAACAAAAAGGCTCGTCTCACTTCTGCCAAAAATCATCTTGATGATCCCCAAGACTTTTGGAAACATGCTCTGTAGGCTGACAAGAAAAAGTTTAACTTTTTGAAAGGTGTGCATCCTGTTACATCTTGTGTAAAACTACCACAGCATTTCATAAAAAGAACATCTTACCAACAAGCATGGTGGTGGTAGTGTGATTGTCTGGGGCTGCTTTGCAGCTTCAGGACCTGGAAAACTTGCTGTGATTGATGGAACCATAAATTCTGCACTCTGGACAATGATCCAAAACACACCAGCAAGTCCACCTCTGAATGTCTTAAAAAAACAAAATGAAGTTTTTGGACTGGCCTAGTCAAAGTCCAGACTGGAATCCAATTGAGATGCTGTAGCACAACCTTAAAAAGATGGTTCATGCACAGAAACCCTCCAATGTGGCTGAATTAAAATAATTCTGCAAAGAAGAGTGGACCAAAATTTCTACACAGCGATGTGAAAGACTCATTGCCTGTTATCACAAATGCTTGATTGCAGTTGTTGCCATCAAGGGTGGCCCAAACAGTTATTAGGTTTAGGGGGCAATTACTTTGTCATATAAGGTCATGTAGGTTTGAATAGTTGTTTTTTCCCTTAATAAATAAAAACAATTAAATCAATTAAAAACTGCATTTTGTGTTTACTTGGGTTATTTTTTTTCTAATATTTAAATTTGTTTGATGAAATATGCAAAAAAAATAAAAAAATCAGGAAGGGGGCAAATATTTTTTCGTGCCACTGTATAACATATAATTATCATACCAGCTACTGAGGCCATGAACAGGAAACTGCCTTTATCACACAGTTCAGCACCACTAGGCAACCTGAACATGTGCTGTGAAACTGTATTAGTTTTAGCTAAGACTGTCATCTACATTATATCTTCAGCAAGTCTCTAGCTGTCAGACAAAAACACATCTAGAGAAACTGCTTTATAAATAATACTGTGGCTACACCAGCAGTCAAGCCAATGACACCAGGATTGATGGCTATGTCAGAGAGGCAGAACTGACCTCATTCAGACTAATGGTTTTGATATCAAGCTCCTGAATATAATTTAGTATGGTACACAAGGCCTCTGGCATATTACATACTTTGTTGTTGACTGTGTTTTAGACCGACATCATGGCACCACATTGCAGGGTTAACTGTTGAGCCTGAATGAGAACTGAATTGAACAACAATGCTCTCTTCATACTTTCGCAGATAAACAAGAAATAGAAATGTAACCAACCCACATTTGTGCTTAGCAAAAATGGTTTGTTTTCAACCTCAGTTTTCTGCAGGGCTGTGATTAATTATTTTTGTTTAAATTAGTAATAAACTAACTATTACTTAATCAATTAACCAGACAACAGTAAATTGTAAAGAGGCCAGTCCAGTTTACTATAATTCAAGACAAAACTAAACAACATGTGTTCACATCTGAGAGTCTGGAAGCAGCAAATTTTTGGTGTTTTTGCCTGAAAGGCTATTTAAGCAACATATTCATTCTTTATTGTGTAGCTGCTGTAACTTGCCACAGAAGGTCTGTCAAGCTTCAGATTTCACTTGCGGAGCCAAGATGCTAACATAGCAGGGTAACATTAGAAACTCTGTCCTGTTCTGTCCTGGAGGAGTTTATACTCCAGCTAATCCAAACTCGTAGCATTTGTAAAATTCATTAGTTAGTCGTCATCCTCAAAGGTTTGAGTGAAATTGCATATGTGTCCGACAACAGAAAGCTCGATAAGGGTAGCAACGGTAACTAACAGGGGATGAGCTTAACAAAGACTCTTCTGTCTCCGGCTCTAGTTTCCTATAGTTTCTAGTTTGTCCCACTTTGAACCCACATTCAAATTAAACAAAGATTTTACAATCCATACATGAATCCCAAATCATGTCAGAAACAGTTTCAAAGCAAAGAAGTAGGCTTAAGACTGAGTAAACTAGGCAGAGGGAAAGGTAATTCAAGAGCAGGTAAAGTCATGGAGACACCTGTGCTTGAGTGCTGTAGAATACTTGTTAGTTAACTGTCTCAGGTTAGGCTACAGGCAGCTGAACCACCACACTGTCTGTTTCAAAACAAATGATCTAGTGTTGAGTTACTAAAAGTCTGCTCTTTCCTCCTCTAAAAAATGACAGCAAGAACAGAACTGCAGCATATTTTGTCTCGTTAAAAATACATTTGTGCAAATGGGGAAATGCTATCTGGGTCACAGTGATGCCAAGTATGTGCAGAGGAAAAGGTTTGTCTGAGGCACAAAAACTGCATTTTAGTTTTTAACAGTAAGCCAGGACAGCTTGCTGGGGAGGACAAATAATGAGATAAGTTATCTTTAGAAATCTTCAATTACAGAACATTTCCCACCGGAGTAGTTTTACCTGCTGGAATTACATGAACTCAGTAGCAGTGACACTGCTTTGTGTTTCTCACTTGTTTTTTATGCTAAAATGTTTTACAGGAATTACTGAAATGTGAGTCTCCATACCACAGCAGTCCTGTTGCTTTATCAATAGAAGGAGTAGGTTAAAGGTAAAACATCCAGTGACAGGGCAGGGCCAATAAGTGACATCTTACATATACCTCATGTTTTTCAGGTGTCTCTTATATTCACAACATATAACTATCCACTCAGACGCTCCTCGGCCAAAACAGGTTCCAAACTGTGCTTCATACTCTGCATTTATCACTTTACAAAATCTTTAGAACCAACTGAAACAGTTTGGCAGGATGACGAGTTATCTTTCCATTGAAAGATAACAATATAAATAAAACTGAAACCCAAACTATGTTTTTATTAGTGTTCTAAGAAATGCTTTCTCTTTGCAGCAAGAAAAAATCTAGTTCAGTCAACATTTCTGACTGTTTTAGTTTATGGTCATATGTAGGTGTTACACTCATAATACTGTAGGGCGATTATTCATCTCTGCGTTTACTCACTTATAACTGTTACCTCGACAGATTCATGTACTTTTCTACCTTTGGTGAACTTCTTGTTTACTTTAGGAATGTGAGACAGTAACAACAACTATCAGAACATATGATCAACACTAGTTGGATAATTTTTAGTCTACTAGAGTCATGCTAAGAACTTGGTAAAACTGCTTTTTTTTCTTGAAAAGAATTTTAAAACATTGCGAGGTAAACTTCCAGAAAAGCCTCCTGGCATTTAAGCAAAAAAAAAAAAAACCACACACACATATATATATATAGTATTTGATTTATCTAGAAAATAACATGCACATTTAATCTGTAATTAAAACTACAGTTAGTCAGAGATTCTCAGTTTCATTAATTAATCCTGGAGTTGGTAGTAAAATCAAACTATACATCCCCTCAGGCTGATATGCTAAAATGACTGAAAGCAAACAGAAGATGGATTAATAAAAGGCAAAAAGAACAAATAGCCCAAGGCCCCAAATGCACAGGCACAATTTGTTTGCAGTACGCTGTGTGTAAATATTCTGCACAAATAAAGCACTGTGAAGAGGCTTTAAGACAACACCAACATACAGTGAACATAATGCTAAGCTGTCTTGCAGATCAGCACTAAGTTGACACCTTCATACAGTTTCTCCAACCAGTGTGGTCTGCATGGAGAAAAAAGAATTGAAATCACCCTTTATTTGAGTTTTCATACATACGCTACACACATAGGATTTAAAATGTTTTTCATGAAAAGATACGTGTCTTCAGCTGTGTTACCATCATTGCAAAAAGGGTTTGTTAATGATCAGTTATGCTTTTAAATTAATAAACTTGTGTTAGCAAACATAATGTTCAAATAGTACTAAAGTTTGCTGATATTAGGTCTCTGTACCTTTTTGTAAATATTCCTTTAAAAAACAGCTCTTTCGTGCTACATTAGTCATTTACAATATTAACAATGTCTACACTGTATTTCTGATATGATGGCCTTTTTTTCCCCTATTTCTACTGTATTTTTTTCGATTTCTATGTGTCCAAACTTCTGACTAGTAGTGTATATACATCTTAAACTGTATTTGAAATAATCTTTACCTTCTCTGAGATAATGTGACAAGTCTAAGTGTAGGCCTAATGGTTGTTGATCTACTTTGAGTTGATCGAAACGGAACAAAAATAGTAAAATGTCCCTTTTTATTAAAGATTTCACAGATCTGACGCTGTGTTTTAAACCTACTTGTTAAGTACTGTCATGTTTAATAACATGTAGAGGTTTATTGTGTATTTGCTGGTATACTTTATTGTATATATTGAATATACTGGTATATTGTATTCGAAACAGAGGAAACCAGTGAAATCGTCTTCTTATTGCTTACATGAATAAAATAAAAGTTTCACAAATTCAAAAGTGGATGCTTTAAGATTTAGATCGTGAATGTATGCTCCGATTCAGTCACACAGCAATAAGTGGTAAAAAGGTCGCTGTGTGTTGTTGTCTCTCAGTTTTCCTCCGACAGATGAACCTGACACTAAACTTCAGCGTCGTCCTCACAGTAAACTTTCCTGGTTGCTAACGAGCACTCACCGTCTCTAAGATACTGTTGCCGTGCGGAGCGTTCTCTGACAGCACGAGCCCACTTCTCCGCCTCCTCCTGGTTGGCGCGCGGGTCCTGGAGGGCGGCGAGCCGAAAGCTCTGCTCCACTCTCTGCCGCGACACCCCGGAACTCACCCAGCGGCGTTTCAGCGGGTAAAAGTAGGCTGCGAAGTAAGCTGCCGGGTCCGCGCTCTCATTTCCCCGATAAGCTCGGCAGCCGACGCAGTCCTTCAGGCTGAGCACCACCTTGTTTCGCTCGACAGGTGCAGAGGTGAGTCTCTGGACTGTGAGGTCCTTCTCAGTCAGGCTCACAGCACACCTAACTTTTCGGTTACCGGCGAGCGTGAATTCCCCGTACAGCGCGACCGGGCTCGTTCCGGTGCTGTCCGGTTCGGCTCTCCTGTCATCCATCCTGAGCGGACGCGGGGGAGGTCCGGGATAAAGCAGCAGCCACACTGTCACATATCTTACCCGCCCGAGTGATGCGAGCAAAGTGAAGTCTGGAGAGCTCAGGACTGCGACTGAGACCCTGCCGCTGCTCGGCCGGTGTGAAGAGAAAACAAATCAAACGCACCACATCCTCATCCGACATTTCAAAATAAGAGCCACACCAGGATTGACCTGCTTGTAGTTAGGCGACTCCTGTAGTCGGGACCACAATTTTACATTGCAAAAAGGCTATTTTAATTTAAAAGTACATTTACCACCAATTAATTTAACCCAGACATTTGTGTAACACGTACACGTACTAATCACGTACCAATGGACAAATTCGTGCTGTTATTTTTTAAAGGTGATCTATTTCCCTTAATGGTTATGCGTGTCTCTGGCACTCTGCTGCAGTTCATCCCTGCTGCCCATTCAGAAGAGGGGTGTGTGCTGCCCCGTTGTGG
Source organism: Ctenopoma kingsleyae (assembly GCA_032353495.1). Taxonomy (NCBI): domain Eukaryota; kingdom Metazoa; phylum Chordata; class Actinopteri; order Anabantiformes; family Anabantidae; genus Ctenopoma; species Ctenopoma kingsleyae. The sequence goes on along the minus strand of JAUBNQ010000001.1, from coordinate 15,774,254 downwards.
TAAAATGAGGCAAAGGCCATAGGTTACAAAGTGCTCTATATGAAAAGTGAGACCTGGATTTGCAAGTCTTATGATATTTAACAAATAGATAATCTAAAGAGTTAAACTCATTCAAATTACTCAAGTACCTTCTATTAAAATTATTTAGATTCCATTGCTACTGACATTTTGACTAGTATAATCCATAATAACACCTTTACATATAGGTATTACTAGTAACATCAATGATGGCTCATCTCTGAGCCACAAAATGTTACGTTGTTTGAATGGTAGGTTATGATCAATTTCGCCCGTCCTCTATGGAGGTTCTTGGTGATGTAACTGATTGTTGTGACAAATATCTGTTATCTGTAGTTTTTTTTTTCTCAGCCAACATGTTTTGTGTGTTTCTCAGTACACAAGAAAACAAGTAGTTTCTTTCTGTTTCAGTTGTATGGCCATAACTATTTGTATTTGTCTGTGTCTGTTGTGTTGGATTTGCTAACACTAACACAATGACTATGCAAACTGACTGTTTACTCATCATCTAATATATCTCAGACTTTCAATATTTGCTTGATATGTGAATGGTCAGTTTTTTGACTCAGTGTATTTGTTCAGTAGCAAGTGACAAAACTCACTTTACATATTAAATGCAGCATTGATTACTTTGTCAGAAGATGATTTATAGAGATTCACAATTTAATTGTAGTTCAGATAATCTCAATTCAACACGGATTTTGGATTTATTTTCAATTCAATTCAATTCAAAAAACTTTATTTGTCCCCAAGGGGCAATTTGTGGCATTTTAGAGTGACAATGCCGTATGAGGGCAGTTTATTGATTGTATTTTATAAAATATAAATTCCTTTGAGTAACATCATGTTATGCGGTGCCTTCTAAACATTTTAGACACTCTTCTTCTGTTGATCTATTTCTCTTTGTAAAGAGCAGCAGGAAAACAATCTTCACAGTTTTTCGTTGTCTATTAATAAAGTCATAGGTTTGTTTAGTTGAACAAATATTCACATAAATAATATAAATATGAATAGAAGAATATTAAACAAACAGATCACTACTTTGTGCCTTAGATATTTTTTTTCTTCACACTTTCTATACACAGACATTGTGTACAACTCCACAGCCGCTGAGTTTGTGAACGGAGCAGTGGCTTCAGTCAACAGACAGGTGGCGATGTTAGATGCAAGAAAAGGCTGTTGATGAACACCACAGTGCAATCACTTTGAAATCCAGATATTTTTAAAATAAACCTACTGCAGACTGAACTGTGCTGTACAAATTAATATTAATTTAATTTAAGATTAATTTTGTCTAGAAAGTGGAAAGTGCAATTAATCTCTAATATGTTTTAAATACAATTTTAGGAAATGGCTCTTAATCATATCGTGAGATATTACGAGCATTTACTCACCACGTTTCCCTGAGAGTTACTGCAGACCTACTTTTGAACTGGAATATGTGATAAACTTTGCAGTATAAATCCACACAGTATTATACAACAATGCAGTCAACAACATCAATTATGGGCAACCCAATTGATCTTCAGCACTGCCACAGTGATGTATCTGAGGAGTGAATTGCTCTGAGGGGATAATAAAGAAGTTGCCTAACTTCTCCTCGGTCAAATCAAAGTCATTCTTGTGTTCTTGTTTTGCTCCAGGCCCTGGCACATGATCCACAGAGAAGAGAAGGTAGGTGGGAGGAGAGGGAGGAGGAGGAAAGGGTATATGCAGATGGGAATTAGTAGTCCCAATAAACACCTGGAGCCAGAGGGGGAACAAGATGATCTTATTCACATGCAAGTCTTGTGCAGCTAAAACACACTGCTTTTCATCCACTGCACACCAGACGGTAGGTAGGCATCACCTTAATTCCTACTTTGCTGAATGCAGCTTTTCCTCAAAGCCATTAAGGCTTCACTTTGAACATGAACATATTATGTAATTTGCTGCGATGGTAGAAAATGCCTGTGAAAAATGTGCATGTTTCTTCAGTGTGAGATCATTATACACACTATGAGCATTGCAACAAAAGAGCCCTTTCATTTCAAACTGCAGGGTAGATGCTGATTTCCTAAAAGCTATTGATTGAAAATGGCACAGCTGAGGAGCGGGAGAGGAGGCATCAATGGAGACAGTAGACTCTCACTTCCACCGTTCTCCAGCTGTGAGCTGTATTGCTGCCTGGCCTTGAAGGGGGGGAAGAGGGCCGACCCTGCATATGGTGTTTTTCATCAGATTTAAGAGACAGTGCTGTCACTCCTGTGTGTGCTTGAGCGTACAGTTTGGAGAGGTTTCATTTCAAAAGAGCAATGAAAACAACCGTGTTTTACTGCATACTTGGTGCACACATGCCCCAGTTTGCTCTAATTGCCATGACTGGCATTCCTCACCATCTGGTTTCATCTCCAGAGCATGACACCATTGACAGACAACATTAACATTAACATTAACTGATAAGCAGCCATTATCTGTTGTTAGAGCAATGTGCAGATGTCAGCTCGGTGCATATCAATACAGTCAATACATTAACCTCATTATTGCTTATATAACATACAACTGACTGAGCATGCCTCTGCCCTATCACCACCCCACGCCCTTCATTCACTCACACACACACACACCAAACACACATTTGGCAGATAACTGAGTGGGAGGAAGAAATGTCATATACCTCAGCATTTAGTTAGCATTGGCATCCAACATGACAGATTCCCCGTCAGGGTCGCTTAGCACTGACGGCTTGCAAAAAGGTTTCGCCTGTCTGCCTGGCTTGACTTCAGTTGCCCCTTAATTCTGCTCTGTTTCTTCAGATGCCCACCGCTTTTGTCAAGGCACTGCCGTAATTACATAAGAGTTATGCAAACACTGAAACACTGTAAGCTGTGAAATGATAGGTTTAATTGTGATAAACATTAGAAATATGCAGCGTCAACTGTGAAATTTATCATTTAAAACTAATAACACTGATGCTGCCAGGGCGCTTCATGGAGAATCAAATGATTTTCTGTAATTTCATGCAAAATCGTTCTCAATCTTCTGTAGATTAAGAGCCGTGGCAACTGAAAAAGTTATTTTAAACAAAACTAAAAGTCTAAAGCCATGCTAACAGCTCTGTGAGGCTGAACCAGACACAACTGAGCTTTGAGCCAGATAACATCAGCATGCACACACACCCTCAGCGTCAGATTTGTTTATCATGTTCACCGTCTTTGTTTAGCGTGTTCATACGCTAAGATTTGTTAATTAGAAATAAATATAAACCAGCCTAAAGTTCAGGCTGAGGGGAAATTTATTTAGTCTTTAGTTGTAAAGCAAAGAATTGTACAAGTTCATATTTTGACCTGATGATGGTGCTACTGTAGATTAAAAGTTACAATTCATCATAAGGGTCCAGAAATTTAAGATATGTAAGATATAAATGGATAAATATAAGATATATATGTTGAGAACTTTGTAAAATCACTGAAGGAAGTCAATAGTATACAACGACAAGGCATTTGTAGCAAATTTCATGGCAATATATGTTAAGATATATCTTTGAAAAAGCTTAACATTTTAATTAAAATGCAAATAAACTGGTCACTTTTACAATATGTTTTTATGTATTTATGCCTTAATGACCTGCAACACAACCAGCACAAGTCCAGTATCCTGAAAACACCAGAAGAGAAGCAGCTTGGAGAACGGACCAGGCCATCTTTAATTCAGCAGTCTTTCAGCTGCCAACCAGCAGCCATGGGGCATCCAGAGGGCTGAGTCACTTGCTGAACTGAAGAGAAGCCAAGAGGAACAGACAGGGGAAAGCCCAGGTCTCTCCCTGTGCAGTGGAGAGAATCATTCCTCATTAAATGTGGACGTGGTTTATTGGGTCACCTCGATTCTCATGGCTTGGTTGTTGGAGCTTGACTGTGGGGGATTTGAACAGAGGCAGCTGAATTAGTATGATGTATGAGCACTGATATGTGTCACTGGGGGTGTTGTGTACTCTCGCTAAGTGACTGAACCAATTTGCCTGACCTGAATCCAGGGAGTTCATGTAACTCATGAAGTGCATGTTTTAGAAGTTCAGTGGGTCTTCTAGACATGTGCTGGGAGTGTGAGATGTTCACTGGACAGAGTGTAATGTGTTGACAGGTAGCAATCAAATCTCTGCATATAAACTTATTTGGACATTTGACCTACAGGTCTGTTCATATATTTCTGAAATATAAGACTAATTTCTGACTGAATTATTGCTCACTGGTTCTGCTCAGAACATCAAAGAGCATCAAGGTTGTGATACCTTAAGCTGAATAATGTTCCTAATACTATAATGGGATGTTGAACAATGACTTATGGTTTTGAAATATGAGTGTCCACATACTTTTGGCCAAGCAATTGAAGCCTTTCTGAACTAAGTTTGTCTATTTGTGCCAATAACTATAACAGTACACCTATCAGACTGCTCCCTGACGTGCGTTATTTCATTTCCTCTATCACAGTGTCAACCACAGGGTCGGCTCTCATGATGCTCATACGTGACCCATTAGAACTATCTCCTCTGTATATTGCTGCTCATTTCCTGAAGTGGCAGCCTGGTGGTGCTGAGAGAAGAGAACAAACATATCATATCGCCTCAGTGGACACCTTGTTATTCTCAACCTCTTCATCCCACTCAGGCCGCCTGACAAAACCACGGCCTATAAAACTGTGGAGAAATAGAGGGAGAGGAAGCGTAGGTGTTTCTAGCTGTGTATGTCTGAGGGAGTTGTTTGAGAGTTTGGAGGACCATTATTGTTGCTGGTGCATGCTAATTGCCTTTGAGTGGCATCTTATCAGACTTCTGCTCTCGCTGCAGGAGGCTGCGGCTTTGTGTATCAACCTGCTGCTGATTAGGAGTCGCTCTAAACACTGTGTGAATTACCTTGAATCATGTTTATCATGAGTTGCTTAGAGAAAAACATGAAAAACACTTACATATGTATGTCATATACAGATTTAATTCTACATGGACATGAAACCATTTTTTACTATCTATCAACAATGCCTCTTAGATGAGCTGTGATGAATTAAAACTAATCACTGATAATATACATAAAAATGTGTGTATTATAAGTAATAATATGTGCAGGCTGTAGATCAGTTGGTAAAGCAGTCGTCTAGGAACCCCAGGGCCACATGTTGAGGTGTCCTTGTCCTTTCCCCAAGGGCATCAATAAAGTATGTTATTATTACTTTCATTATTATTATATTATTATTTATCATCTTTTTTCGGACAGTTGCCCCACTAACCTGAAACAGCTTAAAAACTATTGGATGAACTCTGTTGACAGTCATGGTTCACACACAGTGAAGCCCATTCACTTTGATGTTCCCTAACTTCTCCCCTAACATCACTATGACGTTTACATGGTTTTGCGTAGAACAGCTTAATAACCTAATAAGTTCCCCCTACAGCTGCTGATTGTATAAATAGATACATATATATACCTTCAGGAAGGCGTCTGTCATGCTGCCATATTTGATCAGGACTCCGCTCTGTTAAGTTAAATGAAGGTCATAAGGTAGCACCGAGGAGAAAGAATTTTGAATCCGGATTTGTAATTAAACCAATCTGCCCATCCTGTATCATAAATACATTTTTGACGTTTGTAACAAACCCAACATCTTGAAAATCAGATGTAAACTTAGAAATGTTTCCACTGTCCTTGTGTGAAGAATACATAAAAAAACTGGTCTAGAGTTGAACTTAATCAGTGACCCCTGTTTAATGGTTCAGTAACATGACCACATACAGTACATTAAACTGGGCCTGTAGGCTCCTGTGAGTCCTGTCAGACAGCTTTAAAACAGGTCACAGTATTGACTTGATGCCTAAATGTCCTGTGTCCTTCTCACGCAGCCAACAGTCAACAGCACAAACAAAATCAGCTTCTCAGGAGCCAATAAGTTCACTTCTGCTGTTTTGATTCCTGCCTGTCCTCACTCCACGTTTTCTCTATATTGAATCACAAAGTCTAGTGGACAGATGATTAAGTCTGCAGTACAAGTGTTGGCCCTGTCATTGGGGCAGAATGAGGGCTCTGTATTAGTCTTCATCAGTCCCTACCTTCCCATTAGAAACCATGGCTCTCTCCCCTTCATTAGATTAACTCCCATGCTCTGCCTTAGTGTGCAGGAAGGCCATAGTCATTACCTCAGCTGCTCTACTTTACCGAGTGCACAAAAGCCCAACATTCACCTTGTAATTTGAGTCCCACAGCCTCATCAAGGCAGGAGGCAACAGCGAGCTGTATGGAAGTGATACCGCTACTATCTGTAGACATTTGTGTCCTGCCTTGATTACACAGGCAGATTCAGAGTGCATGCTTGGCAGAGGCGATGTTCCTGGGGACATTTTTGGCACATTAGTTCCCTCTGCTTCTGCCAATAGTGTATTACAGCTGGAGGGATTTGATACACAGTTGTCACTGTGACAAACAGAGACATTTACTGTAATAGAGTTCTTAATCGAGTAAATGCATAACACTCAGCCATATTCTGGTCACAGTGGTGGTTTTGGTCCCTTTTCAAAAATGACTCTGTGGCCTGGAGTTCCCAGTGGGCCATAAATTGAATGCATACTGCTGTCCCGGGGACAACAAACAGGAAAACAACCTTAATATCAACAAGAATTCAATCATTTATGTAATCAGGAGGAAATAACAAGATCTCATTTTGTCAGCAAAGGAAATGATCCAGCTCGTAAAAGCAGTGCTCATTGCAGATATGGTGTAGATAGAGACTACATCATTACTGTATATGCCTGTGTTGGTCATTTCATTGGTAGCCATGGTTGAAAATGAAGGTGATTAAAACTGTGTTATCTACAGTATATGCACAGAGTAAAAGGTTACATGATGCAAATGATACAACCCTGCAGCTTGTTTTGTGTGTGCACATTGTGGTGATGTTGTGGGTTTCCCTTCATGTAAAGACAGCAAAAAGGCCATGTACATCGCTGTTTATTTCTCTTCTGGCAGCATAGAAATGACAAAAAGTTAGCAGGTCATTTGGGGCAACCTCCAACTGGAAACTATCTTTTAGTGCTCCTGAGAGGGTTGAGTAATGATACAGTCAGGTGTGAAATTACTTTCCCCTCCTGAATGTCACACAGCGGCTTAAGAGAAGACATTGAATGAGTGAAGGAAATGGTCAGACTAGCTGAGAAAACTGGGGCCAAGCAAAGTTCCCTGTAATATTTTTTACAGTTTCAGTGCTCATGTGGAAGCATCTAATCTTCGGTGACATCTGTGTTTGCTGAAATAAAAGATGAGAAAATGTTTAAATGAATAAAGAGGACAAACTCAAATCTTTTTGGGGCAAACGCATGTGATCTCAGCTGTAAAATAGTTAAAGAATATCTAAAACTGCCTCTATGGATCATTTAGTTTGACTGGAGAGAAACCCGCTGTAGTTTAAAGAAGGTTGAGGGAACTCTGGGCTGTTTCCACTTCCAAAGCGAGGATATTTCTTCAGAGAAGCGTTCTGTGGAGAAGAGAAGATCAGTTTAATATTTAATTGCCCACAGTAAGCAATAAACTATTATAAATTATTATAAGATCAGGTATTATCATCAAAATAAATCACACTGACAAAATATACTTAAAAAAAGTCTAAAACCTGATTTTATCACAGATTATTGATGTTAACTCAACTGAAATAGATTTCTTATCCAGAACTCTGAGCTGACTTGTAACATAGTCGTCATTAAAGAAAGGCAGCTGCTAATATTTGTTAGGAAGAATTAATAATTCTTATAAGTTGCCTCAGTGTTTGAGGGCATTTGCTTGGTGTTTTAATATTTAGAAGTCAGAGATTTTTTTTGCTGGTAAACATTTTACTGATCCTGTGATAACTCCACCATGCTGCTAATTGGGTTTGTTCAGTGTGTATCTTGTGTACTTGTGCAGACATGATGACAGGGGTTACGTTCAAAGCTCAGACTCTGACTGTGATAACTCTAGCTTGTCCAAGCAAACATGGAGGCAAATTTGGGAGCAGAAGGAGACCAGAAGTTCAGTGAAAAGAAGCAGTAGCAAGCAGATAAAAGCAATGTAGCCTAAAATAAGGACAAAGAGCATTATATAGAAATCTATTTTTAATTTGCTCCATTGTTTTGGCTTGTGTTGCACTATTCTGTAGAAGATTATTGTTTTTATTTTGCTCATGTTAATGTGGAACTTTATAATGATCAGTTTTCACATATTCTTCAAAACATCTGTGTAAAAAATGACTGACTGAATTTTATCATATCTCTACAGCTAATACCAAACAACCAAAAAGTCTAAAGGTCTGTCCTGGACTTACCAGCTGTCTGGCCATGGACCTGAGGACAGCCTCCACATCTAAGACCCACATCTGTGTGGAGGAGAGAGAGGGAGGGAGCACAGGAGAAGGAGAAATATGGCAAATGAAACATTTCATCATTCGGAGAGAAATGTTGCAAAGTGGAATTGGCTCATGCTGCTTTTGATCACAGCAGTCAGTGTGGTTTTAGATGATTAAATATTGAGCAAGCACCGGGAAGTTTCTCCACTTACAGCACATGTAACAGACAGGTTGTTTAGTTTAATTCACGTAAGAAGCCGAGGACAATCTGCACTCAGTCAGCTACCATGTGTGATAAAGTCACATGCTTACACTTTTTTCAGTAAGTTGACAAACATTCATTAAGTTACATGAGAGATTTCTGTATTTGTGTGCGTGTGGTTCTGTTTGACATATTTACATCCAGACAAAGCTACATTTTCACGAATCTTTATCTAACCTTCATAGTCAGAACGTGAATTGCCTCATATCTTTGATTTTCACAAAGAATGTCAAACTTTTCTGGATTAGTTTTCCTATCAGTCAAAATACTGTACAAACCTTTAATATTAACAACCTCTATCCTCAGAATTGTTGTTTGTTCTTCTAAAAAACATGTGATGTTTATTTTGCTGAAGTTTCCACATCATATCAAATGTTTACTGTCAACTGTAAGTCAGAGTTATGCTGCTTCCAGCAGTAAAATATGAACATTGACTGTGTTTTGCAGGGTCTTTGAGCACGATGTTGACTCTCTACCATTGTGGACGGCCACTTTCTCTCTGCTCTCAACTAAATCTATCAAAGGCAGAACAAAAATGAAACTTATAAATCTCACACACAGCTGGAGACTAGCCTGTGCCGATGAGCAGATTCTTCCTCCTTTCTGTAATGTTAACTGTACACACCATGGTGTAATGCTGCCTCATAATAACAGTAATACAACCGTATGTGTCCATGAGTTCACTGAGTAAACTAATGAACTCATCAATTAGTTCACATTTCAGCCAGTAAGGAGATAAAGATAAAGATGTTTTTAAATGTAGTCATCTTTAAAGACTGTGTTCATACAAAGGACAGATGTAGTACACAATTAGTACAAATTGATGTCTCACTGACATACTGTATATGTATGTGGTGCAATAAATATATAAGCAAACACATAACAAGCTCTGCGCTTTATGTGATGCTTCTGTAGGTGAAATATTATTGAGTCCTATGAGTAAATGTGTTGTTGCAGCTCTAAAAGCAGCAGCACTCTAAAGGAAAAAAGTCACCGAACGTACACAGAAACAATTGTTCATTATGGTTTTTTTATATGCTTTCACCTGTTACACAACAGATAGAGCAGAGGCTCTGAACTAATGAATTAACTGTGTAAATGACTTAGTCCTGACTGCAGAGAAAATCATGCATCACGGCTCTAAGTTCAGTCTGTCCACACCTAAATGTGCATGAACTATCAGAAAGACAAGACAACAAAATGTTCAGGTCACTGAGTGTTAAGATGATCTTACTCTGTGGTTTTGTCTCTTCTCTATGCTCCACTCTCGCACATCCCTCCAGTGCTCTGGAAAACTTAAGTTAGTTGCCTGGCTGTCTCCTCTCCTAGCCATGATGTCCCTTCCACTCTCTGTGTGCTGGGTCTCTGCTGTGACCACATCTGCCCCCTCACCTTCCAACACAGTTTCCTATAGTGTAACTGGACTCTAGAAACTGATACTCCTCCACAAAGAGCTGTGGGTGGTTAACTGTGTCATTTTGTGGTTAGGATGAACTATAGGTTAGCAGAATAGATGTGGCCACACAACAATTTCCATTATCAGTCCAATAAAAGCTGACAGAAGCCACCATCTTTAAATCTAGATTACATTTCCCTTATCTTGCACTGTGATGTAATGTGAACCTGCAGGTCTGTTAATATGTGGTAGTCAGAACAATTCAGGTTTCTGAGCGTCTGAGTTTGATAAATGCACGGAGGATGCCTAAACATCTGTGGAGAAATAAACGTCTTAGTCTAAATGAGGTTTCAGTGGTATATGAGCTACATTTTCACCAGTTATGCTGCAACCATTTGTGTGTGGACTATATTTTATTAAAAACCTACTAAAATATTTTTTAGATGATTAATCACTAAACATGTCAGAGTTTTAATATATGAGGCAAAACTTTAACTTCCGTTTATGTGTTTCACCTATAGAAATGTTAACAGGTTAAAATATAAACATGTGTCTTAGCTGAATCTCCCCCATCTGTGTCCGTAGTTCTGTCCTTTGAATATCATTTTGGGTATTACTTTTCTTAAACAAACCTGTGCTGATGGACCGTTTCATCCTCCTTTTGTAATATTTACTATGCACAGCATGATGCATAACAACATCAAGAAAAACTAACTGCAAAGTGTCACTTGAACAGTGAAATAATCACAATATGTCTTGGACTCATTTTCAGGTTTTTTGCTTCTTCTTTTTTTTTGACTTTTTTTATTCCTGGAGTGCTTTGTTTTGATTTATTAAGTCAAATAAATGTAGCATTAGAGAATATATTCAAAAGGCTATTGCACTGGATTAGATTGGATTTCTCATTGCTATGTCAAGTTGTTGTATCCATTGTATGTAACATAATAAATGTGGGTAAACAATTATTACTAGTAGACACCAAATCTTCTGTACATACGACTTGAGATTGTAGTTGGTGATTCTGGTGACACTGCACAATCAAAATTGTTCTTAAAAGGAAGAATGACTGAGACTGAAAAATCAGAACTGCAGATTACTGGGATGACCTATAGAGGGAATCTGTGACAACTAAAACAGCACATTTATGATTGTTCACCTGAGGTGGGCTTCTGACATCACACCTGAGCTTCACTTCTCACAGTCTCTGCCACTCTTCATGCTGGACACCTCCTTCTCCCTCGAGTGTTTTGGAAAACTGAGAGGAGGAAGAGATGGAGGTGACAGAGGTTGTTGACGCTGTAATAAATATCGCCATCACTGATATTATCACCAATATACATGCGATCAAACACAGAAAAAGTGGAGTGCGTGCATACATGAATACAAATACCAAGTCATTTTTGAGTGTTCGGATGCTGTTTATTCTGAATTGTGACTGTTTGTACACAGAGTCATGTTGTTTCTGCAGTTATTAAGTGTGGTTAGTTGGTTTAATCTCTCAGTGAGTGCACACAAAGCAAATGGGATTTTGTTATGATGTCTTTCAATCCTATCAAGAGAGGAAACCATGTAAAAAATATTATTGTGCATGAGAGCTGTCTTTTCCAGAGCTGGTTTTAATGAATTTTTTCTCACTTTACACGTAGACGCAGGCTTGATTTCATCATAATGTGAAATTAGTGTGCAGAAATTTAAAAATCGTTTGAAAACATCGCCTCAGCAGCACAGTTCCTCCAGCAGAGACACCAGTGGCACAGATCTAGGCAAATGATTCATCCACCACTTTGGTCCAAACTGGAATACTTCAGCTTCTAAACTTCTGATGTCACTTTGCATCTGTTTGGGATTGTTTTGTGTTTCTTTGTGGTCATTTAATGTCCTTTAACTGACCTGAATTTTCAATTAAGAAATATAAACAGTCACTTTGTGCAGAGGCCTGGGCCAAGATGTCCAAAAGACCTCAGCCACTGAGTGCACAAGCCCAGTGAAAAGTGGGGAGGGTTGTATCAGGAAGGCCAACCAGCATAAAAGTTGTGCGAATTAAATGTAGGAATCATGACTCCCATGGGATAAGACAAAAAAAAAACTTTATACACAAGCTGGGTCCGTACAGTAATCGCATCCTCAGTCAGACTTCAGCCACTGCGTAACTTGACTCTGTCAGTGTCATGTCCTCCTTGGGCCCTTGTGTGTGTGTGTGTCTCTCTCTCTCCCTCTCTCTCTCCTTTCTTATCATTTCAGCCACGCCCCTTTCACCTCTCTCCTCCTGATTGCTCACACCTGTTTCCAATCAGTCACTCTATTTAAGCTCTGCGTTTTCCTCCCCTAGTCAGTCAGTTCATTGCGTCATGCCGGTCATAGTCTCGTCA
>JAUBNQ010000001.1:15741159-15752016 GCA_032353495.1 Ctenopoma kingsleyae | reverse complement strand
AAGAAAGAAGTCCAGTTGCCATGACTCAACTTTCAGACAACTTCACCTGGATGACTGAGAATCTTCACAGACTTAATAAACAAGATGTCGGTGAAAGTCTTCAGAAAGCTTCAGAAATAATCACCTGAAGCTCAGGACGCTTGAGGTCCGATCTCAGAGGAAGCTGAGGTCAGGAGTCAGGCAAAGAAAAAGACTGATGTGGATTTTCATGTGGATCCTTCATGACTAACAAAAGCTTTACTGACTCCAAAGTTATTTTCAGTTTATCTTGAGGTTTGTTGGCTCCCCTGCGTATTTTTATGTGCTCGTCTGTGTGACACAGACTTACAACTCTCCAGTTTCAACTGATCATGTTTAACGCAAGTTCATTAAATTTCAAGGTAATTGGATGGATTTTTTATGGTTGATATTGATATTTATAGAGATTGGCTATGGTTTTGGTTACAGTTATTCGTATAGTCACCCCATGATACCAAATCTTTTAATAACATATACATTTTCAGCCATGTTTTGCAAGCATTTTCACCTTTTTTAAATTATATAGTGTGAAATCATGTTTTTTATGCGCACACTGAAAATGTGCAAATGAGAAGAGACATAGCGTGAAGCTCAAGTTAAACATTTTGACTAATAGCATTTTAATTGCTGCATGGCAATGATTGCTGGTACTGCATCATTGTTAATGTTATTACTGTAGTTCCACCTGTGCCAGTTTGTTATTTGTGAAAGATAATGAAGCAAAAGTGTTTGGATGCTGTGAGGGCCATCGCAGCATCACTGTGTCTCTGTATGAGCACTTGCAGTATTTAACTAGCATTTACAAAACAAGAAACTAATTAGAAACATACAATTTACTTGTATAAGAATCATAATGTAACAATAATAATAATGTTATTTCGATCAAATTCATATATAAGTATAATAGCAAGGAAGTATAATAGTATTATAATAGTATTTCTATTAGTTAATTTAAAATGTTAAAACATAATATGTAATTAATACCTTTAGGAAGTCAGTTAAAGTGTTGTGTAAGTGGGTTGTTTTTTTAAATTTTCATTCTTGAATGTCACTGTGCTAATTTTCCTCAAAGTGAATGAAATAGATTTGTATGAGATATTATTATGAATGGCTGCCATGGTGTGGCGGGTTTAAGACCATCTGTCCAGTCATAATTGTTATTTCTCTCAGTGATGCGACCCTAACTGAGGCAGTGGGAAGTTACAGTAGATGAATGACCAAATGAGGAGGCAAGGAGACTCATTACTTCCTCATTAATGCCAGATGCCGATGCCAAGGGGGGGTGTGATGGGATACACAGGACGTCACTAGAGCAGATGCAAACTGAAAATTGGATCAAATGTCCATCCTAAACAGATTTGCTGTGTGTGTGGACTGGAGAGAGACTTGCAGATGGGGACTGCAAACAAGGATGTATAAAGTCTAAGCACTCATATTACTGACGTACCGGTGACAAAAACGTGAGGGTAAGTAAGGTAAAGAAGTTTAGTTTAACAGTATGCAGCATGTTTGAGGAGGAGTTAACAAAATATTATGTCTGCAGGGTTTATAACATTTCACTTCCAGCATAGGCTTTGTCAAATATGAAGAAATTGTCAGTGTTCGAGGCCAGGCAGTACAATAAATATTATGCCTTTCATGATGCTGTGTGGGATTGGTCAGACGCAAAGAAACTGACTCATGGAACCTCTAAAGCAGACATTTTTCCTAGGCATCCAGAGTGAGTTTCTAAAGCACTTAACAGAGCCTTAAATGCAGCATGTCTCTCTGATGGGGTTTTGAAGAAGTAAACTAACTGACAGTCCTGTAAATATTAGCATAGGTGAGGTCTTTAAGCATGCCTGTGAGTGACTGTGTACACGTGTTGCTGCCGATTCTGATCACATGCTGATATTTTCCATTGCACTTTTAAAATGTCCGTGTGTTTGTGAAATAAACAGACAAGAAAAAAAAACTCAAAGCATTGATGCTCGTCCAAGACTTAAGCCAGAAAAAAAACAGCCCTCTTCGACACGTCAACAGATCAACGTGCCAATGAGATGTAAACAAAGGCAGAAGAGTATGCACACTTGCCAACTGTACACTTATACAAACAACACCTCTGTAAAGTTAAACAAGACATTAAGAGCACGCAATAGAGAGAGAAAGGGGCACGAGTCCCCTAAACATGAGGATATACTGTAGTAGGACACATAGAGAATCTATTAACAGTCAGCAGCTACATGGTCCCGTAACCGGGGCTTCAACAACTAACTGCCCCTCTCTCATAGTTTAAATCTAAGTCTTTCACAATATCATGAGGTGTATTCATGCTTCTCTAGCTGCAGGTTTCCACAGAAATGAACTCTGTAAAGTGATAGTCCGCAACATCTTCATAAATGTCTGTGTCTACCAACGCCACCTGACGGATCACTAAATCTACAGTCTACTACAGTCATAACTTACCTATGGTAACTAGGCAGGACATGTGTTGTGATTTCTCCACATGTGATTAAATTTGGTTGTTTTTGGTTTTGCTTGTCTGATGTATTTAGTCGATCTTTACCGAGGAAGATGCACTGCTGAGGAAATTATGTGTTAAATGCTTCTGGAAGCAGTTTGTCAACAAACAGTAGAACTGGATAGTTAGCATTAGCCATGATAGCTCCAGTGACAAGGACACGTAGTAAAGCACCAATACCATGAGCTAAAACTTCATTAGGAAAGTAAAATGATGTGTGGCTTCATCGTTGGTGTCCAATACATCTGTGAAGGCTTAGCACCAAAATAAAGCACAAAGTTGCACGGATTATCACATTAATTTTATCCATGTCTGTGAAACCATCCTCACAGAACTCCTTGCATTTCCACATATCTCCTTCCACATTTTACTTAATCACAAACACATAATTTTTGTTTTTTCATTAAGTCCACTGGAAACTCCTTCACACCCTCTTCCTCCTTACTCTTCACACTGCTGAGCTGGAGACCTGGAGCCAGCCCACCTCTGTGTAGGCCCCTGTCACGTGCCAGTACAGTGCCCCCATTAGTTTGGTCCACACCATCTGCACCTCGGCCGTGAAGAATTCTGGGAAATCTTCAGACAACACCTCCAGGATCACGCCGCACAGGATCTGGGAAGAAGGAGGTGAGAAAGAAACTTGAATGATGGGGGAGGGCACTTACATGAGAAAGAGAGCGGCAATGTGTGGCTTACAAGATAAAGGCAGGTGGAGGACAGAGAGAATAATGCAGGGAAATTGTATTCTGTAGGTAAAATGGGAGCAGAGCGATGGGAAAAAAGGAATCCAATTCACTGTTACAAATAAGTGGGCGAGACAGGTGAGAATTGAAAATGATAACAGTAAAACATGAAAGAGGTGGGAGGACTGGCAATACAAAGGGAACAAAAATGACAAAGTAGAGAAAAAGAACAACTCATCTGTGGAGTAAAAGAGAAGATATAAAGGGAAATCACAAATAAAGAGAGAAGGGACCATTTAAATGTGGGAGTCAAGCAGTGGTGTCAAAGCTACAGCAATAAAAAACTACTAAAACTCTGAGGACACCTGGATCAGGAGTCGGCACAGACCAAGAACAAAGCTAACGTGGAGTAAATGTTTCCAAACTGAATCATAATGTTGCTCCTTAACTGCTGAATATACTATGTAAACAAGCAACAGTTTTCTACATCAAAAGTGCGAGTACCTTCTTTACACTGCTCCTAGCTGCCTGGCCCAATCAGATAATGCACATACTGTATAGAGCTCAGGAATGCAACTATATTCGTTTTTTATTAACCGTCCAATTATTTTATTTTATTACCTTCTAACTATCCAATGTGTTTTCTGGGTGTTTTTCCTTAGTCAGTACTGCTGTTCACTGCTGACATCAATTTGATGTGATATGATAATATATAGATGCATAATATCTATGTATATGATATTGTAAAATAGCAAATTGTGTATGAAAAGTGCTACATAAAAATCACTGACTTGGTTAGAAAACATCAAAATTTAGAATGACAGTAAGTCCTTATGTTCATTTAGGTAAACTATTTGTCATCTTGTGTGATAAACACATTTTTCAATTAGCATCAATAATGATTTGAGCACTAATAATGAAAAACACTGTGTAGTTTCACGAGACACATTCACCACCATGATAAAACAGGATGTGACAAAAGCGACGACCTAAAGGGGTCGCCCTTGAACCTGTATGTAGTTAAGTGTGTGCGAACGATACATTTAATGATTTATACACAAAGTGATCTATTAAATCTTACAAACATATTCTACAGGCAGTCGGAAGTCAGTGGAGGAATGCTCAAATGCTGGTAATGTGTCCTCTTCACAGCTGCATTTATGAACCAACTGCAGACCACATTCAAAAGACTTGAGGACGGGAAGCATATGCTTCCCTCTTCAATCAGATGAAGAGGGAAGCATATTGAAATTATGCAACCATATGGTTGAAAATAAACATGGGATCTCTTGATATTCAGATTGAGTCTTTCACTGCCTACACAGGTAATCAGTACTGTTATATATATGAAAAGTTATTAATATTAATAACTTTGACAACCGTTTTGTAGTTAGCTGCCATATTGTGCTTTGATTATCATATGTCATGAACAGTACTGATTTACTGTTTCTACAGAATATTAAAGGCACATGAGCTATTTTCTTACTGTTTTATACCACTACAGGTTCTTCTTTGTAGTTCTACATTTTAGAAACTTTTAGAAAAAATATGTTCATTTCATTACTCTCCACTGATTAAACTAGTTCCTTTGTTGAAATAAGTGTCAATATGAGCAGGTGTAAAAGATATAACAAACACTGTTCAGCCTGGTTTTACTGGAGGTTCGATGGGTTCCTGAATAATGCTCTTATAGTTTCTCTGTTGTGGAATTACATGTACTTTTTGCCATATAGAGAAAATCATGAAAAGGTAAAATATGTCACCTAAGTAAAGTGTAATTTCTGGATTTGATATAAAACAATACATGCCGTACAATTTGACTATATTTTGATGTATTCTTGTGCCAAATAGCTGCATTTGAAACACAAGAGCAAAAGAGCAATATAGTGGTTTGGCCTCAGTAAATTTAAATAGGCAGAACTCTCCCCTGATACTAGATTGGTAATGAGAATTTCTTTGAGATGAAAATGGGGCACTTTCATAATTCAAGGGGCTGCTGAAGCAAGAAGTCTAATGTGTTTCATGGACACACCAATCAAGGGGCCAAAACTAGAAAACAACTCATCTCGTTGCACCACTCACTGTAATTTAAGAGACTATTGCTAATTCTGGGACACACAGAAGAACTGTACAGCAGAATGTGGATGTGGATGTTTGGTCATTTCCTGAGGTTACCTTGAAGTACACAGGTTCCACCTTGTGCTTGATAGCGTGGGCCTTTCCCACCAGGGCCAGCACTGACGACACCTTCTCTGGGTCATGGAGGTTCTCCACCACAGTATTGATGGCGTTCATCACCCTCCGGGCGTGCTGGCGGAGTTGGCTACTTCGTTCCATCTCCTCGGGATCTTCCATGTCCTGAAACTGACTGAAGTACTGTTTGGCTGATGGGAAGTTCACAAAGAACCTGAGGAGGCAAAACAATCCCGATCATATTAAATATTGCATTGTCTGCGTGGCTACTGGTCGATTACCTACTTTAGTCCTGACAGACTGACAGTCATGAAAGTTTGCACAAATGACAAGAGGAATTATCCTAATGACTTAAATAAAGTACTAAAAGTTGGTGCTGAAGTTTATGTTTCATTCAGGCTGATTTTGTTGTAACTTTCATGATCCCGTTTTTCACAACAACAAATACAAACAGTAAGCCAAAAAAAAGTCTAGCATCATGACTTTCTCTCAGTACTACCGCCCCCCCCCCTCTCCTTTTGTTCTAGTTCTTTTTACCAAGGATCCTTCTGAATGAAAAGACTTCACTGTCTAACACCATGACATGTTCTCCAGCTCATATTGGTTGAGTTTGAGGTGGTGCAAATAATTTAATTCACATTTCTACTCTTAGTCATTACAGGTTTGTGTCTTTTTTTTTACACAGACCAGAAAGCTAAGATATATGACAATATATGATCATCCAAGGTTATATATCTTATTTTCGTTCAGTGGTTTGAAGTGAATAAAGACTTAAAATAGTGGGATTTCACAAAGACTTTATGAAGAAAGACAAGTTTAACAACCAGAGAGCACAGAGAACATATCGTTCATGAAGGCCACATGTAGATTACAGGGACAAGTCTTCAGTTATCATTACTGTTAAGAATTATGCATGATGTTGGCAATAAAGATGACAGCTTTGACATCTACTAGGTTTAACTGAGATAAATGACACTGGAGTCTCACAATGAATGGAAGTGTATTGTATGCATGCATCACACTCTATTTTGTATTTTCTAACAAATGTGACCGTCTGCTAATGACATCCTCAAGCCTTTACATGATGGAAAAAAACTTTAGTTTTCTTCCTTATTAAGTCGTTTTTATAGTTAAAATGCAGTCCAAACACTCCAGTGTGCTTTCTCACGTCTGTGTGTAATCCATGCACGCTCTGCACCATCAGTGCCTGGCAGAAACCTTTGCAGTGCAGGAGCACTCATGAGACCCTGGTTGTTAAAGCTGATCAGAACCTTCGAGTGTAATTGGATGCAGGTGAGCTGAAGAGCGGTGTTTAATTTAAAAGTCACGTCTGTTGCTGTTTATGAGTGGATCTGAAAGACACCTTCTGAAGGCACAGTACTAAGCAGATTAATAAAACTGTATTATCTGTTCTCTGCTACAGCTACAGTTGTATATATGTCAGTCGCTCAGAGCTACTGTTAATTTACTGAAATTTACTGGTGGTATACTGAATGGTTTGTTACCTTATGCATGAATTTGATTAAACTAATGTTTAATTCATTATCACTGTTGAGATCTGACTACTTTCAGTTCAGACTTACAGTTTAATCCCAGTGTTGGGATTAAAATCCTGGATTTTATTCACAGTATCAGGCATTCGTTTACATCTTACGTTAAACTGACTTTCATTCTGACTTTAACAGATTTCATCAATTCATGTGACAATCTGACAAACATTAAAGTATGTACATTTTTAGTAGAGATTTCCTCCATATCCTAATCTTAATGTCAAAGCCTCCTCTGACACAGATTCATGCACTGGCAGATGTGCAGAGACTTTCTCCGGAAGGTTTCTGAGCGAGGCACCTCCTTCTAACTATTCAGAGGAGTTCAAACGCTGTGCACCATTTGTTTAATTGTGTTTAATTATGATGATAAATGAGCTAGCCCGTCCTCACCTGCTCTCTTGTTGCAGCTGTCGATAGTCAGAGATAATAACTGGTCCGTGCAAAGCTTGATTTCAGAGCATTTAGAAACTTTTAAAAGACTGTTGACTAACTTAAACAATGACATTTGTCTCGTATATGTCTGGCCTGTGTTTGAGGTCTGCCCACTGCGTACAGTTATTTTAGGGGCAGATGTAGTAAATTCCATTCTTGAACCACCCTGGTAGATGTTAGTGAAGCGATAAACAAAGAAAATGTAAACTGTCTTGTGGGATTCTAGTTACAAAGATTTGTTTTGATTCAGGGGTTTGACAGTATTCACTGTAAGCTCACAGCAGCTCAGAGAGAGAGAGGAAAGAGTGCACGCCAACGAAATAAATCTTCCACAGCTTAGCTGAAGGGCTTTGTGAGAAATTTGACAGATAAAGTATTGTCAGTTTCCACTGACAACTGTGCAGAGTATAGTTAACACTGAGCTTTAAAAACTTAAATTCAGAAAAACACTGAATAGAAAAGTGACGGATGTACATGTACTGTACACACATACACTTGCTTTGACCTGCTTTAAATCTTGTCTGTGCTGCAGCTGACTGCAGATTTGCCTGTACAGTTATTTCATAAATGGAGCGTCTGCTCTCAGCAGTCCTGCTCTACGACATCCACATTCCCCAGATCCTATGTCATGCTAGACATACAAAGTCCCAGCCTGTGGCTGTTCTAGTTTGGCTCTACCAGCTGTCACGATACATGCACACTCACTTCCTTGGTGTCAGGAATAATACAGAGTAGCTCTTATTCTTCTTAGACAAACATGAAAGATAGTGCATGAAAGTTAACTGCAGAGCTTTAAGAAGAAGAAAAAATAAAACGCTGCTCTGATGTTTTGTTTGAAGAAGAAAAAGAATTCTTCTTTATGGCCGCCCCCTTTGAGTTAGAATGATAAATGTTTAATCCCTTGTTGCCTAGGCATGGTTTTACAGTACAGTAAAAGAAAATATGCAACAGCCACATCATCACTCACAGGGAACTTATTTTATGTGGTGTTTCAGTGCACAAAGGTCTCTATCATTCTTTAAAGTTGGATCTCCTGACCCTTAGAATTTAAGATTTTTATGCTTTATCAAGAAATCAAATTTCTACTACACTGACTCTACACTAACCTTACTGTATGACCAGAGGAATGGTGCAAAAATAATTTATGCAATCTCCTCAGACAAAGTAGTTTTATGCCAGAAGCTAGATGAAGAGTGTGAGGATTACCACATCTCGTCATCAACATCATCTGGTAACCATGAATATTTGAACCAAAATTTGCACCACTCCAATCAGCAGGTGTTAACGTTTTTTTAAAGAATAAGTGAAAACATGAATCTGTTGGTGACAGTAGAGGAAAAGTCATCTAGTATCATAAGACAGTGGGATTCATCCTCTGGGAAACATGCATGTCTGTACAGAATTTCTTTAAAATCCAGCCCACACTTGTTGAGATACAGTTTACGGTATGAGTCTGAAACTAACTGTCTGACTGACCAGTACAGTTCTTCATATACTGTAGTCCTGTGACTAAAACCTGGGCAACACAGTGACGACTCGATTCTTAATATGTGTCAAGACAGTAATGTGACATGTAGCGAGAAACGTTTTGTCATTCTGTGAGAAGAGAACTGATGTTTAGCAGTCAGATTCCTGCACCTGTCTCTGCATTTAAATGAAGTCATCAAAGCCAAGGCAGCACCATTAGAGGGGTTGTTATTCATACTTTGATTAGACTAGAAGGGCTTTTATAATTGTTTGGAGTACCAAGAACAACCCCGGCATTACTGATGGAACTTCAAGGATGTCTTTTCAAATGGCAAAGTCTCTGACTCCATACTACTGATTTAATTATTGATATTTATTTAAGTGTAAAATAACCCAAATAGCTCTGATTTTACTATTTAGAAAGGCATAGTTATAGATTAATAAAGACAACTCATTAACCATGACTGGCAATTCATTCATTTAACAAGAAATATTTATTATTTCTGATTATTAGTGTTTATTTGTGTTTATATTAACACTCACTGTTGCCTTCTGCAGTGGAAAATAGTTCATTTGTGAGGCTTAGAAAAAGCAAGAGAGCACAGTTATATAGATATAACAAATGTTAATAGATGATTTTCCCATAATTAAAAGACATACACCTGCTTAGTGGAACTTTCTGAAAATACTGAACCCTCTCAGTGTTAATGTACTTGAGTCATAATATGCAGAGTTTGAATGTATTCACAAAGCTGCCATATGCACTGCTCTGCTGATGCCTGGGGGGTTTTCACTCTTTGGTGCAATTGCATTTGTACGCATTGGTGAGATCAACTGGGGCTATTGTCACTGTCTATGTGCTACATGCATCCAAGCAGATGGATCGACATGAAAATGCAAATCCATGGTCACATGGGGGACGTTGTACACAGATCTCAAAGAGAAGATCTCAACCATGCAGGAGCCCGATCCAGAGTCAGCCTCAGGTTATGTAACCGACAAAGCGCCAGCCAACTGTTGATAATTATACTCTTTGCACATATATACAAATTCAAAATGTAAAGTGTTAAAACAACCAGTCCAATCACTATTTAGATTATTGCATTTGAGTCTTTTGCAAAGCAAAAATGACAAACATTCACAGAAACTGCAAACAACAGGGTTACACTAGCAGAATTTCCATTTTTCCATTTCATATGAGATATGTAAACTGAATATTCATCTTTCTGGATTTTGGACTTCTGGTTAATCAAAAGCAATCCAAAGGCATCACCTTAGACTTTTCACTATTTTCAGCCTTTTTACAAATTGAATTACGCTGTTTGTTGTTTTCGTATATGCCTTCTGGAGCTGGATGACAAGACTGACACCCCTCACATGTTTGTATGTTTAATATGAAGCTACAGAAAACAATCCATTAGCTTAGCTTAGCATACAAACTCGCCTGCCTCAGTAACAAAATTGTCCTACTAAGAACTCTCATAACATCCTGGAGTATTGTCATCAGCGTGAGGTTGATGACTAACTAGAGAGAGCCCAGGAAGCCACTGCTCCCATCCCAGAAACAACCCAGTCGGTAAAAGTGCAGCCTGTTTCTGGATGTTTCAGCTTTTGTATGACAAGTTAAACATGATGATTTGATGCTTTTGTTTTACCACTGGGCAGAGCCAGGATCAAACTAAGCTAATGAGCTGCTTGCAGTAATCTTATTACAGACATGAAAGACATTAAATTTGCAAAAACATTTAACTATTTTTGAAAATGATTGCCAAATCTGATCACTGCTCCTGATTTGGTATTTGTCAGTGGTGCTGTGTATGATTAAATCCATAACAATAGTTAGTGCTCACACATCATGTATTCCATTGCTCAATGTCATCTATTCTTCGAGGTAGCAGAAAATGAAGATTAGGGAAAGAAAGACATGCAAAGAACTGAAAGAACTGAAAGAACTGACAGAGACGAAGACAGATAGCGAGGCATGGAGGGGAGACATTCATGTGCCAAAGCTCAT
>JAUBNQ010000001.1:15715688-15727862 GCA_032353495.1 Ctenopoma kingsleyae | reverse complement strand
GAGCAACACATCTGGTCCGTTCTAACCAAATCCTCTGTTTTATCCAAAGCACACACTTTTTACACAGTTTCTGAAATCAAGAGACAAAGAAATATATTTCCTCCAATTTACAAGCCACCATGTCTTACACTAGTTGTCAATATCCCCGGTGATTATGACCCACTTTGACATGCATTCCTGGAATTACCCAAACAGAGTTTATGGGCCACCCGAGACCCAGAGAGGAGCTAGGGGCTGGAGGTTCACGCTTATTAGAAACTAGACCTGATGTGAAGGATGGTTTGTTTCTTCATCTAGTCATAATGCTCCATAATGTCAGTAAATAATGGGACATCTTTTCACTACATTGTCCAAATGTAAACTGTTCCCTGCTCCCTAGAATTATGTTTGTGAGAGCTGCAGTTCAGTCATTCTCCATTCTTATTTTTGAAAATACTTATGTGGCGTTGAGACCAGGGAAGGAGTAGCAGTATGAGCTTGGCCATGTGATCACTGCCTACTGATGGCTCTCTGCCAAGAGAATGGTTTGTTTGTTTTTATCTCCTGAGAGCAGATGTTGTTTGCCACCATATTACAACAGTGTGACCTTTGAAATTTTGTAACAGAAGTTATAGGTAGAGTCTAATCTCTCTGTATACCTATTGACAAAAGTTTCTAATCAGTTCCAGCATTTCCCACTGCATATGCTGTAACTTGGAGTATAATGTAACCATTTAGCCTTCTTCCTACGCAGGCTCCAGCAGCACTGTTACCAAGTTCACTTTTTATTCACTCAATTCAAATTATAGCCCAAGTTAAAAGACCATCTTTGTATTTTTCAGTATTTTCTGAAGGACTTTAATGGAGAAAGAAGCCCAGGGAGGACAGTGTTGAGTCACACTGTAACCAAACCGCCTTAACAGAGTTCTTTGTGTTCACTGATAAGCAACATCTGTCTGCTCAAGTAACTGAAAAGGTTTTTTTTGCTGACAGAAGACATATGCTTAATTAACAGCCGGGCCAGTTTGCATGCCTTGTCAAAATTACCATGTTTTTGAATATTTCTCAAAAACAGATCCCCAGCTGCTTTAGCATTCCAGACTTTAGCATTTGTGATATTTTAAGTCCAACAGACCAACATACTGTAGCATAGTGTTGATGTAACCCATTTCTATCCACATCACAGGCAGTGGATGGATACTGTGCTTATCATACTTAATAGCTATTATGAAATGAAATAAACTTCAACAAAGTGTTAATGGACTGGAGGAATGGACAACATCTTCAACTGTTTCTGTTACTGAAATGTTTAATGGATGGTCAAGCGAAACGGTGATTGTATATAGTAATGATGGTGTATAATGCAATCTAAACTACTACATCATCCATTTGTTGTGTCAGTTCCAGGCTGACAGCTAGTTGGAAAAGCCAGTATTTGCTTATTTGTTCACAACCAACCCTGTCTTTCTTGAATGTCAGTCACAATATTAAACATCAGGTTGGTTAAAAATTAGTTCTGGTCCACATATGTCATGATTCGGCTGATTAGTTTGAGATACTTCTCTTGATTGTTACTCTCTATCTTGTATTGAGGTAAGCACTTTGGAAAAACCCCAACTGAGGGACTCACAAATCTCAATTTCTGTTGAAAACCACACTCCTGTCTACATGCCAGTACAACTATCCTGCTTGATGGAGGTAGATGGAAGTTGTCTCCAACTGTAAATCCCCTCAGACTATTTGTATTCAGTTATTAAAGTCATTTTTTTGTGCTAATCTTCCACACTGCTCCTCTCACCTGTCAGAGCTGTAAAAAGCACACTCGTAGGCAAATTTGTCATTTTAATCAAGTGCTGCTGAGTGAGATTAAGAGCATGTCAAGATTAAGAGCAAATTTAGAGCTTTGTGTTTTTTCAGTCTGGCTACAATAGAAATTATTAAAATATGTTTCTGTTAGAGAAATGCATTTTTTCATTAACTTATAAAGTCAAGAAGTTTATATTTTTTGTAGGGGTTTTTTGTGTTTAAAGATGCTACAGTCCAGTTGTTATGTGATAATGGAGATGACTGATACATGCAATATAAGAGACCCCAGACATTTTTTCCCCTTTTTTGTGAGAAGCTCTGTTGCTAAGCGCTGCTTGTGTCACAGACATTTATTTGGACATTTCTGGAGAGCTGAGAAGGCTTTCAACTGTATCAGAGCTTTCTGCTGTTGACCAATTTTTTTTCTGGGGTTTTAGGACTTTGCTGGCTACCTCAGACGTATTTGTCACCTCAGAATAACCTGAATTAATTACTTAAAGATTAATATGCAGTTCATGTATCTGTAGATTATATTAAGATGGAATAGTAACTTACTAGAAGTTACTGTGTATTTTGAGAAAGAAATTAACCACAACACGCTGGCTGGTGTTTTGTTATGCTTGGCTGTTGAGGCTTTCAAACCCTTACCATCAGTGCCCCACTAATCCACCAGTTACCCCCTGGGGTCCACCATCAAGGACAGCAAGCTGAGTCATTCCTCTCCCAACTGCCAGCACTGGGTGAGAAGCACTGATCTGTCTGCCTGGCACTGTGCCCACTGCAGGGGGCCAGGGAAGGGGTTATTATGGTGACAGTCCTACATCAAGAGTTGATGTTTACAGTCAATGCCAATTAGCAACTAGTGTTCTTGATAATGCCATTGCCAGTCAATAATGTAGAACAACACTCTGATTCCAGAGTAACAAATCTGTTAGAAGCTGTGCCTAAAGCACCTTCACACACAGAAGAGGTGGGGAGTGGGTTTGATGATATCACCCCTGCCCTCCACAGACACGTGGGCTACATCACCACGCTCATGCTCCACCACCAGTGACACTGCTAAAGTGTGTCACTTTTATTGTACATATGCATATCTGTGAGGGTTACAAATGTAGCCTACTACTAACAATGTTTGCACTTAAATGACCTGTGTTAGTTGTACCATAAGCCAAATTTGAGGCAGGATGGAATAAAAAAAATCACCATATCTTTATAATCACCTTTACCTTTATAATGGGATACAATTTTACTTAAAGTTCTACAATTTGTAATATATGTACTATAACTAATATAGCTTCTGTTATGTTAGGATTGAATATAGACATTAAGTGATAATACTGAATTACTGCCCAACCCCAGTTGAGTATTGCTGTAATTTTGCAATGTGATTTTAGGCTCCATGGTATCAAACTGCCATCTAGATGGCAGATGTGTTATTTCTGCTTCTTATTCCATTACAAACAATCCACCTGCCTCCCACAACATGCTTTGGTCATTGTTGTTCCAGTTCAGCAACTGTTAGCAGACCCTGTGCTCTGTGCAGCCCACTGGACTGCCCCAGTCAATGTAAGAATGTAGCTTTGCAAACCAGCCAAGCACAGAGATCAGAAAGGTGAAAAAAGAGGGAGGGATGCAGTGAAAACAGCAGAGGGAAAGGTGAAACCATTCTGTCCACTAACAGGATATGGATGAGAGAAAAGGATATGGCCATACAGGACTGGTCAGGGAAAAGAGACTGTTCATTTTAACGCCTCATCATGACTGAATAGATGACTGTGTTATCCATCAGTGAAGTTTTTATAGACAAATGAACCAATAATTTTGATCTCAGGCAAAAAGCCTTAACCTGACGGCGCCTATTTTATACTGTACCCCCACTCCACAGTCACCCTGCACTTTAAATTAATTTTCATACTGTGTGTCTGTTTGCACAGATAGGTCAATGTACTGTTATGGATTAAAATCATTACCCCATGAGTCTGAAAAGAGGAGATAGTTTGAAGAGGTTAACTGTGTGGAGTAAGACAATTTAATAGTGCAGAAAACACAGTACAGCAGCAATCTGCAGTCATTTGTTCCATTACGTTTTGAGCAAACAGGAAAACAAGACTTAGAGTTAATCAGTGTTATTTTACTCTGCATTAATGTCTGCAGGAATCTTTGCATCCAACAGAATCCACATTGAGCACCATCCCTGTAAATCTTTTGCCATTTGGTTCCCATGACACTACACTAAGAGGATCTCTGTCTCTTTTCAATTTACTCACTGTCCATTTAGAGCACAGTATAGTCAGGTATAATACAAAATACTGACTGTTACATTAGGGCTACTGATGATTTAACATCATATTGTCTTTTCTTTCTACAGACATACTCTGGTCTCTTCTGTGTGGTTATAAATCCCTACAAAAACCTGCCCATCTACTCAGAGAACATCATTGAGATGTACAGGGGCAAAAAGAGGCATGAAATGCCCCCTCACATCTACGCCATCTCAGAGTCTGCATACAGATGCATGCTACAAGGTATGTCTGAGTCTATATAGTATATGTCAAAATAAGCAAGATGCCTGTTATCAGCTCATTTATCATAAAAGCAAAAAATATCAAACTAACTAGGATGTCTTCTTTTCCCTGGTGAATTAAACTATATAGTATTAAAACTATTCATCATGGATTCTCTGTGCAACAATGTTTTTCTCAAGCATGTCTCAAACAAGTTAAACTAGTCACTGCTCAGATGTTGCAAGAAAATGCTTAAGAACTTTGTGAAACTCGGCACTTGCTGATGGTATGGGTTCACATACTTTGGCCACACACAAAATTTTAAATTAAGTTTTATTTTTCACAATAAGTATATGAGTAAATTTATTTTTTGTCTAATTTGTTTAATTGGGTTCCCTTTATCTAATTTTAGGACTTTGAAAGGGTTCACAAACTTTTAAACATCACTGTAGATCAGTTAAAGATTTAGTTTTCACCTTTTCACCAGCTGTCCCTTTAACAGAGCAACACAACTGTCTCCTTTGGCATCCAGTCTGGCCTAGTTGCCGTTGTCTCAGATTTATTTGACTTGAGTTCATGTAAGAACATGAAATCTTGTAAGTGAATACAGGCCATGCTGGATGATGTCTTCAAAGATCCTCGTATGGTAGCTGGCGAGCTTCCCGGCTCTATGAGCAGTGACTGACTGGGATCAGACCAGCGAGAACAGAGAGGGTGACCCTATTGTGTTCTACAATAGGTCCTTTGTGTGATTGCGAGGACCTACCAGTGGGGGTTGTGACAAACTGGACAGTCCCATCAGTTCCTTTAGGCTTTGCTTTCTCAATCTTGGTACAAAGAAAGAATTTTTAGTGTCAACAAACAGCTTGATCATTCCTTGGTCCCCTTTAAACAAAAAACTAAATTGACAGTTAGTCATGTTTTTAATACCTTCCTTTTATACCACCATATGTTTAGATATTCTTTCCAGGTAAACATGTGGGGGAGATATGTCAGTTGTCTTGTTTTTTTTATTTTGAAAAAAATGGCATCTTTCCTTGAGCATTTCTATATAATTCAAGTATTTACAGTGTCTGAGCACATAGACTTAAACTGTCTTATTTCTCTGGCACTGCTACACTAACCCATTTCTAGTTACGGTCATATTAGAATTAACTGAGTTGTGTTTGAAAAGGAGGTTTGTAGGTTGGAGATTAGTAGAGGCCAGCTGCCATTCAGCTGTGGCCCCGAGCATTTTGGCAAAATGTTTCACATAAGAAAATATGTTAGAGGACTGGTTGTTGACCGTTGGGATGCACTTCCAGTGCTGTTGGTACAAAGCAGGGGCTCTTTGTTTTGGTGAAAATGGAGTAAGACCCCCTTCTTGAGTCCTTCCCTGGTGTTCAATCAGGGCATAAGGTCAAAGTCAAGTTAGATCCAGCTTGGTTTAGTGAAGTTTTCCCCAACACAGCTTTTCAGTTTTTCTCAAGAGGTCTATTTCATCGACAATGAACAAAACACTCCTCATATTGCATGTCAGCAACATTACTGATAGTTTAAATGAAGTGTTTAAAGAATGTAAAGTACGATCCATGAAGTTCTCAGTGTACAATGTGCCCCATACTGTGAGGAATGTGTGATAAAATGAGTTTGGGAGTGTTTTTAATGGCACAGCACACACACTTTGCAAACGGCAGCCCACATGGCACCAATCAGGTCTGTAGCAAACAGCAACAGCTTTAATGTCCCTTAGAACCTGAGCTTTTTCAACCTCTGTCCCCCTTTGTGAAACACCAGCATGCATTGAGGACATCTTTTGCTTATATTTTGAAAAAGCTATTCACCATGAAATTTGATGATGATGAAGATGAAACATCACTCCATTTTCTGCATCTCCTTGGCAAGTTTGTATGCATCAAACTAATGCTCTTCTGATTTATACTCATTCACAGTAATTATGTAGTCCAATAAAATAAGGTGCATTTTTCTCAGATTTCTCAGATACAGTTAATTGGAACAATATTTAACAGTTTAGCAATGTGAGATAAAATATTGTCTATACTAAATTTATAACCTTCAGTACGTTTACATATTCCCTTTTAGCAATGACTGTCTTTTTCCATCCAGTAACCTCTTTTTAGCCACCACATGAGCTGTCTTCAGTGATTTATTTCGCACCTGATGCAGACTGTTTAAATAATTTCCAACAGTTCTGTTAGCATGAATATCCTTAATAAAAATCTAATCCTGTTGTCAGTGTTTTAGACACGCTTAATCTCAGACACAGTTAATCTCCCTATCAGACTTCATCATGGATTTTCCTTCTCAGGAACAGTTCACATAAGAAAGCAAACAGTCTGGATCTCCACAGCATTTGTTCCTGACTGAAGCATCAGCTCTAGTTCTGCCCACACCAGAGGTCTTTTCCATTGTTGCCCTAAAATGGATAGTTTAAAATGATGACTACTTTGACTTTTAAACCTTATTGACAGATACCTCTGTGTCAAGTAATAGTAAAATCCCTTTTGATCAGTAGTAAATTTTTTGTTATTAGTATTATTATTTTATATATTATATTTTATTATTATTTGGAAGGTATAGTGGGGTATGAGAAACCTTTTCAGTGCCATACAAAGTCACACCCTACAAAAAAACATTTCACATTTCAGTTTGATTGCTGTTACAGTTTAGTTTTATGCCAGCACTCCTGTTCCATCCAAGTGGGCTTAGAAGAGAATCCATAATTGCCAAATGAGAAACTTACCCACTATTATGTTTTTGTTGGAAAATGAAATATATGTGGTAATCCGTTCATGGTCATTGTGGGTTTTTACAACTTTTTAAAAAAAAAATACAGCTCTCCCCAGTCTGTTCCAGAGTTGTGCCATAGCTGGTTGTGTGGCTAAATTTGCAGAATTGCATTGAAGAACAGTGGACTTTGTTGAACAGTGTGATGTCAGTAGTCCTTTTTGTTTGTAAAACAAACTAAATTAAATTGGAACTGTAAGTCTTCTGTAGACTTAGACTACCTTGTCCTCAAGGCTAGATAAACTCAGTAGCGTCCAAAAGGTTGGCTTTACTGTATTGTGGACAACTTTCACCAAAATTGTTTTTAGTAGCCCATGAGTATTGTGACCAGCAGCCAGAATAATTGAAGACACTGGTGTGGATGTGTAGGTATTTGCTTTGACTGCACAGTTCATTGTTGATTGGTAATTGGACTGTGGTTCACCTCTGCAACAGAGGTACTTTAACCAGGATTTGTAGAGATTTGCTTCTGGAAAAAGGACTAAATAAGCCATGGATAGCCTGGTGCACTGTGCCGAAGGGGAAATTGATGATGAGACAGAGTTGCAGTACCTTGGGATTGGTCTTTATCACCATCAACAATCTACTGATGTGCTCGTCTGTGGGTTTGTGGAGGTTTTTATCCTTCTGTGATACTTTATTAACATCTAGATTGGTTTGAAAGATCAGTGACTCGTTTCTGAGATGAGTCTTTGTGCAATTCATATAGGGATGTGAATGTAAAGAGTCATACAGGCTGAACTACCTTTAGTGCGTTTGTGCAGGCCCTTGTTGCAGTACTTAACTGCAGGAATTACCTTGTCAAAGCCAGGAAACCGAGGTTATCCCTGATGAGCTATCCAGCTGTGTCCTCAGTCAGATAATATTCGATTATTTCACCACAAAAGAACCAAGTCAGCACTTCAGTTCAGGAAACCTCCACCTCTGTCAGAATGGGACACAGCATGCACACAGTGAGCTGGAATATTTATAGTGGGGTTAAGACTAGTGGTTACAACCCCTTTAGGTGTATGACCCCTCAAAATAAAGAATTGACCCCTCATTAGATGTTACTGCTTTCAGTGTTAATGTAAACTACTACTTTATAGATTTTTAGAGGCCTATGTCAGTGAATATACATTTTAGTGTTTCACAGCAAAAAGAAAAAAAAATAAGGTAACAGATTGTCCCTCTAAATCCTCTTTTGATCCCTCAGAAATAATCTGAGGCCTCCTCAGGGGGTTGCTGACCTGCATTTTGTGGACAACTGCTATAGTGTGTATACATTTGAGTGTAGTGTCGAGTTTCTAGTTTTGAAATAATATAGAAGTTTGAATACAAATTGAGGTATTTTTCATGGTGACACGCAGAGCAGGGAGCTATCAGACCACTAACTAATATTTCTCGGTAATATAATGTTGTTAAGCTGGTTTGTTTGATTGCTGAAGCAGGTTCTGAGATAGAGAAAGAGAGTGGGGCATATTCCACCTGGTGTAACAGATCACAGCCTTGCAATGAGTTGCTCCACACAAACTTGTACAGCAGTATTTCAGGTTGTAGGTGAACTACTGAATTAATTGAAGAAAATTAAAAAACACCTTTGAATTAATGTAAGTGTTAAGGTTAGAATTTGTGTGTTCGGTCACACAGCTATATTAAATTATGTTAAAATAGTCTCTTTCTGTGAGTCATTGAGGGTTTACCTCTCCCAAATCAATCTACTAAAGCACTTTTAACTCCTTAAATTATCTAACATTTAGACTTTGCAATACAATTGTAGTATCAATGACCTTTGTACTGAAGTACTTTTTAGTCAAGTGAAATTGTAGTTCATTTAAAATGTTCTAGTCCAATGCAGCTGTTTCCAAATATGAGTAAGCTCGAGAAATGATCCTGGTCTTAATATTCACTTAGTAATCACATTCTTTCAGGGCCATAGAATAAGATTTGAAGAACCAGTGCAGCATCAAGTTTGCGAGTCCTGCTGCTCTGTCAGCCATGTTACTGACAGGAGGCCCCAGTCCATGTGCTGCGAGGAATTTTTATAGATCATCCAGCACAATAGTATACATCCAGTATATTCCATATAAATGGCAAAAGTACTGTTTTCATTAACCTCATTCAAATCTGGTAATAGTTTATGAGTGGAACATGTGAGACTTAGACTAAACTGTGTATTATTGGAATGAATGCAGAGTCAGCACATTATCAAACCTGCATGTTACCTACAGTGCTGTGAGCAGGATTTGCCTCCTCCTTCATTTTTTTTTTTTTTGCATATTTGTCACACTTATTATTAAATAGTGAAACAAATTTTAATATTACACAAAGATAACCTGAATAAATACATTATGATTATATTTATTAAAGGGAGAAAATATCAGGAAGGGGGCAAAAAAGATTTCACAGCACTGTTCTCAGCACTTTTTGCTAGTGACCATAGAAGTGAATAGTCTACATTACCTTATTCAGATTCAATGACCATACTAGATTTACCAAATCTTAAAATGCAATAATAGATGAAGGACTGTGTCTTAACAGACATGTGGAAGAGCCAGTATTACAGACTGTTCAGAAAACACAATAGTGTAGGCTTTTTAAATTTGATAAGTAGCTCTGTGTAAAGGACTGCATTGTGCAAAATGAGAGCTGCAGTTGTTTTTACAAAACTTGGTGTGATGGTTTGCTGCTGCATATTATACACATGCAGGTACAAATATGAGTGTTTTTCATATAAGCTATTCTGCTTTGAAAAATTCTTTATGCTTCTTTAATATAATTGATCATATAACATCAGGGATTACTGGTCCTAGTCCCAGTCTCAAAATTATACTAAGATTCAACACCTTCTATTTACTTATGCAAAGCTGACATTACAGTTGCCTTATCTTTCCTGTGCAGTGGTTTGACTTCATACTGCTGCTTTTCCACACTTCTGACATTGCATCTTAGGAAGTACCTATGGTGAAATGCCATGAAGCTCGGGTCTACTGAAAAATATGCCCTGATAAAAAATTATTTTATTATTCTAACAATGATTTAAGGCTGTGAAAAATTTAACAATAATTTAATAATGTACAATCTTTAATGGCAATTGACATTTGCACACCAAGCTTTGCTTGGTCCTTCAAATCCACAGTCTGCTGATAAGACTTCTTTTTAGCACAGTGTCGTTGATGGTGATGTCAATCAAACATGAAAGCAGAGGAGGCTGAATCGGAGACCAATTGCTGAGGTTGACTTTTTCCCCTTTTTTCTTCACAGATCGAGAAGATCAATCTATTCTTTGCACGTGAGTATGGGGGTTTGTTTCACTACTACATTAAATTCAGATTAATAGGCTAACATTAATTGTGTTTTACAAGAATGGCTGTTATTACAGGAAGTTAATCATGCTGTCCTGTCCTGGCATCCAGGCCCCACATGTTCATGCTTCAGCATCTTACATTGTTATATTGAGCAATGTGGCTCAAATGAAAAGCAGGTTTATTGTGAATGTCTCTTTTTCCATTCAATATCCTTGAGAATCACATTATGTGGGGCAATACATTCCTCTGTATCGTTATTTGTTTGTCTAAGCTAAATTAAATTTAAAGCGATGCAAGTTCAGGAGGTCAGTCAAAGTTAACCAGTCGCCCTGAGGCTTGACAGTCATTTAAAATTCTATATCTTGGTGATACTGACCAGACTGTCACTACAGTTAAGAGAGAAGTGAGAAATGTGGTGTCACAGCCCTCTGGTGTCATTTCAGAGACAAGTGTCTAGAGATGACAGGAATGTGACCAAGGAAAATGTGAGACAGGGTATCAAGGCATGAGCTTTTTTCCTTATAAAGGGTGAATGATGAGGCGTTTATGTCAAATACACTTATGCAAGACCACACAGAAAACTGCAATACAACACAACTACAAACAAAAGGCTAAAACATACTGTAGTGCTATCTGTAAAAAAACCCAGCAAGTTTAATTCTAAACTATATTGTAGAGTTGACCTTGTTTCCTTCATTCACATTGTCAGAGTGAAAGAGAATGTACTGTCAGCACTTCCTGTTTAAGTGGCTTGTCTTTTCAAATGGGGACCTGAGGAATCTCACACCCAGCAGTCCAAGGCCAAACACAGAGACATCCCTCTATGATTACTCTGAGCACAGTAGCCAATAAGACTGACAGCACTTACACACCACTCTCCCAGTTTATACTCCGAGCCACATCTCTCTCGCTCATCTGAAACCCAAACAATATTTTGTACATACTTGGTTTATGCAAATTTGCACTTACTGTAAAACCTCAGGTATGCTCTAAATCTAAACTGCTCCCCTCAAAGTTTATGCATGTCTTGGAGGACTTCAGAAAGTTTCTTTCTTGTTTTTCTATGCCATGGTCACTGTATGACAGAGCAATATGAACATCCACATGACCGCAACCACAAGCCTGAACTAAACTGACACTTAAAAAATATATTGCAGAGAAAGATACGCATTGTAGTTAGGATTATATCTGTTTTTCTTTTTTATCTTTTGTAGTAGGGGAAAAAGCAGGGCTGGTGAATCTGCAGAGGACAGTCCATCTTTTATTATTTATTGATCATTCAATGGCTGTGATGGAGATGGAAAACCATTTTAAATAGTTTATTCTAAACAGCTTCATGTTTCACTATTCTGAGGATGTTTTTCTTACGTGCATTGTCTTTTTTTATCTTGCAGAGGTGAGTCAGGAGCTGGCAAGACGGAAAACACAAAAAAGGTCATACAATACCTCGCACATGTTGCCTCCTCCCACAAAGGAAGAAAAGATCACACCATTCCTGTGAGTATTGTCCTTTGTTGTTCTAATGTAGCTAGCAATGCTGCAACCTAAACAAACCAAAAACTTGAAATAGTAATGTTAAAATACCCCTACACCTCCTTAAAGGGGCACTACTCCCTAGGATTCCATCTCTTATATCCAATATATTTAAAAATGTAATGTGAGGAGCAGAGGGACGGTTGTGTGTGTGTGTGCACTACAGTAGCAGCTTCAGGAGGAGGGACAGGGGGTATAGAGGGTGGAGGAGTTACACAACACAGAACACATCAGCAGGATGGGAGATGGGAGGCAAAGATAGAAAGCTGTTGTTGGTA
>JAUBNQ010000001.1:15680307-15696635 GCA_032353495.1 Ctenopoma kingsleyae | reverse complement strand
TCATGTCACCCTTCTGGTGTCTGTGATTCTGTGACACGTTCTTGTGAACATGGTAATTGTGATTGTACTGTATAAAAATATCTTCTCATTAATGGGCTGGTTGATTACACATCTGTATATGTGTGTGTGTGTGTGTGTGTGTTTTCCGTTCCCACAGGACCTGGAGGAGCAGCTCGATGAGGAGGAAGCTGCAAGACAGAAGCTGCAGCTGGATAAAGTGACAGCTGAGGCGAAGATCAAAAAGATGGAGGAGGACATTCTGCTGCTGGAGGATCAAAACTCCAAGTTCCTCAAGGTGAGAGGAATTTACACTCAATTACACTTTATGTGATTGAATATGTTGCATTTTAAACCAAAATAGAACTTTTATTGTTGTTATTAATTGTACTGAAAATGCATCACAGGTGTACGTGGCCGCAGCTTGGTGTGCACATTTTAATTCACCTTCCCGACACCTTCACCACCGTTTGGTAATTGTGTGTCTTAAAGCCTCTGTTCTAACTCACACTTTAATTGTACCCAACAGGAGAAAAAGCTGCTGGAGGACAGGATCAATGAGATGACCTCTCAGCTGGCAGAGGAGGAGGAAAAGGCGAAGAATCTCGGCAAAGTCAAGAACAAACAGGAGATGATGATGGTTGACCTGGAGGGTAAGCGACACCCAGCGAGCTGCTGTTCCTGCCTGTTTTGTGTCCAAGAAAAGCAGACGCTGACTGAAAGTGTACACAAGGGTTAAGTGTAGGCACACAGGGGTCACATATAGGAGTAACTAATATTTAATATCACTGTCTGCGAAGCCTGATTGGGTAGATTTGTTGTTTGCAGCTGTTCAGTTAATGAGTAGCCAATCTGATTTATTGTTAGTTGTTTTAGGCTGTTAGCAGTTACATAGGTGTGTGTGGTTTCTCACTCTTTGTGACCCTCTGTTGCAACTTTGACTGCTTACCTCTTGATATTATCTCTAGTCAAATGTTTATTTTGAATAAATTATGACCATGCTTCATTTGCCTTTTCTCATGAAACTTGACTGATTCATGCCATGTTTCAGAGCGTTTAAAGAAGGAGGAGAAAACTCGCCAGGAGCTGGAGAAGGCCAAACGCAAACTGGAGGCTGAGACAACTGATCTGCAGGATCAGATTGCTGAGCTTCAGGCTCAGATAGAGGAGCTGAAAGTCCAACTGGCCAAGAAGGAGGAGGAGCTGCAGGCTGCTTTGGTCAGGTCAGTCTCAGATACGGACATTCAGGAAAGTCCTAACAAATGTTAAAAGTGAAATGACAAAATGAGCCACCTTCTCCAAAAGATAAAACATTGATAAAAGAACTCCAAGCACGAGTCTTTGACCGGTGATGGTGCACTGTACCAACAGAGGAACTGTTCTCTATATCAGCTTTTAGCCACAGCTTTATAAAATCTGTGTAAACTAATGTCAAACATTGTACAATTACTGACAAAGGGGAAACAAAATGAATAAGAATTCACTTTCTTTTTTAGCAGCATTGCTCATTTCAGTGTTATGTACAACTTTATTCGTGTAGAACATCCTATTTCCATGACAACTGCACTCCACTGTGGTACAACAGTCAGTGGGAAGACTTGAAATAGACATTTAAACAAAGACAAACACTGAGTCACCTCTGAGTTAATGTACTTAACATCCTCTTACAGCCAGTGCTTCTCTTTTTCTCTCATTTTCACTCACCTCAGTTCTTCTCCACTTTTCTCTTCTCGCTGCTCCCAGCTGCAGTGTTCGACTTTTAGCAACATTGAGACCTTTCATATTAAAAATGGCTGATTACAGACAAATTCATTCATTTGTCAGTCTATATTTTTGTCTTCGTCTTCCTGATAGAAAAGACGTGCATCTTTCCTAGTTTTGTTAAATCCTCTGCTTATGCTTTTCTTCCCAAAAAAGATTTAAAAATATCCCTTTTAGCCATCATAAATCTGCACACAGATTAAATTGTTGCTCTGAAGCTCAGCTCATGTCAGATATTTTTCATGTTGCATCTCAGTAGTTTCCCTCTGTCACCAGACCGGTCACTGAGTCTACAGTGGTCGCCGATAAACATCTGTCTGACTAATTTCACACACACAAATCATCAGTTTAGTCACAGCCTCACATAATAATAAGCTTAATAATCTTTCATTACACTTGATCCTCATTTTGATTTCAGCAGCTATGATCTGTATCTGTAGAGAACTGATCTGTATTGTCTTTGTTTGGAAATATGGAATCACTTTTATACAGGACTCACAGGAGTTAATGCAGCAGGCATCATTTCTAGCAGAAGCATCTTGTGACAGAGTACACACACACACACTTTGTTTGGGCACCTTCAGCAGTGCATGGTTCACCCCCATGTGCACTGGTGACTTCATTTCATTAAAAACTACTGAATTTATTTATTGAATGTTTTAATATCTGCATTCAGTAAATTTACATCACTGAAAACATTCTTGCACTTGTGCTGTGATTTCAAGGATCAAAGATCATAGAATTCTAAAAAAAAATAAAAGAATAAAACTGGTGATTGCTTGCTGCTGAAAATCTTCAAATATTGGAAATAACTAAAACAAAGTAGAAGTTAAATGAAAATACTAAAGGAAAAGCAACAAAAAAAGAATCCAAAGACAGTTTCTGTTGTGTCAGCTGAAGAGTAAAGAAAGCAGTTGAAGTAAATTTGGAGTGAACAGCAGGAAGTTTTTATTTTTGTTATAGGTACTAAGACATGGAATCAGGAAAGCTTATCTGTGTTTTGTTTTGGTTTTTTTTCTTACCTCTAACCAGGAGTGACGAGGAGGCCCTACAGAAGAACAACGCCTTGAAGCAGGTTCGGGAGCTGCAGGCCCAGCTAGCTGAACTTCAGGAGGATCTGGAGTCAGAGAAGATGTGTCGAAGCAAAGCTGAAAAACTGAAGAGGGACCTGAGTGAAGAGCTTGAGGCTCTGAAGACTGAGCTGGAGGACACGCTAGACACGACTGCCGCCCAGCAGGAACTCAGGTGCAGTCCCAAATGGCAGTGCTGAATGTTTTAAGTCATGTTCCTGGTGGCTGTCATGAAGCATAACATTTATCTGAGAATTGATTATTAATTGAGGAACTGTTCTCCGTTCTAAAAACTGTTTTGTCATTTCACTATTCACCGACTCCTCAGCAGTGAGCATAAACCACACGTTAAGATGTTTTTATATCATACCTTAGGTGTACTCTCCTTTTAACATGCTCTCTTGTGTTTGAACTCCAGGACCAAGCGAGAGCAAGAGGTTGCAGAACTGAAGAAGGCGATAGATGAGGAGACCAAAAATCACGAGGCTCAGATCCAGGAAATGAGACAAAGGCACACGACCGTGCTGGAAGAACTATCTGAACAGCTGGAACAAGCCAAGAGAGTGAGCTTCAGGGGCTTATATTTGAATGCATGCATATGTATATGAGTCTAAGTCAGTTGTATGACATGTACACACAACATTTAAAAGGGAATTCATTCTGGATCACAGCAGCAATTTCTGATGTTTATAGTACGGCTGTGTCAGGTTGACCATTGCAGTTTTAGTGTCTAGTCCCATCCAGAGAACTGTACAGAAATCTGAGAACTAAAAAGGTAATATTTTTGTCCAGTTCAAAGCCAACCTGGAGAAGAGCAAGCAGAGTCTGGAGAATGAGAACAGAGAGTTGACCTGCGAGGTGAACAGTCTGCAGCAAGCAAAGACAGAGTCAGAACACAAGAGGAAGAAACTGGAGGCCCAGCTGCAGGAGTTTGTGTCCAGGGCCACAGAGGTAGAGCGAGCCAAGGGAGAGCTGGCTGAACGCTCAAACAAGCTCCAGGTAAACACATCCATGGCAGTTACAAATGTCCAAACTGTTTTTCCATAAAATTAAGGGATATAGGCTCAGATGTTTAATTTTAGGATGAGGTAGAGCTCCAAGGACAGCAACTGTGATTTAGATTTTATAGTTTTCCATTTTAATGTAAAGAGAATATAGATTTATTTATTGTGCTTTAATCATGACCCTGTTTATATTTTGTTAGACGGAGTTGGACAACGTGTCCACTTTGCTGGAAGAGGCGGAGAAGAAGAGCGTCAAACTGGCCAAGGAAGTCGACAACCTAAACAGCAAACTGCAAGATTCAGAGGTGAAAGACAGCATCACACTTAACTGGAATCAAGTATAGTTTTTCTTGAGCTGCAGTCAAACGTCAGGCATCAAACATTTGTCACCATTATTTATTCTGATCTTAAGCGCCAGGGTTCTTCTAACATACACAGTGATTTGTAAAAGGCCATTAGAATAAAGTAAAGAACATAACGAGACAACTCAAAAACAAAACCGAAGTTTTGTTTGATATTTTAACTATGACTACAACCATGTTCAGACATTTAATTAATTAAATGTTGTTTACTATCCCTAAAAAAGTATAATTTATTCAGAAGAACTCATCTGTGACCTGTGTTAAAACTTAACACGCATTAAGGCCAACACACACTGGCAGTGGTGCAAATTGTTTTGAATAATTAGTTTGTGTAATATTTCCACACTACAGAAGGTGGTCTAGTTATTAACATCTCACGCAAAATAAGAGGAAGCCTCAAAGCCTCCTTCATAAAAATATAAATACAGTCAAGCCTTATCTGCACACAGGACGACATCTGAACATCAACCTTTCTCCACATTTGAGCAACAAATTTGATCCATAAACCAAAGAGAACAGAATACATGGTTGGCTATGGAAAGAACTGCATTCACCAAAATCACAAAACACCTTTCTGTATGTTGATCATTGACTTTGTTCGACGTTTTTACTTCTGTTACAACAACATTAGTAACTTCATTAATTATTCATGATTAGTCAGGATCGGTCAAAACAGTAAATTATATTGTTCGCTGTCCTCATGTGCCCTCATGTGAGGGATGTCTGCATATTTACATTTGCACAATAACCGCTGCAAAACTACACAAACAGATTTCATTAATGAGAGAAGTAGTGGATGTATGGTGGCCGGGCGTTTCAGTCCAGAAAGCAAATGCTGGTTTAACGCACGTCTGCACCGGGTGAATAGAACATCTTCTAATCCCAGAAAGTTGACGCACATCAAATCCCCCAATTCGTATCTGGTGTGCGTTTGCTCATTGAAAACGATGTGCGCGAATGGTTTGGCGCGTGTCAGATGCTTCCAGTGTGTGTTGGCCTTTAGTGTTGTGTGATTTCATGAAATCTCTGTGTGTACATTTATCCTCTTTTGTTTCAGTGAAACTTTCAAGTAATTAGCTTTAAAAGTGTATGGTTAAAAACATCATATGAAATGGCACACACCATTCAGCAATAATGAATGAAAGTAATTTTTGAAGCAGAAATGTTAACGTGTTAGTTCTGCATTCGCAAACATAATAATTTATTGCTTTCCTTTGTATAGTATAAACTCTGGTTATGGACTGTTGGTCAGACAAGCAATTTACAGATTACTAATCCAATGATGTCACCTTGTGCTCTAGCATATTACACTGGCATGTTTTCAGTTATGATGATTTATAGATTAAACAATTAAGTGATAATGTACATAACAAGTAGTTGCAACCCTAATGAAGCAGCTTTTCCTTTTCTAGAAAACTCCTCAAGTTTTTTTATGTGAAAATGCAGCTTACATAAATTTATATATTTTTACTAGCAGATAACATGCTACAACGTGCTATAATAGATAGGTGTCCTAGCTTTTCTTTGTCTGATCATTTCTGTTTGTGCTCTGATGTGTAGGATTTGCGGCAGGAGGAGACCCGTCAGAAGCTGAACCTGAGCGGCCAAATCCGCCAGCTGGAGGTGGAGAAGAACACTTTGCTGGAGCAGCAGGAGGAGGAGGAGGAGGCACGACGCAACCTGGAGAAACAGCTGCAGTCGGTGCAGGCTCAGGTACATTCGTTGATTTTCACAAACAGCAGTAGGTTTCTGGCACGAACTTGAAGATACATTTACATATATACTCACGCACACACACACACAACTGCAGCTCGGACACACACAAACATACACACTGCAGTTTTCTCTTCAGGTACCACCGATATTTGACTGAGTGCCAAGAGAAGAAAAACTGTTTCCAGCTGTGAACACCTGTCATTGATGTGCAGAGCAGTATGCAAACAACTCTAAAGGAGTAAGGACTTGCAGCAAATTAAAAACAGCATGAAGTGAAAACTTGAGTCAGTGTGTGATTCAGAATAACAAGAAGTAAAGAGGAGATATAGCAGATTCTATCACTATACATATACTGCATATGCTTGAAGATAAAAGATTCATTTAGCCTTGGCTGTACCACAGGCATAAAACATGAGAGAAGTAGTAAATGTATGTATGTTGGCTATTTTGTGTATTGTTACATTGAGTGGAGTGTTTTGTAAATGACCTGCATATCTGGGTGTCCAGATTATCAAACAGTTGAGGCACATACCATTCGCTCTCCCCTTAAATCACCTTAGTAATGTGCACAAAAGAAAGCAAGAGGATGACTTGCTGCATGTTTTGTATGTATTTGCTGATTTAAAATGTCCTTCTTGTAGCTGTTTGACACAAAGAAGAAGCTGGACGATGACGTGGGAGCAATGGAGGGCTTGGAGGAGGTGAAGAAGAAACTCCAGAAGGACCTGGAGCTGGCCAGCCAGCGTCTAGAGGAGAAGACCATAGCTTTGGACAAGATGGAGAAGACGAAGAACCGACTGCAGCAGGAGCTGGATGACCAGCTGGTGGACCTGGATCACCAGAGACAGATAGTCTCCAACTTGGAGAAGAAGCAGAAGAAGTTTGACCAGGTACATTAGATCTCCCAAAATTATCCTGAAAGGACCATGACCAAATGTCCATGTCAGTATATTAAAGCTGTTGTTTGACTACTGTCCTAGATGCTGGCTGAAGAGAAGACCGTCTCTGCTCGCTACGCTGAGGAACGAGACCGTGCTGAGGCTGAGGCCAGGGAGAAGGAGACCAAGGCTCTGTCTATGGCCAGAGCTCTGGAGG
Organism: Ctenopoma kingsleyae; assembly: GCA_032353495.1. NCBI lineage: Eukaryota > Metazoa > Chordata > Actinopteri > Anabantiformes > Anabantidae > Ctenopoma > Ctenopoma kingsleyae. The sequence continues at coordinate 15,689,630 of JAUBNQ010000001.1, read as the reverse complement.
AAGCCTTGGAGGCCAAAGAGGAACTGGAGAGGTTTAACAAGCAGCTTCGTGCTGAGATGGAAGACCTGATGAGCTCCAAGGATGACGTGGGGAAGAATGTGAGACACCTCAGACCTGGGTCTTCTTTGTGGCTTTTTTACAGCTTCTTTTGCTGCTGTGTTTCATACATGTTTCTCCTGACACTGTGCACAGGTCCATGAACTGGAGAAGTCCAAGAGAACACTGGAGCAACAGGTTGAGGAGATGAGGACTCAGCTGGAGGAGCTGGAGGATGAGCTGCAGGCCACAGAGGACGCCAAACTGCGTCTGGAGGTCAACATGCAGGCCATGAAGGCCCAGTTTGATCGAGATGCACAGGCCAGAGATGAGCAGGGGGAGGAGAAGAAGAGAGCACTGGTGAAACAGGTACACAGGCACATGGCTTATTAGCTCTTATATTTTTCTTGAAATAACAAAGCTAGAATCGGAGAAATAAAGAAATGCCTCTATGCTCTTATACAGAGTTTAATGCTGAAACACTGACGAGCTGGGTGGTGTTTTACTCCTGCAGGTGCGTGAGATGGAGACAGAGTTAGAGGACGAGAGGAAGCAGAGAACTCTGGCTGTCGCTGCCAAGAAGAAGCTGGAGATGGACCTGAATGAGCTGGAGGGACAGATCGACGCCGCCAACAAAGGCAGGGACGAGGCTATCAAACAGCTCCGAAAACTACAGGTACACACGCCACAGACACACAACTCGTATATTTAGCAGCTGTAACAAGGCAAAGCAATTTCCCTCTGGGATTAATTCAGTTTTTTGAATCTTGAATCTTGAATCGTAATGGAAAAAATAAACTGTAGCATGTTAGTGCTGCTTTTTATATAGATTTACTACATGTGTTGGACTCATATCTGTCTTGTCACCTCAGTTCAGCCTGAGCAGGAGCTTTGTCCATTGTGTCAGCCTTTGACTTGCTCCACATTATTTCTGCAGGCTCAGATGAAGGACTATCAGAGGGAGCTGGAGGAGGCCAGAGCCTCCAGGGATGAGATCTTTACTCAGTCCAAGGAGAACGAGAAGAAGCTCAAGAGCCTAGAAGCTGAAATCTTACAACTGCAGGAGGTGGAGTTCCTTATTTTTATTCTTTGTTATGATTTAAAAGATTTGAACAGGAGATCAAATGATTGTCTGTGATGTTTGCTGTCTTTTATTAAAGAGATGAAAAACAACATGCATGGCGAGCATAACGATAACTTTAATATGTGTGCGTTGTTTAGGACCACGCTGCGTCAGAGAGAGCCCGTCGACACGCTGAGCAAGAGAGGGACGAGCTGGCTGATGAGATCTCAAACAGTGCCTCTGGAAAGTCAGTGTCACTTTGTTTTTACTGATTTTATATTGTTCTCACTTGATTATTTGACAAGAGGCATGTTTCACACACTATTTGATCTTTTTGACCATTTAAAGGTTGTTTGTTCTGGTTTTTAGGCTACATTTGTAATTCAGCAGATTACAGCCAGGATGAGAAATATAATGTGTGTGTGCTTGTCTGTGTGTCAGGTCTTCACTGCTGGAGGAGAAGAGGAGGCTGGAGGCTCGCATTGCCCAGCTGGAGGAGGAGCTGGAAGAGGAGCAGGGCAACATGGAAATGCTCAACGACCGCTTCAGAAAGTCCACCATGCAGGTAGACGGGCTGTCCACGAGAAAACAGCAGACAGTTTACATGTTACCTGAGTGCAATGCAAACATTTAGTAGCTTCAGCAAAATGTTAAACATCAGATCACTCACTGTCCCTCCTACGCCTCCATGTCTCTTTTTTTTTTTTCCAGGTTGAAAGCCTGAACACTGAGCTGGCCACAGAGCGTAACGCTGCACAGAAGAGTGAGAACGCCCGACAGCAGATGGAACGGCAGAATAAGGTCTTGTATAGTTTAATATTCATGAATATAAAAAAAGATTACCTGTTGTTATTGTAAACATGTAGATCGACAGTCAGCTAAAACATCTTATTTATCCAGAGTCTGGGCTTTTTCATCTTACCTCACATTAGAAAACATGTTCTAATGTTTCCATCTGCTTCAGGGATGGGTTTGTCAGTGCGTGTTATACGTTTTCACAACTTCCTGAATTCATGAACATGAATTCATGTCTCGTCTGTCTCGATGTTATTTTGGAAAACGTGTGTCCTAACTTCTTTTGTTTGTGCTATTTTCATCTGTTGTGGATGCACATGTAGGTTTAACTGTAGGTATAAGAAAGTATAGATCCTATCATGTTTAGTGCTCACCCTTAATCTAACAGTTACACATTATAAACGCAGGAGTTGAAAGCCAAGCTGGCAGAGCTGGAAGGGGCTGTGAAGTCAAAGTTTAAGGCAACCATCACTGCCCTAGAGACCAAGATCCTGCAGATGGAGGAGCAGCTGGAACAGGAAACCAAGTACATGTCGCTTATTTTTACATGGCAGAGCATATTTTGTATCTCATGTCATCCATGTAGATTTGCACTGTCATTTATTTTAAGAAGAGTTCTGTGTGGAAAGACTGTAGCACATCTTATTAAATTAAGTGTCTGAACATAAATTACAGATGATGAGTTCATTTCTTCTCTGTGAAACTTCCAGGGAAAAAGCAGCAGCCAACAAAACCGTCCGTCGTACAGAGAAGAAACTGAAAGAAGTCATGGTGCAAGTGGACGACGAACGTCGTCATGCCGACCAGTTCAAAGAGCAGGTATCAACATGCATCAAGAGATTCAGTTTTACTGTGTAGCGTTCATCTACCAACTGTCCTTGACCTCTCTGTCTCCGTCTGTTCTCCCTTGTGTCCTCCCTTCTTTCAGCTGGAGAAGGCCAACTCTCGTATGAAGCAGCTGAAGCGTCAGCTGGAGGAGGCTGAGGAGGAGGCCACCAGGGCCAATGCATCCCGCAGAAAGATGCAGAGGGAGCTGGACGACGCCTCCGAGGCCAACGAGGGTCTCGTCCGCGAGGTCACCTCCCTCAAGAACCGCCTCAGGTACTACGAGTCTGTTAACCTCCTGTTAGCAATGTCCTCAGAGGCTCCATCTACCAGCGCTTCTAATGTAACAGGCATCTGCTTTATTTCATCTGTACACAAACTTAAAAACAAGCTGCAGCTGTTTCACTGTGTCTGGCCTCCAAAAAGTAGTTCTACCCTATTAATCTGTGTATTTATGTTTGTGTACGGATTAAACAAAGCAGATCCAACAGAGCTTTAGCAGTTCTAGTAGGCACAGTGTGGCCAGAAGCTGTCTCCAGTTTTTATGCTAAACAAAGCTAGCCAGCTGCTAGCACCAACCTTCTTCTCCATCTCTTGGCAAGAAGGTAAATTTGCATATTTCATGAAATATCAAACTATTCCTTTAAGCAGCAGAGGTTTGAGGTGCTCTGTCCCTTTGTTCTGACCAGGCGTGTGGGTCCGGTCAGCAGCTTCTCCTCCAGCCGCTCAGGACGTCGCAACCTCAATCTGGACGGTGCCTCCGTCGACCTGTCGGACGATGATGCAGACAGCCGCGCCAGCGACTTCAATGAGACACAGACCTCCAATGCCGAATAGTCTCAGTGATCCTCTCACTTCTCTTTTCCTCCCACTCGTCATCATTCCCCACCTCTTTTCCACCTCATCCACCTGTGACCTGCTCCCCGCTTCGCTGCGTCAGCATGGTCTCTATTCATTTCATACCACTGACCGGACAGAAGACTGGAGCGATGAGCTGTTGTTTTTGGTAAAGCCGGGCAGAGCGCCCTGGCTGCACGCCTCTGCCCTTTTTGTATCAGTTAACACTGCAGGGAAAATCCACCACCCTCCCCTGAAGTTCGTCCTCCAGTTGTGGAGAGTCACAGGGGCAAATGGATAATTCTGCCTTATTCTGTTCTCCTCTGGCAAGCTGCTAGTCCTCATCTGTTGGCCGTGCATCATCTCAGCATCATAACGTAACACTCCCCGTCCCATCAGGCGTGAAGTTACCTGCTCAGCTTAGTAAGAAGTGATTGCTTAGTTACAAAGTGCTTTTTATACAAAGGAAACTGTGTGTGTGTGTGCGTGTGTGAGTGTGTGTGAGACGTAGGTGGAGGCTGTGACGTGTGCACACATCCAGTATTTAACGTGTGTAAACTCACTCCATACTGGAAATGCAGGACTACAAGGAGATATATTTCACTCTGGTGTTGTTTCACGTGTTCTGCACACTTAAATGTGAAAAAGCCATTTCACACAGACACACTCCCTCCTCCCAGTGTTTGGACTGACGGTCCTTTCAAAGTGGAATAACCCAAAACCAAGGTCACTGTGGCCATTGGACTGCCACACAGGCTGCTTCTGCTGCATGAGTCTCCCTCTGATGTACAGACGGTCGTTCAGCATCAACACTACAGCAACGACTAACATCTCAGAACATGCAATACGACATGGATTCAAAATGTGTTACTGTGAAAAAAGGTATTTTATTTTCTCTGTCGTTTCATCTCAACATTTAATGAAGGAATGTCTACCTGGGTTTTAACAAGGAATCTTTAAGTAAGGTTAACCTAACACTCAGATTTTAAGTGTATTGTATCTTCCAGTGTGGGTTGACCTGAGCTGCGAACAATGCTGGAAAATGCTCAGAACTGCACAGGAAAATGTTTAACTGGAAACCAACAGGGGAAAAAAAGCTCTTACGGAAGCACTAACGTGGTGTCAGTCCCCATTTTCAGTGTGACACTAAATGGTTAGAGCTTAGGTTAAGTCTGTAATTTGATTAGAAACAGATACTGAATAAATATTGATAAATAATTATCTTCTCCCCACTTTTCAGTGTTTTTGCCTTAGTTTGTTTTATTACATTCATGTCACAGAGCCATGTGTCATGTACCCAGCAATCTCTGCAAACTCTAAACATAATTTAACACAACTGTTCTGAAGGTTCCCCCAAAATACACATCCAGTGTAGTTTTTAACTTATTTCTCATGTTATTTCCTAAATACTGGAAATGTCTTTGGTCAATTAGTGACAAAATGAAAACAGGCATTTTAGTTGTGTTTTATTATGTTAATTCTAACCAAAATATAAACATTTACATTTGTGTCGTACAATATGAGCTTGGACACCTAAATAGAAAATTCAGAAACAGGTTATACAATCAAAAATCTGTTGTCTAAACAATCTCACCAGATTGTTCCCCCCCACCTGGTCCAGAGCTTTTGCATAGATGACCTCCTCATTTATGCTGGTATTGAATTTGTGCAACAGACAGAGGGTCAGGAAAGTGTCCAGTGTTAAATGGCCTTTTAGGGTTTTCAAAGATATCTGGATATTTTGACACATGTAAACATGATGAACCAGGTCAGGTTTGTGCCCTGATTTTGTAAAATAAATCCTGACACTTCAGAAAACCCACTGACAAGATCAAGCACTTAATATTCAAAGGTCATGTGAAAATGTTTTTTTTCCCCCCTTTCCTCAAAATTTTCATTGAAGTTCCTCTGAGTACTATTTTAGTCTCTGCTAGAACCACAGCAAACACCTCAACAGTTAAACCACGACAATGTGAAAACTACATTAGGGTACCCATATTCAAGAGTCAACTTTTTATTAAATCTTTTCCTTTACTTTGGATATGCTGATTAGGATAGTCTTCGCCCTTCCCGTCACATGTTGACATTTAACGGTATGTTTCTTTAAAAGTGCCTTAGACACTAAATAAGAACAGCAGGCAAGGATTTCATTACTGATGTGAAAAAACTGGCACATCATAAAGATACGCAACACTTATTCTTTTTGTATTTTTTGCTGTGCTCATATCATATCCACTGTGTACCTTTATGTTCTTAATATTCTCCTAGCTAGAACGCTTGGATCAGAATCAGTATTATGATTAACTACATCAGAAGCAGGCAGCTGTATTTGCCCAAATTATTTTTGTACTAAGATTTATTTCCCCCGTTACCAGTAACAGGTGAAGTCTTAGCACTGAAGTTGTTTGGGAAATGATGTACTGCACAGGATTTCATTTGGTTGGAAGCTTTATCATCTACAAGTAGTTAACTCCTTGTACTTGTATTATGATTATTATCCAGCTGGCTGTTGACAACCAGGCAGATACTCCCATCATTTTATTTCTTGTATACCTGTATTTCTAGACGGTAATTCTTTTTCCGTTTTGTTTTTGTAAAACGAAAATAAAGCATATTCATTGTAGCTGTGATGCTGTTTTCGTTTGATTGGTGTTCTGCTCTGTTGCTGGAGTACGCCTGGGGTTTTTGTCTTAGCGTCTTATCCTCGGGTGTCTTATCAAATATTATAATACTTTAAAAGCAGTCGTTCCCAGTCCAGTTCACTTTGTGTTCCCCTACTCCACACTCGTCTGAGATGTTCTCTTCCAGTTTCTAATTGCTGAATCAGCAGTTAGAGAGAGAAAGCTGGAAAACAAGCCTGAGGACAGAGAATGGGAACCACTGCTTTAAAACAGTGTTTCCCAAATGGGGGTACCCCTTGGGGTACGTGGAGACACTCCAGGGGGTACGTGAGAAAATTTAAAAATAGCAAAAATCGCGTCCATGTAAAATTTTAAAATCATTCAGTGGCGTTTAAGAAACGCAGATTCTTTTTGTGCTTCTCGGGTGTTTGACTCAACATATTTCTGTGCGCGTCGGGGAGAAAGTCCGCTGTGCGCAATACAGAGAGCAGAGGAGAACTGGAAACGCGACTTTGTGGAGCAGGCTACAGGCCGTCAGATTTTATCCGACCCGTAGCTTCGGTTTTAAAATGTATTATTTATGACCATGGATGGACTGGAACTAACCGTGCACCTTCCTCGTTAGCTCAGCTGGTAAGGAGATGCTCTGAGATCCGGCTGCGAGTCCCAGCTGAGACAAATAGATAAACGTGATCACTAACTACCAACTGCGCAGCGACAATTACAGAGAAATTATTTTTCAGTTGTTCAATCCTGTGAGGCTTAGATTTGGTGACATTGGCATTTAAAATGTTAATTGTGACAATGAAAATAAAATCGTTATAATACTATAACATAATAACATGATGCTGTTTAATACAAGGATAAGTTATAAACCTGTTCTAAAGGACAGGTAACTTTAAATTACTTTTGCTGTGATGTGGCGCTATAAATTAAATTAAATGAATCTAACTTTCAAGGGTTTATTTTATTTCAGTAAAATATGAATGTAAGTTTATAAACTAAACTAACTATATTCAACATTCAGTTTAATTTGCCTCCATACCAAGATTTGTGACATATTCTGGCACGTGACAAATGACATCACCTGTCAGTAGTTTCACTGTGAAAACTAGAAACAATAGATTCATGGTTTAAGTGTAGCAGAGATGCTGCTGAGAACACAGAGTCAGGAAAATGGACCAGCTAACTAAAAATGCTTCGTATTGGTTAGTGGGTACTTGGCTGAAAAATTATTCGACAGGGGGATACATTGCTGAAAAAAGTTTGGGAACCACTGCTTTAAAACACTGTATTAATAGATTAATTAATCGATCAACAGAATGTTTCTAAAAAATAAAGTTTGTTTCTTAAATTATTTTCTGAAATTTAGTTAAAGAGTAAGAATTGACTAAATTGTGTGCTGTCTGCCTTAGGAAGCTTAGACTTTAAGTTTTCAATTTCAGTAGCAAACTTGCCACAGATGGACTAGAGAAATGGGAAAATGATGAGGGACAGACTAGTGATACCAACACCTGTGTTATAGTTTTTGTCCTGACTGCAGACTACAAACGTGAGACTGGTCTGTCCTCTGTCTGTGCAGGAACATGACCTTACCTGGCCCACGACCCCTCATGAACAGCTGGGCTCCATCACTGTAGATTCTGTGTTAAAACGTCAAAAACTAGATTCTGTAGAAGCAAGAACAACTTTTCTTCAGTGGCATTAAAAATGAACAATTGAATAATTCATCAAAAAAAGAGTCATGAAAACCACCTGTTTAGTTTAATTTCATAGTTTACACACAAAAAGAACCTACAAAAGACCAAATTAAGTAACCAGTTAACCACGAAATGTCGTTTTTATCCTCCCACACACCCAAAAGAAATCACAATTTATAAGATGTCACCCACTGCTCCAGTCACATGACTTCACAAAGACATCCTGAAAGAACACACGTTGACACTCATGGGTTTACAGCTGTGCGGAAATGTCCGAGAAAATAAAATCACACACACACACACTGTCAAACAAACACACACTGACCAGCAACACCCCATCACGGAGAGCTACAGGAACAATCTTTGGCGTCATTCTCGGTGCCCCTGGTCAGTCAGACACACACGGAGTAGGGTAGAGAGCTGCAGACTCAGGAAGAACGGTTTTGTTAACGGAGGTATTCAGCTGAGGGAAGGAGGTTTCGCTAACGGTGCTCAGAGAGCAAAGCGAACTTCGCCGCGCGACGTTCGCGCGAATTGTGACCATCGGACCAGTTTTCCGCCCGAACTACAGGTACACACCTTAGCTAAAAAAGTGGTTAATAACGGACACACCGAGTGTTTCTGTAGGAGTGTGAGTTTTTCCTCTGAACTCACCTGAAACTGGTTCTTATTATTTTTCCTCCAGTCTCTTAAATTTGTTCTGGACGTTTGTGTAGATTTGAAAGGTAAAGAGACCCGAGATGATGCTGCATTCACGCTACCTCAGCAGAATGGGAAAAAAAAGAAAATATCATTAGACACACAAATACACTAGATTCTGCTTATTCCGTGGGAGATGTATCTGACTTCAGTTGTTAATGACTCTGTAAAAACACGTTTTAGGTGTGTGGGGATGGGGTTCATTAACATTTTTATCAAATCCCGTTCTGCAACTCGTCCTGCAGAAGCAGTGGAAGCTAAAGTAAAACTGATTAATTAAATAATCACCGAAGCCTTCTTAAGTTATTAAAATACAAGTTCTTACTTCAACCATTTTGATGGCAACCATTGAAACTCATGACAATGTTGTACCTACTCTGTCTGTCATGCCTCATTTCTGCATGACAAAACGTATTCCACTTACAATATTGTATCTTTTAATACTTGTCATGGATTGTCTGCAATGGAAATCTATTGAAGTCTTTTGTAAATGTTTGTACACAGACACAGGGATTTAGCTGTGGACCTAAATGAATCGAGGTATTCTGCCAACTTGGAACAGCTAATAGAGCTCAAGGGAATAATGAAAAAGAGGGTTTTACTGTTCTTCCCATTCGGCCAACATTGTGTGAATGCAGCATTACAGTTTCATGCCATGTCAACTTTTTCCACTTAATTTTGAATATTCTCAATACCCTTTAAGTGTATGCAATCACACCACCTCTAAAATTGACTTTGCTGTCTGAA
>JAUBNQ010000001.1:15667541-15680207 GCA_032353495.1 Ctenopoma kingsleyae | reverse complement strand
ACTTAATTTTGAATATTCTCAATACCCTTTAAGTGTATGCAATCACACCACCTCTAAAATTGACTTTGCTGTCTGAACACACACCAGAGGAAAAGGAGTCTCAAGTGACATAAAAACATCTACAAACATTCACAACTCCAGAAACGCACTGACAAGCTGAGGAAAGGTTGAAAGCCAAGCAACGACTTGCACTTTTGCATTGAGCGTTTTACAGTCCTGCATAGATCTTTTTCATACTTTATCAATACAAACTAAGGCGTTGTGTTATATTAAGTTGGTTCGAGTCAATAATCAGAGAAAGTAAAGAAAAAAAATTTAACTCACCAAAAAAAAAAAAAATTCAAGTAGGCTACAATCTTGACGTTTTCCCCCTCTCTCACAGGCGGCCCCTCTCTCCACTAGAGGAGCCCAAAACTTTTTTCAATTTCAAGTCTTTTTTCCAGAAAAGGTCCAGTGTGATAAAACAGCACCAAATACACACTGAGCAAGAGAGGGGCATCAAACGTACACTCGCTCGTTATTGTGAAAAGGGGATACACGTCCTTACCCATTCATACAGTATAATCTGGAAAGAAATTAACAGTATATTGTGATTTTATTTATGTACATACACACATTCAAATCAACCTCACAGCTCTCTCTCTCTCTCACACACACACACACCATAACATGTTTTTGTCCCTGTGTAAATTACAAATAATTTATCAATATTAATTTAAGCTACTACTTAACAGTCATTTGTGGTAGCAGAGGTGACCAACAATAAAATTTCTACGGACACAACGATTCCCCCATTGGAGATATAAGACAGAAAAATAAAAATTCAGTCTGTTTTTCTTTTTTTCTTTTTGTACTGCAAGAACAAGAGTCCCGTTATTCCACAGAAGCTTAAATACAAATTATATTACGTAGCGTACTACTACTCATCTGTACCACCACCTCGCTCACACTCAATCCACAGTGATCAAGGTCGGTCATATGTAAACATGTCGACAAAAATAAAAATAGGCCGAACAAAAATAAGTGTTCTCATCATTCACTCTGTCTTGTTCTCATACCCGATTCATTAGAAAACACAGTTAAATTAACTCGTCATTTGTTGCAAGGATAAACTGATTCTTCTTTAGGTCCATTTTAGAGGAGGCAGTGGAGCCCCGGCCCCTCATACCACATCATCGCGTCAGTCAATCAAAGTGAAGATTCCTATTGGTGGATGTATCCGGAAGCCTGTTACTGGTCAGTGGGATTTCCTCTTCATGTCTCCACCTTGGCTTTGGTTCGCATCTGAGTGGAGAGGTTGCAGATTTTTAACAGCTTCAGGGTATCAGGGTGATGACAAACCAACAACCTGAAGCAGCTGCTCAATGCCGAGTGATTAAACCTTAATTTCTTCTCGCTGTAAGCAACATCTGCAGGAGATGCCACAGTCAGCGGGCGAACAGCAGCAGCTGTAAATTCAAATTTTTATCAAACGCTTCACTGTACTCACACTCACTACAGAAAAACAGTATCTCTCCTTCTCTGCTGCTTCTTTTATTTCACCTGCAGTTATCAAACAAGCAGCGTTTGTTGGAGAAAGACACCATCATGGTTACTCAAGATGGTAATTAACTTCAAACCCAGAATCAGAGGTGAGGTTCATCACACATTAAACTGGTGCAACAGGCTGCAGACGTTTTACATGCTGCTGTGTTTCACACAGAATGAGCTGTTTCTGAGTGTCTAACTCATGTTCAGATGGTTCTTTGAACTGTGTGCCTTCAATAAGCCAAAAGATGCAGGTAGTGAAATTTAAGTCTGTGTACAGGTGAGAAAATCACATCTGAAAAGTTTGTTGAATAGAGTATCCAAAAAAAAACATTTATATAAGATGGAAGAGGAGCTGAAGGAAATATAAATTCTTCCAAACTGAGTCACACAGAGCAGTTTGACATTAATTAGACTGCTGCTCTTAAATCAAAGAACCATCTGTATAAACACAACACTGCTTAAAATGTCACTGTAGTTTCTGCAAACTACTTAAAAAAAAAACAATATGCAGCATCTCTGAATAACTTGAGTAAGCTTTACAACATGCATCTACAGTGCTACAGCTAGAGGACAAACCGGAAGCATGCCAAACACCGAATCTACTGAGGCAAGCAGAAAGTAACAGAACAAACAACACGGCAGCTGAGCAGAGGATGACAGGCTGACTCGACACAGACAGATGGAGAGAGGGAGGACGAAGAAGTGGAGGAGGAGGAGGAATGCAGATTACCTGAGAAAGCAAGCTGCAAGTGAGGAGGTAGGGCAGCCTGTGACCCTGACTGGAGACTCTTATACAGATCTGAGGAGAGATGGAGGGAAGGATGGACATATGAGAGGGAAGAAAGCAACAATGATAATAAGGGGGAAGAGAGAGAGAGAGAGAGAGAGAGAGAGAGAGAGAGAGAGAGAGAGAGAGAGGGGAAACAAATCAGGGACCAAAAGAGAGGAGAGTATCAAAGTGAAGCGATGCGGTCAAGTACAAAAGGTTGAGATGATGGAGACAGACACAAAAAGATGGACAGAACAAAGGAGGTAGACATAAAAAAATGAGACAGGGTGAGAGGGTCACAGTGAGAGATGTGAAGCACAGCAGGCACAGTGGACCGACACACTCCCCTGCATTGGTTGTGCTGATAAAAATGTTTATAATAAGCAGACTGCATGTTAAGCACAAACTTATTTCTAAATCACAAGAAAAAGAAAAAAAAAAATCAATGGATAAAATTACACATTTTTAGAAAGAAAACAAAGCTTATAGGTGAACCTGGGTAGATCATGTGTTTCACTACAGCTGAGTCTGCCTCTTAATTTGTTAAGACATAGGATGTCAATAAATACTAATTTGCAGAACTAACCTCACTGGTGTATTTTAAACAATAAATGCGTGAGACTAATTATTAAAATAATAAAACTTACTATAGCACCAAATTTATCAATCTGCAACTCAAAACAGCACCAAATTCTTTATTTATTATTTTTTTCTCTATTTTTTGCCTTAGACAAACATGGTCCTGGAGCTGAGAGTCACAGACAGGATTCAGACAGTAGAGAGAGACAGAAATGTACAAATCGTTGGTTTGAAAAAACACACTGCAGGCTGCGTGTCCACTCACCCATTAAGTCGCTCTGTGCTAGGGGGTATCCTGAGTTGGAGCTGGGGGCTGAGCCCATACCAGTGGCCCCTGGGGTTCCAGGAGGGTTGAAGTTGAGCAATGGGGGGAACTGGAAGGGCAGAGAGACAGGCACCAGGCCTCCCAACATCCCAAAGCCCAGGGGGAGTGCGGAGGGGCTGCCAATGAGGGTGGATCCTGCTGTTGAAACCTGCAGAAAAAGAGGCAAAGAAACAGAAACAGAAACCAGAGTTTGTTTCCATGGGTTCATGTTGGCATCTCTTCTATTCAAATATAATATCTCACCTGTGAGAGGTGTGACGTTGTTGAGGACGTGGTCAAAGTTCCTGAAGATGCCCAGCCGTTTCCTGCCTTTGAGCCTTGATTAGCTGCCCCCACCACCCTCTGCCTCTGCCCATGACCGGCAGAGACGGACTGTGAAGACAATGGGGGTTTTTTTTCTGGGTGACTGCCAACAGCTGACACCACTCCCTTGTTGTTGTTGTTGGAGCTGTTGTTGATGCTACTGTTGCTCGTGGTGGACTGAGGTTTCTGGCCTCCAGCAAAGCTGCAGCTGCCCTGCGTCTGCTTCACCTGCCCCCCGCTAGAGACACTGAAGGGCGGCCGAAAGGTTTTGTGGGTTTTGGGAGAGTACTGGTGTTGTTGCTGCTGGCTGGGGATCATCTGATGGGAGAGTGCGTGTGATGGTGAGGATGATGGGGAAGGAGAGGAGGATGGGGGTGGAGTGGGCGCAGGAGGCCGAGGGGTGAGCTTGATGATGGGAGAAGAGTTGCTGCTGTGGGAGGACTTGGTGAGGGTGGCCTGCATGGGCGTGATGAAGTTTGCCTGGTGGTGGTGGTGGTGTGTGTGGGATTTAGCTTGAGAGGAGTGTGAAGTATGGGAGGTGGGGGAAGGTGAGGAGGCCACCGGGGAGGGAGGGCAGAAGGACTGTAAGTGGGAGGTAGAACTGGACCTGGACTGGCAGGAGGGGGAGGAGGAAGGTGTAATGCTGCTGCTCACGGCGCTGCCGTTGCTGCTGGTGCCACTGCCTTTGGCACCACTCTTCCCCAGTCCTTGTGGGGCTCCCATTGCTCCCAGTATCCCCGATGGACTAACAAAGCCTTTCTGATGGGGGGGCAGCAGTGGGGAAGCTGTGGGAGGAGGCCGCTGCTTCGGTGGTGAAGGGGAGGGGTGGGGATGCATCTTGCCAGCCCCGCCCATCATCGAGCTTGACCTATGATTGGGTGATACCATAGTAACATGTCTCTGATTCTGGGTTTGGCTCAAGAGACCAGATCCCTTGATCAGGCCGTAGGGACCATCTGCAGTCTTGGAGGCCAGCAAAGAGCCCGCTGCCTGCATACGAGCCATGGAGGAGACAGCAGGAGACGAGGAAGAGGAGGTAGAAGAGGAGGTTGGTAGTGTTGTTAGTGTTATTGGCAAGTTCCCAGCAGACACGGCTGCCAGCGGCGCAGACTCCACCTTAGACAGGGAATGATACTGTGTGGTGGATGTCACCGAGGCAGAGAGCTGAGAGGCTGAGGGGTAGTGAGGGGTGACGGGTGGAGGAGAGGAGGTGGGGATCTGTAGGGGTGGGGGAGACAAAGGGCTATCTGAGGGCCCTAGGCCCTTAGATGCATTGCTGAGGAGGGCCAGAGCATGGGAGATGGAGTCCAGAGACGGAGCGGTCAGATCCTCATCCAGAGAGTCCGACAGACAGATGGGCTCCGAGACCAGTGTGGAGGAGGGGGCCTGGCGGTTGGAGGTTAGAGCTGATGTGGACATAGGCGGAGACTCTGTGGAGGCCAAGGTGAGAGGTGGTTTGTGGATCCACAGACCCTCCTAAAAAAGTAAAAAGTATAATATATTAAAAGTAAACCAACAGCAAGTGTTTAGTTGACAGCGTTGATCAACATATAAAAAAATAAAATAAAAATCAGCTGCATGTGAGTCTCAGTGTTTTTGTTTTGTTTCACTAAGACACAAATTCAGTTCACATTGATACAGGCATGAAAAGAGCAGGGGAGTCATTTCTTATTAGCTGCCTTTGTTAGAAAGCAGCCTTTATTGGTTTGTGCTTGTGATGGATATTCTTAGTCCATCTGAGTATTATTTGAAATAGCATGGAGACGTCAAATACTATAGTAAGTGCGATACTAGCAGCCATTAAGTGGCAGTGCTACAGCATTTTTATACTGTTTAATGACTGAATACTGTGTTCAAATGAAACAATCATGGTTTAAATAACAACCGTACTGTGAAAAACAAGTTTTAGAAAGTCTGAGCCATCACTCACCTTGGCTTTGGCCTTGGGCCCAGGCACCAGTCTCCTCTTGACTCTGTACAGAAAAATATCAGCAAATATTCACCTTTGTCTATTTACATTTTGCAACCAAGCTCAGTCTCAGAGTTCCCTGAGTTAGTTAGTGTTATTCAGGAAACATGAGCTGTTTGAGATAAAATAAATACTTACAGGTTTCCAGTGAGGTGACTGTGAACAGTGAGACTCTCCTTGAACAAAATCCTGAGCGATACAACAATAAGAAACATGTAGTGTTAATTTCTCAGGGTTAAATACAACTAATGCATCATTACTGATTTGAGATATAAAGTAGGGAAAATGTGGGACATCTGTGAATAAAGGACAGAATTGTTTGTGTGTTTGGCTTTTTACAAGCAGCAAACATACTTAGCTGATCCACACAAAAGAGCACGTAAAATAATAATTCTCTTAACATCAATATGAATAAAAGATGTTTCAGCACAATCACGCATAAATAAAACACACACAGACCTGGACTGCATCCAGCCCTTGGGCCATAGTGGTTTGACCTCATTCTCTAAGAAGGCCTTGAGGTAGTCCTCCACAGACAGAGAGCACTGGTTCTCCATCTCATAGCAGCTCAGCTTCACTCTCACCAAGCTGCACAGCAGGTTCCTGCACACACAACACAAACGCCCAATTCAACATAAATTGCTCATTAAAATCCACATTATGCTGCAGGTGCAGAGCACATAAATACTGAGGATACTGTTATTTTTCCAGGGATTAGAAAGGTAATAATGACTGTTTAAAAAAATGTTTCCTAGAAACAGGAAGCTGATGAGAAAATTAATGATGAATAAAAATCAGCTGCATGTGAGTCTCAGTGTTTTTGTTTAGTTTCACTAAGACACAAATTCAGTTCACATTGATACAGGCATGAAAATCAGGTTTTTTTAAGTAACTTTAAAAAGGGCTCCGGTGAAATTCAAAAAGTAATGATTGTGCAAATTGTAGGTCAAAAATCAGACGTATTTTTGAGCACGCTAACGTGAAGATAATCAATCACAGGTTTTATTTCCCAGCATGTAAAGTGTTAATCCGTGAGTTCATAACTAGCTGAGGAATATTCACAAAGTCATATTTGTCTCCATGTCAGCAGCTTGTAAGACCTGAGTAAGCTCTGTTTGTGGAGACAACAGTGGAGAACATGAAGACAAAATATCACAGGGTGCAAACCTGCAGAACCACAAACTGTACACAATTACCTGAGGTTGTCGTCCCAGATAAACTTCTTCCGCGGGCCCATCACCCTTTTCCCAGGTTTCTCCTCATCTTCCTCCTCTGAGCCGTTCTTATCGCCCTCCTCTGACTGTTGCCTGCAAAACACATTCAGTGAGAAAAATCTAAATGTATGTGAATAATAACATTATTGTAGGCGTTCAGTCTGATGTCCAGTTGGAGCATAAGTATAAGCAGCATAAGCATAAATTCATTAAGTAGTTTCTTATGCACCTGTCTTCTGAACAAGCAAATAAAGGATTTACTTACTTTGCGACCTTGGCCATGCAGGCCATGTTGTATCTGGCTATCTGTTCTGGCATCACAGTGCACACAGCCAGCTTTAGCTTCAACAATGGCGTCCGCAGTCGATCGTCCTGAGGGGTGGGGGAGAGAGAGAGAGAGAGAGAGAGAGAGAGAGAGAGAGAGAGAGAGAGAGAGAGAGAGAGAGAGAGAGAGTTGGGTGTATAAAGGACAGAGGAAGATACAGACATAGGAAATAAGGAATAAGAAAATGGTAAAGTACGAGTTTTAGGGTCATGAGGATTTCTTTTTGTTTTCATGTCTAAAAGTTAAAGTCCAGTTACCTCTAGTACAGTGTCATTAGTTCATCTACATAACACATTTTTCTGACGAATATGCATTAAAACTGATGATTAATTCTCAACATTTCAACTTCAATCTCGACATGAAAAAACATTCCTCTGGGTCCTGATACTCTCTCACAGTGAACCCAAATGTTGAATAAGAGAGTAAGTTAAAGTCAGAAAAACAGCGAAAGAAGGAAAAGGACAACAAAATAAACAACAAACAGGAAAAAAGAGGGGCAGTAAGAGGAGACGGAGCGAGATGATGTATTTTGTCAACAATGAACGCTTGTTTAATGATCTATGATAAAAGACATTTAGAAGTCTAGTCCGCCTACACAGAGATCTCTGCACATTAACAACCAAAGCAGTGAAGATGGATGGAGATTAAAAGCTACATAAAAAGGCAAAAATGACATAAAGAAACAGGAAGGAAACAAAAGCATCAGTTTTGGGAAAACAGGAAGCCACAGGAAGCAGCTCAAATGCTCAGAAAACAGGGTTTTAGAGAGAACACTGCTGCTTCCCTGATCTACAAACAGGTGACAGTCTGTGTATTCATGCCGAAGAGGATAACTTTGTTGCAAAATATGTCTCAAGGGATGTGAAGACAAAATAATTTATTATGAGGATAAGTTACTGTAAAATGTTTTAACATAAAGATAATGCTCTCTCAGCAGGCTTTATACAAAGTGCTGAGGTCAGAACTGGGGGAGGGAGGTATGGCCACCGTTTACTGTGTGTCATTATCCCCAGTTACACAATTATGATGTCTTGCCCCTCTCTGTGGCCACAGGCGTGTATTCAGGTGTTGTCAGACCACATGTCAAATGAAGTTGTTCTCTGAAGTATCCTTTTTGTGTTGTGACTGCAACTTCAGATGTTTCAGTGTTTTGATGAAAACTGACAAGATTTCCAGATTAAGTGTGTGTACTGAGGCTGCAGCGCTTCCTGAAACTGGCTTTTAGTGAACACAGAAAAATCAAAAAGGGTGCAGCAGGAAAGATCTTTTATGATTAATGTAATGCAAGGGGATTCCTCACTTCCTCCGAAGCTAAGCCTCACTCACCTGGATGTTGAGGCTGAGTTTTTTCAGGCGTTTGAGGAGGGCTTCTTTGTTGCATGGCACAAACGCCTCCATGTGTGAGTAGATCTCTGAACGCACCGCAGGCGGCTGCTCCTGAACCTGCAGCTCAATACTGAGAGAAAGAAGGATAGAACAGACAGAAAAATAAGAGCGAGGGAGGGAAGGAGATGGTGGGATACAGAGAGAGAGAGAGAGAGCACAGAGAGGAGAGGTGTTAGACTACAAGGTCAATGAAGAACACAGAGCAGTGGTAGAGGACTGAGAGCAAAAAATCAACATGAAGTTGAAGAGAAAAAGAGTAGAATGGAAATGAGACGCATGTAATTAACACAGACAATGAGAGACGGGAAAAAAAAAAACAAAACTTAAAGAGAGAGCAGGAGACGGTGGTAAGGGGAATCTGCTGAGAATGAGTGGGAAAGACTGAAAAAGGGAGGAAGAGAGCGATTTGGGATTTGGTTGGTGGTGATTTAAAAGCTGTCCTACTCACTCCAGGAGAATGTTATTCATGTCCAGGGTGAAAAATTTCTTCCTGCCCTCCTGATCAAACTGCCGAGAGGCCTGGGGGGAGAAAAGGCTGAGTCAGCAAACAACACTGCTCCATACAGTACAAATACATACACATATATCTGTGGTGCTGAGCCTCTGAGGACTGTACTGACAGAAGCACACTCTCTTATTCTCCTCATCCTGCCTGGTACTGATCTTCTGTTCTAATTTTAACTGTAACTCCCGTCCAGGGGCATGTGACACCCAACCAATTTGGTTCAGTTTACACAAACTCTCCAGTTAGCCTGTTCGGTGCAGTTAAGCAGAGCTGGCATAAAAATAAAAGCTGTCATTCTGGTGTGAAATTAACCACCTCACCGAGGCCTAATGGAGAAAGAGGGTCTGCATCCACCTGCAAGTAAAATCTGGTGATTTATAGTAGTCATTTCACCATGTATTCAAATGTTAAACTACTAATAAATTTATCTGTTGCTCAGAGGAACTGTCCAAGATCTCCTGATCGGTAAAAGCTAGATTTTAATGCAAAGTTGTGATACTGAGGACACATGTTCTGCAGTAAAGTGTGGGTGGGAGGTAGCAGGCAGCTACATAGTAATTATCTTCCTGTGACATTAGGGTACAAAAAAAACACCTCTTTTCCATCTCGTTTCTTCCATCATTATTTATGACCTATAAGGTCCATATGGCTCCATGTTTAGAGCTCTTGGTGCATTAGTAAAAGGTTCAGTTTGAACATGTTACATACTGGTCTGGACTACAGGTCAGGTGAAGTGATGCTTCCCTTAATAAAAGAAAATTCTAATAATATTATTGAATCTCCCATATCTCATTGGAAGCTGAAAGAAATCCACTGTTTCTTTATTTATTGTTCTGCCTCTCTCTTCTTCACCTCTGTATCCTTCACTTGCATCATGCTTTTCAACTGCCTCTCTCTGGCTCTCTTTACATTTTCAGCAGCGTCTGGAAAAAGATTTCTCTGCTACACACAGACCCTGTGGCTCTGAGATATAAGAGGTAGTGATGCTGTTTTAGTTGCATAAGGTCCCTGAGGTTGCTGCTTGGAGCCAGTACTTTAGAAGAGACTATTCTTGCTGGACTAAACAATAACAAACATTCTGTGCCACTTCCTCAGTTGATTGCTATTTGTGTTTAACTTAAGTTACCGGTAATAGCAGCCACCCACAGTCAAGCTACAGTTGACTCACCACCCGGAGGTCCTCGATGCGTTTAATAAGAGGAGCGGGCAGCCCATCAGGCAGCACAGGGGGAGAAAACAGCCCACTAGAAGACCCCAGGCTTCGGCCTTGGCCACCTACTCCTGCTGCTTTATGAGTGGGAACACCGACTCCCAGAATGCCGTTCTCTCTGGCCGTCACCATGGCATGCTGCTGGTTATTGTCCAACATGGTGAAGTCCAGGTCACCTAGAAGATCCTGCAGCTCCTTCTCATTGGCTGAGCCCAGAAGTGACATCACAGCGGGGTCTGAGGTGATGTCCGCCAGTGAGAGGTCGTTGCTAGATGTGGTGCCCTGCGGGTGGGCAGAGTTAGAGGCTAACAGGTGGTTCGTAGAGTTGGCAGAGTGGGGCTTGCTCACCACACCTGCACCCAGGCGTGGCTGAGCCATGCTGGGGTTTCTTTTCCTCATCTCCTCCTTCTCCCGAGTGAAGCGGCGGAGCATGGCAGCCAGGTACAGTGAGTCCTTCATGAGCTTCTTCCTCTTCTTCTTCTCCGGGCGGTGGAGGTTGAGAGCTGTCACTCTGATGGAGAAAAAACAGAAAATAGCTTTTTTTCAGCAAAATGTTATGTGAAAAACACATTTTCAGTAAACGTTTTATAAAATGCAATAAAACATTTAAAAAGTCTTAAAATAACTTGAAGTTAATTATATAGTGATTTCCACATGATTTGTTAATTTATTTGAAATGTTCTGACAAAAAACATTTCAGTGTTTTCACTGATCAACTTAATTGTAATTTATAAATATTAAACAAAAATAGAGTTTGATGCTGCAACACACCCTAAAAAAGTTGGGACAGTGGCAAATAAAAACGGAAAGGGTTATAAAATATTTAAGTAACACGCTGAGGAAAAAACAGGTGAAGGTCTCATGACTGGAGCATGCACCAAAGGCCCAGTCTTTTCAAGCAAGAATGGATCACAGCTCCCTTCTTAAAAGAATTGAATAGTTCTCAAACTGTATATGGGGTGGGTAAATCTCAGACGAAGGGCAGAAGCTATAGAATATGTGTGACCTTTGGGCCTTAAGTGGCATTACATGAGAAACCATTATGCTACTGTGATGAATATATCCACAAGGGCTCGGGAATACTATGGGAAACCACTGTCACAGTCTGTCGCTGCATCCAGAAATACAACTTGAAAATCTATTATGAAAGGAGGAAGCCAAAAACTCCAGTCAGACTGTTATCAATGACGGGTGCAAAACCCAGTATTTGTCAAGTGCACCATGGGATAGACAACCTGCATGTTTGTGAAGGTAGATCAATGCAGAGGTTTACACTGGGATTAGAGAGACATATGCTGCCACCAAGGCGGCCTGAGGAAGTCAGTAGGTGTTTCAACAGGACAATGCCAGGCCTAATTCTGCATGTGCTACAATAGCGTAGCTTCATAGGTACAAGGTGTTGGGAATACAGAATTGACTTTTATTGCAGGAACCAGGGACTGGTCTGGAAATGCAGTTGCCTCAGACAGCATTGGTATCTTATTGACATTTATATGTCTATATTTACATGACATTTGCATGCTACATAAGAAACAGTTTTTATTCTCCCTGAATATGTGATTCTAGTATTATCTAGGTCTCTGATCATCTGTGTGAATGTGTCTTTCTCACCAACAGAGAATGATCAGAGAACAGTATAAGGTGTGTACATACCACAGTATAGTGGTTTCTATCAGCTAGCATATCCTGGTTTCGTAAAACTGGGATATGGCTTTAGCCAGATTTCTCTCAGTTAACACATAACACAGCTCATCTTCCATAGTACATTTTCAGCTATCTTGGCTTCCCCGGGGTGAGTAATGAATGGTAAACTGGAGTCGAGTCATGCAGTGTGCCTCATTTAGAAATAAGATCTTATCCATGCTTGCAAATTTTTCTGTTGCTATTTTTTTATTAATCTAGCTAGCATGTCATGTAGGAAGATTGTCCACGTTCTTAATCCCACCTTCTAAGCTCTGATTAGTTAACTGCTTCTCCAGCTGCCAGAAGAACAGCTGTAAATGGGTTGATCTGAGATGTGGGCGGCTATTCTGAGTGCTGTAACCAGGCTGCTCCACTGCTTTGTGTAAAATTTCAACAAATCCACCAACTGACCATAAAATCCCACTAAAGCAACTAAGTCGTTTACATTTAAGAGAAATATAAAGAGGGCAGATGAAGAACAAAAGAAATTCCTGCTACAAATACAGGAACTGACATTTTCACGGGCGAACCGAGGCATTGACACATGCTTACAAAGACAACTCAGAAACGTAGGAAGAGAGTGGAGCTGTGGGGATTCTGAGGGATTAACCTGCAGTCTGCTGTGAAAAGAGCTGACACACACACACACACACACACACACACACACACGTTTGTTTCATAATGGCACAATAGCAATAGCTGCTGCTATTTTTGGAAGTTGTTTTCAGAATGGTGGCATGTTGGAGTATTCGGCCTATCTGAACGTGGATAATGGAGCGTTTTCTAGAAGTTGGCTGGTTTGTCACAGCTGCTAAGAGCAAGTCACAGACCTGCCTCATGATGGATGTATGAGAGGGTCTGCACACAA
>JAUBNQ010000001.1:15645429-15661198 GCA_032353495.1 Ctenopoma kingsleyae | reverse complement strand
TTATAATGTTGACAGCATGACATGACACCTGACTTGGTTCCTCAAAGCTGATTTAAAATTCATCTGCACCTGTAAAAGTGTTGCTCATTTACATTTAGCTGAATCATATCCCGGTATTAGGATGAATCCCATGCACTGATTAATTTTCAGTTAGAAATGACACTTTTTCTTCAGAATAAACTGAAAAGTGTTAATCTAATTATGATATTAGATGAGAACATCCAGGTTACTGAGAATACTTTGATGTTAATGTAATTATCACACTTTAATTAATAATTAATAATTGTTAAAAAAATATAAAAATCGAAGATTGTAGATTAAAACAGAACATTTCCAGAGTTTGCATCACTGCAGTGTCCACATTCATTGGTAATATTTAAAGCTTAACAGCAGAGACAGTGTGGAGCACAATGTAAAAAAAGGATCTTTAATAATACAGGAACACTCATAAGGGGAGAGTGAAGGTGTATCAGTGAATCATAACATGATCAGTCACGAGATTCATGTTTTAAACTCGTCTTTACTCTTATTGAAGAGCCTGAGTTAGATCAACCACAGTTGAAGGACGTGGGTTTCAGTCTAGTCGTGATGTGACAAATGACTTAAAGAGATTAAAGATTTAAGGTGAGCTCAGAGAAAATCTTCTCTTCAACAGATACAGTTAAGGTCAGAATTATTAGCCCATTGGGGGGGCTAATAATTCAGATGTTAACTGTAACTGTAAAAAAAATAAGTAACAATGACCAGAACATATTTCTGAGTGAAGGAGACTGTAAGTCTAGCAGACATGATCCCATGTGAATACTTTTGAATTATACTGGGGTCTCTGTATTTTCTGTCTTTGCTGTTGTAGAAACCAACATATTTACCTGTTTAACCTGTTCACTAAAAGTCCTACAAAGCTGCCAAATTTGCAATAGAAAAAGGATTTTCACCAGTTTACCACAAGGATCAGTTTGATTGTCATGAAGTTTTACACTGTCTCCTGTGGCTGTGGAGACAGCTGGGGAAATAATCCTGATCACATAATCAGGTTCCAGTTGGGCTTGATGACTCAAACCAGTGATTTTAAAGTCTGACTTATACTAGTGAATAAACTAGTGCCTGTGATCATCCTTGTTTAAAACATTTTTTATAACAAAACCCCCACACTGATAGTGATATCAGTGGAGTGCTCCTTTAACCTATTTAATAAAAGAAAACGGCACAGTGTGCCAATACATGTTAATCAAACCTTGACATGTGATTGCAAAATAGCAAGAGTAAACTGTTATTCCAAGGATGTAGTCTACATATTCATAGTTACTAAATAATATTTCAGTTTATTAGTTTTCTGATTTTTTTCACACATTTATTCCATGTTTTGCAGCTGTGAGCTACAGCTTCAGGATCTTTGTGCAATGCAGAATGGGACAAAAGTGTGCATCAACAGCACACTCAAAAATCAAGGATTGCTTATTTAGGTGGTTTGTTGCTTGGCATATTACTTTTATTTTACTATATTTACATTTTATTAATTTCTGTTCTTCTGCAATTTCAGTGTACATAAACATGCCCCATACCGTGTGTCTGACTGATTTATTTTTTCTTAGTCTTAGCAAACTAATGTGTAAAGTAAGTAAGAGATTTATGTGAATTTATCACTGACAACATGACAAGTGTAACTTACAAATCACATTTTAATACAAATATAGAAGTACATAAAGAATTTCAACTCAAAACGTCATAAATATTTTTGATACAAAACACTACAGTATAGCAGAGATAAAAGCTCCATATTTCTTTGCGTCACGTGGCATAGATATTAATGCATGAAGTTCAGTGCTGAACACTCATGAGAGGAGGACTCTGTTGTCTTTGGCCCATTTCCTCAGAGCTCGGATGATGTATTCAACCTGGGGATTTCCTGAATTTCGCAGAAGGGGCACCACCTCTTTCAGTGTCTCCCTAGAACACAAACAGGATATGTGAGGAAACAAGATTAGATCAAGAATGCACCATCTCTCATGTTTCTTTTATTTACATGTCTCTCCCACTTGAACACACCACAGTTTTATATCCCTGTAATGAAAAGGGATTACGGAAAAAATGTTTTTAAGCATAAAGCAAAATCAAGGCAAACTATTGTACAAGACAAAGAGACAAATATACCTGGATTCCTTGTTTGCCAGTATGAGCTGGAAGATGCCAACACATGCCCCCCTTTTGCCCTCCCAGTAGTTGGATCCTGGATCCAGCTTCTCCAGTGCATCAAATGCTTTGGCTGCATAGTAGAACTGTCCCATCTGAAACAACAGGTTCAGACACACATCACGCCACTTCTTTAACACACAAGCAGTTTGACCACTCACAAACATTTTATCCAGAACATTTTGTGTCTGTGAGGTCTGCTCACACATTTGGTTGCATTTCAAATATATGGTGAGGAAACTGAGGGTATATTAACAACAGCCATAATTTAATATGTACTTATGCCAGGCACATATAATAAAAACAATAAAGTGTGAGAAAAATATTATAAAATCAGCTATGTAGAGAATGTAATTTGCAATTTCTCTATTTAAGGTGCCATAATTAAATAATATTTAATGAAGAAAAAATCAGCAGATGTTAATTATGTATGAATCATAACCTACATGCATTCTTGGGATGAAAATAAATATATATATCACATTTAATCCTCCTGATTTTTAGTGATCAGTTTAGTCATTAAGACTGATATGTTTCTCATAAGTTCCCAGCAGACAACATCAAGTTGATTATTTTGTTTAACCAAGAGTCCAGAACCCAAAGTTATTCAGTATAAAACCGAGAAATTCACATTGGAGACGATGGAGCCAGAGAATGTTTTGCATTTCTGGCTGGTAAATAAAACAATCAACTGACAATTAAAATGTTACATTTGTCTTTATTCTCTTTATTTTGTAACCTCAGATGGAGACAGAAGACAGAGGGTGGCGTTACCTTGTAGCAGTCATTGGCAATGAGCTGCAGCAGACTGAAGGAATCAGAGGAAGTGCCCATCTTCAGATAGAGCTCCCAGGCAAGCCGACCCTTCTGGTTCATTATGTCTGACAAGAACAAGACGAGTGTTCAATATTCCATCACTCACAGGCAGTTTAAGCAACTTTTATAGATTCAAATTAGGAAAATATTCAAGCTTACGGGCAGGTATTGATGTGGATTAAGCCAAAAAGGAAAGAAGAAAAATCTTTCAATGGAGATTTTCATTTCTTTCATTTCTCCGATGTGTGAAGCGGGACACTAGTTGACTGCAAGTGTGACCTGAAATTCTTTATAGGCCTTAGGCTAGAAACCTGGTGGTGATATTTGATTCAGAGATCATCCTCAGTGAAGTGTAAAATGGTCCTCAGTCTTGCGTCTACCGCTCTAAGATCTCTGAGAGCATTTTCAGTGCTTTCATGTCATCTAGTGTTGATTCTTTTTCATGTCTACATAAAATAGTTCCTCCTTTAAGCAGCCAGTGAGAAGCCTGTTGAATCATATTGCTCCTGTTTTGGGAATTTCACTGTGGTTTAATAAACACTAAACGTCAAGCCACAACCTTTTTACTGAACCAGCACCTCACCAGCAGTCTGCCATTTTAACCTGGTATCCTCATGTTCATGGTTTGTGGCATTTACACATAGGACTCATTTTAAGACCATACTGATTATTTTTACAGCATGAATCTCTCTAATATCCTAAGACTGAGATCTGTTCAAAGTTTAAAAAGAAGAGGTGTGTGGACCTAAGGTCTGATTTAGCTGATTTCTTTTTGCCATTTATTATTTATGGTTGAAACCCTGTTCGGACATGTTGAAATAAAATTAATTTCTTATCTGGATTTTACCGTTCATCATTTTTGTAATGAATGAATTATTGTTATTTTTACTATCTTCTAATGTTGTTATTGGTTTTATTTTCATTTCCCAATTAAATGAGACAAAAAGTACAGTTATTTATTGTGGATCTTATCTTAAGTATTTGTGTGAAAAGAAAGGAAATTTGAAGTGGAAATTAAGAGTCAGGTGATTCAGTCAATGGGATGACATCTGGTGGAAGTGTTGGAGGCTTGAATAAAGGAGACTCTGAGTTGTTGATATTCGCCAGGCTGGAAAGTGTTACAAACGAATTTGTGAAGAGTTCTGACATCACCAGTTAGCTATAAGGCAGATTGTGTACAAAAGGAGAACATTCAACACCACTGTTACCCTCCACAGGAGTGCTCAACCAACAAAGACCAAACCAAGAGGTTGATCTGAAAGTTTGCACTTTTAATAAACAGTTAACAGATTTGCTAAAGTTAATGCTGCCCACAGATTACTGAAGACATAGGTTCACATACTTTTGCCAGAGAAAGTATTTAAGATTGAATAGTTTCGACAATAAATAACTGAATGAGTGTATGTTTTGTCTCATTTGTTTAATTTGATTCCCTTTATCTAGTTTTAGGGCTTATGTGAAAATCATTTTAGGTCATACTTATGCAGAAAAACATAGAAACGTGTGAAAGGCTTCATGAACTTTCAATCACCACTGAATATATTTGTAAATAAACTATCATACTAATATGATACTATGAGACTAATATACATACAGCATCGTGCCAGCCAGCTGAGATAAACATAGTCATTCTTGATCTTTTCACTCTGAATCAACAGGAAGACCTGAAAGAAACATTAAAATGAATGGAAATACAATATTCAATTAACAGCAGCACAATTAACAGTTTAAAAGCAGTTCTGTAGATGTTCGCTGAAGTAAGATACCTCTTCTGCTTCTTTGTAGTTGCCAAGGGCTGCTTTAGCTTGAGCATAGTTGAAGTTGAACATATCATCATTATAGAAGTAACCCTGTGAAAAGACAAGCACAGTTACGCCTACACAAAAAAGATGGGTGCACACACGTCCAGTGTATAGTAGTATGAATCATGGAAGATCACACAAACTGAAACCTAAATAGATGTACTACATCTGTAAAGCACCACTTGTCATCTGAAGTTAGCGTGGGAGTATTTTTTCAGCTCTTACGAACTGATAGCACAGAAAACTAACAATACTGATGCTTCACTGAAATATACCAGATGTCTTGCTGTATACTGAGCAACACTAACCTTGATTGAGTTGAGATATATGAGAACATCTTCAAACTGTCTCAAGAGGAAAAAGCAGGAGGCCATGCACTGTCTGCCAGGAATAGTGTCTGCAAGGATAAAAAAAAAGTTACACACCATCCTTGCGTGTTGTTTCTTAAAAGGACTTTTCAAATTTCTCTCATTGTACCGCATTCACTAGCTGAGCCTCCGACCAACTGAAAGAACTGCTGAGCAATTTTCAAGTGATCTCTCTGAAAGATAAAAGACACACAGCAACATATCTTTATCTCACATTCACTGTTATTGCATTTCTTCGCATGTCTTCATCTTTAAAAGAAATACTCACTGATCCAAGCTCTTGTCCCAAAGCGGCATTTACCACTCCTTTCAAAATATACTCCTGAGAAAATAAATGATCAGAGTGAACTGTTTGATCTATGATTTTATTGCTGCTTCAATTCTATATAATTTAATTTCAACATAAAAAACATAAAAGACACACAAAAGCCAAATACTTCGTACAGTTCCACATGCTTTCAGATCCAAGTGATATCAACATCCTTTTAAAGATAAAAAAAAATAGTCACAGAAAAGAAGAGGCTCTTCAGAAACTCTTAGTTGGAGTGGGAAGAAGAGGTTTTTTAAAAGGTTTCATTTAATCTGACATGATTGTAGTTTTCATTGAACCTTTTTTTCTTATTAAGCAACATAGCCTTGAAACCCTTCAAAGCAAAAAAGTCAATTTGAGCACTGCTTGCAGTTACCATATTACCTTTTACACTCAGAACAACAAGTTTAATATCAAATTAAAGCTCAGTATCACCTGAGGAGTGGTTGGCACCAAATCTTGAATGAGGTTATAAGCTTCCTGAACATCATCTGGAAGTGTAAAATGGAGAATAATAATAACCAGTGTAATAATAATAATAATAATTAAATGTTACATGATAACAAAGATGCCTAAATTACATTAATAGTCAATGTGACAGTAAAGGCTAGATTAGGTAAAAGACAATTATCTTAGATTTTCTACTTTTATTGAGCACATTTGGGTGATTTCATTGTGAATAAAGGTCTAATTGTGCTATGTCTTCAGTTGTTCTTTTATTTTTTTACAGTCAATTATTTTACATATTGAAATATCAATATTTTCCTCATTGAGCTTGTCTCAGAAAAATACAATGCCATGTTTACATACCTTGTCTGAGATAGTAGATGACAAGGTTGAGTCTGGCCTCAGGAATCACATCGATCAGAGGAGGCAGCACCTGCAATGCCCCCTCCCCACCACGAAACACCACCTGCAGTACACAGAAGTGAGGTTCACAGTGTGGGAAACTACCAAATCACTGGTGTATGTACACACCTACACACTCTCAGTTAGAGCTTGTGAAGCGCTTACCAGGTTGTGTCGGATAAGCTCCTTAGCAAACTCAAAGGAGCAGGAGGAAATGTCGATTAGGTTCTTCAACTCAGCCTGAAAGGGAGAGAGAGCACATAAAAAGTCAAGCCTACACCAGTTATTCCCCAGAAAGAAAAGAAAAGCACAAGCAGATACTGATTCTGTAACGGAGCATGAAAGTAAAAATTGGTGCATGATGTAGGCACAAACGTGGAAGTGAGATAATACACATTTAATAAAAATAAAATAAGAAACATTTTTTATTCATTTTGCATAGTTCATTTGTTAATTTTGTGTTTTTGTTCATTTTTTAATATAATCTGTGACTTTTTATTTTTTCTCTAAAACTTCTCAAAAACAATTTCCTAAAAGTATATCAGTGTGAAGAACCACCTAGCTATGCAGCAGTACCTCTGCTGCCTTGCCGTTGTAGAGCCTGAAGTGGTTGCAGGCCTTTAAGTTGAGGGCAATCGTGGAGTCAGGGATGCTCTGAAGGTAAACAGCCAACACCTCCTGGGACACATCATAGTAGTCCAGCTTGTAGTAACACAGAGCCACATACACTTTGAGGGCCAGGAAATCTCTGAAAAGACACGATGTAATGGGGGGTTGCTTTAATTATTTCTTAGAGTGGATAAATACAAGATGTTTCTGATTTTTTTTTTTAATCTTTAACAAAACCAAGAATTCCCTTCAGTTCATGTCACAGGTACATTAAATTAGTGTTAGAGGAAATTAGCTGCGCAGGTCTGCCGCACTGTCACCTGAATTATCTTTATTGTGTGCAGCACGTCAAATCTAAAACTGTTCCATTAACAACTATCCCCTCAAGGTGGTGCTAGGACAGAACATGCAACCAAGTGCAGCATGACTGTGAAACTAATTTAAAAGGCAGGGAAAACACAGACCTGTTCTGCAGTAGAAGGCGTTTATAGATGTCTATAGCCTCCTGGTAGTGGGACCGCATGTAGTGGATGGATGCCAGACTCAGCTGGTCCTCTGTCACATCTTCCAGGTTCTGGTGAAAATTCATCAGCCTTTTCTCATCATTGAACTGAGACATGATATGAAGACAAACAGAAAAACTTCAGAGACTGGATCAGGATGACAAAAATGATATGAGAATGGGGTAAAGCAGGAAGACATGAATTATATTTAGGTACATATGGGTTATAAAAAGTAAAAAATACTCATATATCTTAAGACACAAAGAAGAAAAAAATAAGAAAGACAACAACTAAACACAAAGTATTATTTATTACAACCTTGTGAGCCAGGTGGAAGAGGAGTCTGTTTTGGAGGGGGCACACTGGTGCTACAGAGAAGAAGAGATACCAAATTTAGTCAGATAGCAAATCACACGGGAATAAGAGACACAATTCACTGACATCATAACCTTGCTCACAGCGGCCAAAGTCGATCTAGCATAGAAATGATGCAGTGACTGTGGGTTGATGGGATCTAAAAGCTTACAACAAATCAATTAAAGATTTTCTCTGAGAGAAAAACGCCTGTACCTCAAGTCCTTAGAATTAAAGTTTCCTAACAATAAAAGCGAAACAAATAAATACTAGGTCACTTAAATAACAGATGTTGTAGAGGACCATCTTTCACCTAATTTTGTGGGGCAAATCAGGTGATAAGTCTGTGTGTGCTTAACAAACTTGGTGACATTTAGATTTAGTTTTGTTGATTTATATATTTATTGATTTGAGTAGATAACTAAAAAATCTAACAAAAATCACTATGGTTATCCAGGTTATATAGTATTGTTTGACAACAACTGGGTCAAACTTGGTTATAAAAAAATCTCAGGCTAGATTGCAACCATATATTTCCACCAATTTCTAAAAAAAAAAAAAAAAAAATTAAATGGCACCCCTATTCACCGTGTACACCTCAGACTTCAGGTACAACTCAGAGTTTTGCCACATTCAGAAATTCTCTGATGACTCTGCGGTTGTAGGATGTATTCAGGGTGGAGACATCACAGAGTTCCAGGGAGTGGTGGGCAGCTTTGTGGACTGGTGTGAACAAAAGAATCTCCAGCTCAACATCAGCAATACAAAGAAGCTGGTAGTGGACTTCAGGAAATCTGGGGGTCCTGTCATTCCTCTCTCTGTACAGGGGGAGGAGGTAGAGGATGTGTCTGAGTATAAGTACTTGGGCGTGTACTTAGACAATAAACTAGACTGGACTCCAAACACAACCGCTCTGTATAAAAAGGCCCAGAGTCGTCTGTATTTTCTGAGGAGGCTCATGTCCTTTAACGTCTGCAGCACCATGCGGCGGATGTTTTATGAGTCTGTGGTGTCCAGTGTCATTTTCTTTGCTGTGGTCTGCTAGGGCAGCAGCCTGAAGGTGGCAGACACTAACAGACAGGACAAATTAATCAGGAGGGCTGGTTCTGTTCTTGGTGTGGAGCTGGACCCTCTACACATTGTATCTGAGAGGAGGATGATGTCCAAACTCCTCTCAATCCTGGACAATCCCTCCCACCCACTTCACAGTGTCCTGGCTGGACAGAGGAGCACATTCAGCCAGAGACTGATCAATGTCAAATGCTCCACAGAACGCCACAGGGGATCATTTCTGCCTGTGGCCATAAAACTGTACAACTCCTCTCCTTTAGGTAAAGGGGAAGGGGGAGGACTGCTATCATAATTATACTTATAATCAGATAAACCCACTACATTATACACTGGACTGATTATGACCAGTCCTATTTCTGGTTCATTTTTATTATTTTTATTACCTATTTTTGTTCTGTAAATTGAGTATTTAGTATTTGTGTTGGTGTTATTCTTTTCTGGTTATGGTTCTTTCTTTCTTTTTCTTTCTATCTGTTTGAATGGAGAGCTGCTGTAATATTCCCTCTGGGATCGCTTCTCGGCCTTTTGGCTAAGAAAAGATGGCGCCGTCATGACTGCTCTTAAGCATTTCCCTGCATATCGTACTGTGTATGACTGTGTATGTGACAAATAAAATTTGAATTTGGATAAAGTTTGAATCTTGAATTGAATCTTGAATCTATTGTCAGCATAACTTAATATGCTGGTATGTGCCTAATTTGATTAACATTTAAATGATAATGAACTAGAGACAGTGTTGTCTTTCTCTGCCCCAAACAACTGAAAGTAGGTCACAGTAATAGTTAGTACTTCAAATATCAATTTTGTAAAAATGCTTGGAGTCATAAAGTACTGGAGAGCAAGAAGATTGTCTCCACAAATAACACTACATAAACTTTAGGTGAAAATCATATATACATACAGTATAAATAAAAGTACAAATAATACAGTACAAATAAAAGAATTTGCTAATTGACTCTGCTGAAATGCTTACCTTTGGATGCTGCCTCTTCAGCTTCTTTATACAACCCTAGAAAAAATAGGGAACAGGCCAGATGGACCCACACCTCAGCAGGACATTCAGGTTTCATGGTCAGAGACTTGTACTCCTGTCAGAACATGATAAGAAAATATTATACATGTAAATTATATGTTGTGCACCCAGCTGCTCACACTCATTCAGAAACACGCATATTCAAGACAAAATACCTCCATAGCTCTTTTGTGATCGCCCAAGTGAAAGGCGCAGTAGCCAATCCACAGATCTGCATGCTCCTCTTTCTCTCCAATACTTCTCTGAAACTGGAAGTGACGGTAATAACAATGACAGTGATGTGACACTTAGTAAGACATTTGGAGCTTGTGCATTTTGTCATATCTACAAGCTGTACAGATGTTGTTCAGCACACAGCAACTCAAAGATGAATTCAGTGACTTGTGATCCTCGCTATGTAACCTGTCCCTTCTAGTGAATGGTATACATTTGTCCCAAGCAGTTAATTACCCACGATTATGTTATGTGTGTCTAAGTACCTCTAACAGTGTCAAAGCCCCAAGATAGTCTCTCTGTTGCAGATAATCCTCTAACCGGGGAACTTTGGATGTGTTTTTCTTCTTTTTCTCATTGATGTTCACCGGCGTCTCTCCTCCCACAGCGGGCTTCACGCGAGAGAGGATCTGCCACGGTGCAAAATCAAAAGTCATCAAGTTATCAATCAAGTTATCGATTAATTTTCAGTGGCTCTGTGGTAGCAGTCGGAGAGACATCGTACAAAACAATTTCAAAAATACATCAACATATGAGATGACCGTAGCATTATAATTGCCCTACCTTGAAATTCAACGAACTTAAATCTTTAAAAAGAATCCTTAGCTTAACTCACCATGTCAACGAGTATTTGCCGAGGAGGTAACTGTACCGTTAGCTAGCTTGTTTATCGCTAACCTAGGTAACCCTGTTGCTTTCTATGAAAATTAACGTCACGTACGTTAGGTTTTAGTTATCTATCTAGCTAGTTTCATCTTTAATTGAAACCAGTCAGGTAATGCTGGCAACGTAAATAAAATATTCGCACAGGTAACACAATAGTAATGAAATACAACGACAAAAATTACAAGTTCTCGTCTACCACTGTCTGTATTTGCTATGCGAAATATCAGTTAGCGTTAGCTAGCCGCTAGTTGATAAATTGAAGAAAGTACACATTGTTTTTCCGCTCTCGCATTTTCAAATTAAAGGCGCAAGCAAATAACTCCGTAACGTAGCAAGGCAGTTAAATATCTATTCTGGATGAAGTGCTGATATAACTCACATTATGAAAGGACCAAATTTTATGCTTGAGATGGCAGTTTAAACAAAACGCTGAAGTCTCAACTTTTTTTTTAGACTATTGCCATTTGGTAACATTTAATTTGTAGCCAAACAGCGCTCCACAGGAAACAGTTTACTATTCTCTGTTTAACTTAACTCAGTGGTTGGTCTTTGTCGCCTAGCAACGGACCAGAGAGAAACTGCTGCATTGCTCATTGAAGCCCTTTGAATTTTGACAAAATGTTTTGTTATAAAAGAAGAAGGTAGAAACTATATGTATAAACCATTAATGTGGCACACAACCGATCTTATTTATTTTACCATAAAGGATTTATATTTTCTCTTGGCAAACTACCGGTGCCCCAGTGGCCTAATGGATAAGGCACTGGCCTCCTAAGCCAGGGATTGTGGGTTCGAGTCCCATCTGGGGTGGTCTATTTTGAAACGTGTGTGTGTATATATATATATACTTGTCCCATAAACTTTCATAAATTCAATAAATAGGTGTACTGTGTGTAAACAAATACAAAATTGTATAAAAATGAATCATGTTTGGAAGTAGAGTTCAAACCACTAATTATTGGTTCTTATTAGATATTGAACAGTGATTTAAATTTAATAAGAATATTTATATAGTGGGTATTTCACTTAAGTTTTTTTCATTATTAGTGACAGATGTTCTTTTTCCCTTCCTTTCTTAACACTGCAGTGTTTTATTTACTGTATGTAAATTTTTACTTTATGATAACATCTTGACTTT
Organism: Ctenopoma kingsleyae; assembly: GCA_032353495.1. NCBI lineage: Eukaryota > Metazoa > Chordata > Actinopteri > Anabantiformes > Anabantidae > Ctenopoma > Ctenopoma kingsleyae. The sequence continues at coordinate 15,649,276 of JAUBNQ010000001.1, read as the reverse complement.
TTCTCTTGTTCTCTCTTGTTTATTTACAACAGATTTTCTGGTTTCTGACACAGCAGCACTGGTTTAATCAATCACTGTGACAATGTTTCATTAGGCTTTACATCCAGTAACCCTCATATCTTCCTAAGCTACTCAAGTTTCTCTAACGTAGATTTCGATGCAACACACAAATTCAGTGTTAGACAAAAAACATGCAAAAAGTTCACTTGAAATTATTCAAATGTTCAAAGACAAAAGGCAGACCTTGTGAGTTAAAACAGGATTTGCTTTTACATTTTGCTTTGCACGGTGCAATAGAAATAAATTGCCTAAACATAATTGTGTAGGACAATGCTGGAAGGTTTCAGTGACTTGCACTCAAACCTTAAACTTAAATCCAGTAACATGGTTACTGGATTTAAGTAACATTTTACTTTTAGCAGTCAAGCATGATGGGATTAACCATTTTCATGGACTCTGCTGATTATTGTGTCTAGTGATTAACAACACTTTTCAGTTGCATGAAGCTGTGTTGTAAAATGTTTGAGCCGTCATGACCCAAGAGGCAGTTGCTTGTGCCAGTGAAGGATGGTACGTCCTACAGCAACAGCTGCCTTTTTATGGCCCAAGCCTGTACGTGATGAAGGAACATTTGACATGTTGTGGTTGTAATGGTGTGGTTTGGTAGTGCAACATCTGTTTCAAGTGTCTCTCTGATCATGTTTAGCAGAAGCTCTCATACTTGTTTGTATCTAATAGTACGCTTGACACTGTAGAATCTACAGTGTAGATGGTATAGTTGATATGTTTCTATCTAGAAACACAGAGTGTGATATGAAAGAAACAATAAAGCAAAGTGATTTTAAAAAAGTAAATTTATTGATATTAAAAACCAGGCAGGCACAGCCACAGTATCTGACTGGATCCAAATACCTACAATAAGAATGACCATATACAATATAGTCACGGCATAGAGGAGCAATAAAGACTACAGGAGTGATGCGATGATGATGCTAATGGACGAGGTAAAACGTAACGTGTGAATTATGGCACATATGGGGAACAGATATACACAGTTTGTATTACACAACAAACACTGAGGCATTTGAAAATCAACTCCTGTCACAATCTCACACTAACTTACCATTTAAAAAACTACCTACTGTACGTTTGTACGACCTCCTAACCCCCTTTGTTCTGGAGGTGTTCAATGGCTCAGTCTGTACTGTTTCACTCCACTGTTTTTCATCTATTCAGATTTCGTGTTAGGTAATACTGGAGTACTGTGTTAATCATTTTTTGCCGTGCAAGCTTTTCTGTTATATCATTAACCTGTGACCTGTCATTTATTTTGCCAAGATTTCCAAAATTAGTCAGCAAGATTACATTTCATTATCTGATGTTTTCAGACAAATGTTCATGTCCTCCACTAATAAGATCTTCCATTTGGCATTGTTTCTATAAATACTCACATGTAATTATTATGTTCAATATCAGCTCTTAGCAATAATAAATATGTTCTATGTTAAGATATGCTGTACAAGTAACATAGAAATATCAACTTCATGTTTTACAACCAGTAGTCCTGTATTGAGTCAAATATTTATAAAGTCAGAAACTGTCAACAATGACTATTTTTATAGACATAGTACCACGCTGATTAACTGACTTCAGCAAAATGTGAAATATTTAAAGATTTTAAATTTCACCCTGTCATCAAAAGTTGTACAGTGCTGTGAAAAATATTTGCCTTTTGTTTTTTTCCTTCTTTTTTCTGTATATTCGTCACACTTTTGATTATCTGAATCATTTAATTGTGAAAAATATGCAAAAAATAAAAAGGAAGGAGGCAAATACTGTTTTACAGGACTGTACTTAAAACAAATAAAGTGCTCACATAATAATAATAATATTAATTCCAACTGCTTTGCTGTTTCTGATGAAAGGTGCCCTCTGGAGTTTTCTTGTAAACAAATCACTGAGGTCTAACAAACATGCTGAATGCATTTTCCTCCTCATAAAACAAAAATCCACAAAATCTGAGATTTCTATAATCATTCTCAATATATTTTAGCAACACATGCGACTTAAATCATCTTTTAAAAAGCACATCTGTTTGACTGTGATGAGTCAAAAATTCACCACAGTTGTATAAAGTTTAGCTTAGCATAGTTTTGAGCAGTATGGCAACAAAGACTTCGTGATTTCTGAAGCCTAGAATTTCTTCCCATAATGCAGCTGTGTTGGTGCTTGTGATTGTCTCAGCCTGAAACAAAAACATGTGCTCTAAGTCTGCTCGTCAATTAAAATCACCTGGAAAGTACGGAAAATTGTTCAATTCTAAGTTTCATAAACATGATAGAAGCCACAGCTCCTCTCTTGGTCTCTGAAGTGCTATGTGTTTGGTTCCCTCATCAGATGCACAGCAGTGTACCGAGTGTCCCATTTGTCTAGACTCTAGACAATGTTTTCAAACACCTCATCAAAGGCAACTATCCTGCCCAGCAGAGATGCAGCCTCTCTGTCTCTGTTTAAGTGGAGCCAAACTAGGTGTCAAGATATAAATAACAAGAGGATGAATAAGTTCACGTCACTGCAGGGAGTGTTAGTTCAGTCTAAGAGTGTGTCAGTTGTCACAGCACAGTCTCAAACGTACATAAACAGGCACATTTTCACATTTAAATAACATCATAAACATACACACACACCTTGTTACTCTCTTTTTTCCACATGCTTCCTTTGCTAAAACTCTCAGTAGTGCTGGCTCACTCTCTAAGCTCCTTAGGCTTCCTTTTCTTCTCACATGAGACTTGCAGTCAGAAAATATTTCTTTATCCCCTCATATTTCAACCTGTTTCTTTGTGTTCACTAGTCAGCACTGTTGACCTTCAGGATTTGAGGCCCATTCGAGCCATAAGCTGTTCGTAGACAGTCCAAGCCATGGCAGCCATCAGAGTGCGTCGAAGAGACCTGGGTACAGCGCCCCGAAAAAACCCGCCCAAACCGTGCTCCTGAGGGAGAGAACAGAGCAAGAGAGTTCAATATAATGTGATGGTGGAGGAGTGGCAATGTTATACCCTTCCTGTCAACAATGCAAGCACTACTTCTCACTGAAAATGACTAGTACTTGCAGCAAGACAAAATCTGTGTGCTATGATTTAACGAGCACAAACCATGTAGATGTAGCGAATAGTATCTGCCGTGCTCCAGTGGGACGGGTTGACCTGAATGTGGGTTTTCACCACGTCTGCAGGTTGTGTGACTACCGATGCCATAACACCAGCCACAACCCCACAGCTGAAGTTCACGAGCGGGGCGTAGGCCGACAAAGTCACTTCTGAGAAAAAAAACAGAGGTGATGCTCATTATCTTCAAGAACATGAGTATTGTAATGTCTCATTCATTTTTACCACTTTAATTCATGGTTTCCTCTGCATTTTTCTTGATGAATTGAAAATACACAATAACACTGGTTGAAAAGCAGTTTGTATGGCTGGATGTGTGAAAAAAATTGCTCAAGACAAATGATACAAGCACTCAAAGCCCACTTTTTCAGGTCAAAGACAACGGTACTGAACCGCACGGTATACACTGATTTCTTTCTGTAGTATGGGCTAGAAATACGTGCTTCACATTAATAATAGGGATGTCCGATATTATTGGCCTACCGATGTTATCGGCGGATATCAGCATTAAAATGTAATATCGGAAATTATCGGTATTTTTACTCTTTTAATGACACAACTTTTACATACCATGCACATATTATACATCACACTCTTCAGCTACTTCTCTCTCTCAAAATGTCAAAATATGACAAATCAGAGGTATAGTTTTTGAGATATTTTTGTTTGTTTGGCACACCTTG
>JAUBNQ010000001.1:15623859-15636065 GCA_032353495.1 Ctenopoma kingsleyae | reverse complement strand
TAAAATTAACATTTTTGTTTTATTCTATAAACTACTGACAACATAACTCCCAAATTCCAAATACAAATATTGTCATTCAGAGCATTTATTTGAAGAAAATGAGAAATGGTCATAATACCAGAAAAGGTCCAGTGTTTTCAGACCTCAAATAATGCAAAAGAGCTGTATATCTTTCCATGCAGCTGTGCAAGAGTCAAAATCATCCAGCTTCCAACATAAATATAATGCATACAACAACCAGATCACCAGGCCAAGGCTTTGAAGCTTTCTTGTTCTGGATATTAAATTACCTGCTGTGAAAAATATTAGCCAATTTCAATCTCACTGTTGCATTATTACAAAACCCTATGAGCTCTCCATGTCAAATACATCATCTACAATATATGGTAGCGTCAACGATGTAGTGAAATCATTTTGTAACGAATGGTCATCCAGTCAAGTGTCTGATTTTTTTAATTTATTTATTTTTAACATTGTTACTTTGGTACCTCATGGAAGTGCATGTTATCTGCCTCCAAGGCCTTGAGCTTCTTCTCCGTCTCCTTCGCCATGTTGACAGCGTCGTCTCTGGACAAACGCAGATCATCCAGCTCTTTCATGACGTCTTTCATTTGGGCCTGGAAAGTGAAAATGCAGACAGCAGTGCTAACGTTACACACCCATCTCTGTGTGGGGTTTTCAATCAGAGAATGTGACCATACTGGATATTTGTAATAAACATACTCAACAAGTCTGATACTTAAAGGACCTTTTTTTCCCCATGATTGAGTCATTTTAATTACAGTTATTTTGCCATTTATGATTATAGGAATAAAAAGAAAAAGTTTTAAACTGTTGATATATAGATGACCTGTTTTTACAAACGTGTCAAAACATCAGAAAACATTAATGTGCACTAAATGATTTTTCATTGATAGACTGTATTAGAATACCTATGAACTAATTTAGAACTGATGTTGGTCTTTGTTTTCATTCATACTAGTTTCCAGTTCAAACTAGTGACTCAGCAATCTGTCAATGGCTCACCGTTACCCTACTCGTGTTTGTGTCTATTTGTGTTCATGCATGACTACTCTACCTGGAGTTTTTTAAGCTGTTTGAGGGCTTCATCACGCCCTTTGCTAGCAGTATCAATTTGGGCTTCAAGTTGTGCCAGGTCCATCTCCAGCTTCTTCTTGGATGAGAGCGCCTGAGCACGCTGCCTGCGCTCATCTTCCAGCTCAGCCTCCATCTCGCGCACCTGAAGTGAAAGATTTAGTCAGTGAAATTATTATTCAGCATATTCGTGTGTGTATTCACACATTTCAGGTTCTTCTGTCTTACCTGTTTAACCAGCTGTTTCCTCTTTTCTTCACCCTGCTCGTCTCTGGCCTGCAGGTCTCTCTCAAACTGGGCCTTCATGGCCTGCATGTTCACCTCCAAACGCAGTTTGGCGTCCTCGGTGGCCTGCAGCTCATCCTCCAACTCCTCCAGCTGAACCTTCATCTCCTCCAGCTGCTGCTCGATGGCACGCTTCGTCTTCTCCAGCTCATGAACCTGTGGATGAGGGCTTGCATTGGTACACATGCAGTGCAATTTTGCCATTAATATGCTCCAGCTCCTACTATATGTGTTTACAGAATAAGCTCATAAAAGCAGTCTGTGTACCCAAAGCTGGAAAACTTAAAAATCATAATCGATTCATCCTACAGTATTATAATAAGTTATTCCAGTATGAAAATCTTTAGGAAAATCCAAACTCATTCAGACACAGCTCCTCTCATTGCAGATGTCCGTACACCACAAACTGTTTTCTCTTACACTCTTGCCAGCGTCATCCTTGGAGGAGACCAAATCTTCCATCTCAGCTTTGAGCAGCTTATTGGCTCGGTCCATCTCGTTCTTCATGTCCGTCATGACCTCCAGCTCACGAGCCAGTGTCAGGGCTCGTGTTTCCTTCTCCCTGGCCTCAGCTTCAGCCTTGTCACGTGCCTCAGCATACTGTGTAGAAATAGTTTTTTCCTCGGCCAGCATCTAGGGAAAGGAGAGATGACGAAGGGCAGTGAGGCTACATCTTCATGTTCAACAATAGGATGGTACAGGAAATAACCAGTGTCCTCTGACATTTACTGATGTGGATAAAAGCTGAAAGTTATCAACTTGTTAAAAAGAAAACAAAAACAAAAACAGTCATTTAGAGTTTTATGCATCTTTGGACACAACAAAAACTGTTGACATGATACCTGGTCAAACTTCTTCTGCTTCTTCTCCAGGTTGGAGACGTTCTGCCTCAGGTGATCCTGGTCCACCAAGAGGTCATCCAGCTCCTGCTGTAAACGAGTTTTTGTCTTTTCCAGTTTGTCGTAGGCTGTGTTCTTCTCCTCCAGCTGCTGCATTAGGTTGTCCACCTTTTGCTGAATTCGTCTGCGGCCTTCCTCTGCACCCTCCAGGGACGAGGTCTCCTGTTCCAGCTTCTTCTTTAGCTCTGCCAGCTGAACACAAGAGAAAAGTGTGGGAATCAGATGGAGAAAAATGAAATTCGGCAGGTTCAGTGCCATTGTTCGTTTTCTTGAATGAATCAAGAATACACTGCAGTAGTCTGAGGTTCTATAGATATCCAAAGACAAGGACTTTAAGAGTGGCGCTGACCTGGGTCTGCAGCGTGGAGACCTGCTTCTCCATGTTCTTCTTGCTCTCTTCCTCTTCCTCCAGCGTCTCACGCAGGCTGGTCTTCTCATCCTCCAGTTGCTTCAGCCGGGTGGAGATGGCGAGCTTCTGACGAGTCTCCTCTTGGAGAAGACCCTGGTGTTACGAGAAGAAACAGCTTGAGAACAATATATTATTTAAACTCTTTGAATTCGCTAGCTGTCGACAGTTTGTGTTTGCAGCACTGCTATGAAAAGATGTGCAGAAATAATCAGTTGATGATGTTGATTGATCAATTTTTGTTGTTCATGGTTCCTATTTGGATTTATTGTATTTATTTATTCCCTAAAAAGTATATACCCAGATGTGACTGAGTTATTACCCTGAAATGAATAATAGGACAAGCATAGCTAAAATCAGGCACTAAGGGCTAATGCATATAAGCCCTGCATGACAGACAACGTGTTGCTTTCACATTTATAGTATTGGTCTTTAATCATTTAAAACATCCACACACCCACATGTTAGTGTTTGTACCTGTGTATCCTGCAGCTGAGACTCTAAAGAAGAAACGTCCTTGCTGTATTTGATGTTCTTGCCCTCTGCTTGACTCAGGAGGCTGTTTATATTGTCTAGCTCCAACTGCACACCAGATAGGAAAAAAAAGCAATGAACACACACTTCACCCACACAGAAATCTTGTCACAAACATCTCTATTGTAAAACACACTTCTTCTTTAACTCCGTAAGCATTCATCCTGTAAACCACTTTTCAGAGACCACTCCCTCAATACCTGCATCTTGGTCATCTTGTCTGACAGCTCATGCTTCTGTCGTTCAGCTTCTCCATGTTTGACCTGCAGTTCTTGGAGCTGGGCTTCAGCCTTCTTGCGACGCTGTTCAGAATCTCCTTTGCCCTGTGTCAGAGTCTTCAGCTCAATCTGCAGGTCTTTCAGCTCACTCTCCAAGGCCTGCTTGGCTTTCTCCACAGACACCTTGTTCTGCAGGAGAGGCACACAGGAGACATGTTACTCGTGGTTTACTGGTGTTTGTTAAACACTGGCGTCTTTCTCTTCTGACCATCTCATTCATTACCTTCTTGGCCTGTTCCAGCTGTTCGTTGAGGTCTTCAAACGCCTGATTGTGTTTTTGTCTCATTTCAGCCATCTGCTGCTCATGGCCCTTGGCCTCTTCCTCCAGTGTCTTCTTCAAATGGACGACCTCTGTCTCACGCTTTGTTCTGAATGTGAAAAAAAGAATGATGGAAAATGAAAATCATATTGAGCTGTAAAGTGATTTCAATGTAGGACTTTCCTGTTACACTTCTGTGGTGAGATACAAGTGAAAAGGCATCAAACACGTTGGGATTCAGAGTTTCTCCATGTCTGGAGATCCCCTTGACTCCTACCTCAGCTCCTGTTGTGCTGCAGTAGAGCCCATACTGTCTTCCAGCTCAGTCTTGAGGGCCTCCAGTTCCTCCATCTGGTCTCTGCGTACTTTCTCAGCTTTGGTGCGCGCCTGCTTCTCCAGCTCCAGATCTTCCTGCAGCTCAGAGATATGGGCCTCCAGCTCCCGGATCTTCTTCTGGGCAGAGTTCTTGGCTGCAGCCTCTTCCTCAATTCTGGAAGTGAGGAAGGGGAGAGGAGGAGTAGCATCAACAGAAACGTAATCTGTGTCAGAATTCTTTCAACGTCATTTTGGTTGCTTTTAAATCCACCCTTTATATTCTGCAATTTAAACACTGAATATAACCTGGACAGTGCAGCAAGGAGTTCCTCCTCTTTCCTGGCGAGCTGAGCTTTGAGTTCAGCGATCTGTGCCTGCAGATCTGCAATCTGGTCATGGAGCTCAGTGGAGTCTCCCTCCAGTTTACGACGGTTCTTTTCCAACTCCTGACGCACTTTCTCCTCTTTTCTTAGACGATCTGTTCGTGACACAGAAACCCAGAAAATGATTGTGTGGGTCGGACTAAACACTCGTATGGGCTTATAAGGACATGTCACCATAGAATATGAAATGCATTTTAAAAACTTAAACATTAACTAATGTTAATGTTAACAGCTGATACTTGCCCTCCAAATCTGTGATCATGGCTTCATGTTTATTCTTAAGTTTCTGCAAACTTTTAGACTTCTCTTCCTCCTCAGTCAAGTTGGTGGTAAACTCTGAAATCCTCTCCTCCAGCAGTTTCTTTTCCTAAGGTTTAAAAAAAAAAAAAGAAAGATTCTTGTCCCAGTTGTAATTGTTTTGCCTGCCCTGCACATTTTTTCATGGTACAGTCGTGTCAATAAATCAGTGAAGACCATAATTAACATGTTGTATGAGACCTTGTTGAGCTTGCCGTTCTGGTCGTCCAGCACCATGATGTCCTCCTCTAGTTTCTTCAGCTTGACGTCCATGGTGACCTTCTCCATCTGAAGCTTCTGTCTGGCTGCTTCCTCTTCATCCAGCTGCTGCTCCAAATCCTGCATCAACAAAACAATTTGCTGTTAATGAATCTAACTCTCACTGTATCCCACCCCTCCCCCACCACCGTCACATATGACACAGGACTTTACTGACCGTGATGTTCTGCTGCATCTTCTTCCTCTCTGTCTGCATCTGGACGACCCTCTCCTCCTCCTCCTCCAGGCGAGACTCCAGGTCGTGCAGGATCTCCTCCAGCTCCTGCTTCTTGGTAGCCAAACGAGCTCTCTCCTCCTCAGCCTCAGCACACAGCTCAGTTTCTGCATGAAGCTGCTCTTGAAGAGCCAGTTTCTCAGTGTTCAGCTAGAAGAGGGGAGTCAAAGCAACATCTCAGAACTGTGTCATTTACAAGTAAGACACATCATATTTTTATGAATTAATTCCACATGTGCCAGACATGACTGCAGTCATAGTCACACTGTCAGATCACAGATCAGTTCATAGACTAATCTCACTCCACTGTTACAGAGACATCTACCTGTTGATGTTTGGCTTCATATTCTTTGAACTGCTCCTCAGCCTGCTGCTGTTTCTCCTTCAACTTCACGAGCTCCTCTTCTAGGACCCCAATCTCCTCATCCTGCCGAGTCACTTGCAGCAGAGGTTTCACCTAGAAGAACAAAATTATAATTCACTCAACATTACTATAACAGAGGGCATTTGGACAGGACACTGGATTAAAAAAAAAAGAAAAGATATTTATTTTTCTTCACCCGAAGACTCAATTTGACATGACACAGCAGAAAACATCTGTTGTTGCAGCTGGCTTCAGAATAAAATGAAGAAAACTCCATAATTTATTTATCACATATACAAACCATCATTAATCTCTTACCTTGGTGAAAAGCCTCCACCAATGCCAGTTTCTGAGTTTGAGATAAGCTGCACAGTTCCTCTGGATAACTTTCATGGCTGTCAGCTGCTGCTGTCGCTTAGCAAAGGCTCTGGAGTAAAATTACATATATTACTCACAATTAACAAACATGTTTCCATTGAACAATACAAATATTTTAGTGGATTGTCTGTTTTGAGTTTTCATACTTGCGGGCCACATGTCCTCTGCACAGGGCCTGGAAGTTAATAATCACATCAGTGATCTTCATGTCTCTCTCCTCCTCCAGGTGGGCCAGGACTCCAGCTCTGAAGAACACTTTACTTTGACCAATGCGGAACAGATTGGGGTCTAGCTCCAAAGCTTTGATCTGACACAAAGAGAAGTGACTTAGTAAAAAGTCCTGACACTTGAAACAGGGGCGAGATGAGTCATATTTTACTCTTCTGATCCACTGGTTACTTCTAAAGTAGATTAACTGCTCTCACCATGAGCACACACGCTTGCTTGCCGTCCATGAAGCCTTTAGGAATAGCGTTTGGAGTGAGGATTTCATACCTGACAGACAGAAAGAAATTACTCAATTAGCTTTAAATGTAGATTATGGAAGATAGTTGTTTTTAGATTAATATAAAAGAAATTGTTAAGGTTTTTAACTTACTTATATATATATATATATACACACACTGTAGCTATAATCATTTTCTGTGTGGTGGTTAAGTCAGTACTCTGTGAGTGATTACTGTTTGTTTTTTTTTTGTCCCATTTGTCTTATATGAGACATGATGTTTAGACCGGGACACGTATACAGTGCTTCAGATGTGAATGTGTCAATTTGAAGTAGTCAGAAAACCCTCTGAGGTGAGGATTTTTAAAAAAAAGGCGTAAAGTGCAAATCTGTTGTCATTTGTCACCTCTGTCTGAACTCCTGGAAGACGATGCGGTTGGGGAAGCCCTGTCTGCAGATGCGAATCCCCTCAAGGACTCCATTACACCTGAGCTGGTCCAGAACCAGGTGAGCATCCAGTTTACCAGCCTGAAGAAGGAAACAAAGACTACAGTTACAGACCTGTGCTCAGTTTTCTTTCTCCTGAATGAGTTGGAGTTATTCTCTTGGTGGGTTTCTACATGTAAAAATAATAAATTAAATTTTGTCTCAATGACTGAAAGAGCCGAAATCCACCCACAACTAAAGGCCCATAAATATACCACTTTCCTTCTGTTTCTTTTTCAATTTTATACAGCCATGCATGCACATCAGTAGTTATGTTTAATGTAGTTTAAACCACAGTCCTGTATCAATTTCTGCAACAGCAGCAATAGTGAGGGACATCCTTTGTTCTGTACCTTCTTCTCGTGGTTGGGGATGATGCAGCGGACAAAGTTAGGGTTGGTGTTCCTGAGCGTGGTCATGAGATTAGTCAGCTGCTCCTTGTACAGCTGGCCCACAGTGCGGAACATGCCCTTCCGTGTTTTGAATGCTCCGTGCGTGGAATCTGCCATCCCTGCAACCTTATCCAGGCCAACAATACGGTCCACTGTGAGAATACAAGGAAAAAATTCTGTCCGTTAGGCGATTTATTGGTTAATTTAACCATTTACATTTTCCGAGGGTTAAATTAATTAAAATTTTATTTAAATTCACCCAGGCACCAGTGAAACACTTTACAGAAAACAAACACTTTCTTTTGCAGGGAAATATTCTCAAAGAGCTTAGAGTAGTAAACTATTTTGGAATTACACTTACTGTCTCTCCACAGTTCAGCTGTAAATCTGTCTGTAGACTGGTTGAGCAACGAGGCGACGCACTCATTCAGAGGGTCCATGTTTTTCATCAGCCACTCGTTTGCTTTATAGTCCACCTGCACCAGAGGAAAGTTACATACCAAATGAACTGAAAGGTGTTGATATGCAAGTATTTCTACTTTATGCTACAGTAGTTTGCAATAACACTCCACTATATATGAGAGGAAAACAATGTAGATTTCACTAGTTCAAATGCTGATTAACCTAATTTGTAGTTAGAAATTGGCTCCCTCTGCATCATCAAATACTATGCCAATGTTAATGCAGCAATTGAAGTTCTCCACTAGATAATTTTAAGAACACCTTGTGATAATAAGCTAAGTTTTTATATTTACATGGTTTAACTATTCTGTCCTGGAGCTCCTTCATCATCTTACTGTTTACTTATTTTGTCAAAAGGGGAAAAACAAGAACTTTTTTTTCCCCCAGCCATTCGCTTTGTCTGTTTTTCTTTAGATAGAGTGATGTGTGTGTCTGTCAGTGTAAACGTTAAATATGTTAAAATCCAAATAAAGTTATTTTGAAATGAACAATTTTTAGCATCATAAATAAAGTTACAGTGACCTTTCCAGCGTAGTGGAAGATGCAGAAATCAGCATCGTCCTTGAGTTTCTTGGGTTTCTGGAACTTGGGGTGCGTTCCCTGCTCCTGAACCACTTTATCCACAAAGGTCTTGTCTGTGGCTTTGGGGAACCAGCACTCTTCATCCAGGAGAGCCAAGATGCCTGGTGGACCAGCCTGTGATGGAGGGTGGAAGAAAAAAATAAATAAAACAAATACAACCTGCAGTTCAACAAAGGTTTTACTACAGGTCACATTACTACATGTTACTACAGGTCAGTTCCTGTTAATGAGTAATGACTTCTTACCGGTCTCTCAATGAGGTCGATGCAGGGCTGCAGGTCGAGGCCGAAGTCAATGAAGCTCCACTCGATGCCCTCCCTCTGGTACTCCTCCTGCTCCAGGACGAACATGGTGTGGTTGAAGAGCTGCTGCAGCTTCTCATTCGTGTAGTTGATACACAGCTGCTCAAATGAGTTCAACTGTGGTAGAGAATACAAGAAACAATCAGGCGAGGACAGAGATTTAATCAGTTCTGATCCTTCAGCTTTTTAAATGTGAATATTTTTGCTTTTCTTTGTTTTCCCATGTCAGAAAACCGATTATATTTAGGTTCATATCCAACATGCAATTTTTATGTGTCAACTTTTAAAGTATAAAAATTATTATTTTATTATTATAATTATGTGTTTTGTAGACAGCAGACAGTTATGCCATACATCTTATAGGCACAGAATAATATTACATTATGGATAATTAGGACGAGAAAATTATAGATTATAAAAATATATAAAAATATGATCTGGGAGGACACTTGCAGGTGCCACCTGCAACATTTAGAAGTTACATTCCCTCCTCTCCACCAAGGGACCAAGGGACTCCTGCCGTTTGCAGGTTCCTCCTTTGCTGACACAAGCACACAGAGTAGCTGAGCTGATACACACTTCACCTCAAAGATCTCAAATCCAGCGATGTCCAAGATGCCAATGAAGGAGGCTCCCTGCCTCTTCGTCTTGTCCAGAGCTTTATTGATTCTCAACACCAGCCAGCGGAACATCCTCTCATAAGAAGCTTTGGCCAGAGCCTCAACAGCAAACTCTGCCTGCTCCTGGGTCTGGGCCTTCTGGACATAGTCCCTGCCAACCTGGAAAACAAATCCTCTAATGATATCCACTCAGAGAAAATAGAAATTTGAATCAGATTATAAGATACAGTGTAGCACTGACTTTAAAGAAAAGTTTATGTACTGATTTGCTATGCAGACCTTGATTCTGGGGGACAGGATGGCTCGTGTGAAGTCAGTTACGTTGATGCCCAGCAGGTGACACACTTTCTGGGCAGCTGGGGGGAAAACATGGGTGAAGGTGAATGTAGGATGAAATTCAAGTAAGCGCAGTGAGACAGAGCATGTGTAGAGGAAAAAATAATGATCAGTGAGTTTTGGTGTAAACGTAGGTACCGGTGTTGTCGGGCAGCGAAGCCTGGTCAGTGTTACGCTCCTTCTTGAAGCTCATGTTCCCCAGCTGCAGCACAGCCGACACCACCTTGAGCAGACCTGATGAACAAACAGGAGACATCAGTTGCTGAGGAAATGATCTCATGGATTCTGAGACATTTAAAAATGCACGTCCTTAAAAAGTGGTACATTAACAAAATACATTCACTCATATTCTTTTAAATTCAGGAATGAATAGTTCCAGCATCTCAAATGTGAGAATTTAATATTTTCTTTTTTTTTAGATTTAAGTAACTGAATTTGTTTTGGTCCAACTGATCATATTGAGTTTTGGACGACTTGTCGATATTTTACAGTAGAAATATTATAATTGCCATTTCAGGTAAATCTATAACAATCTTCACATGCACAAGAAACAAAAAAAAAAAAAAAAAAGTCACATTTGCATAGTATTATTAGAGGCTTAAATTCTAAAGAGGACCTTTAATTGATGATGGAAAAATGATTTACTAACAGCCCGTTAAACTAGTTAAAAAATAAGATGACAGCTACCAGTTGTTTCCTCCTCCGGGATGCTCATGATCTGAAAGGCGTCCATGGTCTCAGTGAACAAGTCCTTGTCCTTCTGTCCAGGAATCGTCACGTTTCCATTGGACAGGAAACGGTACTTGCTGTAATCCTCCAGGCACAATTCAGCTAGAAGGTTGTTAGATAATTGTAAGAGAAGTGCTGCATTTCAGCCACTTATTAACAAAACTGATAAACAAGAACCTCAATGAGCCTGCAGAAGTTATGCTCCGTGTTACACTTCATGTAACCTCGTTTGATAGATTCACATTAAAATAAAGTTTCTCACAGCGCAGCTTTTCCCCTGCTCCTGTCAGCATGTAGTAGAAGATGTGGAAGCTCCTCTCCTCTTTAGCTTGTCTGATAGCACGAGACTTCTCCAGCAGGTCTGACAACATTTCAGTCAAGGACAAAAGTGCAAAAGTAACCGCAGCAGAACAGCAATTTCAAATTTCTTTGGCAATATTCACCACCAAGCACAACTAAAACCTTTTTTTTTTCCACCGTGTCAAAAACGATTTTAACAATTCAGTTCATCTCATGCTGCCATATTGTGTCTTTGAACAAATCTGCGGAGTTAAACTACTACAAACTGACAGCAGAGCTGAAGTATTACAGTCGATATGGACCGTTTTGTTATTGGTTGGTGAAGCTCAGTTTTGTTCTCCATAAAGCATGACTGAGAATGTCAGGCGCATGTTTAAAAGGATGCAAGTTTCAATGTTCGCTCCAACGATGTATCCATTGACATCAAAGTTGATCCTGATAAATTTCCCCTAAAAGAAAAAACAAAACATTTTGACATGCAGGACAAAAACTTATTGATTTACAGCTGCAGAAAACACACCTAAAAATTGTTTCTCAATCAGTGAATGTTGAAATCATATTGAACATGTCTATATTTGTGTTGTTCCTCTGTGCTCGTCTCACTGGTTTACAGTGAACAGGGTGAGGTGGTCCTCTTTTATTCTGGCTACACCTTACTGGACAAGAATTTTATTTTATTTAGAACAGATGTGAAATAAACGTTTTTGGGGAAGTTCTTACAAATCGTGATGAGTTGTCATTCTTGACTGTCTTTGCGTTGCCAAAGGCCTCCAGGATGGGGTTTGCCTGCAGCAGCTGTTTCTCCAGTTCTCCCTAACAGAGAGGAAACCTTATCAGAGAAAACTATAGACTCCAATAAATCTTTATCATGACTCGTGGCTGGACATTGGTCAAGCAAATGCAACATTAAAGCATGCATGTTCCTGTAGGTCTGCACATTTTTCATTGATGAATACACATACACACACACACACAGGATGGGTGCAATGACTCATTCAGCTGAATTAAACAATCAGGCTGCAGATTGAAAAGAATTACTTCAGGGGATGTTATCATTGCTCAATCAACCCCACACATACAAGCAAAAACTGAGTTCTACTCATTCCAGCACACATTCTCACAACAAGCCCACTCAAGCACCAAAACCCTGTAAAAGCAGCCCTGTCCATGCAGGTACAAACAAGAAAACACAAGGAGCAGGTTAGAGAGACCCCTCATAGGGAAAAGCAGGAAAACCACCCCAAACAAGCCAAACTGATAAAACCCATCAGTTTTATTTTAGGAAACATGTTTTCTAAATCAAAACATATCATTCATATCTAAACATTATGTGTGATACGTATTTTGGGAGATTTTGGGACATCCACTCACATGTTTTTATGCAGAGATTTAATGAGCAGATATTCAGCACATACCTGCACACTATAGGTGAAGCCAGAAGCTAGTTAGCTTAGCATAACAACTACAACAGCCAGCAGAGTTGTATGTGTGAGCCCATTTATTATATTTGGATTTGTTACTCTGGACAGATCCAGCTAAGCTAACAGGCCGCAGCTTCATATTTAG
>JAUBNQ010000001.1:15529692-15567837 GCA_032353495.1 Ctenopoma kingsleyae | reverse complement strand
TGTATACACAACCTGCAGGAACATGTTCACCTCAACATTAGTGTTAATGTGAAACATTACTCATAACTCTGGACATCAACATCTTTTAATAATGTTGGTTGTGTTTGGCACAATACACGTCAGCAATGAATCAGAGATCTGTAACTGTTGGCATAAAAATGAAACTTAGTGATACTAAATGACATTTACTGTACGTTTTGTATCGGACTAGTGGGAAGTGAATAGATGCCGTTCACTTACTGACCAGCCTGGTAGTTGTCTAAAGAGATACAATATTTGTGAATTTAATTTAATTTCTGTCAAATTTACCAGATATGTCAACAGCTGTTATCTAGGTTAGAGCAGTCCTGCGTAAAATAAACAAGCAGCTGTTTTCATTTTAATATTAACCTGTTACATCATTTGATGGAAGATTAATCTTCCCAAATTCCCATATTTAATATTGTTGAAAGCACTCAGCTTTACAGAGACTTACACAAAGATACAGACAATGACTTTAAAGGTTTGGCTAATGACATACGGTACATGTGCATGACAGCAACATTTTCCTTGAGACAGCAGATAAAACAGATAAATTCACAAGAAAAAGGGTGTGTTAAGCTGTTGAACTGGGTTGAAAGCAGATGAGGTTAGGGTTATATGTTTGGGGGAGGGGAGGGGGTTGAATAACGTTATATAAAGCATTTAGGGATAATGGAAAGGTCTAGTCCTGATTGAGTAACCACAGCTTAATGTAAGCATTTCAATCCAATCTCTAATTATATCGCCAAATGTAATTTTACAGCCTACACTTAGTTAATTGTCCACTGGGAGTCCACTCTCATTAAAGCTTCCAAAATAAGCAGTGATATGTAAATAGTGCTGGCAGGAAAACACTCTGTCAGCCTCTGTCCCTCTTCACATGTAACAGTTTACATACAAATTAAAAATTCTCACACTTTACACTGACACTACACAGACAAATACTCCTTACATAAGACGTTCACCTTGCTGGATAGTGGATGTATATACAGGAGGTGGGTGTATAATTAGGTTGAAAATCTATGACCTCATCCTGCTGCCAGTTGTTTCTATGACAGCCCTGCCTCCAGGTAATACACCAGGAAACACCTGTTTGTCCAACACTCCCTCTGCGTTCAGACTTGCCAACATTTAAATATCTAGGAGCTGGATGAAAGCTGGACGTCACACTAATTGAGAGATGAGGTACAGGTGTAGGCAAAGGTACACAGTTTGTGTGTTCCTGCTTCACATTTATTTACACTGCAGGCTGGTGGGCGTACACATGAGGAAACCATAAACCAGCACTTTGTTTCATCTGCAAACATGCACCATTCAAAGAAGCCTGTTTCTGCAGCACCGCCTCAGCCTGGAAAAGCCTGCTAACAAAACTTGTACCTGACAAGACGTTAACTCTGGACAGTTGTTCCTTACAAAACAGGAAGCAGTGTTGCTTTTATTATCAGCTTAAGGGGAAGTTTACAACTCTAGGTCTCTTTATAGATCTGAAATTCATGAGTTTTAAATTTAAGGGAAAAAAATAGGAATTTGAAAGAATGAGCTTTTCAGACTCTAGGCTGCTCGAGGCTGTATTATATGTGCCAGGTTTCACCAAGAGAAGGAATTTTGTACAATGTTAAATCAATGCTTTCAATACCTTCTTTAGTCTGACAAACTTCATTAAATCATTATAATATTTAATTTAAAATTCTACAGTGCACAGGTATTAAAGTATCCACTGATGTAGCTTTGCACGCTTAACATTATCATGCGCAGTGTCATCTCATTTAGAAACTCAAACGCTATCTTATCTTTTTATTTAACATTTTTTATTTAACCATGATCACTACTCGATGTAGAACTCAATATAGCCTGACAAAGAAAGTACTTCAGCACTCAATTTCAATTTAAAATTACAATAAAACTTTAATTAAAGCTTAAATTTATTTATTTTTGTTCTTCCCTGGCAAAAAAAACTTGTCATATCCAGTGTTTATACACCAATGTAAACCAACTGCACCTCCACCCGGCTACCACAGTCAGAGTTTCAGCCCGAGACCAACGTTCATCAGAGTAACTTGATCTCCAACTCCTCCTAATGAAAGGGGTTGTTTGTGGGGAAACTTTAATAACTCCCAAAGCCTATTTATATCTTACATAAGTCACACCCTCTGTGTATGACACACACACAAACCCTTATAACCCTTAAAGATCTTATCAAAATCACGCTAACAAATATTTTCTTACTTGAATCAGTCAAAACACGTTTTTACACAAAACACGTTTCAAATTTGTTTACTCAAGCAATTTTATATATACACGAATATATATGAAAATGATAAGTTTTAAGTTGTAGATGGTTATCTGACAGTCTGACAGCACCAAACAACCAACAGTCTTTATATACAGTATATTCACAAACCAGGTTTGTGCATAACAGGAAAAAAACTACTCAGCAAAACTATTCATTAAGTTACCATGTTCAGTCTGCAAGTGTTTCGTCTATTTGGCTGTTGGCTGCTACAACATCACATAAAAACAAACGTCCTTCTAATTATGCCCAGCAGAGAACAGCCTCTGAGGTCCAACCATACCCGACCAAGAAAACAAGAGGGAGGGCTGTTGAAGGAGATGAGAGAGGTGGAGGGGGAGGAGGAGGAGGAGGAAAAGGAATGGGAGAGGGAGGGCGGCAGCTGGTGGGCAGCCTGGACAGGAGGGAGAGATAGTGGGAGAGAGCAGAAGAAAGAGGAGGGGGGGCAAGATAACAGAAGAGCAACTTGGTAGATCACTTTACAGTCATTACTGTTGCTGGTCCACAACCTTTTATAACAGGGTGATTGTTTGGGAGAGGCCTTTGACTTGGTACACCACCCCCCCTTCAGAGAGTTTTAATACGATGTGGTTTTCTAGGTGCAATTGTCCAGTTTCTCCTGGTAAATACACGTGAACCATCTAACCCACTTCTCTGGTTTGGAGCATTTTCCCCAGCTGGTAACCCCTTTTTATGTTCAAAACAGCCTCTGTATGTCCCAAAAAAGGTTATTCAGTGAAACATCTTCAATGAACTGAAACAACTCCAGTTGCCACTGAATAACCTTTTTTGGGATAACCGTGACCTGGATGACTGAGAATCTTCACAGACATTTAGCCTCTGTATGCTTCTCTCTCAGCTTATCAGCATGAATACAAGTACTACTGTCTCATTCATTTATAAAAAAAACAATACTTTAGGAGTATCATGTAAAACCCTGATAGCAGAGCTCCTACTAAGACAGTCAAGTTTCTGGCTGCACTGTGAGATCTAGTCACATCCAAGTTGAGGCCACGTCCTAACACCAGACATGCCACATGGTTAGACCACAGAATTTCTAAGACTAACAGACAATTTTTAAGAATCCCAGAATACAGCACTGGGAAACTCCATCATCAGTCTGTTGTCTTTTTTATGAACAGTCACAAGACTGTAGAACATAATTTAACAATAGTTTTTTTTGTCTAAGACCACATGTTAAATCAAATGTGCTCAGTCCACCAGGGTCTTTCTGTGGTAAACTGAGGCTGGTTTTATCTGGAACACAGGCTTGGAATATCATTTAAAAACTATGTTTGTCTTTCACCATCATGCAGGGGAAGGAAAAAGAAGAAGAAGAAAATAAGAGATTAGAAATTAGGGTTTATTATTATTATATTTTTAAAGATCATTTTTAGCCTTTACCGACAGCTTGACAGTGAGAGAGACAGACAGGAAACATGGGGTGAAGAGAGGGAGAGACATGCAACAAAGGTCCCCGGCCCAGGATGCGACCCAGCGCCATTGCGCTTTCATGGCATGTGCACGAACCTCTAGGCTACCAGTGCACGCCTAGGGTTTATTATTTGTTAAATCAATAAAGTAATACAAAGTAATGAAACTTAACAACCCAAATGCAGAATATGAGTGACCAATTATCCAGGTCATATAAAATAGTTAAATTAACCATCTTTAAGTTTAATATGTAGGAAACACCCTGACTTCCAAATGAGGCTCACACATTTCCTATGCTTTCTACTTTATCCCATTATAATGTCTGATGTTGCTTTGTTCACTAACTGTTTACCAGCTAACCCCCTGCTGAGGGGGAACTCGCCATGCTTGAATCAACATAATGTTTGCAAAAGGATGAGCAATTATAAAGGGTGGTCACGTGGGGGGGTGGTCAGAAATGAAAACCTAGATTTAAGCTACAGTATGAGGAGGAAAAAGTCCCAGCCAAGTGCTGAACATAATGTTCATCAACACTCTATCAAAGCAATAACAATGAAATATAACAGCACATACTTAACACTAAATCCTTATCATAACATACTGTTTCCTGACTCTTTTTCTCCAGTAAACCCGCCACCACAGCTCTAATATTGCATCAGCTTCTATTTCCTCAAATATCTTGTCCTATTAGGGGAAGAGTGCAATTCCCCAAAGTGAAAACCCCTCCCACAGATTACGGCGTAATGCTCTTTGTTGATTTAGTTCTGCTAAAAAACATCTTTGACCTTTTGATGGAAGAACCAAAAGTGTGTGACAGTTTGTCGGGCAGACTAAACAATTTTGTTTATTTACTGGTCAAGTTGCGAGGATCTCAATAAGAGCATCAAATGAGTTCTATAAGCATAAATCCCCTAATCTTTCTGCTGCAAATCACAACTAGCAACAATAAATTCTTCATCCTGTCTGACTTTCTAGTAAAATAACACTGTAACTTGGCTTTAAATGGCTCTTTCTGTATTTTCCAACACACATTTTAAGATATCAATTTATACAGCAACAAAGATAGTTAACCTAGCTGAGTGGCTGTTTAAACAGCACAGCAGCAGCACTGGCCAGTGAGGATGGGATCGATGTATGTGGCCTCAGGGGTCCACGCTGCCATAATGAGTAGGAGTCAAGGGTCAAGGTATGTCAGAGTGCACGGCTGTTGGTGTTGACAGGTCAACCAAAAAGTAAGGTATTACTGTTGTTATATAAAGAAAATTCAAATAATTAAAAAAGGGCGTGATATCGAATTTGTCCTGATGCAGTCATCTAGTATCCTGCCTCACAGGATGAAAAAAGAACTGAGCAGAAAAATATCTGCTACGTTTATGTTTTGAGTGAGAGATCCACCCTGACCTACATGCTCCCTTACGTCCTCCTGAGCACTCCCACAGAAAGCTGGTGGGGTTCACTGTTCGACGGTGACAGGTGATTTTGTGAGGAAAGTGTTGCTGCCCTGTGTGTGCATGTGTGTGCATGCGTGTGCATGTGTGTATCTGGGGAGGAAGAGGAGTCCATGTGACACTGGAATGCATGGGTACATCGCTATGAGGTCATGAGAATTATGGGATGTTTGCACAGAAGGAAGAGGAGATGAGAAAGACACATAAAAAAACAGGGCAAACTCCATGGAAAGATACACCAGCCTGTAACAGCTGCTGGGGCGCATAAAAATTACGAAGCACAAACGTAGTATCGAAGCTACGCAGTTACATGGAGAAACAAAAAGCTCACAAACCGCTCGACCCGATATAAAACAACATGAACAACACTACCCACATGGGATATATAGGGCTTTACCATGCAGCCTAAAGGTGGGCAGCTGAATGGGTGGGTTGGTTGGTGAGGGTGTGGTCACTAACATGCTACAGCCAGGAAGAGGAAAATGAACTCACAGTGAACTGAATGTGATCTGCGCCTCCAGTGCCGGACAATACAACCCATTGTCCTGCTTCGACTGTAGAGCCGCATCATCAGCACAATGCCCTTTAGACCTCCCCTTCTCTCTACCCTCAATCATCTACCCTCAGGCCCTCACAAAGCCTTACCACATCTAAACTGTTCTTATCAGGGTAACAAAGATCCTGCTAGAGTAATGCATTTCAAACTACACAGCAAATCAGCAGTGCTGCACAACTGCAGTTCTCTCACAAGGAAAAGTGTCACGGGAAAAAGGTCAGTGTCCAACTTACAAATGTCATGTTCTTGTTGTGTATGACGGCTTGGATTTTCTGCCACTAGGCATGGCATTACATGCTAAATTGGTGGAGCACGCTTAAAAATGTGTAAACTCAAACCCACTTTAGAATTACGTTCCCCTTGAGCAAGCTCACTTCTACAGCTGCAGCATAAAAAATTATCTAACTAACCTTATGTTGAGTGTGGATGTGAAAATACATCAACTGCTTCCGTCTCCACACACAAATGAACTGAGAATACAAAAAAGAAGGAAATAAGAAACTGAAACTATCAAGCTGCAACTAAAGACAATTTCTGTCATTGATTAAACTGCTGATCTTTTTGTCAATCAGACTATAAAATGCCAGAAAACTGTGAAAAATGCGTATCATTGCTAGATAAACATTTTTAGGGGGGGAAAGATAATATCATGAAATGTCTTGTTTCGTCACAGCAGCAGTTCAAAACCCCAAATATTCAATTTACTATAACATGAGAAGATGCAAAGTAGCCATCATCCTAGTTCAGAAACTGGACTTGTCAAATGTTTTGCATTTTTGTTTGAAGAATGACTGAGTGTTGCAGCTCTACAGACTAGTCAAATTCAGCTTCCTCCATAATACTTCAATTTCAACCATGCACTTCAGATGATTTCTGATTTATATAAGTTATGTTTTTGTGATGTTCATTGGTTGGACAGATAAACCTAAACCTGACACAAACATATGACGTGATATCAGCACTGGGTTGTCCCTTGGTAAGTACTCTGGAAAAGGATCACTGACTGGCTAACTGGGACACCATATGGAGACACTGAATAGAACCATCATAGAACAGTAGACCAGTCACGCTCGCTTTCACAGCATGAGGGAAATGAAAGGATGTCTATCTTGAATATATTCTGTCACAAAACTGTCAGTTCAGTTGTTCACTGCAGTACTTACACTTCTCTGTATGATCAGCAGCTTTAAGAATTCTTCTATAAGGGTTATTTATTATTTGTTTGAGTCAGGCGGAGCAAAGCACACAGCCAGCCAAGTCAATATGATTTTATGATCACATGTTACACCTTTAAATAAAGCATTATTCATATGAGGCTGTATCACATGAAGTGGAGTACAGAGTCCTGTTAGCCTACATTCTTTTTATTACACTGAGATACCTGACAGAAACATCATTGATATATCATATTAGCTCTCTTTCCAAGTATCTAGTTGCTCAACTGTTCTTGATGCATCATTGCGAATTCTGTCTGCTTACATGACCACAGGGCAGCGCTGAGAAAGTCCTACTGTGTGTGCATAGCTGTCTCCTTACGTCATGGTAAGGCTTATGGGAAGTAGCTGTATGCATTCCCTGGAGTGTCTGACTCTGTATGTGTATGTCAGTCAGTTGTTAGAGCTGCGCCTTTGTGAACATGAACAAATGTCACAGTTATGTTGTTTTTTACCCTCCACATGTGTGAAACATTTCACATGTGCAAGAACCACAGCTGATTCCTGCACATATTGGACAGTGTAGTGAAATTACCCCCCATCTCTCCCACCTCGCTCCTTCTAACCTTTATGAGGAAGAGTGACGCAGTTTGGTTCAGCCTCTATCGGGGCTGTTAAATATCATCTTCCTGTGGGGCCAAACAAATGTCTCGCCATGGGAAGGGCGTAGCGCTTCACCGTCTGCTTGAGATCTACAGAAATGGAAGCTTAAAGGGAAAATCCACTGATTTCACACATCAAATTCTATTTTTCAGCTCTCAGGGAATTCTACTGCATATGTGAAAAAAGTTGTGTCATGTGTTTTGTGGCTCCATAGAGAGCTCTGTGAAACCTGCTAAACTGACCTAAAGCTACAATATGCAAGCTAAACTAATGCTAACATTGCTCAAAATCAACCCACTGTGCTTTTCCCTGCACTGCTATACTCTTCTATCATCTGCTCTGCTCCACTGTGCTCTGCACAGCCCTTCAGGTAACATCACCTAACATCTATAGACTCTAGGCCAGACTTGTAATCTTAAAACTGATTTACACTGGAACAAAGTGTCAAAGCATCATCTAGACTCTCAAAATACATAAAAATACAACTCCCACTGAGAAATTGTACTGGTATGACAACAAAATCTTTGCCCTTGTTTCCGGCCTGGTATGAAAGCGTGTGTGTACAAAAGGGGAAATAAAAAAATCCTGTGTTCTCAATCCAGCAGCCACTGAGAGCACTCTCTCCTTGTAACCCCTACAACCAAGATCAAAGAGAGACCAATATATCTCCACCTTTTCCTCTCCATTTCCCTCCTTTCACTGATCGCTCCTTTTGTGCATTCACAAGCTTCGAGAAGAAAAGTGCCTCCTTGTTTAGGAAAACCAGTGGCACTTTTGGGCTGCTGCAAAATCATCCACAGCTTCATGTTTAAGTCAAATAAACAATTAGATTCAGGCTTGCAAGAAATCTCAGCCAGTGGCCAAATTTGGGTGTTCACAGTTTAGGGGTTTGGGCATACATCTTCCAATCCTGATTGTTTTTGAAACTGAACGAGTGTAGCGGCACTTTAACATTTGTTTAGTAACCAAGCTGTCTATCCAGGGGACATGAAGGCAGCAAACTTAGAATTAGACTGGGTTGAAGTGGCAAACCAGCCATGCACAAAGTTTTTAGCAGTGTATGCTGGAATTCATGACTCAATAAAGATGGCGCCGGTGAGGTCGGCTGCCGTCACGACTGCTCCGACCATCACTTTCTTAAGTCACTTTTCATGCATACTTTCACAGCCATTGCCACTTTAAAGTATATCCTATATTTCCTATATTTCTATATTTTGTAATATTTTTATTATGCCCTTATTTGTACAGTTTATTTTACTAGTTAAATTTATTTTCTTTCGTATTTCCTTTTATAATATTTATTCCTTATATATAGTTTTTATTTTATTTTCTTTATTTTCTTTTAAGGTCACTGGCGGTCGTAAAAGCATTTCACTACATATCGTACTGTGTATGACTGTGTATGTGACAAATAAAATTTGAATTTGACTTCCTGACACAAAATAAAGAGTAAAAAAAAACACAGGTAAAAGGCACAGTCATTTGAGATATCATGAAGGGTTTACTGTGACATATCAAAGATCTATTCTGTGGGAATGCTAAAAAGTATTCATTAATATTAATTGGTCTGCTAACTGTTTTCTCAGTCATGTAGTTTAGAGTTCAGAAAATAGTGCAGAATGTCTGCTGTAATTTTCTCAAGCTCCTTTCCTAAAGGTCATGTTTTCAGATAGCTGGTTTTGTACAATCCACGGTCCAAAACCCAAAGAGATTTAACTTACAATAATATTATACAGAAATAATCAACCAACAAATCCTCATGAATGTTATTAGCACATGATTCTCAACATTATCATAACATCTGATGATTTCTTTGTTGACTATTTAATGACTTGATTACTTATTTCAGTGTTTCAGTATTTCAAGTGTAATAAGGCTATGAAAAGACACAAAGACAAATACTACCTACACACAAAGACCTTTTAGTCTTATGAGTCAGAGAGCAGCAAAACTAGACACCAGTTAAACAAATAGTGGACACGCAGATAAGACACAGTCACCTGCACCACCAGCATTTCTGAGCTGCATGCAATTCCACACTTGCATATCAACGGATACCTGATGCTTGCTTTCAAGTTTTTGTTTAAACTTTAAATGTCACAAGCTTTACTGGAACAGCAGCTCACTAGTACAATAGTATGAGTTTCATAATAGCTGTCTGCCTCCTTGTTCTCCTTCACGATTCAATTGTCAGTGTTTTACCTCATCACACAACTATTCCCTTTAAATGCTAAGTAAGCAGCAGGCTTCCTGCTTGCTAATGCTTTCATGAACAGGAGATGTCATGTGGGAGTTGGGAATGGTGCGTGTGCTGTTTTATAACAAATACTACCACTGTAACTATGTGTACCTGCCGTTAGTCTCTGCAACTGCACACTCTAAATTAAGCTAAAACACAAAGACAAAAAGCTACACGACAAGCATCATAGCACATACAACACAATACACCAAGATGACCAAGTCCTGGTGAAGACTTTTGAACAAACCTTGTCCAAAACCATAAACTGCTTCTTGGTACATTATTAAATAGACAAACTATCGGTGGGCTCCTCACAGTGGGAATCCTGAGGACACAAAAGATCCTTAAGAAGCCTCCCGAGACTCCAGCTAGGACACCAGGGATAATTCACAGCTAATGCATGTTATTATATTACAAAGATGTTGCAACCTTCTCCTTTAGGTTACTTAACCACAAAACAAACAGAAATGTAATTTTATATAGATTTATATTACCAAGCACATCTGCTTAAATTTTAGTTTATCAATGTTTATTTTATATATGGTCTGTATCTGTGACTCACGACGTGTGGCTCAGGAGCCCAGATAATTTCTCTCGTACTGGCGTTTTGTTAGGGATATACTTTTAATACTTTTAAGCCCCAAGCCTTTCAAAGCATTTAAAATCAAACCTGAGAAGAACTACGCGCTAAACTCCTTAAGTCATGTGATGAATGGTCACACACATGTCAAGTAGACAGGGCCCAGAAAACGAGAACCACTGATGTGGTCTATGTATTTGTAACAGGATCGATCAAGACCATGTGAGAGACAAAAGGCTACAATGCATATAAATCAGACCATGCAAACAGGTTGCAGAACATCCAGCCCCGAGAAACTTACTTGTATAGAGTCGTTCGCCATCGTTGTCTCTGCTGCTGCTTTCAGTCTGTGCAGTTTCACAGACAACCTGTGCACATGTGGGGTTTGTCCCTCAGATCAACGCACTGTCTCCTTTCCCCAGCAATAAAACGAAACGACAGCTGGCTACAGGTCCCGAGTGTTAGCTCAACTTTATTCAAACACTCCGTACTGACACAAAGGCAAACAGTCGAGAGGTAATCCGCATTGTTGGCTTGCCTGGCCGCGCCTGAATCGATCCTCCCAAGCGCGTTTCAGAGTGTCTGAGCAGCGGTAGCCCTCACTTCACGAAAATAAAAATGTTTGCACGTTTTATATTCAATTCAATCGCTTCACAACATCCAAAGAAAACTGTTGAGTTCGCAGTCATTGTTTCCTCTTATTCTTTGGGTGTCCGCCATTCAACAGCTAGCGACAGCCCCATAAATCCAGCAGCAGCCGCACCTCCGTCATGTCCTGCTGGACCCGAGCGGGATAAAGTCACATCCACACACACACAACATGAGAGAGAGACCCTTCTGCTCTGCCCTCCGTACCTGGTAACATCCGTGAATCATGAGCACACCTCTCAGTCTCTCTATCTCACACACACACACACACGAGAAGCTGCCTGTCAGTGCTCCACAAGCTGCTCATACAGTCACAACGAAGGACAAAAGACTGATGATCCCTCCGTTAAATATCCCGCTGCTATTGTCAAAAACGCACGGACAAAAACATATCGTTCTTCGCTGTGGTCACAGGATGGATGAAGAGCACACTCATCACGCTCACACAGCGTGTAACTGAGGCAGAGGAGCACACGCACCACTGGTACAACCAGACCCTGCGGCGCGCTCCCGACGATGCCGCCCGGTGGGCGCTCATTGGTCCAGAGCGGGGCGGCGGGGGCGCGCCCGGATATGTCACGTGATCTGCAGCAGCAGCTTTGTGAACGACTGATGAACCAACTGTTGAACACTGTACATGTCAACAACAACAACAACAACAACAACACAGAGCTAAATGCAGGGGTGGAAAAAGTAGTTGTAAGACGTAAGTGTAAAATACTTGGTTACTAGTAAAAGTCCTAAATGCAAAAGGTGGTTTCAGGACATGATGGTGAGCATCAAAATGTTGTCATCATTCAGTAATGTATTCAGTGGCTATTTGTTGACAAATCAAACAGCCACTGATGTAGCACACTGATAATAACGCACATAGGTAAAAGATGTCTATTGTCCTTCCTGATAGTTTGTGTTTCATAATATTTATTGTAGGAGCTATTTGTTAATTAGTTTCGTTCTTACTACTGAGTGCTATGTATATTTGTTTACGTTAAATATTTGCCTAATTTATGTAGATTTTGTACTTTTCTTTTGATTGTTTCTTACTATTAGTCTTTTAGTTGTATAACTAATGTCAAATAGCTAGTGGGCAGTACCACGGGCACCCAGGTATATAGGTGGGCAGGCAGGTGTAGGACCGGCATGTACCTGGGAGAGCCTATGGTTTTTTACCACACAGCGCAAGAGAGATTGCAGGAAATGTTTGTTCGTTTGACTTCGATGAAATAAATGATTGTAACGCAAAACAGGAGAATGGACATTGGACTCTTTTGCCTCTGTGTACACTACCTATCCCACGGTGCATCAGTGGCCCTTTAATGTTACATTTGCTTTGAAATTGGAAGTTGATTTTTGGTTGACAAACGGTCACTACATTTATTCTCGTCATACAAGCAAGCAAATGAACAAAGAAACCATGGCTGCTGTATGCACGTCTCTCTTGCTCTGACAGAAATAAAAACATGACACGCCCCAGTGCATACTTGTCCTGTATCACAATATAGACTAAATAAACAACCAAAAGAAACAAAGCAAACCAAAAAATAAGCAAAGTAATGGACATAAGTAAATTCTGTCCTGATAATGATGCTAAACTAAAAGTCAGGGAATTACTGAGGTATTTAAATACTGAAAGTACAAGTAGATTACAACTGTACTTAAGTAAATACTTGAGTTAATGTACACTTGTCTGATCAGTTTACTGACTCATCAATGGCCATTTTGAAAGCTACTCTGACAGGAGGCTTTAACCCATCTGTTTTACAGGACTAAGACAACAACCTCATGTGAGATTTCCTTTAAATGTCTACATTTAGCCTGAAACATCCACTTGAGTTTCACTTGCTGATAAGAAAAATCTTATTTCCTGTTTTAAACTGAACAATATACTAAGACAGTCTGGTTGTACTTCCTGCATGCAAGGTTTTCCTGCATGCCTGTTAGCTTCCCTGACACACAGGTCCTGGTGCAAGTCCTTGAAGTCCAGTCACCGGTTCAGTAACACAATGGCAATTCAAGGCACTTCACATCAGTGTAAAAACAAATCAATATTATGATCTTATAGATCAATATTATAAAATCATATCAATTTAAAATGACATCACCTGATGTCAAAGATGAACATCTACCTTACAATCTGCATCACAACGACAGCTTCTGTCATTAGACGCCCTAATCTTTTTAACATTTGACTTTCAAAGCTGTTAATAATAATAATTGATACTTTATTGATCCCCTTGGGGAAATTCTTTGTGTACGGGCTGCCCCTGTGAGGCGGCAAGGGTCAGGGTATCGCTGTCTTGTCCAAGGACACCTCGACATGTAGCCTGCTGGGACTGGGAATCGACCTGCTCACCCTCGGGTTTGAAGACGACTGCACTGAGCTATCATGCCGCCCCTAGTTAGTATTGATATTTACACTGGTGATGGTAAATCCTCTTAATGACCAGGTATAATCACATTCTAGTTTTACAGCTGTGTAATCACTATTCGTTGCTGTCCTTTCTATGTTTCTTAAATCTTTCCTTTCAAGTTGCAAGTCAGATCATTTCAGGGATTTCACCTTATCTGGCCCGTGGGTCTGTTTCAGTTTCAGTCTATCAAACCTAGTGTGTACAGTGGAGTCCATGTAGTCCTGCCGACAAAATCATTGTACTGTTCTGAAAACCACTGCATCTTTCTAACCCTCTGTTTTGTTTGTCACAAGCACATAATTATCCAGACATCATTTCTCAAGGGTATAAGGACAGAGGATGTTGTTGTATAGATTGAGGCAAATTTGTGATTTGAGAATTGGACTACATACAAAAAATTAAATTTGATTTGAGAATGCTCTGTTGTAAAAATTATTCTGTCACAAGTTAAGTAAACAACTGAAATCAGGTTAAATCTAGGTTTCAAGCATAATGTCTGCTACATGGTACATTTTTGGCAATAAAAGATGCTCAACAGTACAACTGTGGTTGATCTAATTTAACAGAAACAGTAATAATATTTTATAAAGTGCATGTGTGTGTTGTTGTGTAAGAGATAGAAGTAAATAAGAGGTAGAGAGAGAAAACCTCTAAGAGGGTAAGATGATGTTAGGCTATGTGATTGAGCGTCTTTAGTAGATTTGATACAGAAGTTGAATTGGACCATATTCGCATAACTGAATTGCAAAATTAAACTTTTGCCAGGAGGATTATACAACAGAAGGTGAATGCTCCATCTGTACAGTCACAACTGACAATAAAATAGAAATCTCAGACTCATTTACAGTCAGCAGTTAGTATAACTCAACTAATGTACAACGTCGTAAGTACATTACACATGCATCCACATCTATTGATCCAATCTCTAAATTGCAGGTCTTGAGAGGGTAGCAGTGATTCATGATAGGTTGACCAGGTGCCCTTAATAACTAACTTATATTTTCAAATAATATTTTCATAAAACATCAGTTTCTGAGAAGATCCGAGATCTTTTCTTAATTTTTACATCTTGCTTTGTGTGGAATTTCTTTTGCATTAGTACATGGATTTATCATTCTAATGTGAGAATAATAAAAATATATTAAACATATAATTATAAAAAAACATATTAGAAATTACATCTGAAAGTCGAAACAGGCCCAAAATGTGGTCTTTTTGCCTGATAAATGACTTGACAACATAAAACATTAGCTACAATGTTTATCAAAAGTGTTGTGTACAGTGTTTTTTGACCATTAAGATTAGCTAATCCAGGAGAAAACCACCTTAAGGACAAAAGTAGTTTTGTTATAAATTTTATTCAGACTTTTTTGTGGTAACACGGTGACCTTTAACCTTTCAGACCAAGAGAAAACAGAGACCGTTGACGAACCGTTAGCTAGGTAGTTAATGTTAGCTAAAGTTATCTGTAATTTAAAACACTATATCCAAGATACTTCAGTGTGAATATATGTAATTACCTTGTGGATTAATGTTAACGTGATCACCCGTCTATTAAGTCCACTAATATACAGTCGTTTTCTGACATTGTTTCTTTTTTTGTTAAAATCTGCGTGTGCTGCTAGCGACTAGCTTTGACGTTAAGCGAAACGCTAGCTAGCTTAATAAACGTCTGCTAACAAGTGCCAGCGTATGACAGCACCAAAACACCAGTGTATTCAATAGGTGTCCCAAGAAATACCGACTTCTCCTCAGTTGAAATCATGTCAGATGTTGAGGGTCAGGTTCAGCTCCAGCTCGAAAACGTACCTTTAGGACAATGTTCAGTTGTGGGCCCACAGCATGAGGAGATGGGTGATGGTGGTGGGAAGGAGCCAGACTGCAGGGAGAGCCTTCAACACTGTGGACAAACAGGTCAAATTACGGATCATATATCTTATCTATTCACTAGTATCTAAATTAAAATTTTGAAAACTTAATTCTTAAAGTTAAAGTTAAAGTTATTTGTATTTTTAAACGTGTTTAGTAAACTAAAAACACAATATTCTCTTTAGTGAACTAAAGTATGATATTGTTATAATGATGTTTTTCAGAGGTGGATGATGAGTCGTTGTCGCTGTTGGCCGACGTTGCTCTGGCTCCCCACCGTGGTGATGCTGCCGCCTGCAGCTGTCTGGAGGTCAGAGAGATGGAGAGGAGCCTCCAGTCCATGCAGCTGCAGCTCCAGTTCTTCATGCACAAAGCAGATTACTTACACGACTGCGCTGTGAATGGGTAGTGGCCTAGTTTGTCATAATGCACTGATTCTTTCTGAGTATTCGTGCCATTTTCTGACGATTTTTTCTGTGTGATCTGTCAGGAAAGGTGATCTAGAGAGGGAGGCTCTTGCTGCTGCAGTACCAAGCTTCTTGTACACTTGTCAACCTTACTTTAACTACCTGGAATCCACAGCTTGGAACACCAGAACCCAGCACACCCCTCTGCCCTTTAGCATCTACACAAGGGTACATTCAACTGCTTTACCCATATTACTAAAATACATGCATAGTTTTCTCTGTAGTGGTATATACACATGCTGATAGTTTTTAGATAGATTTTATTTGGTCAGGTTTTGGAACTTATCATATACTTATACTTCTATTTTCTACTGAAAAAATTTGTGTTGATGAAACTGAAAATTGGATTTGATAGTTGTTTTGAGTTCTTCAGATTTAAGATTAATGAAATAGTGATTGTGTCTGTTAATAGACATCCTAAATTGTGTGTAGTTTATAGTTTTATAGTTAGTTACAGTTAGTCTGTTATTGTGAGAAGATTATTTTCATACTATGGCTACTGCATGAAAAACTGCTGCATGTTGACTATAACCTTTGACTCTGTGTGTGTGTGTCCGTGCAGCTGTTGGACTTCTCTCAGCAGCTGTGTGACAGGTTGGAGCAGCTGGTGTTGACCTTTGCCAGCTACAAACTCCTCTGTTTGGACGAGGCCGAGCCTAACAGATACTCGTACACACATGCACACAAGCAGAGAAACAACAAAAGAAATACAAATGACATACAGAGGTTTATTTATTAGGTGTCCCAAGAAATACCGACTTCTCCTCAGCTGAAATTATGTCAGATGTTGAGGTTCAGGTTGAGGTATAGGGGTTTATGCACAAGCCAATATTCCCCTCTAATGTTTTGCAGTGTCCATAAACAATAATCCTGTGACTGTTGCTGATGTAACTGTCTAATTTCTCTGCAGGGATCTGTCCATCTCATATTCTCTTACTGTCTCTCTCCACTTTTCTCTTTGCATTCCCAGTGTGTCCCACTTCTGCATCGGCCAGAGGCAGTGTGGCCCATTGAGGCTGACCATGTTCCGCTACTGTCAGCCCATGCCTTACCTGGCACAGGTTGACACTGGCTTGTACAAGCGCATGCGCTGGAATGTGGAGAGGCTCCGAGATGAGCGGCAGACAGATGAAGAGCATGGCGGAGAGAGCATCGAGAGGAATACAGAAACAGAGTAGTGAGTCTGGACAGTATAGTTTCTCCACCCTCAAGTTCCTCTTTCATTTATCCGTTTCTTGCTGAGTAAAAGCTAAATCTAAAATTACCCGTTTTCTTACCAAGAACTCTTTCATATGTTTTGTTTGTGTCCCTTGAAAGTTACTTCCTGTGCTACGAGGACACTCCCAATGTACACACAGACACAGATGGGAGCAGCCATGGCATCTCTCACTGTAATAGTATGAGGATTTGGTCCATTGGTCAGTGGGTGCAGGTGTATCCTGACCCCAACACAGAAGACATCTATGATTGGTATACTGACTTACTGTACTTTTTCGTTTAGTTCTCTTGATTTGTTTTTACATATATATTCGTATACATGAGTAAAATGTCAGGAACACTAAATAATCAACCTCACTGACCACTATCAGTATGTCTGATCCCTCAAAAATCATCTTGGCATGTTTACATTACAGTATACAGTATAAGTTTGCATGTGTTCCTGTGTTTCAGGATCATGTGTGAGGTTCCCCGGGCCACCTATCACAAGCTGTTGTTTCTGGGTAGTGAAGAGCCATCTAGCTGCAGTGCCACTGGCTACCTGCAGCAGCTGCTGTTGTCACAGCAGACAGACTGATTCTAGGCCCTGCAGGAGCATGTGTGTGTCCAGGATTCTGTGTTCTCGATGGTTCAGTGAGCAGAGACATCTAAAAGTCGACTCTAGAGATAAAGCTTAGAGTTTTTATATGTTTTCTTAATATTCTGTGACCAGTAAGTTTACTGCTTCATGTTATGTTAAAACTGTTTTATGCTGAATATTTGAATCAGATTCACTTGACTGTGATGTTTCATGCACGTTATGTCAGTTCAGTGGTAATGTTTGACATTAAAAAAAATTTGTAACTTAAATGTTTTAGAGTTTACACATTTTAGGAGCATTCTGTTGTATTTCAAAGAAGCCCAGAAGCATTGTTTTTAAAAAAAAACATTTTATTTACATTAAACATTGCATTGAAATAATTACACACAATCACAGATTTGTCTTTCAGAAAGTCATAGACAATAAGAAAACCTTTAAAATAAGCTGCCATGATGTGGGCCCCACAAGTGAGAACACCCCATTTACTTCATTTCAAAAAGTTCAAGCCATTTAAATTAGTACATGTACCTCAATTCATTTTTAATAAATTAATTTTCAAAAGGAGAGATTTAACAACTTTAAGCCCAAGTATCAAATTAAGGTGTTGAGCCAAGTGTGTTCAATTTGACCTTGTAACAATTCAGCTCATCAGTTCTGTTTTCTGGACACTAAGAAAGGCATTTTACGTATATCGAAGTTTAAAATGTAACATTTACAACCAGCATCATTCATTCTCCAATCATCTCATTCTCAGTAAAAATCTATATATGACTCTGACAGGGCTGCTATACTTCTAAATCTCTAAAGTACAAAACTAAAGTGGAGTTTCCCTTCATTACAGTGATCAGTCTTTTGAAACAACACAGACAGACACACACACACACACACACACACAAAAACACTACGCAGACAGATAGCACATTTAAAGTCCTGCTTTGTCAAAGACACAGTAAGCATTGTGTGTCCTGCCTGGATGTGCAGGAACACAAACATACATTAAGCATAAACATGTGTTTGCTTCTCAGCTTCAACAAACAGGCTTTAATAATAGAGTGGAGAAGCTAGGTAAGGAGAATATTTTAGACCCAGTCATGGAAAAGGACAAGACTTCGACTAAAGAATCAGATAAGGTTATAGAACTGGACTCCAAACCTCTTCATGTTTAGCTTCAGTCCATAAACAATACAGCCTTTATAATATTTAACACTGGAGGACAAGGCAGCGAGCTCTGGACTAACTCAATACAAAACAACTAATCCAAATGTCCAACGTTCGGCAACAGCCTCTTACAGTTACAGGATTGCTGTGTTCTCCATTCAGATCGAAAGGAATGTTAAAAAAAATGACAGAATATGAGCTTAAAGAATGCCCTCAACATTAAATCTGTGTGGCACTGTAGTGAAGTGCGATACTACTGTCTTAGCAACACAAACACACAGTATCCAGACAACAGACTCACATAAACATACAGCGCCAGTATGAACATTTAAAAACAGCAATGCACACTTCCATCCCATGGCTCTTCAGTTTCAACAATACACATAATGACCTCATATCCAGCCCTCCCATATTTCTCTTCCTTCTAATAACACACCACCATGCTCTCCCCTCCAATATTATGCAATACAGTGACCCCGGAACTTCACAGCAGCGTCGGCTAAAACCCAGAGTAAGTTTAATTCTAATGTTCAAGTCTCTGAACTGGACTATACGGTCTTGTATAGTAAATATCATCTGTCTGTAGTCTGTGACTGAAGTAATGTCATCTAAAATGTCACCATAAGAATCTAAGGAAGACATTTTCAGCAAACAATACCCATCAGAAGTATTTAATTACCAACACAATTTTAGGTTTATACACACACACACACACACACACACACCTTAAAGCCTCATCAACACTGAAGACTTAAAAAGAAAGTTCTTACTCGTCATACTGACATAGGGATGATTTCTTGGACCCAAGTTTGAAAATAAATTTTAAAAAATATTAAAAATAAGTTGGAAAAGATTATAAGAGCTATATGTTTGCCTAACCATAGTGTCAAGGCTTCTGTAATGAATATATTGGAACTGATACGCATTGTAAAACTTCAGAATTTCATTACACTGATTTAAGTACACTCGTAGAATCAGTAGCATCACTTTTCAGTAGCAAGACATCCAGTGTATTCTCAGACTAAAAAGCAGAAACGAATATATGTATAAACAGCTGAGGCTTCAATGAAAGAGGATAAACGTGAGGAACACAAAGTAAAACAGACCCTATCAGTCAGTTTACTTTAAATAGATAGGGGCCATTGGCACCGTCAGTGTGTACACGTGTTCACTCATGGCACAAACATTTGGCATAAAGAAGTCAAGTTCCAACTTGTTTCCAGGGATAAGTCATGGGAATCTGTCTGCAATGACATCGTTTCAGGTGTGCGGGATAAAAGGACTGAAATGTAATGTAATAGTGTGTAATGTTTCTGCTCGCAGTGGTGTAAGATGTCGAGTGTGAGGTAAGAGAGGTGGAGAGTTTCGCTGTGGTGTCGTGTTGTTCTTCTTGTATTTCTGTATAGCTGAGATGAGACTCAAGCTCTTCACTGGCCTCATGAAACTTCTTGCCCTGGGTGCAGACTCTCAGGCAAGATTGTTACACTGAAAAGAGTGAGGATATGTCTGGTTTTGTTTGTGTGAATTTCTGGGGTTTGGCAACTGAAGCAAGTTGATACTGTACAATTACAAAGATTTAATTTTACAGACTGGTTCTAGTATGTGTAGAAATGTTGTACGTTTAAAAGGAACCCGTTATACTGTATCGTAGGGAATATAATGTCACCACAAGGTATTGTTTTGAGTTTCTAATTTAACAAGTTATATTAAACTACTCAATGAATCAGTGTTAAAAACGTGTACCTACAGAATCAAACAATTAAACATTTGTTTCCATCAGAAAATAATTAATGTTAATTTACTTAAAATTGTAAGTACATAAACATGTCATTTTTGTTTGGTCCTCAGTTGCTCCCATAAGAGGAGGAAGGGTTTAAAAACAAAGCACTTAGACCTTCATATTGTTAAATAAAATATGCACAAACTGAATATAATATGAAGATTCCAGTTAATGTAAAGAACTAATGAGCTCAGTATTTCTACAAGTCAATATAGTGTTCAGGTTTCTACATTATACAACTTATTTTCTATGTTGGGGTGGTACCATGGAGATAAGTAGTACCTGAGAGTCCTAATTCAGAGCAAGACTGTCCATTATGTTTTTTTGCATCAATAAACTGGAAACATGCTGTTTAACTGTAGCACCACTACACATTAGTGTCCTTGTTTTGTTTGTGCTTGTTTTTAACAGTACAGTTAGAAATCCCTGTCAAATTCATCTTTAGCAGAAGTTCCCAAAATGTTCGCTCACAGGTTTCATCTGTTTATAGGTTGTGACCAGTTCAACTAAAGCGATTATTCCTTCTTACCCTGCAGCATTAAAGTGTTTTAGAAGGTTTAACAGGTAAAGATTAGAGGAAACCTAAAAAACATTGTGTAGCAGAAATTAGTTTTTCCCTTATTGAGAGCCACTCATCTACAGCACCATAAGTGAGTCTACATACAGGACTGAGCAGATCATGTTGTTTTAACTGTTTCACTGATCCATCCACTCCAAAGCTATTTGATTTCTTTCACTGACATCCAATAAGTGGGTTAGTTACTATATGATGTGTATGTCACAGACGTTTCCACAGAAACTGTCAGAGTATCTTATTCAAAGAGTCAGTAAAGCAGTTTTCCACAGTATCAAGTTGCTTATCTATATACATTTTCATAGTTCAGTAAATGTAGGCTGCCCTGCATATAGATTATTTTGTGTGTATAAACAGCACTTGGCCCATCTTGGAGAAATCAAACATCTGTCAGTGGTGTGTCTCCAACTCTACCACTGTCCACTCCCCCTGTGGGGAGCTCCCAGTGGCCTCTGGGGAGAAACTACTAACAGATGTGACGGTGGCAGAGGGAGGAGTGAGTGGAGGTAGCAGGCTGGGCCACAGGCTGCTCTCGAGGGGGCTCAGTGTGCCTCCTGCACCACCTGGCAACAGAAGCAGGGAGGAGCAGCCATCTCTGTTCAGCAGCAGAGTCTGATTGATCAGCTGCTGGACTATGTCCACCTTCTTACCCCACTCCAGGTCCAGGGGTGGAGGTCGTTCTGGAGACTCAGGAGGACAGGGGGACGAGTCATCATCATCCTGAGAGGGGTTGTTGGGTGTCTGAGAAGAGTCTGGGTGAGGCGGGGGCTTCTCAGTGTATGGTAAAGAGTCTTGATGTTTGTCTTTATCTGGCATCACGGTTTCACTTATCTCTCGCTTGTGCGCTTTCTTGCGTTTAGTGGCGTTAAGCTCATTTATACCCTCTTCTTTACCTTCAGCCTCCTCATCACTGTTCTCCAGGGCTTCATAGATGGTACAGAGGCCAGAGGAAGGAGACAGCAACACTGTCTGACCTTTGTTAGACTGTTGCAGCTCCTGTTGCCACTGCATGATTTGCTGTCTTTGCTTCAGCTCCTGTTGTTGCTGCTGTAGTTGCAGTTCAAGGTCTCTCCTCTGCTTGAGCTCCTCTTTCTTCACTTTCTCCTCCTCTTCCTTTTTCTTCAGCTCTGCCTGCTCTCTCATCTTTCTCTCCTCCTCTTCTTTATTCCTCTTTATTTCTTCTTCAGCTTCCTCTTTCTTCTTCCTCTGCTCCTCTTCTTCTCTCCTCTTCCTTTCCTGTTCTGCCTCTTCCAGTGGTCTGCTCTGTTGCTCCCTGCGTTGTTGCAGTTCCAGCAGCTGTTTCTGATGTTGCTCCAGCCTACGGAGCTGTGGGCTGAGCGCTTTCTGCCCAGGACTCCTGGGTGGAAGGTCAGCACAGGTCAGCTTTGGCGCTGTAGCGGCAGCGCTGTGAGGTTTGATGATGTCGCAGTAGGTTCTGGGGTGGGCCGAGTGATCACGCCGGTGAGGGTGCGGTAGTGCAGTGAAGCCTGTGTGTGAGAGGAAGCGGGAAGGAAGATTACAGTAGCGTGATGTTATAAAACAGAGGTCGCAGGCAGCAGGACAGTGACAGCAGTGCAGTGTAAGTACAAGCATAGGGATGTAGAGGGAAGAGGGTGGGGTGTGTTTGGCTCCAAAGGCTCATACTTGCTTAAGAAAGCACCATGAACCAAGCCTAAAGATCAGCTAGTAGCTTACAGCGCCAAACTGACCATCAGTTGTTTATCATTTTTATACTTGGAACAATGGTTTGTGAGCTATATAGCAGTGACACATATATCCTCCTGCTAAAAATTCAGTGCAGTGGAGCCACAGTCTTTGTGCAAAAACAGTGAACACACCAGAAAACAGCCCCAAATAGACTCAAAATAAGGTGACTGGGGGTGGTGACCAGGACAAAGGTAGAGAAATTTGCACAGAGAGCAACTGTAGTAATTAGATGCGACTTTCCCCACCCTACATGTAATCTTTAAAAGGTAAAACCCAGAAAAATTTGTGCAGAAAAGTAAATAAAAAGCAGCCAACTTCCTGTATATGCAATTACTATTAAATAAGGTGAAACAAACAACCACAGAAAAGCTTATTGCGAGCTTATGCTGTCATCACCCATGAAAGAGAGTTTAGTTTGTCAACCAGTGATACATGCAAAAGCTCTTCATGCATTTACACACATTCAGCATCACACGAAAACTGAATAGCTTGGCTTTAGAAGAAATAAGTTTAAGGCTAGATATTCCTAGCCCAAGTACAATCCTAGAGCCAAGCTATTTGGCTGACCCTGAACAGACCAATCCAAAGTAATGAGATGAAAGTCATTGTGCAAAAGTGACATGCATAAGCTCCATTAACAATACAGTGCAGCAAGAATGTTTAATATGCCTTAAAACTAAAAGAGCTACAACAGCAACACACCCAGAGTGGACTGGAGGGAAAGTAGCAGTAACATGAGCAGCGTTGGATCCTTCTTCAGGCTGCACAATGAGATGTCAAACTTCTTCACTGGTTGAGACTCTGAAGTTTGATCCATAGACGAGACGAGAAGGTCTGGTGGTGTGGATGATCAGTTCATGACAAATTCATTCCAGGTATGTGGCTTTCAGACCAATTAACTCTTAGAGATCAAGTATGTGTATCATGTCCAGTTATCAAAATAAAGGCCACGATTTGTGTATGAGTGTATTTACAGTACGCTACATGGGTGACTGAGTGTAGGTAGGTCTTACACCTCAAATACCAAATCCCAAAAAATTGCCCATTTCAATAAAACTATACAGTGAGAGTACATCATGGTAAAAAATCTAATCTTTATTTAAAGTTTTAAGGTTTATTACTCCAAAAGATGGAGAAACAGAAAAAAAGCTGGGGTACAATTTAAAGTGCAAGAAGAGTGATTGGGGATAAGGATAATTGCCTGTATCATAAAGAGAGTGAAGTCAAACATGAATATACAATCAAAACTTATTTTCAATGATCAGCTTTGTTCAGTAAAAATTATTAGGATAAATACACATGAAGAAAATTTAAACAGTTAATTCCACCTTTTTTTGTTATGTTTAATTTTCTTGTTTTCCCTCTTTAAGAGCTGCAAAACACACAAGTCAAATCCATGTCAGTTCAGGGCAACCACATAATCTTGTGTTAAATAAAACAGAAGCCAAAACCCAGGCACGCTCACACATTAGGAGTAAATAGTAGTAGCTATTGCACATACAGGAATTTAAGCCATATACTCATAATGGAAATACTATGTCAGAGGGAAGAGCCACTGCTATCCTCTTTATTTCTTCCTTTTTTGCTCTCTGTTTTTCTTTAATTTTGACTATATCCACCCCCAGAGGTTGACAAGAACTGCAACATTGAGATACTGTTGTTGAGAGGCTGGAGCAGGGCTGGAGGGAGTTAAGGGACATTACTGAGGCTGTTAGGAAGATGAGCTATACATTACCTGCAAAAAAGTTCTCAGTCTTTTCACAGATAGCAGAATAGTAAGGAGGCTGGATGTCATCTGGGATTTCCTCTTGTTGCTGTGAAGCGCTCAAAGTCATCGAAGGATCCAGGGCTTCGTCTGACCCTGGTGCTTCGTCCCCAACATGCTCAGCTAATTCTGCTTCCTGCTTTCCACACTCGATGTACTGCTGTTCTGCGAGGCAAGGCTGTATGTGAGGCTGTGCAGCGAGACAGGGCTCCTTGGCCTCTTCAGGCAGCTCCTCCAGAGAGAAGATTCCAGGGCTCTTAATGCAACTCTCCCCTGAGGACTGGGCATGGGAGTTTGAAGTTGTGGTCATGGTGTCAAAGCCGTAAGATGCCAAGGAAGTAGCTGAAGGTGGGGTGGTGTCTTCTCCTACGCCACAGTCCACATCCTCCTCTTCAGCCTCCTCTCCTTCTTCGACAGTGGACAGGCAGCGCTGGGCTGGAGCCTGGTTGTCAAAGGTGATGTTGCTGACTGCTGAGCTCTCCAAGGAGTCGTTCAATTGAGCTTCTCCTTCTGTGTCGCTGGCCTCATCCTCAGTAACCGAGGATGAAGAAGGGTTGGAAGTGGGAGCAGTTGCAGGGCCTCCCAGTACTTCATCAGCAGGCAGGGTCTTTGCCTCTGCCTCTTCCTCTCTCTGCCCATCTTCACTCTCCAAGTTCTGACAGACCACGTCAGGCTGTGGAGAAAGGCATGAACCTTGTGAATCTTGAGCCTGAAACTTCTCAACTTGATTGTAGTCACCAAGCTCCTCAGGAGTGCTGGTCTCACTGCTCAGGGTGCTTGACAGAGACATTCCTGGTGCAGAGAGGTGAGCTGGGGCCAAGGACTGCATTGGGACTGGACTAGACTGATCCAAATACATTTGGTCTTCTAAATTGTGTGGCTTCTCTTTGCAAGACGAATGATGGGGAATTTCTTCAGAAACACAAGGAGCAGTACCCAGTTCTAGCCAGGCTTGGGCTGGGGTCTGTGTCGGGGTCTCAGAGTCTGCTTGCCAGGGGTCTGCCAAAGCACTTGCTGCAGCTGCTCCTGCCATTTGCTCAGGCTGGAAGATGTGCTCAAGAACCTGCTGCTGCTGCTGAAGAACAGGTTCTGCCCATGGATCAGCAAAAGGGTTTGGTTGGTCCCACTGAGCAGCTGGGGCAGAGGGCAGAAGAGGAGGGGGAGGTGGCGGCTGGACCACCCTGTTCAAGTTGTCCAACCTTTCATCCTCAGCAAAGTCATCCTCATCTGCATTCCCATAGCTTTCCAGCCCACTTTCTGTCACCCCCTCACTAGCCATTTCCACATCATCATCATCATCATCATCCTCCTCCTCTTCATCCACATCATTGTCATGCCTGGGTCTCTGCGGCTCATCTGTCTGCTCTGAGCCCACATCCATATCACACACCCGATCATTGTCATCGTCATCATCTTCCTCCTCATCAAAGTCATTCACTGGTATGTCAGGAACTTTCTCAAAATCAGGTGAACCTGCTGAGGCTCCTTCCATATCAATAGCTCCTTTGAGACTGCCATCTCCCAGATCATCCATGCTCTCTGTGCCCTCCAGGACACCAGGGGCGCTTAATTCAGACGCTCCCTGCTGGCTACCGCTCACATCTTCAGAGTCCAGCTCAGAGAGCAAGGCACCACTGGCTCGCCAAGCAGATCCACTTACTAGACCAGCTGACTCGGGACGAGACTCCTCAGTTGGCTGTGTGGTACCACTCATTTCAGACACAGACACAAGTTGGCTTCCTTCCCTCTCCTCTTCATCCTCTTCCTCATTTAAATTGGTAGGAGGAACTATCCGAAGGCTGGCATTCGCTGCTGTTGGGAGAGATTTAGATGTAGATGGGGTCTGATCGGTTGACAAGTAAACAGGCTCCTCGGATAGGTTTAGAGGGGAGGCAACGGGTGGTAACGTCTGCTCACCTGGGTCAGGGATCTGCTCCTGCATTGTCAGCAAAGAAGCACAGCTTTCTAACTGCTCATGGGGTGGCGATGTTTGTGGTAAGGCTATCCTGACAGGGCTTTGTTGAGGAGAGGGCGCAGATACTTGGCTTTGCACAGACTCTTGAGGTACCACCTCCTGAGACAAGACTGTGGCAGAGACCTCTTCTGGTGTAGAGGCAGCAAGGATTGGACATTGTGGTAAAGCCACTGTTGCCTCTTCCTGTGTTTCCGCTAGTACAGTCACTGCTGTGGCAGCTGCTACTGCTGTACCAGCAGCACTTTGTGCTTCTACAGAAGGTGTGGTATCATTTGAATCCCTTGTCTTTTTGATGGAAGTGAAAGGTGGGACAGCCTGGGTGGGTTTGGCTCCACGTTTTGCCTGAGAGGTGCTGCCATTTGCAGATTTGTTGGCTGGTGAGGAAGGTGGGGTTCGTCCAAGGGGCGGTTTGTTAAGACCAGTGAACTTAACAGGAGCTGCAGGTTTCTTTGTGGGAGGTTTCACAGCCTGTTGAGTTTTGGACTGCAACACCTTGGAGTCTGTTGTCTTGGCTGTTGCAGACCATTTGAAAGCAGAGTTTAGCTTTACGGTGGCTGCAGGTTTGGAGGGTTCAGGTTTTTTGGGTACAGCTGATGATGTAGCTGTTGCAGGTTTCTTAGCCACTGCAGCAGAAGGTGGTCGACTGACATCTGGTGCAAAGAGAAAAACAAATACCAGTTCTCTCAATCTGACTGTCAATAAGAAAAATAATTATGTGAATATCTAAATTTTAGCTCTCAGTATCTTGATGGTATCTTGTGATATTTTAGCTCAGATGGCTAGTTATCACAGTCACAATCACATTATGCATTTGAGTCACAGGCCTTCCTTTCTTGCTCTTTAGTTTAGCTGTCATTACACATAGTTATACATCTACTACATACAGCATTAAGTATGTCCACTGTTCCACTGCTGCAGTGTATGGCTTCAGTCTGCTGGTAACAACAACAAACAACATCTAACCTTTCTTGGCAGCAGCCGTTTTTGGAGGCTGTGCTGCTGTGGTTCTTCCAGTAGAGGTTGCTGTGGTAACTCTAGAAACAGTGGTTTTGGCAGTTGCAGCGGTGGAGGGCTTGGTTGTTGCTGTAGTGGGCCTTGATGTGGTGGCTACAGGTCGAGATGTTGAGGGAGCTGTAGCGGGTCTGGAGACAGATAAAGAAAGACATGTTTTGGTGGCACACTGAAAAGCATGCTGGCATGAAACATGATATTCTACCTCTAAATATACTGGTAAAATAAATTACCTGTCCTAATGTAAACCACAATAACTTAGGCAATTAAAACCCATTAACCATCCATCTATTGCCATACCTCCTTCCACAAGTTAAGTGCAAGGAGTAATGATAAGTGAATAAATTAGATGGAAGGGGACTAAAAAGCTTAAATATACATAATACATAAATTATGTAATCCTGGTATGAAAATTGTGTTAAAATAGTGTGCAAAATGAATGGTGAATGAAAAAAATGACAGAAAACAAAATGGGTAAAAGGGAAAGATGATCAAAGAGAACAGGGGGAGAAAAAAAAAATCTCAATTAGACCAAATAAATATAGTTACATAGGAGGAAACAGAGATAATAGCCAAGAACACATGCAGCAGGTGGGGGAGGAAGGAAATGATCACTCCAACTGCAGCTGTAACAAGCACAAACTGCTCTTATTCACTGCCGACTGTTCACTGTGTTAATGTAAATATTTGTTATACTCTGTGCCACTTCCCACCAGGCTTTACAGATATGAGTGTAAACCCAAATGTTTCAGCAACAAAATGCCCCAAACCTTAAACATACTTCATAACACTGGTCAACAAATTTTCAATGAATTTTTGTTACCTAAATAAAACTAAAGTTCTGTTAGTTAAACTTTACTCGCTGAACATGATGGTGAAATCAGAATTTGTGTATCACATAAGGTTTTAGAGAGATGACACCATTTTGTATTTAATAGCATTTTAACTGGATAGGGTGGTTCACGTGTCTGTAAATGTAAAATACCAATAGGAAGCTGGTTGATATTGGTGGAGTATATTGATAGGCACCAAAACCAACCAACCTACTCTACTCCAAAAGTAAACAAAACTACATCATACCAACCCTTTGA
Organism: Ctenopoma kingsleyae; assembly: GCA_032353495.1. Classification (NCBI taxonomy): domain Eukaryota; kingdom Metazoa; phylum Chordata; class Actinopteri; order Anabantiformes; family Anabantidae; genus Ctenopoma; species Ctenopoma kingsleyae. Next base: position 15,539,198 of record JAUBNQ010000001.1, on the reverse strand, counting down.
ATTAAGAACCAATTTCTCTCCAACATTGTGCTACATATCACCTATAATGCAGCTGTATCATATATTACAGAGACAAAACTAATGTGGTAAGTAAGTAATTATGAAATGTTATTATTGACCATTGACAGGAGCAGTAACCCTACAAAAAAAAATCAGAATGCTACATTGTGCTAGGATCTCTGATATCTCTATTCAATTTAATTGCCAGGCCCAAGAATTTGACATAGTCTGTAGGTTATCCAATGCAGCTGTGCACTGCAGCACAAAGTCAGTTGGCTAAATGAGAGTAGTTGGCTAAATGCAGTACTCTGACTCATTACTACACATGAGCACTGTATACAACTTTTATTAGAAACCGATGATACAGCGGTTGCAAAAGTGCTTTGCTTTAAGAAAATATTTCCAGTGTGTCTTCTTCTGGACTTCTGTCAGTTCATCTCTACGTCATCTATCCTATTAGCGGACAAAGACACACTGACTTTGATGGCTTTCAGTGAAGTAGCATGCCTACACACAGATGCCGCTCCCACAATACAATAACCATTACAATGACCATTTGTTTTCCAGAGATGTACAGACATGGACTCATAGCTAAGGGATACTATAATTGGTTGTGACCAGACAGAACATTGAAATTGTGATCTGGACTGTACAGTGCAGCCCAAACTAACGATGAGGAGGAAGACTATACACGGGGGGTGGGAGGGGGATTGACATGACCACTTAATTATAGCAGAGTCGAGGCAGACTAAACAGAGTGAACTACTTTCTCTAAAGGGCGAGTGACAGAGAGAAATAAAGATAAGTAAGGGACGGGGATAAAGAGGGTATGGGGAGTTCACAGTCACAGATAAACCCTACCCCCTTGTTTCATGATGAGTCATAGCTCAAAGATTGGATCCAGAAGCACAGCACAGAGAGAAGCAGACAAACCCATGCCTCTACTTGTGAAGTGTATCACTGGCTTTGGTCTTTTAATGTTTATTACTATGGATTATTCTTCCTGCCAACATGGGGTTGAAATCAATACAAATCACAGTCCAGAGGGAGGATGAGAGCCACTACACAACCATGTACAGGACATGGAATGACACACAAGGTCTTCCAAAGGGCAAAGGTCAGCAAAAAGACACCGATACACATGGCATTTTTTTGCAGTCAATATTCACAAATGTTTGTCACATCAAAAACAATACACCCATGACATTAAGATACTGAGCAGCTGCAGAACCTGTTTTAACCAAAAACCAAGAAGGTTTGTTGAAACAACACCCACCCCATTTTCCTATAAAAACACCACTTGGAGATCAGACTCCCTTGGCATACCTGTTCCTATAAATTACTTTTTTTCATTTTAAGCAAAGAGAAAAATAAAAGATGGCTTAGCCAGGAGTTACACTTTATCCTCATTGCAGTAAGCTTGTCCTACAAATAAAAAGCAGTCCAAGTACACATTCTTCTACTCTGGCCTCTCTAATGACAATAAGGTGTGGAGGCCTGAACCAGCTCAGTGGAGACTTTAGATAAAGCGCTGCAGCCTAGCAATAGCAGCGCAGACAGTGCTCTTATGAGGTCCTGCGCACCCGCTGTCACTGTGATGTGTGTCATGGGTCTTTTCTGTTAGGACAGTAATCCTGCTCCCTGCCAAGACTGTTGCCAAGAAATGACATAGTTTCATGCCCAATGGACACAGAAGAACTAGGAAGACGAGACATTTTTGTCAGGGCAATGCAATGGTCTTTGTGCAATTTTGATCAATTCTGTATCACAGTCAAATTTTTATATAGTCAATTTTATATCTGATAGCCAAAAACGTGCAGTCTGTCTACAATTATGTCCAGTCCCAAATGTGACCCTTTGAATATCAATCAACTTACAAATGGTTCTGTTGACTGATACTCAACTACATGCTGAATTTGACAGTCTCTTCATATAGCTCAATAATGAATGAGTTAGAACACAAGATATAATTTGGCTGTAAGGAGGGCTTGGTGAGATCCTGGCCAAATGCCCAGCACTGAACATGCACAGACGGCAGGAAAGAGGGATGAGAGGGAAGATAAGGGAGATTGAAAAAGGGGGTGGTGTGTGCAAAGACAGAATGCTCAGTATGTCTGCAAGGACAGCATAACATCATTGGAGGAGTTCAGGTGCTATATTTTACATTTGGCTTTGACATCAGTTATCAAGGGTTCTCATCGCCTACAGGGACAGAGGCATTCTCCGTTTGTTCAGACAGATTGTACGTCAACACAGCTGAAAAAGCCCTGCCTGTGTACTATAACAGGTATGGCATTTTGGTTCTTTTTCTATGAAATCCTATCAAATATTATTCCCACTATCCCTAAGCACAAGTCTTATTTCCAAGAGCTTAGAGTCAAACACAGTCACGATATCTAAATTGCCCTTTATAAATAAGACTCTGGTAGAAGTAAATGCTTTTTTTAAAAGCCCAATATGCTGTCATTCCTCCCACTGGGCCAATAACCATTAATACTTCATGAGAAGGATTGGTTTTCCATTGGCCACAGGCAGAGTGCGCTGCTACAATTTCATGGGTTTGTTGCCCTTACATTAGATATTACTGCCTATTCAGTTTACCACAACAGGTCTGCGTGAGTCTGAAGATTCTCAGTCATCCAGGTGAAGTTGTCTGAAAGTTGAGTCATGGCAACTGGACTTCTTTCTTTAAGGTAGATACGTTTCATTCTGCATTCCACAGAACTTTGTCAATCTGTCATTCTGTGGAATGCAGAATGAAACGCATCTACCTTAAAGAAGTCCAGTTGCCATGACTCAACTTTCAGACAGGTCTGCGTGAGATTTACCTCCAAATACTTGACTTATATGACAGTTTGGGCAACAATGACTGCTGTAGTCTCAGCAACATAAGGAACAACAAGGATGTGCTTGCCAAATTAAAAGGAAGAGGTGATGCAGCTATTGTGTTACAACTAAATAATTTCATTGGGTAGTTTGCCAAATCCTCTGCCAGACCTCTGAATTCTATTGCGTGAGTTGCTACGGAAGGTCAGTGCTATTGTGCTTAGTGCCACGATTAGCACGAGTCGCCACCTGAGCTCGGAGAAGGTCTGTCCATGTCTCTACAGGTCTTTACCAAAGAGGCAGCACAAACACCAGTACTAACTGAAATGCACACCACTGCTATAGTTGCTATACAAAGGATTCAATACACTATTGGCACAGACACACACACACAGCACAAAACACACCAAGCATGTGTCACGAGGGCAGACACCTGTTGTGGTTCTCCTGTTGTCCTCTGTGTCTCAAGCTAAAAAGTGCCTCATGTGGAAGCTGGGGGAAGAGTCACATAAGAATGGCGTGCTACTGTAATCAGACTCCTACATCTAAAATGCATCATCTAATTAATTAAAAGAATGGATAGACTTTTCCTAACACACTTGTGCGTACACACACACACACAGAACAACCACTCCTCACTCACTCTATCACTACACAGCAGAAATGGTGCCACTATTAAATATTACATAGAAAGAGAAGACTAGAGAAGTCATTCTTGTTAAAACCAACATAGATGACAATCAAAATTATCCTGACAACAGCACTTTACAACAGCTCAGAATGTCCATGTGCGCAGTTATAATACCATAGACATAGAGCTGAAGTATAGAAATTGGTGTTACAAACAACTGGCCATTATGTTCATTTCTTGTAGCAAAGAAAGAATGAAAAGGCCATCTGGTCTTCCAGAGGATAGAAGATATTCCTTTATCTAATAAGAAAGTATTAAAAGTAAGATGAAGGGAGGAAGAATCTCATTAGCCCTCTAAGTACAGAATCCTTTATCCTACAGAAACACTTAATTGGTGTATTATGGACATGACTTTATAAACTTTGAAGGCAGATTCCTTCATTTACTGTTAAATTTATGGTTTATGACTATGGGACTAGTCACATTAAAAATGTGTCATTTTTTCACAAACAATTGATGAAAAATATTCTATCTATATAAAAAAAGTCTACAGTTGATAATGTTTACCAACAGATTCTAAAAGCATACTTTTCATCTGAATATGGTGATAAGCTTTCTAGTTCAAATGGCAGTAATAGGCAGCGCTGAAATTCTGCAACAGCCAAATTATCATTTGAAAGTAGCACTTCGAGCAAGTTCAGGATAACTAGATCACTGCCAATCCAAACCACTTGGCCCAGCATGAGAGGGATTATGGTCCAAGTCAATAGCTCTATGCCCTAGGGAGGTGGAGCTGGTATCTACCAGGGGGTCTGTTTGAGACAAAGCAGTAGTTCTTCAGTATCGCTGATTCTGTTAAGGCCCTCTGTCTCAGGTTATTTCTGCCAGCATGAGTCACACTCTGAGCGAAACTTGACTCAATAACGGCCCAAAGACCACAATGGACATCCCTTTCAGGGCATAAAGATAAACAAAGTCACCCTCTCATCTAATTTGTAAAGGGGGTTACAAAGTTCAGATCTCAGAGAGGAGGAAAAGGAGTGTAAAGACAGATGGAAACTCAGTGGAGAAATGAGAAGGGTATTGAATAAAAGAGGTTTCGCAACTACATAACTTGATTCCAATGTTAAAACCTAGTGTCATTAGGTCTGTAAGCACTAGTTTCCTGTTTGTGATAGGCATGCATACCTTGTGGTCTTTGAAACAGCAGCGCCGCCAACTTTTGTTGTGGTCGTAGTGCTGGGTTTTGGAGCAGTGGATGCCAATGGTCTGTTTGTAGTACCTACCAAACAAAGCAAACAAAAAAAAAATTTGTAAAACAAAAAGATATCAGGACAGAAAAACTGACATTACAAACTGATTTCAACCTAGAGAAATGTTTCATTTAGACTCACCTGTGGTTTTGGGTTTAGCTACATTAACAGTCTCAGCTGCTGGTCTTTTCTTAGGAGTGCCGTTCACTGCCGTTGATTTGGTACCATTTGTTACTGTGGCAGCAGCAACAGAGGTAGTCCTGGTAGGTCCAGTGGGCTTCTTTTCAGGCACTCTAGTTTGGTTCTTGACTGTGGTGGAAACTGCTGCAACACCCAAAGGTCTTTTAGGTACAGCTCCTGCTGCTGATGTTTTTGCTGTAGTTGTCGTTTTCTTGACTCCAACTGCAGAAACATTGTTAGAGGATTTGACATCATTCACCATGCGATGCGAGGCAGGAGCTGGTCGTGAGATGGATCCAGAAGACACAGTAGATTTTATTGTGGGCTGTGTTTTAGTTCCCACAGCTTTTGGTTTTACTTTGGGGTCTGCTTCTGTTGGCTTGCCATTAGCCTTTGAAGCAGCTTCAGGTGCAGCTTCTTCTGGTTGCAATGGGACTTGCTCTGTTATGTTGTCTTGCGATGGCAACTGCTCCGATACTCCTGCAGCTTCAGTGGGTTCTGTGGTTTCCATGGTAACCCCATCCAGTTTCATTCCCTACTCCTATAGGTGTGGATGCTGATGCTGCAGCCGATAAGTAGGTCCAGGTGTTCACACTCTACAGAATGGCCAATCGCTCTCACACTTTAATTTCCTGTAGAAGAACAACAAAACAAGTATTAACCTCCAGGCTCAGTTTTTATTACATACAGATTCTTTTCTTTGTGCACATTTCTTAAAAGCACAAATCTAGCATAATCCACTGCTCATGAAGTCATATGGTAAACATGTCACTGTCAGCCAAAGGAAATGCTATTTATGGTAAGGGGCCCCCGTGGAATTTAAAAGAGTCTGAATAACAGGAAGTGAGCAGTGCGACATGCCAACAACGCTTTTCTCTAAACCAGTCACTTGCAATTCACTTTTAACCCAGAAATGACAATGTCACCTAAATAATCCAAGAATTGCTATTAAAAACACCACAGTAAAAGAACAGTGGATTGTTTTAACTGCACATTTTATGGGCCAGAAAACAAAACAAAAAGCCTGACTGAGCTAGGACTGAGCCCTGAATGGCTTCCAACATCTTGAAATTTAAAGTGAACGGCTGTGGTTTGATGAAATGAAAGCCAAAAGGCTCCAGAATCTCCCGACACACAGCCCACAGAGAGAGTTTGGAGAGGGAGGAGGAGGAAAACAAACACCAAATGGTCCATTTGTCAGTCATTGCCTTCCTTTTGCTGAGTAGATACAGATGGTAATCAAAGTCATTCCATGGTGGCTTTAAGAAATCTATGTGCACAAAGATTCTAGTGAAAAGTCTGACATTAATGCACAGTGTACAAAAGCTGAGAAAGTGGAGAATGTAATCCAAAGGGCATGATGTGTTAGTTGAGTCGCATAGGTTTTGAACTCATTATCCTCAATCAAGTTCTTCTCTCAGAGCATTCTCTCCACTCACAATATCTATGTCCCTCTGACCACAGAAGAAGCATCTACCTGCCCCCTCCAGAGTACTCCCTTTTCCTATAGCTACTCGTTTCTCTTTGAGCCTGGGTCCCATATTCCCACTGCCAATATCTTCAGTAAACTGCTACACAGATGGTCTAAACTGTGTTTGGGCCAGAAAACAAGTGTTCCAAGAGATTGTTTGAAAAGGAAATAAAAGACTGAGGTGGATAGAAATCAAATCAAAGACCTAAAAGCTTCATATGGAGAGTTAAAGAGATTTATAAACGTGGAAGGAGAACAGTGAATAGTGGAATACGTGTTGACAGCTTTCGGTTAGCACAAAGTAAGACAAGTAGGAGTAATAAGATTGAACAAACCACAACAAATTAGGACAAGATCAGGCTCTGTTCTTCTGTGGGCATGGTCACAGATTATGTATGCTATTAAGCTATTAAGGTATAATTAAAAACAGGAAAATTTGTTTCAGTGAGTGCAATTTCCACAGATATGCAAACAATGCCTGGATTGGCAGTGTAAAACAATTAGAGGACTACAGTTTTTCTTGTACAGTGTACAATGTAGTTACTTAGGGCATCTGTTTTCTTCACCAACTGACAAATTAGGATGAGGTTAGAATTAAGCCTTTTGGAGAAACGGCACACATTCTTGTTCAAAGGTCAGGAAACCATTTCCTTACCAGGTACACATTGACATCTGAGGTTATGCAATACTATGGTACTTTTCTACCTTTAGATGAAAGTCTTTAAGTATTTACTCTTTGGTATTAGCTTAACAAAAAAAAAAAAAAAAAAAGATTCAGCAATTGAAGAGCAAATGCATGAATGGAACATTTTCTGCCAATTCTGGGATAACTTGTTTGGGCAGTTTAGTACTGATAACCACTGAATAAACAACTTCACACCTCCCCACACCCTCACTTGTGTATACAATCCCAGCTGTCACTGGAGAGGTAGGGTACACCTTGGACAGGTTGCCAATCCCCTAATTAAGCCCAGACCTTCAGATCACCCATGTAAAAATTACAAGGTGAACTCAGTTCTTGGTATTCAAAGTTTTCAAATCTGCTGCGTACCTGATAAATTTTAAAGCATTTATGGTATGCTAAAAACTATTTAGAATGGTGTCAATCAGGTTGGTTGTGGGTCTTCTTGCAAATAAACCCCACCCAGTTTATACAGATATGAAGGAGCTGACCCAACTGGCACAACAGAGTTTTGCCAGTCCAGCTACTAATGCCATGGGCTTAGCAAACAGCAGCATGAATCACATTCCTCATGTGACGACACTCTTCTGTCCTCATAAATGCCTCATCTCTGCTATGCGATGGTCCTTGTTTTCATATCCATCAGAAAATGTGACTTGACACCATTACTAGACTTAGTTTTTGAGATCCTTCAAGACATTAACAACTAGTTGGAAAACATGCTGGATGAGCGCTCTAGATTTTCTCTTTGTAAATGACTGTAAAACAATGACTGCAGCATTTTTAAAATGGTCTGTGAGGTCAAAATGAACAGCATCCAAAATAAATAATTGTCAGGCATTCTCTCAGTCCACACTTGAATAAGAAATCCTGGTTCAGTGAAGATTTAAAACATCTCCAGGACTCGGCATCCCTTCTTTTACAGCAGTTTGGCTCTGGTACGTCTGGTAACAACTGCAGTGTGTTGCAAGTACTGCGATGATGAAAACAAAGGACTGAAAGTTGAAAAACTGTACTATATGCTTGGTCAAAGCAGCAAAATAGTGTGTGTTTATAAATGCAGCCATCATTTTGTTAGAGGGAGTCTGTCTAGACAGAAAGAACTCGGTGGCCTCAGTGGTATTTACATTCCACTTGTAATAAAGAAATATGGCCTTATGCGTCATTAAATCTTACCCCTGACCTGTGTCTTCAAGTAGTTTAATTACATCTGTTGTATCTCATGTCTCAGTCTTTTTCTCCACACATCCAGTTATTAGTAGTGGTGCCTGACAAAATAGGTCACTTTTAATACTGTGTCCAATACAAGTAGAGAGGGATTTAGCTGTGTTGAGAGCTTGGCAGGGGCCTGGAATGCATTGTACAGACTGCTGGAGGAGGTGGCTGAGGGGGGCTGTTGATACTGATGCTGGAGTTTAATGTCACCAGTAGATTTACCCCAGACTGCCATCACAATGCTGCGATGATACACAAGCAAACAGACAATGTACATTAACAGTGTAACAGATTGATTTTGTAAATACACTGTGGGTAAATGCATGAAAAAATTAGAACTGATTAATTATTCAAGTAATTTTAAACAAACCGTTTCTCATCTCCTGCTTCATTTTACACATCACGTAAAAATGAAGACTCTGATCTAATTGGTAAATGTTATGAAAATTTGCAGCTCTGTAGTTATAGTTTGCATGAAAACAGGCAACTAGCTTCTTAAATTGTCTGATGTTAAGTTTCTAGTACAGCATTTATGTGAATGCTGCATGTGAAGTGAAGCAGCAGTGGTATCAAGAGCACATCATCCACATTCCAGCTCTGCTGACTTCCTCAAGACTCCTAAGGGCTCAGTGACAGCTGGCTGGCTGTCTCAGTGTGTGTGTGTGTGTGTCTGTGTGTTCGTTTATGTGCATGTCTGACCGCAGAAGGCAAAAGGTCACCGGGAGGCTAAATAATCCATGTGCACTGTATGAGAAGTGAGTAAAGTGCGCCTGGGATGGAAAACAAAATGCTCCCAGTATGAAAATGTCACATGCACAAAGTTACACGTAGAAATTGTATGCACCGTCGCTTCCTGCATTCTTTCAATACCACAGGCACACATTCATCTCTTCATTCATACTAGAGCCACACCTTTAGACATTTAAAATAAACAAAAACTGACCTGGTAAACCTGACCAAGCTTACATGTAGGAGAGTTGAGAGTGGAGTAGGTTACCGTTTACAAAAATCTGTATTTGTTCAGCTTTCCTCTGGTATGTGTCTGAGGGACAGATAGGTCCACAGGAGGAACACGGGGAATGTTCAGCGTGGACACATGTACTGCAAGGTGTAGGTACAAGGTACTGTAAGAGAGGAAGGAAAAAAACAAGAAGGTTTAATAGCATTTGAGAAAAGAAGGGGGTTTCCTAACCTAAAGCTCAGTCTTACTAGCATACATAATAATAATAATAATAATAATAATAATAA
>JAUBNQ010000001.1:15485920-15497930 GCA_032353495.1 Ctenopoma kingsleyae | reverse complement strand
ACACACACACACACACACACACACACACACACACACACACACACACACACACACACACACACACACACACAAAATAGTACTACATCAACATATAGTCCTAAGAGTGGTACAACCATCTACAGCTATCCAAGAAAAAAAAGCCTGACCGTCATGAAACACTAATACTTTAATCATTCTCCTGAACATTTACTTGTCAAAACTTTGGAAATGCGTCATATCCCCGTCTCTGTCAGCTCGTTCCAGCATTTGTTTTTTTCATTGTAGGGAGAACCACTTGTAAACAAAATTAAAGTTTGTTCGGATGTTGCTCTCACATCTGCCATGATCTCCTTCTCATATTAGTGTTGTTTGTGTTTGAGGTGGTAGAAGATATGTGTTTTTATCCTCTTTGTTGGAATGTATTTGTTTACATTTGTCATATTTGTTTAGTCACATCTTATTTGCTGGCAAATCATTTTAAATGACGCGAGATGCTCATGCTACAGCGTGGACATAAACAAGGCATCATGTTTTTATACTGCACTATATTGCCAATATCCTGACATGACAAATTCTCATCATGAGAAGTAATTATGACAATATATCACCTCAGACAGGTGCCCAATAGTAAGACAACACTTGCCATATGAGCATTTTTGTTCATGTTGCTTTGCCACAAGTGCTAGGATATCAACAAAAGTGTAAATATGATGATGAAAGGTTTGACAATACAAGCTAAATGTACTTAATGAACAACAAAAACCGAACCGTAAAATTATATGAAATTAATGATTAAAAAATGTAGGTCAAGCCATTTATATACATCTATCTTATTATATTCCAGCTTTGTTTCTACTGTCTCATCATGACATAAATTGCCCCATTGAATGATTAACCACGTGGGAGCGTGGAATATTTATTCCATCATATAATGAATTCAGGAATAAAATATCAAATGTCGCATTTGTTAAATATAAAGTTGGAGAGGAGGCAATGATGAACAGGACTGATGACTGTACCTAATATAACATTTACTGCATCAACATCTTCCATCAGGGACCTACAGTATCTTACACTCTTACATAGTGCTCTGAGTCTGTTGGGGATTGTACTACGCTCAAAGGAATTACTACATGTTTTTATATTTAGAAGAAACTCAGCTCCTAATATGATGATGGACTGTGATGGTTCTCCACAGTCACAGTGTTTGTACCTTGACGAACAGCAGTATGTTCAGGACTTTGGTCTCTCTCTTGCCGTTCTTCTCTCTCAGCACCAGCACGTCCAGCAGACTGCCTCCCACCTGCTGACCCAGCTCCGCCAGACGAGCCTGCAGCTCCGACACAGAGTACACCCGGCTCTGGCAGTACTGCACCACCTCCGAGAACAACAGGGCGAAGGCGCTCACACTCACTTCGGTTTTAGGTCGGCTCAGAGGCCGCTCCAAGATAGCAGACTTGCCCCTGGTGAAGCGAGTCTCCATAGTCATTCTATAACAGCTGCAGAAGCACAGACAGAAAGAGAACAGACATTAGAGGCTATAAACAAACATCAGGCTAACAGACTAATGCTAGCCAGCGCAAATTACTGCAGCCATGTTTGGAACAATCACATAATATCTGCGAACATACTTTTATGTCTATTTGTCTTCCAGCTTGGACAAAAAAACATTAAAACTACAACCAGTTTATTTGATCTCTTACTACACCTGCTTCTGTCGTTTTATTTCCGGTTCCGACTGTAAACGTCACTGCGTCACATGACACCTGAACGTCACAACGTTTACGAAAATTTACAAAATTTTGACTTTGTAAATGAGTATTTTGACTAAATTATGGGAAATATGTAAACGTAGTGAGTCAAAACTGCGAATAATAACTTATAATAAACAGTTATTATGTTACAAGTATATTTGTAACTTCTCAAATCAAACCTCTTAAATTTTATGATTCTGGTTTAAAAAGTACACCCTTTGACTTACTTTGACATCATAAAAAATAAAAACAGTAATGATAAACCTCAAGACAAACAATGACTGAAAGCTTTAAATGGTTTAGTCACTTAAACTCTTGAACTTCATTAACCTTTATATTTACAAACAAAGCTCTCAGAACTCAGAAGAAATGAAAATTGCTAATCATAAATATACTCCCCGTAGCTGAGCCTGCACTGAAACCTGCACTTATGCAACTGTAGGCAATGTGATCATTTAAAAAACATAAGTACATACAATTAACAAGAAGGAGCGTTTTCTTGATTTAGTTACACGTTATCATGGCTGCATGTTTTTGTGGCCAGTTGAACCTTATTTGAGGTTCCAGATCTTTTGCTGTGACGCAGAAATGTACTGTAGGCTAAATCAATATTTGCACCCATCAGTGTACAAAGTGTACTTTCTTCTGTCAGGACACAACACTGCAGTCATGCACATACACATACACAAATACTACACAACTGTTCAGGGTGCATATGTGTTGCTCAGTTTACAGTTTTGGAAATTCTGCATATTGAGGATTATTGATTCCCTACCTGTTTAGGTTTGTTTATTTTCTTTAACAGACAAACCAAACCTTCTTTTGGAGCCAATAACCAAGAGTTTCAGCATGACTTTGTTCAGACTGTTGTGTCTGGTTTTGCCTTTGTTCGACTTCTGTACAGTCTACAGCAGGCCATCAGGTAAGCTCAGTTATTCAGAATATGTAAAGACTGTCTTATCTTGAGCTAAATTCAAGGCAAGGTTGCATAGTTTTTTCATGGTGTGCTATCATGGATTTTTTTGGCAACCTGTCATGTTGTGACTGTCAAGTTCCCTGGAATCTGAAATCTGTATTTGAGAAAGTGCAAATTCACCCATCACACCTGTCACATGCACATTTATTCATCTGTCCAGTTTAAAATTCACCAGATCTCTTAAAACGTTCTGATTGATTTGCTTGAGCTGCTCAGATTTGAGATTTGCCATTACCTTCTCTCAGGAATATCAACAACATGTCTATATAGTTTTTTCCCTATCAATAAAATCAATTGTTAAAGAAACAGAATAAATCTGCCATACAATCACACCAGGTTAAGGGACTGTATGAAAAGTGTGATGGTGGAGATGAGGGTTGGGTTAAAAAAAAGGTTATATATTTTTGAGATGTGACATTTTATTATTTTCATGTGACAAAACCCCAAAGCAGATATATGAATTCTGCCAATTGTCCTTCAGGTACAAAGGCAAAATCTGATTCTGTTGTTATGAAATGGGAAAATGTAGGTAGGAAACTGTGGTGGATGTATCGAGCCCCCAGGAGCAGTGAAGCAATTTGTCTTCACAGTGGTCAAACTGTGTTCCTGCAACTTCTGTACATATGAATCATTGCAGAAGGAGTGATTATAAAAAGATGAACTATTTTGAGTGTCACAAAGTCTGAAAATTGTCTGTGTTTATTATGAGAATTATGTAGTGGAGTTATGGAGTTACTTTATTTAATCCGCATGCATGTGCGACTAGAGGAGGTTCTGAGTGAGCATGCTCTTGAACCAAACAGTGACCACTGCTGTTTAAAATGTGAAAATGTAGTAAAAATTTGAAAACTATAATATACTATTCCACAGTCAGCTTGTCAACACTGGCGTCAGATCAGAAAATATTTTAGCAGCACTTTAGAGCATGGACAGTGTTTGTTATTGTCTTATATTTAGGACTTTCTTTCTGCTGAAGGGAAGGTAGGGTCTTAAGTTTTATTTTCACTATAGATTTCATAATTGTCAAGATCCTTGTAATGTTTAATTTCTGTCTTGGTTTATGCTCTGTTTTGTTTTGGGTTCTTTGTGTGCATTTTTGGGTCCACCATTTTGTTAACTCTGACAATAATTGTTCTCCCCTTGACAGCTCATCATACAACTGACAGTCATTCATGTGATGCCACTCATATCAGGCCAGAGCATCAGCTGTTGTAGTTAATATTTACTCTTTTGGCATTTTGTCATTATTAGCAGACAGGAAGTCTCTATGGGATGATAGAGAGAGGGTTTGACATTCAACATAGGTCTCCAGCCAGAACCAAACCGCTGTAATCATGTGGCATGCACCATTTGTCTATTAGGACACTTTACTGTTAATTACTATTTAAATTACATGAGGGTAACCTTCAATGTATATGCTTTGCTTATTTTAGTAACTGTAAAACAAATGTATGGACTCCTTTGAGATAATGGAATGGACATGAATGTGCTACCTTGTTCTTCCTTCACGTCCTTTCTCTTAATTTGGTTGTTACCAGTTGTCCACCTGCGTAACATGGAAAGCTTCATCCATGCCGTGAAACAGATTGAAGACTCCAACCCCGATCTGTCCCCCCTTGCCCTGGTCAGGGCCCTACGGAGAACTGCTGGCCACGATGATTTGATGACCATCCATTTCTTGGGTGCTTCACATAATCTCACTGATGCTGAGATCCTAGAGACAGCCATTCTCAATGCCTCATCATTCAGCTTTTTTGACAAGGCCATTCACCACATTGTGACCGACCATGGAGAAGAACGAGGAGTGGTTCTTGCTCCAGATGGCACCACGGTAGCCCTTGCACCTTTACTGCTAGGAATCGAATCAGGACTAAGAGCCAAAATAGATGGGACGCCAGCTGTTTGGATCTTCCCTCTCACCTTAGGTAGGACACTGGGTCTGTCCTTCCTCAGCCTCCAGGACTTCCCCCCTTCTCATCGACTGGGGCCTAATGGGTGCTGGGACAGTGTGGACCAACCAAAGATGTTCAAGCTGTCTCAGGCTGCCACTCTAGCCACTGATGCTGTTATTAATGGGGCCATGGATGGAATCATACTGGGCATGGACCTCAGCAACCTGACTGCTGCTGAACAGCCACAGGCCCTCAGTGAGATTTTAAAAGGATACTATAATTTTGTTCTGCATGAGGGACAGGGCCTTGATGCAGTGACCAGCCACATTAGCCCAAGGAGAAGGGAGATCTCTAGATCCATTCTGGACCCACTTGATCTTTACAGCCAGGTGATGGAGACTCTCACATTGGTCTGGAAGTTGGAGAATACTGAATGGATCGCTCTGGACACTGACGTGGGAAAGGCAGTGAAGGATGGTCTGGAAGCATTTGTGCACAGGTACTGGGGTGAGTTATGAATTATAAAAAATTATGAAAGTTGCCAAAACCCATGTTTTTGTCTTGGTTTAAAATAACTTTGACCAGTTGTCTAAAACACAAACATATTCTGTTCATTTTCTTAGAAAAGTTTCCTTAAAAAGAAACTGGGAAATATGCACGCTGAAGGAGTGAACAAGCAAAGTTTTGCAGTTACAGTCTGGTGACTCTACACAACGAAAAATAACCAGGGACAACAGTAGACTCCTGTAGTCTCCTGACTCCTGTGCGAGACAGACAGAGGTCCAGGCAAATCCAGGGAAAAAACAAAAGGCAAAGTCCATGAAGAAGGACAAGCTAGGGTTGAAAACATGGGTTGAGGGGGTGTGCGGTTGAATTGACATGCTCAATGCCTGGAGCATATCCAGACTGTGATTGTTTCAAAATAAAAGACTGAATGACCAAATGACCCATGGACCGGTACCGGTCGGCAGCCCGGTGGTTGGGGACCTCTGGTTTAGGCAGTCATTCAGGTGGGCAGGTGCATCAAAGAAAAGGGAGGGAGGTGGGGACATCTGGAGGCTTGATAGGGAACTGTCAGCAGGCAGAGGAAAAAACTGAATAAGGCACCTATAAATTAGCTGATGTTCTTTTTTATTTTACATGAACAAACATTCTTGATAAGGGTCCCTTAAAAAATACCAGACTGACAAACTCAGTCAAACTGTACTGACACACAGGAGAAATATTTAACCAGAAGGGCAGAAAAAATGGTTCCTAAAATGTGTTCAAATATTCTTCTGTTCCACGATTAGTCAATAATAAAAATAGTTCATCAGACAATTTTCACCAATTCACCTCCATTCAAACCTAATGAGTATTTTGGTACATTTCAGAAGGTTGTAACCAGGTGTCCTGTTTGTAGCAGGCGGCTTTTTCTAGCAAAAGATAGCATCTCACTATTCCTTAACAACTCAACTTATAGCCTGTGCACAAATATACCTTTGACCACAAGTAAGGTTGTGCTGTAGGTATAGGTTTAGTATCATACCTCTCATTCTATCTTCTCTTTTCCCCAGACTGCCCTCAAATCATCCCTCGCTGTCAGTGGGGGGCAAAGGCCTACAGGGGTACACCTATCCCACTGTCTCTACCCCTCCAATACCTGTATGTCCACCACACCTATGAGCCGTCCTCACCTTGTCTATCCTTCCCAAAGTGCTCTCGCGGCATGAGAGCCATGCAGCGCTTCCACCAGGAGGACCGTGGCTGGAGCGACATAGGATACAGGTGAAAAAAACCCTCCTACCCTGTGATATGACCCTCTATAGCTCTGTCTCCATAATTAAAACACAGACACAAAGAAAGAAAACAAATAAGTGTATTTCCAATAATATGTGAAACTCTCCCTTGGAATAGAAACAATTCTTATTCTGTGAATGCTAGAAGGACTATTTGTAATCATACTGCTGAGTAACTGATTGATTAATCTATGCACATACACACATATTGGATGTTCTCAATCCTGAATATCTTACAGTATTTTGTGTCTCAACACCACCTCCCTAATTTTTGCATAAAGCTTTGAGTATATTTCAAGCCATGTGCTATGCTACATTGTCCCCTCAGCTTTGTGGTCGGCTCTGATGGCTACGTCTATGAAGGCAGAGGTTGGTACCAGCTTGGCAGACACACCAGGGGCCACAATGACATTGGGTTTGGAGTGTCAATTATCGGAAACTACACTGCCACCCTGCCATCTCGCCATGCCATGGATCTCTTGCGCCATCATCTGGCCCAATGTGCAGTAGCTGGAGGAGCACTGGCAGCCAACTTCACCATCCAGGGTCACAGACAGGTGGTGAACTACACCAGCTGCCCTGGAGACGCCTTGTTTTCAGAAATAAGGAGCTGGGACCACTTCAGGGAATGACAGGACGTCCACTTTTTAAACATCACGAACAGCTCCTCACAATAGGATAACTGACTCTGTCGTTTATTTTTCTTAATTTTTGAAATATTTAACTGTATAAAATAGCTCCTGTTTTAATCTTGCAGACCTCAGACTTTTTATCTTTTCCACGTGAATGAAATCCTTTTCTAATTCAGAAAAGGATTTCTGCATTTCCTTATGTGAATTAGTGGGGCAGAGATAAAAACAAACATACCAAAAAGCTTTAATAATTCAGTCTTGTTGTAATAATCATATTTTTCATCTTATGATTTTACAGGAAACCAACAAACACTGAAGAATAAACTGACCAACTGTAATAAATATGAACGTTTCCAGTGTCTGTCTTGTTCATTTACATCAAGTCGTCCACCAACATGACTCATTTCCAGCTAAATCTGGAACAACAGAGACACACAAACATGTCAATAAAAGAGGTGTCCTTTAATTTTTGTGTTCCACGCAAACAATGATTGATTTTTGTGTCACCATTACTTGCTACAGGGAATTTAGTGGCTGTTGCTATGAAATGTTAAGTAGAATCAATGCAGCTAACTAAGAAAGTGACCAGAAACATGGCTGTGGGAACTATTATGTGCGATATGTTGTGTCTATTCAGGTTCCTCTAGTTGTTCTGGCTTATATCTTTGCTGTTTCCTTAGTGAATAGTAGTTGTATAGTGACATAGTATCATTACAACCCTGGTTGATTCTGTGATCTGGTTTTTGTGGACCTATGTGGGACAAGATGTAACTAACAGTCACTAACAGTCTGCCCCTGGTGTTCTGGTTCGGGTTTGCACGTCTGCTTCTGGAACAGGCCCACTCATCTGTATTGATGCAGTAACTCATGACGATAGCAGAATCAATTCAGAGATGTGCAGAAACATGTTGTCTGCCAATTTACAGAGAAGTCTGTCGAACTAATTGGGAGGCAGTTCATTGTGCAGCAAGATTATGACCTAAAACACACTGCCAACTCAACACATGACTTCATCAGAGGGAAAAAGTGGAAGGTTTTAGAGAGAATCACCAGACCTTAAACTAACTAAACATACATTACAGAAGTCGTTTACTTCTGTATGTGAGTGCAGAAGCTCATCTTTCTGTTAACTGGTTGTTGGACATTTTTTCCTTGCATGCTAGAAACACTAGAATTAACTAACAATTAACTTAATTGTGTAATAGTGTTATGCAACTGAAAAAGAGCAAAGTTTTAAACTCCCACAGTGGCATTTACATCAGTGTCATCTGAAGTCTGGGAGTTACAGTTTCATTATTCTTTATATTTCTATATTATTTATGCAGTTCATGGTGTCCAGTAAGCTCTGTTTACTTCTCTGCCTGGGTTTACAGCCAGTCACATCAGACTGCTGACTGAGTAGCTGCAGTTATTTAACACAAAGAGTCCTGTGACTGTTACAGTCAGTGACGTTGATTTCTTTTAAATCAGCTGCTCTCCTCTAATTTCCTTCACCGATGCCCTGCCCTCCTTACAATTATCCCTGCGAGTGAAAAACAGAATAGCAGACAACAGGAGGAAGTCATAGTGAAACTGAAAGTAAAACTGTTCCAAATAAATCATCCTGCTTCGTTATACCAAAGCGAGGATAAAAGCAGCGCAGCGTAGCTCTGATCATATTCCAGGTTCAAGAGAAAACAGGGAAATGGGTAAGTTTCTGTAATGTTTCTCTATAAATAGACATTTGACTTTCAGCTGTGAATGTTGTGATATGAACGCAGCCAGGACTTTCCCAATGAAGAAACATACAAAGAACAATAGTAGAACTTATCACTTTATCACAGAACTGTTCATAATTTAAAAAAAGCCTAGACTGAATCTGTTTTTTTAATGTGTATTTTTGTAGCTCCTGTAGTGTCAGGGATTCAGTTGTCTCTTGTTTATGAGGATAGGTTGCATATGTTTCATGCTTTCATGCTTCGTGTTCCAGCATGCTAATATTGATATGCTGTGTGTGAGATTATGAGAAATAATTTAATTGATGTTTTATAGGTTACGGAGACATCATGAAGGTGGAAACTACTGGAGCTTCACAGAAAACAGCTCAGCAGGACAAGCTGACATACTCAGGTAAACACTGTTGTAGAGAGAAAGAGAAACACAAGAGAGGATATAGAACAGAAAATATAGAAAGAATGATTGTTTTTATCCAAACATCTATCCACACCTTCAGCGTAACTATGATTTTTTGATTTCTTTCTAAAAGGTGTGCCAGCATCACACACTATGGCAAAGACTGATGCAAATAGAATGAATAAGTACAGATCTATAATCAACACAGTGGGACATAAGTATGGAATCGAACCAGCTCTCATTGCTGCCATCATCTCCAGAGAGTCCAGGGCTGGAAATGTACTGAAAAATGGCTGGGGAGACCCGGGTAACGCCTGGGGTTTGATGCAGGTAATAACAAACAACAACACTTTTTTATTTAAAAGATTTTTGCATTTATTTAATAGAATCAAGTGCAGAGAACGGGAAACACAAGGGAAGAGATGAGGTACAACATGGCAGAGCAACCAAGCATAATGTGGTTGCGTAGCATGCATCATACAGCTATAAGGACACTCCAGTAATGTAACTTCACAGGAGCCTCATTAAAACAAAAGAACAGCAGTACTTACTAAACCTTTTTACCACCTATGTAGGTTGATGTTAATCCACGTGGAGGTGGACATACTGCACGGGGCGCATGGGACAGTGAGGAACATCTCTGTCAAGGCACAGAGATCTTGGTTCATTTTATTGGACGGATCAGCACAAAATTCTCTGGTTGGACCAAGGAGCAGCAGCTGAAAGGTTTGTTTTACAGAATTAGTACACTGACACTTTGTTAGATTTGTTCTGATGTTTCTTTGTCTCTCCAGGAGGGATAGCGGCCTACAACAAGGGGGATGGAAACGTTCTTTCCTATGATAATGTGGACGCCCGCACGACAGGTGGAGACTACTCCAATGATGTTGTTGCCAGAGCTCAGTGGTACAAGAACAATGGTGGGTTTTAAAAGCTGACGCTGTCCATACCAAAAGTAAAAAAACATATCCTACAAATAATGATGAAAATCTCTGTAATGTGTTTTCTGACAAGAAATAAATAAACTTAATGCAAATCAAAACCAGAGACAAACAATCGTGCTCCCAGTATGTCCATTGGCTGTACCAGAGTTACTGTTATTAACTTACAAAATATTATTAAAGCCTGGTGGATAATAATCAGACAAGACAAGGTTGTGTGTCCTCCAAATAGTTTCATTTACAGTATTTTCAGCTGTCAGTTCATATGAGGAAGTTGCTCTTCTCAGCTTCTCTAAATTACCACCAATATTTTTAGGGGAAATTTTGTCAAACCAGTTAAACCAGTTTTGAATCTGAATGTGTTACTCCCACTAAACAATCGCTGCAACAGTTAAACACTAATGTCCACAGGGTAAATAAACTATATTGCCAAATGTATTCGCTTGTCTGGCTTCACACACACATGAAATTTTGTGACATCCCATTCTTAATCCATAGGGTTCATCACATTTGCAGCTAAAAGGTTATAAACAGATGAAGAAGATAACAGATAGAAATAATAGTTCATAAGTACACACACAAATATGCACCCACACATACATCACATCTATCAATACACAATGGTTGGAACTAGCAGAGATTAGATTAAGATTGAGTTATAAGAATGCTCTCCTATAGAGAAGTGTTTTCAGGCCTGATTTAAAATCAGACACAGATTTAGATTAACTCAGATCCTCTGGTAGCATATTTCGTAGCTGTGGGCTTGGATAGCAAAAGCACAATCTCCTATTGTGGCAAGATGGGACTTAGAAATAGACAGTTAGCTTCTGCCAGAGGCGCAGTGATCGCTCATATGGTACCAGCAGGTCTGTAATAGAATTTAGTGCAAGACCTAAAGCTTTAAAAACAGTCAGTAAAATTTTAAATTCAATTCTGAATTCAAATTTTATTTAACTGGCAGCCAGTGAAGAGAGACGTTGTGCATTCTATTTGAATTTGTCAGCAATCTGGCAGCAGCATTTTGAATTGGTTGGAAAAGTGTAATGTCCTTTGTAGGTAGTCCTGATTAAATGGGATTACAATAGTATAGATGAGAAAAAATAAGGGCCTGAATAGTTTTCTCAAGGTCTGAGTTTTGTGCCTGGTGTTTAGTTGCCAGCTTTTTTATGTCTGGAGTGATAGTGAGAGTGACAGTGATATTAATTTAAACCTGAACTGACCAAGATGGATATTTAAGCTGCCTTTGTCAGTTCAGCCAAATTAAATCTGTTTGCCCAGGCTTGAATAGTATAATAATAATAATAATAATAATAATAATAATATTAATAATAATAACAGCGATAAATAAGTAAATGATAAGAAAACCAAAAATTCACCTTAATTCACCAAAAATATATAATTGTAAATATAATCTTAGGTCCCTGAAAAACTATGTTAAAGTAAACATCCAACCCAGAGTCAGTTGAATCCAAAAGGTCAGAGATCCCATTGTCCATGTAATAACAGAATTGGGGACTTAAAGAGCCAAGTGAATAAACCAGGTCCAGGGTTGATGATCAGGCTGGAAACAAGCTGAAACAATCTGGATTGTCACAACAAGAAGTTGACCAATCTGGCACTGAGGGCAGACAGGTCTCTTAAATAGTCGCATCACCAGGAGCCAGGAAGACAAACCCACAAGATGCAGAAACTGCCAGACAAAAAATACTGTAGTGGACAGGGGTCAGAATAGGAAAAATATAATGACGGGTGTCAGAGCACATAGTGCATCACAGCTTGTTTAATATGAAGCTGTGGTGCTATGTGGTATTAATATTGTGGCTGATAGGTATAAATGCAACTCAGTATTTCATGTGTAAAAAGTAATATCATCACCATATCTGACATGGTTACAAAGTCTTCAGCTGCTTCTTCAAAGTACAGTATGCTTGTATGCCCGCCGACAG
>JAUBNQ010000001.1:15469881-15481831 GCA_032353495.1 Ctenopoma kingsleyae | reverse complement strand
CCTTTGTGCATCCTTTAAGCAGGGTAGTGTTATAGAGGCTGAACCCAAATGCAGAGGGAGAGCCGAGCAGGTTTGATGAAAATAAAACAGTTCATGTTCAGTAGATTTACGAGGCCACAGTGCATTTCATATCAAGGTCGGCGTCAGGCAACTAGTCCAATATAAATCCAGCAATACCACAGGAACAAGACAAAGAGCAAGGCACAAACCCAAGTCCAGAAACCAGAACATAATCACGGTAGAATCAAAGACACAACATTCACTTTAGGTGGCCTGGTAGCTTAATGGGGTAAGCATCAGACTGGGATGCAGAAAGTCACATGATTGAATCCCAGCCAACCCCTAGCCCATCCCCCATACTAGGTCTGTCCTTGAGCAAAACACTCAGCACTAGCTCCTTGTAAGTTGCTTTGGATAAAAGCATCTGCCAAGCAAAGTAAAAAGTACAATGTCATAATGAAAGCTTGATATTTAATTTAACTCAAGACAAGTTGTATCTTCTAGCTGCTGTTTTCATTTATTCATGACTCAATGACTGTATATCAGATAAATGACTATTTGGAGCACTGACCTGCACTGATGTAAGCTCTTACACTTTGGATTTGGTCACACCTTGTCTTATCTTGTTGCCCTGCAGCTCAGGCTGCAGACGATGAAATTAATCCAGCTGTTAGTGCAAAGCGACACAGGAAAAACAGCCGGCTTGCTAGTCAGAGAACCCTTTTGAAAAATAAGTATATTTAAGTATAATATTAGTATACTTCTTTTAAAATAAAAATGAGCAAGTATACTTTCAGTTTGCATTTTATGTATTTGTCAGAGATATACTAGATAAAATTTACTTCAAGTATACTGACATGTATACAGAAAAGTCTATGTATATTTGGCCTACTTGTATGATGACAAGTACACAAAAATACCCAGCATGTCTTTCAGCAGTTTTTTTTAAAACAAACAAATATGAAACAAACAATTGATGTTTTAAATTAAGAATTTGTCACAAATTGTTGTGTAACACAATTAAGTTGTTTGATAGACTTTATAACCTATAGTAAGAAAGGTGAGCCAAATGAAATATGAAGTAATACTTCATGTAGAGTCAGTATGTCACATAGTTCTCTGCACCTGAAGTATTGCTGTTGTTATAACAGTCATGCAACTGCCCAGTGACTATTTTATAGGCAAAATTAAAATATACATTTGAATTTCAGTTCAGTTCACTTTGATCATCTCAAAAGTAGAATAAAGGTATATTACAAACAAAGTATTTATATTTAGGAGTTTACGTTGGTGGATGCAGACCAGGACAAGAGAGGGTTCAAAACAGTCAAACTTTATAGGGGAAAGTGCACATATAAAAGGGAAACAGAGGCAAAACCTGAATAACCAAAAAAACACTACTAAACACGAAGAGAAAGTGAGAGAGAGAACTGGAAGAATGATATGAAAACTGGAACAACACAAGAACTAAAGAGGACTAGGGAGTGACTGAGGAAAGAACAGAAACTGAACAGAACTAAACCAACTTATGAGAGTGAGGAGAGAATCTGAAGAGAGGCGTGACGAGTACAAGGACTTTAAACCAGGACGACAACAAGATGCATAGCAGGAGAAACTGACCAAGGAAGACAGACAGTGCAGTCGCACAACGACGTAGACCGTGACAACTAGCAGCACATCTCAAGTAAACTAACAGTATATGTAAAAGTTTATTTTTAGTATGCCTAAAGTGTAGTTTCATAAAGTAAAAAGTGGGCCAATGTAGTCCCAAGGAGTATTAAAAAAGTATTTTATTAAATATAGTATTTAAGTACTTATAAGTATATTGGCATTAATAGTATGTTAGTTACTTACTAATACTACTACTTACATGAAGTATTTCTGGGAAGTATATTTGAACATTACTTAAGTATACTTGAAGAAAGGGGAAGTAAAAGGAGCTGTTCGCAAGAAAGTTGTGAGAGAGGAGATCAAAATAATCATCAGAAAGGAAAATGAACTTTAGTCCAATAACATTGTATAGATGGAAAAAAGGTAGGAGAGATGGAAATGGCCAAGACTTTGAGGGATGGATGCTCATGATAACATGTAAAACAGAAGAGCAGAGAAATAAGGCTATACATGTTGAAAATATATGCAAGAAAGTTGTGGAGTGACTCAAGGAGTGATAAGAGGTATCTCTGCAGATGAAGATTTGGAGTATTCATGGAGACGAAGTGAGCAGGATAAAAGAAAGAAGGAAAGAATTCCAGCACGCGTTTGGAGTTGGTCCCACATGACAATGTAAAAACTGGGTGTATGAGTTTCATTTAGGCCTTATATCTCCCCGCCGCAGGAGTTATTAAAGAGCTCAGAAGGAAGCCAGATGTTATGTGTTCAGGAAACATGTCGTAAGCTCACAATAGATGTTGTTATTAAAGGCTATGATCGTATCCGGAGTGATAGAGAGGACGGAAGTGAAGGGGGGTGTATAATATTTTTAAAACAAGGAATGCTGTGCAGATTACTGCGGAAAGGTATAGACTTGCAGAATATTACAGCTGAAATCTGGACAAAAGATAGAAATAATAATGTTATAATTTTTTTAAGATTTTCTTCTCTGCGAGAAGCTTTCTTTGGAGACATTAGATGAGATTGCTTCATATTTAGAAGGAAAACGTATAAGTTGCAGAGATTTTAATGCACATAATACAGTATGAGGTAATTATGACTAGGACAAATTTAATTACATTACTGGTCAGGAAATGTGGACAATTGATATTAGTCTGTCACAGATTTAAATGGCTGTATTTGTGAAGACATTTTAGGGGCAGCAAAACAATCTGTTTCGAAGAACCAAAGGTAAATACAGAAAGAAAATATTGCTATGGTGGACAAAGGAACGTCATAATGTGGTGTTAAGTGTTATAAAGAACTCACAATTTTCAGAATTTGATTGAATATAAAAGGTTGCAGGCTGATGTAGGGAGAACAATAAAAAGTGCAAAGAGAGTTTTGGAGAACGTTGTGTAACTCAGTAGGAAGAGACATGGATATGTATAAACAGATCAATGGAAATAAAAGAGAGCAGGCAAATAACAGCAGTGACAACATGTGTCTATATAGCAGACTATATATGTGTATGTAGTCAAGTATATAGTACAGTATATTGTATGTGTTAGTGCCCTGATTCACACTCTTTACCAGTTGGTGGAGGTAATGCACCAATTTGATGTTTGCCAGCTGCCAATAAACAGCAAGGAGAAGAAGAAGAAGGGGCGGGGGACAAGCAGACAGGCTGAGTTAGTGAGTCACAGTGAAACTGAAAGAAAACATACTGGTACATGTACTGCACGCAGGTTTACTGCTGTCAAATTTCAGTATTAAGCAGACCATCAGAGGAGAAAACAGGAAGATGGGTAATACGGGTGAGTGTTGTTTTACTGTAGATAGAAGTTGACTTTCAGCTGTGAACGTGTTTACACCTTTTAACCTTTTGTTTAATTTTGTGTGTTTGTGTCAGACATGTCAAACACACATACGAGGTGGTGGGTTGTTTGTAAGGACTTGTTATATAAGTAACTGTGAAGTCCTTTGGGGTTCTCATGCTTTGTGCTGATGTCGATGTGCAGGAATGCTGATGAAAAATAATCTAATTAAGTGAAGTTTTATAGGTTACGGAGACATCATGAAGGTGGAAACTACTGGAGCTTCACAGAAAACTGCTCTGCAGGACAAGCTGACATACTCAGGTAAACACTGTTGTAGAGAGAAAGAGAAACACAAGAAAGGATATAGAACAGAAAATATAGAAAGAATGATTGTTTTTATCCAAACATCTATCCACACCTTCAGTGTAACTATAATTTTTAAATTTCTTTCTAAAAGGTGTTCCAGCATCACACACTATGGCAAAGACTGATGCAAATAGAATGAATAAGTACAGATCTATAATCAACACAGTGGGACTTAAGTATGGAATTGAACCAGCTCTCATTGCTGCCATCATCTCCAGAGAGTCCAGGGCTGGAAACACACTAGAGGGAGGCTGGGGAGACTCGCATAACGCCTGGGGCCTGATGCAGGTCATAACAAACACTACTGATTTACTCAAATACTCTTAGTATAGCTTCATATTAACATTCAAGAACAGTGATGTTCTTCTTATTTCAATCCAACCTCTGTAGGTTGATGTTAATCCACGCGGAGGTGGACATACTGCACGGGGCGCATGGGACAGTGAGGAACATCTCTGTCAAGGCACAGAGATCTTGGTTCATTTTATTGGACGGATCAGCACAAAATTCTCTGGTTGGACCAAGGAGCAGCAGCTGAAAGGTTTGTTTTACAGAATTAGTACACTGACACTTTGTTAGATTTGTTCTTATTTTTCTTTGTCTCTTCAGGAGGGATAGCGGCCTACAACATGGGGGATGGAAACGTTTATTCCTATGATAATGTGGATGCCCGCACAACAGGTGGAGACTACTCCAATGATGTTGTTGCCAGAGCTCAGTGGTACAAGAACAATGGTGATTTTTAAAAGCTGAAGCTGTCCATAACAAAAATCTTCATTGTGGAAATTCTGAATCAAATTCTCTGTAATGTGTGCCCTGTGTCATAAGTTAAATAAAAATGAATTCAGAACCAGACATGATTTCTGTGTTAACTGGGCTCAGTAACTAGAATTTCTCTTTGGAGACTGGCCTCAATGTTGAATGAATATATTTTATTATGTGATTTAAAAAAAAACACCTCTAAGTCAGGCAACAGAATGTTTCTAACATTGGTTGACCTCTGATCACCTCTGGCCAATGCAAACCTTAATCTCTCTCATATCTGTCATGGCTTTTAAGCTTTGGATCCAAGCTTACAATGAATCAAAGTGCTCTGTAGCTGCATTTGCAATTTACTATACCACCAGGTTGATTTTTAATATGTACCAAACATTTAGAATGGACATAAGTATCTAGGAAGTTCCAGTAGTTTTGGACTAAAACAACTTAGAAAATACTACAGCACTCTATGTGGCATTTCATTCTCATTTGCAGTAATTATCACAGTCTTTACAGTACATCGGTATGTTCTCCTCTTTGTGTGGCGTCCTTAGAGAGCATTTATCAAGTTTGCTCCACTGTGAGGGAACCATAGACGTCACTTTTGTGGTTCGTGTTTGTCCATGGGAAAACACGAAGAGGGGTTTCCACAGTTCTGATGGACGTATTTACGTCATGAACTTTGGAGCACCAGTTGGCCGAAGTGGAAAATCAAAAACAAATCAACAGTACAAAAACTTCACATTTTTAATTTATACTTAATTAATGGACATAGTTACATTCCACATTAAATGACACTATGTAAAAATTAAAGAAGTTATGTAGTGGTCTTGGAGAGTGGAGGGAGGGTTGAGTTCATTGATGCTACAATACCCACCTAGCAAGACACCACTACATCACTGTAGACAGTTAAATCTAAAATAATAACTACTGTAGGCTGCAGATGTTGACTCGGCTGTGTCAGAGTCAGCGGTAGGTGCAGTGGTGCTCCTGGTGCTGCCGCAGGTCCACTTTGTGCTGGAAGCTGTACAGGCAGCGAGGGCAGCGGTAGGGCCGGTCGTCCCTGTGTTTGCGGCTGTGGGTGATGAGGTTGGAGCTCTGGCTGAACGCCTTCCCACAAATCTGACACACGTGGGGCTTCTCTCCTGGCACACATGAGTGGATGGATCACTGGATGTTCAAACTCTATAAATTAAATAGGCTGGTCTAACATTTTTGAATAATACTTAAATCATCATTTAAATGTGATGCACTGTGTCCTACAGTGTACACGGTACACTGTGTACATATACTGTATAGCGTACGTATACTGTGACAGGCTCCTAATGATTCATTTACAAACATGAAAATGAAACTGAAAAATGTATTTTTATATATGTTTACATGACTAAGCACTGGTGACTGTCAGCTGCTGACTGTTATGCTATTAAAATACAATATAAACATTTACTTGTGCTGCAGATAAAACTGTTCATTCGAATTTACATGCAGGGCTGCGATGTGTGTGTGTACAGGAAGCATTACTTTCCAGAACAGTTTGAGTAATGTATGGAACATAAACTGTTATGAGTTTAATAACTTCATATGAATAGACTTTCATATATATATAACCTAAAGCTACACATAAACCCACCGGTGTGTATGAAGGTGTGTTTCTTCATGTCTGACTTCTGGTGGAACCTTTTGCCACAGTACTGGCAGGGATACGGCCGTGTGTCTGAATGGATGAGCAGATGGGTGGAGAGAGTGGAGGAGCGCTTGAACACTTTTCCACACACTGTGCAGCCAAACGTTTTCTCCTAAGATAACAGCCACTGTGGTTATGGATTATGCAGTTTTGTACATCATTTGTGCATTCAATTTTTCAAATGCATAACACGATATTTCAGTCCAACAGAAACATGGTGCTGACCTTGCCCCTGCATGGTGACTGCTCAGTATTTGTCTTGCTTGACTTGATGTGTGCTGCTGACAGAAGGGCTCTGCTTCCATGACTCTTGCATATGTGAGTCTTCAAACTAGACAGACATGAAAATATCTGCAGGAACAAGATAAGTACAGTTTAACGAA
The DNA here is from genome assembly GCA_032353495.1 of Ctenopoma kingsleyae. Lineage (NCBI taxonomy): Eukaryota > Metazoa > Chordata > Actinopteri > Anabantiformes > Anabantidae > Ctenopoma > Ctenopoma kingsleyae. The sequence goes on along the minus strand of JAUBNQ010000001.1, from coordinate 15,475,226 downwards.
GAACATACTACAGTGATAAGTATAGTCTTTAGGACAGGGGAAGCTAGAAATTGACATTAAAGCTGTTAGCACTGAAACTATAAACTCTGAAGGAAATCAGTGTTTACAAAATCTCCAGGTTTGGCTCTGTTTTGCAGGAGCTTTGAGGGAAGCTATGGTGAAGTTATACAGATCAGTTATAGAAAAGTTTTGCTAATGTATTTGTCAGCTGAGCTACGACTGAAACTAATTCATAAGAGAAAAAAGTTCGGACTTAAACTGAAAACATTGCAAACATTGCATAACATAACATTGTATTTGAAAGCAATTTTTTTGGCATTTTATTTAAGCAGATGTAAATGTATTTGTACTCTATGTTTAATATTTTCAGTATTTTGTGTATTTGCATATGTTACATGATGGTTTTATTAGCATGTTGTACTGAATGTTGTTTTTACTGCATTATGACTGCTCACTTGTACTGACAGTAAAGCAAATTTAACTCAACTTAGGTTCATGTTCTAGTTTATCTGGAGTGTGGCTTTGTCTTAATCCTTGACAGCTTCTACAAGACAAATGCAAATTACTGGACAGCATACTTTGCTACAGAGTCGACACTCTTGCTTTGGAGCACCAATCTTTACATAGCCACTGCTCCTGGTCTCCCTCAGGAAGTGATGGTGCTGCGTCAAGTCTTCCAGTCCTACTGACAGTTTATCTGGATATCCTGGGCTCACGTGAGGTCTGGACCACACCACTGGTGTCAGAGCATGAGAGTTCACTTTCTTCATGGGGCTAAAATTGTTTGAGATGACAGGACTGCAGGTCCTCAGGGGCACAGCAGGTCTAGAGTCTAAGAGGAACGACACATAGGTGACCTTCACATAATTTGAACTCATACACTTTTAAATGTTTTTTATTACAACATCAAAAATATTTAATTGCATGATATAACACAAAATTGAACAAAAATAATCTATATATGTTTATGTGCTTATTCTGACTCTCTAAAGTCCTTAGAAGTATTCCTGTGATAAAAGATAAAAACAAAAATAAAACAGCTAATAACCCACCACATGATTCTGAACTTGGTGTATTTAGAGGCACACTTCCATTACAGTGATTGGTAGAAGGCAGATCCTGCTGCAATAACGTTATGGATGCTGCTTCATTATCCATTGTTTCTGATGGGGAGTACACCAAGGATGTATCCCAGGACTCTGTCTTTTTTTCCAGGTGGCTGAATATTACTGGCACTAATCCAGGGCTTGGGCTTCTTGCTTGGGGTCGAGCATGGTGCAGCCCTCCTCGCTTCACCAAGAAAGAACGAGGCATCATGCAGGAAGGAGACCTGCTCTACACGTGAAATCAAAGTTATCTAGAAAAATTAAATCAGTAAAGCCAGTGTTAATATTGGCAATCAGATGTATACTTATATTAATTAAATATATTTTGACACAGCCTCCTGTCACAAAGATAGAGCTGACCAGTTAATTCATTGTCTAATCTGAATCTCACTCATACAGCTTATATAAAATGTTAGTAGTTATTCATATTGTACCATTTTTGAGCCACTGTAACTTAAGGCAGCCAGTACAATGACTGATTAAAGGGTTACGCTGAATATCTGTGCCCAGAAGAGGGCAGCAGAATGATGCATTCAGTAGTTTATTTATTCAGATACATCAATTCTGTGTGAGCCGTATCATCAGGGAGGACACATTTTGATTTACGATTTTCCACGTTTTGTTATCATAAATGATTCTAAAAATCAAATTGTAGGTTGTACAAATATACAGTATGGTAAGTGCAGAAAGTAGATGTGTTACCTACAAATACTTAAAAACTTCTGATTTAATGTGTAGTATGTAGAACTGTGATCTTTATGTCTTTAGGCAGATTTTTCAGAGAGGTTCAACTCTTGATCCTGATCCTGAATCTGTTTTTGAGTAGTATTAGTCACATCGTCAAGTGGTTAGTTCCGAGGTAAACTGTCAGATGTCTTGTCAGCAACAACAGTAAATGCAACAAATGCTGTAGAGATATGTTGTCCTCTGGCTGGCCTCCTCACATTCTCAGGCTACAATCACATTGCAAGTGAAATCATCCTGAAACTGGCTGAATCTGACATTCGGACCCAAATCACCTATGAACCTTCTTTGTGACAACGTGACACAAACAGTCATATGAAAATTGCAACTATCACTTAGCTTCAACACATTTCATGACTCAGTGCTCGCGCTTGAGCTGTTATGGAGGCGTTCAGTTGAGGACAAAAAAGTGTTAGACCTCATAGCTAGTGAAAAAAGTGACATGTTGTTTGCATGTTTAAGCTTTTTAATGTTTAAAAAACTTTAAATTTCACTATATATATAAAATTACATACAACATATTCCTTCCATTCCCACCATTCACTCTCATCTCAGTAGAAAATACACTACTATAAATGGGTTGTGCGGTACTACAGTATGTGGCACCAATGTTGTTAAACTGACTTAAAGCCATTATTCCTGGTTTATATATCAAATGTGAAACACACAGAATGATGCATTATTTTATTATTTATGAGATTACGCAATAGTTTGAGGTTAAAAGAAAATGGTGCCTGCAACTGAAACTTATAAATATCCATAACGGTATAATGTATAAATAATATTATATTATTACAGCTGGTGGAGGTGAAACTAGTTTTAACTACTGCAGATGTATTTAGGTAGTTTAGTAATGTGGCTCCCAACCTGGGACATGGGCCCATTTTAAAGTTCTTCAGGATAAATCTGGAGGGTCGTGAGGCGATTAAATGGCACCAAAAAGAAGAAAAAGTTGCGCAACAGTAATAAGTATATTCAGATTTTCCTTTGATATTTGTTTTCTGTAAAATATTGGACACATCTACGTTTTTGAGCCTGAAACAGTTGTTTAACAACTAGATACAAACTTTTTGTAAGTGGTCACGGTTTCGAAAAGGTTGGAAACGACTGGCTTTATTTTCAATTATAAATTTATTTTGCAGCTCTATTTTGTTTGCGGGCTCTTTTGCGCTTGAAAACTTACCTGAGAGTTTTTAAGCCGAGGGGCAGAAGTCTGTAGAGGCCTTTCACCGTGAATTACATGTTATTAAGTACAGTATAGTAAATGCATCTGATTATAGTTTATATTTCTATTTGTTAGATTATATTTATCTCTTATTTTTAACATAGAGGTTTTTTGCATGTTCTGCTAAAACTGAGTTGTGCTAGATTTTGCCTCGGCAAGCGTGTTCTTTGTTCTTGCTCATATGTAAGGTCATTCACTAGTTGACATGCAACTAAACGACTGGTTCAAGGAAGATGGTTTGGATTTTCCACTGTTTTCTTTTTCTTTGTGTGTCAGCACAGACAGCTGAGTCTAATCAGCTGAATCTGGACTCTAGTCAAGTCTTGTTTTATCATAAATGAATAAAATTGTAAATCAGATTTTTCTGAAGACTAATCTGAACAAACCGTTATTTTACATTTTGGGCATGGTCATGTTTGTGTATACAGGTACGAAGAAAAAAACATAGATAATTATACTTGTAAAACTACAAATGTGGAAGAATTTTCTGAAAGGTCGATGCAGTTATATAAGATTGTAATGCAATTCTCAGCTCGCTTTGTGCATTAGGTTGTTTTGAGCTGGTTTAGTAATAGATATTTTATAAACTCTGGTATAACTATAAGCTGACATAATAACTGACTGAGTAACTATTCTAAAAACAGCATCTCATGTTGTAGTTGTGACATATATTGCTATAATGCACATGGACCCATGGAGATGATTACAAAACAAAAGTTGATCATCATCAATATTCATGAACAGTAGATTTGTTAAATAGATCACTGGTTTTCTAAAATATTTAACAGAATTTGTTTGTTTCTACTAACAGGTACATTGGTCAAACACCCATAATAATAATAATTATAATATTTTTTTATGAATATCAACAAACCAAACCAAAAGTATATAGTATGTATCATAGCTCTTTTTTAACAATAAATGAATATGCAAATACTCACCAGATTTCACATTCCCCCAGTGTCTCTTAATGTCCCACCAACCTTCACACTAACAATTCAAAAGGTAAAAGAGTTTTATATATTTGTGTCACATGTGAGGTCGGTCTTCTCTGAGACGGACTGGGAGCTGCGGATGTTCTCTGCTCTGCAGGTCTGTGTGATAAGAGTAAAGAAGCACGAGGAAGTGTTTCAGCTCTGACACCTCTGTGCTGACACTTTAACCACACTGCTTCCTCACACACAAACCCAAACACTGCACAGTCGCAGCAGCGCACAAGCTGTCCAGTTCTACTCTACACGTTGGAGATGTTGAAGTGGTGCACAAACTAAATACAGCGTCAGATGAAGTGATGCGAGAGGAAGAGGGTGGACGATGATTGTGCTGAAAATTCTCCAGAAAGTGTTGACACACAATGTCGACACAGTCGGGTTTCAAAATATACCATTGAGGTCAAGTTTAAAAGAAGCTGGGTGATGCAACAGCAGATTTCTTTCTTTAGCTTTCGATGAAAACATACTTTATAGAAGATAATGAAAAAGAAATATATTTATATGTCTTTGAAATAAATTTAAGAAATGTGTTGGCATTCTGGGGATTTCCATTATTATTTTTAATTTAAGGAAGTATTCTATATATTTCATATTATCAAGAATTCACACACATACTGAATCATAAGTTTTCCCTGTTTAACTGTGTACTGTAGCTTATCTGTGCCATGGAGCATATTTTGAATTAATTTATTTTCCCCTTTTTCCAAAATGTGTTTCTGATCATTTCATAGGATTGTAGACAGTTGGAAAAATATTGATAATATGATGCCAGCTTCATCCTCTAACTTTGTTGTACTCAGTAGCTCAGTGGGTAGACCAGTCGTCTTCAAATCTGAGGGTGAGCGGTTTGATTCCCAGTCCTGGCAAGCTACATGTTGAGGTGTCCTTGGACAAAACACTGATATCCTGACCCTTGGTAACTCACAGGGGCAGCCTGTCCACAAAGAATTTCGCCAAGGGGATCAATAAAGTATCAATTATTATTATTTAAAATGTGAAGAGCTGGTTAATTTTCGGCAAAATTTTACAAACCTACAGTCTTTATTAAATCCAGCACATTAGTTTGAGTGTCACTGTCCTTCCTAAATGTCTCTTTAAGGACAGTATTAGCTAGTGTGACTATTTCTCACACTAGCTCTTTCATGTGTCCATGTAAACAACACCGTATTTACATAAACATAAAACAACAACTAGTCTTCATGCAAAGAAGTGTGTCTATGGTACAAGAAGTTTTAATTTAGTAATATGGAACTCTACATTTAGCTTTGTTGTGTATAG
>JAUBNQ010000001.1:15454710-15466575 GCA_032353495.1 Ctenopoma kingsleyae | reverse complement strand
GTTATCTGCTCAGCTAACTATGCTCTGTAGCTTCACATATGGCAGAGAGATAACAGAGAAGTATTCATCTTCACATTTAACTTTCAGCAAGAAAGCAATTAAACATCTTTCCAAAGATGTCAAAATGACACATAACCCGGAGACAGTGTGTAGTGTTCAAGGAAACCATGCGGTTCCTATCACTGATAAATGAAACTCCAGGGAGGAATCAAGTTAAACTGCTCAGTTTTCATATGTGATATATGGCAGAGCTGATAGGAGGTTGCATGTCCACAAAGATTAAAAAAAAAAAAAAAACCCAAAACAAAAGGAAGAACAAAATGGAAGAAATCAATCCAAAATCATAGCAGCACATTTTCCGTTTCTGAAACACCGTTGCAGTAAACCTGTAACAGATGACTAGTTGGCACAAAGGATGCTGGAGAAAGTTTGGCCTCTGTCGATATCTCTACACTTCTATAGTTTCATATAGATATTTATAGATATATATGTATGTATGTATATATATATATATATATAAACATGAAAATAAATTACAACATATAAATAATAATAAAAAAAAAAAACTAAAGATTTGGCAATATTGAGTTTCTTCCTTCTTTTTTTGTGAGCTATTGTGAATATGTTTTGACATAAGCTGTTGTAGTAACTGGCTTGCCTTCTTTTGACCTGCAAGCCAGAGACACAGACAACACACATATTTAGTATGTCTAAGTGTTCATGATTAATTTATGAATGCAATCTTGTGATAACCCTATAGCTGAGTGTGTACATATTCATACACTGCATCTCCTCAGTCATCCTCATCACCTTTTTGCATTTTCCTTTTTAACACTGACTACACAGAGGTGAATGGATGACTGAGATTTTTTTTTTCTGAAGGCAGTGAAAATGGATGTGCGTCTTTGTAAAGGGAGGCGTAAGAAGGGAAAAGAAAGGATAAAGATGCATTTGACTCTGAACCAATCAGGAAGGAGGTTTATACAAGGGTAGACAGAGTATACAGTGTGTCAAGTGTCCATTAGTCAGTTTAGAGGGAGGAGGTACTCACTATCTGTCTACCCATGTTTCACTCCTCGTTATGATCACAGGTTCAGGTCCAGATCTTAAGCAGCGACTGCTGGTCCAGTTTCAGTCAGTTTCATTTGTTTGTTTGTCATATGTTTTCATTTGGAGGGATATGTATTTTAACGGACAGTTTCTGGCACAGTTACACATGGGGGACAAAGGGAGAAGCTTTATGACCTCTTTGTCCAGGACTGGACAGTGTGGGGAACAAGGTGGAGACAGTAACAGGAGTGGAGACAACAGGTAGTGATGATGGGAGGAGGTCCAATCAATGCCACTATGTCCGCATTATGTAAAAGGTAAACATTGGAAAAGCAGAAGGAGGACTGCAGTCCCAGTTTACAGCAGCAGCTCTGTCCTGTAGAGCTCCCGTGTCTCTTTAAGTCTAAAAATCCACTGAACTCTCCGCACCCCCTCCATGTCTCAGTTATCCAGTGCCTCTGCACACACCATGCTGCCGTACAGCTGCTGTGGGTCCGGGTGTGTCCGCACCCGCTCCTCCGCCTCGCTGTCCGTGCTGCCCTCACTGTCGAGGCGAGCAGACGGTTGACACTGGCTGGACAGGGCAGGGTAGAGGGCGCTGGGAGGCAGTGGGCTGGGAAGGAGGTCATCATCTGAACTCAGGTAGTCCCCCTCGACGGATGCTGGGCTGGCCAAGCAGAGATCCGGGTAGTTGGTACTTCCGCTTCCACTGCTGACCCTGGAGCTGGGGAGCGGCTTCTGCCCTCTCAACACCCTGATCTGAATACAGAGGAGGAAGATTTAATTTACAGGGCGGCTGTTTTCTATAATACAGTGGTGTTTGAAGTATTAATTGCTGCTGAAATCAAGAAGGTTTAGATTTTAAAGGCTGACATTATCAATTAATCCCAAGAACAGAACAAACCAACACTCTGTTCCTCAATACTTTCTTCTTAATCTTTCAAAATGGCTGACAAATGTAGACATTGTTTTTTAAAGGTGAGACTTTTTCAGGAAAAATTAAGTAGCTGTAGTTTTAAATCACACAACAGGTTATTAAAACAAAATAAAATTTGTATTTGACAGCAAGACTGTGTGGAATAAACTACTGCCTGTGATCATTACAACATTTATTGTATGCGCTATTACTCTGTTGCACAGAGGAAACATTTACTGATTACGTTATTGTTTTAAACAATTCTTGTTTAATTCAAGTTGTATCATCGATTAAAGAAGAAGGCAAATGTGTTACTGGAGTGAAGATATAAAAATAAACTGTCTGTGTTGTCTGATGTGGTCTATCCAGCAGCGTATGTGTAACAATGACAATGCCTTGTTTTTCATTGTGAGATGTGAGGAGCCAGCAGCAGCCGTGGTCAAAGGTATGTTTTCAGGTTGTCGTCCATCCCAGTCTGGTGAATGTGGTATTATGGGCTATTATTATATCCACTTGGGCTCAAGGATGAAATTATTACATTTTGGTGTTCAAAGGTCAAAGGTCAAGGTCACTATAACCTCATGTATGACCCATTCTAGTCAATGCTATATATCAGAAGGAATCTCATTACATCTGCCACAAACATGTATAAACTTGTTATAAGACGAGTCTGGACAGACGTGCACGTAAACTGCAACTACAACTTCACTGGTTAACAGAAACCTCAGAAACAACAACTGCACTATGGAAATTCTATTTAATAGTAAAAATAACAAGATTGACTGTACAGTGTGTTAAATATGTCAAATACGTCTTTGCAAAAGCATTACATGTCAGGTGCTGGGAATTTCTTTTTTTTTTTACGGGTTGTTGGGTGTGAAAAAAAAGCCTTGTGAAACCCACTGATGTGTGTCTTGCTTACCATTTAGAGGTTGTGCAAATAGGGCAACGGGGTCTTTACATCTAAATCAGAGCACCGGAGGTTTCTCACCTGACCATCATGTCAGATGACAGAACTAAATTAAAATAATACCGAAAGAAGTTAAGTTAAAAGCAAACTAACGAAAATGTTTGCGCGTTTCTGTTCAACTGCTGCGTCCAGCTCTCAGATCATGGTGGTTATTCTTGCTTGCTGGATGTATTTATCTACACATGCATGCTTTTTGCGTGTTAACCTTGCATGTACCACAGTGACTCATGACAAATCTCAGAGGTTTTTGTTTTCCCCCTAACATACACCCAGACTAGCTGAAGGGCGGGGCGAGGGGGAAACCAGTGGTTAACCAATGGAAATGTTTTGACTGTGTCTGACTGCTCGTCAAGCTACAGCAAAATAAAGAGCACAAGCCTGGCTTTTTTTTGGGTCATTTTCTATCGTTCTGTCTGTGCAATAGAAACGGGTTAATAACTATCAAAATGACTAGACGACTGTCACAACGCCTAAATATTGAAGAACTTACTGAGTCACACTAAATAATGTGCGTAAAATTATTTCACCTATATTATACTGAGTCTGCCATTATGTATTAACAGTATCAATATTACTCACTCATGAGATGATCACTAAGGCGACTATACTGAGATTTTTCTAAATGGTTCACTGCTTCCTCGTCACTACTCACGCAAGTTTCAGTCTCATTTATAAAACCACTGCTCTGATAAAAAAAGGTGGGGAGAGGCAAAGAAAAGAGAGAAGAGGAGCGGTAAAGGGCAGGGCAGTCTCATCACACCCCCTCACATTAAACACTTCCCTACTAGTCACGCACTGCCACTCTCTGAATGAACAAACCCCAAATGTGTGATGGCTGAGAACTGTGTCTCCAGAGCAAGCTTGGAAAAATGTTCAGAAACCAGAGAAGACACTGAATTTTCTCAAACCACAAATAGCCTCCAGGTGAAATTAAAATATGGAGATGAAACAAAACAACCTGAGTTACAATCTATATGTTTTTAATCTCCCCACAGGAACCGGAGTGAGACGGTGTACACAAGTCAGACAGCTGTGGGCTCACCTATGACAGGAAAAAAAAAAATTCTGTTACGCACTTATTCTTTTGAAACTCACTCATCTTTCAGAATTAAAGTTCACTGAGAACCAAATGATGAGAATCCAGTTGCTGGGGAGGAGTAGTGGTCTCTTATTACAAGAAAGACATCGACACAACATTGAGTGTGTCAAGGTGGAAGTGGTGTCTGTTGTGAGGCTGCATTTAGATGACAAGATTTTTTTCTGTGGTGGTTAGCAAGGCTGCAGGATATCTGCTTATGTGTATATGTAATATACACGCATGCACTGTGTGTCTTATATCGGCACGCCATTTTAAAACTGTTGCAGAAACCGGGTGATTAACAATTTGTTCGTCAGCTATATTATTAGAACTAATAAATTATAGTCACATACATTTCAAAATGAATCTGACACGGCTTTATAACACATCTGTATCACTGCAACAGAATTTAAGTAAGTAAGTCAAGTAAAGCTAATGCTGGGCCTATTTAAGTCGACCATCCAGAGCCTAAAAACCAGGATTAAGAGAGTGGATGCAATATTCCTACACAGCTACCTAACTACATTCATTACTGTATAAATGATTGTAAGTAGATATAATGACTCATGTGTTGACATATTTCAGCGTGAGAATCTTTTGGTAGCTCCTAACAACTGCTACCACAGCTTCGGTGTTAACTGAAAATGGCGTCGACATCACTGAAAAAAAACATAAGGACTCTGCCTACATGACAACAAGAAATCAGCTAAGATCATCACGTCACAAAAAAATGGAAATTACGTTTGACCATGAGGCTACAAATGTCTGTGGTAAATAATATTCATTGTTGTTTTTCTGCAATTACTTTTTTCGTTAATGACTGGGTCCTAAAGACATGAGGAAATGGTGAAAATACTCTTACTCATCCCAATGCGGAGTGTTCATATTAAGTTTTTCACATTATTGCTTCAATTTACAAATATGTAAAGCAAAAATAAATAGCTAATGCTGAAATCTGAGAAGTCAATGTTTTGAAATATTTCTTTTGCTTGATATAATTACAGATTAAGTTTCTGCTCAACAGAAAGCTGATGAAAAAACACTGTGGACAAAGGGAACATGAAGCTGAAGCTGCAAAGTGTTATGATGTTATACTTTGTATTCATAAAGTTATGTGTGTACGTATATTTAAAATTGTGAAAGTTTATTGTGTAACATTTGATACAACATCTTATCCGTGCGCGTCTCTAACCTCGTTCTTGAGCTCAGCGATCTGGTCCCGGAGCTGGGTAATGTACTGTCTGGAGTCTGAGTGATTCAGCTGGCCCTGGATCAGTCCCTCTTCCTTCTGAAAAACACATTGTGCACAGACAACGCTAAGGTACTACCAAACCAATCAGCTGATTGAGTCGACATACAAATCCAAAGGAACTACATCCACAAACTATTTAAATGACTACATACCTGTATCTCCAGTTCAGCGATCTTCTGCCTGAGTTCAGCCATAGCAGCCATGCTGTCTGCTTCCCTCAGTCGAACTGCCATGACCTCCTCTTTACTCTACATGTGGGAAGGGAGAGGGATGGAGGATGGAAAAATCAGAGAAAAGATAAATATTCTGGAATATAATAAACGATTATATGCTATATTTTCCTGATGGACACTGATGATTGTTATAAATAGCGTCAGTGCTCTATCTCTCATTCCAGATCTCTTTTACTGCATCTGTGTTTCTTTTCTGGATATTAATCTCAGAATTTATAGTCACACTGTCACACATTTCTCATCTGTTTTATATCTAAAAAAATCCACCTGCTCATGCCTTATATACACTATTCCTTCTCCCATGGTCCTATGCGCCCCCCTCTTGCTAACTTATTTTCTTTTTTCTTTATATTCTCTACTCTCCATGCAGACCTTGCAGTCAGACTCTGCCTGCTTCCTTTTCATCTCATTGAGTTGGGCCTGGAGAGCCTTGTTCTGATTGGCCAGCATCTGGAGCCGGTCCTGCAGGGCTGAGCGCTCCTGCTCGTGGCGACCGATCAGCTTGTTGTGGATCTGGTTCTAGAGTGAAGGAAGTCAAATGTGAGAGTATAGCAGGGCTCCAGCTAATGATTAATATTCTGTGAAATAATGTATATGCTCTTTCATTAATTAATCATTTGAAAGGTAAGAAAACTGTGAAACCAAAAGAATGTCAGAGTTTCCTATTTGACTAATCATTTTAGCACCAGAGAGAAGAAAAGAACATGTGATGTAAAGTACTCTCTGTTGAATTTTGGCATTATGGGGATGATCTACATTTATTAAATGCTTATAACATTAAACACCACTGTCTTTGCACCACGTGTCCGTCCCACTTTGTCTGACCTGGCTCTCCAGCTGCAGAGCTTTCAGTTTGAGCTCTCGGAGCTCTGCCTGGGCCTGGGCCTCCCTCAGTCTGACAGTCATCAGTTTGTCCTGCAGCTCGTTCATGGCGTTCTTCTTTGGGGATTCCTTCCAGTGGCCACCGCCACCACCAGTGCTGCTGCCGCGGGACATATGATGCTGCAGAGGCACAGAGTGAAGAGTGAAACTCTCCTGTGACAGAACAGCTGCAGCACATGGGCATGCACATGCAGATAGTGTACAGAGAAACAACAACAGTTTGTGTGTGCTACCTGCCAGCGCTGGTTGAGCTCAGCAACTGTGTCCTGCATCTCTCTGAATGAACGCAGTGTCTCCAGCTCCCTCAGCTTCATCTGCTTCACTTCCTCCTGTAGAACGGCCATGTTACTCTCATCAGGCAGGCAACTGCTCCTCTGGATGGACAGACAGCAGATCTGAGAGAGTGTACTGTTGTATGACGAAGGAAGTGCTCTCTGCTGTTTGATGTCAGCAGATTAAACCATGGTAATCCAACTAACTAACAAAGGGACACTGCCATCTGTAGAGTCACTATGTGACCAAAAAACAGGAAATTCAGTAATATTAACAAATTGTAACAGCAAACAATGACGAAGCTCTCTTCTCTAACTTTCAGTTTTACATTACAGTAAAACCATCATCTCTTCTCATCATGGGGAAGATAGAGCTGTCGTGTCCTAACACCTCATAAGATAAAACCAAAAGCTTGAAACCACAACTTTTGTCATTGTTTTATCAACTTTTAACACTTTTAGTGCTATACACTTTCGTTTTACAGTAAAAATCTTTAACACATTCACAAATGTACACACTTTGTCTCTGCTTACTTTTCACACCTTGTTTTCTCTATCTTGCCTTGAATGCATCTTAGCTCACCTTCTCCAGATCGAGCACCTTGTCTTGCATTTCCTTCAGTGCTCCAAGCAGTTCGGCCTCTCGCAGTCTGGACTGCTCCAACTCGGTCTGCAGACTGCTCACAAACTGTTCTGTGTACTGAGACAAACATTACCGGTGTTAAACAGACACACTGTGCAGCAGATCAGGAGCACTCACAACAACTTTGATCACTTTGTTTATTCATGTGTTGCTATATGTCCTAACCTCAGTTTTCATTTGACTGTCAGAGACAGAAACTACAGATGTTGGAGTCTTTCACAACTGGGGGTTAGGCTCAACAAGGACAACCACAGTGCTTCAATGGGTGTGAATTCTGCCACAAGCTGCTGCTGTTGTATCTCTTTCTCTTTCTGTTTCTTTTGCATTTTCTAACATCAAAGTGAGTCTAAACACAGTTAATGACATCTAAATCCTTGCATGACCTTAGTTTGTTCCCTACAGCTAACTTTGTCTGTGTGGACAAAATGTTTTCTGCACGTATATTCGGGGAAGGCAGCAGGACATTTGCGGGAAACCTGGAAACCTTGGCTACAGCTCCAAATCAAATAAGAGTTACTGTGTTATACCTTTTTGTCTTTCTGTAACAAATACATCAAATCAGTTACGCAGTGGCAGTTTAACCAAGCTTTTCAGCCGATGACAGACCTGTCGGTCAGAGAGACCACTCTGAATGGCTGTGTAACCTAGAAAAATCACTGCACAAGAAGAGAAATGGACCTCAGTGCTTTTACAACTTCTAATTAGACATATCCTCCATTAGAAGTAGCTATAAACTGTCTGTAGTGAGCGAGAGTGGTGTGAACATAGTAGGCAAATGAGGCTGCTCTTTTTAGGGTTTATACGGTTTATCTGCAGTCGTGGATTTTCTTCTGCTTTTCCTTTTTGAATGACAAATACGGATTACTGCCACCTGCTGGTATATAGAGTTCCTTTTGGCCCAGATGAAAGCGGCGTGAGACGTGAGACAAACATAACAATTAGTCTACGTTGCTTCTAAATCTTTGATGTTGGATTGGTGTGCCCTAATCACGATCATCTCAGGATTTTTGTTTTCTCATACCCTCAGTAGGAGTAACCAACTTCAAAATAGCTGGTTAACATAATGGAGTTGGTGACACTCTTGCTCCACTGACTCACAATGATGTCAGAAAATAGAAAGCTACTGTACATGTTCATGTCACCACATCAAAGTGAAACTGTGCGAGAGCAGCAGAAAAGCAGGGTTGAGTGGAAAAAATACCTTCATACGAGGCAAAATACAAAAGCTTGAAATTGGGCAAGTACATGGCGTGAGTACAACAGTCTCGATTTGTCATTTCAGGTATTTCAGTCTTGGTTATCAAAGAGGAGTCTGAGTGTCTGGAGGTGTGTGAAATCTGGTGAGTGATGGGTACCAGCAATCTGAGCTGGAATAAAATCACTCGTCATAATAGCACTATTCAGAGCCTAAATATAAAATCAAAGACTTGCATTTTTTTAAGTAACATTAACTTGTTTGACATCTTTTGCTTGGTTTTTATTTTGTGTGAATTTACTTAATACTGAGAGGAGAGTAAATGGACAGAATGTCAATTTTGTCACACATCATATTGTGATGAAGATCGTCATTTGTTGGACTAAATTAAACTTTAAATCTTTTATAAAGGCCACTGGTCCTGACCAAGAGTTTGTTGCTGTTCGAACAGAAGCTTTTTATTAGTTACTAAAAATATTCATTAGAAAAAGCTGCAGAAAATAACTTAACAAGAAATCTCTGTGTTCTAGTATGAAAATATTATAATATTACTGATGCCATCACATACAAGTACTAGTTTACTCTTGTAGTACATCATATAGTACTATATCAGATAGTTACTACACTAACTAACATTGGGCAGTTGAATCTATAACAATAGATCATACTTTGGAAATATGTGTTATTTAGTTATTTATTATATTTTAGTTTGTGATGTAATTAGTAACTCCAGTTGGCCAATAGATGTAGTTGTATGCAAACTACAATTTTCTACAAATATATTATAGATCCCCCCATTTCACACACAGACAAAAAAATGAAACTCAAGGACAGGCAAAAAGTGACTTATACAGGTGGTAGGTAAGGTGAAGAAGAAGAGAAGCAAGAAAACAGAGGAACAGGAAGACCTAGAGTAAGAGGAGGCCTAGCAAGCCACGGAGGCTGATGAGTGGCAGAAAGAGGAAAGCAAATAGGAGCCAATATTTTCTATGAAATACATGCAACTTTGGCGGACCACTTAACAACTAGTCCAGCTGAATTCGAGCCGCCTCACAGTCATCCGGGCCTTTAGGGAACAGAACAGGTAAGTAATCACTTTGGTGGGTTTTACAGTGTGGGCCGTGGCCTTAATCTAAACTTTGCGCTTGATTGGGAAGCAGGCTTCCACACAGCACTGGAACATATGTTACACAGCTCAATGAGGGGGAATCTAATAGCAAAGACAGGGAAGACATACACCATCATGTCCTCACCAGTGGGACTGGGCACTGACGGGCACTATTAATGTCCTACATCATACATCACTGTGCACAGCTTGGTCCCTATAACACTTTTTGAAGGTTTCTAACATTTCTTGACAAACTCGAAAATACTCATCTCCCCACAGAAAGAGGAACCAGAGCAGCCCACCTATGCTGTCATCTGAGGTAATGTAAGTTGCTGTGACCACGACTGGTTTGCCAATAATCCACATTTTGTAGCGCGGTGCCTTCTACCATATTGCCCATTTCTGGATTTAATAGAGGAATTCTTTACAGCATGGTGGTGCAAAGTGCATGGATGCAGACCCCACAAGCGAGTGGCACTTCTCCAGGCAGAATGCATGTGATAATGATCTTATTATTTTTTTGTGTCTCATTGTACTTGACATTTAGTCTTTTTTATTTTTGTTTAAAAGGTTTAAAAAAGATTCATTTTCATGCTTTAGCACTGCATTATATCTCTAGTCACCTGCATGACACAAAAATCTAATCTCTGACACTGCATGATAAATGTATATATTGTGGTTTGTGTGGTTTGACTCTACAGTTTTGTCTTTTCTATCATCTCATCTATGTTATATTTTTTTACCTCCTTTTTTTTTGCTGAAGCAGCCTGATAAACACAATATTTATCACTACTATAGTTACCACATATAACAGGCTGAATAGTGAGTTTCTCTTGTTCTGAGGATAAACGTCTTCTTTGTAAGTGGGTTGCAAAACAGATCCTGGGTTGCATACATTTAACCTTCTACAAATTTCCACTGAAGTCTTAAGACAACCAGTTTTGCAATTAGTTAATTCAAGTCAAACACTGACTGCTACAAATCTGAAGTCAGAATCTACCACCAACAATCTGATAATATTATGTTTATTGTTAATCGAACAGTACAACATTAGGACATTCTTGCAGAGAGTTGAGATGAAAAGATTGATACTACTTTCATATACAGTATGTGTGTTAAATATGAAGCGAGAGCCAAAGAAAAATTGTTAGGTGTTACCTGGATTAAACAAACAAGAAAATAATGTGTTAATTAATCAGCTTTAGAGGTGGTGGTAGGCGGATTCTCTCACCTTTGGACAGAGCCAGATTAGCTGTTTCTCAGTTTCCAGTCTCTGTGCTACGCTAAACTAACTGGCTGATGGCTCTCTGTTCTTTATGTTTTTATTTTTAATTGGGTCTTTATTCATTTTTACAACTTGTTACGAGCTTTAACTATATTTAAGATGATGCACATAAAAACAGTCCTGACTTGAAAATCATTTAACTACCTCCTGACTTCATGAACCATCACCTAATTAGCAATTCAGATTAACACAAGCGTTTGCAAGTTAACTGATTCAAATTTTACTCGTGTGTGAGTGGGGGCTACTCTTCACTTGCTGTTATCTTTTGTGTTGAAATGATAATATCTCTTGCTACCTGTGTGAAGTGTTCGTGCACGGATTCTGGGTTGGGGTTTACCCTCTGTTGCTGCAGCTCTCTGATGGTATCCTGTGCTTTCTCAAGGCTCTCGCTGGCTGTGGTGCACTGTTGCCTCACCACTGCCAGCTCCCGCTTGATCACATAGTTCTCCTCCGCTTCCTGTGCCCTCGTCACCTGACCCTGGAACAGCAGATCAGATGATCAGGACGGGTTTAAATCAGCTGTGGTGTTTTAACTTTAAGAAGACTATATAAGAACAGAGGGAAAGGGGTGAATATGGACATCTAGGGAACATTATTATGCATAAGTGTTAAATATTACACAGCAGATTATTTTTACGTATAGGAAAGAATAATTTGAAATGTTGGGAAAGAGGATGATTCCCTTTCTTGCAAAGAGTTAAAAGTTGATACCACTTTAATCTGTAAACATGAAAACAAATGCTACAGTCAGTTAGTTTAAAGACTGGAAATACAATGTATATGTTTGTGCTTTCGTTATTTTGCAAATTCAACAAACAAGATATAACTTTAATTATTGAGCTTTTGAAGACTGATGAGTGGATTTTGTTGCATTACTTAATAGCTTCATGGTAATAATTTTATTTTATTGACATTTGAGTTAAATACAGGTGTTGTTAATTAAAGTAAAAACAGTAATAATAATAATAATAATAATAATAA
>JAUBNQ010000001.1:15432355-15442479 GCA_032353495.1 Ctenopoma kingsleyae | reverse complement strand
CGTATCTAACATGAACCCACATCCCCTTTGACCCCCATGTTTCGAATGCTGCATCTGTGACTTACTATACATGCAAACCAGAACATCTCTAAATTACAAAATACTTCTCATTATAAATAAAATATAATATATCGTATAAAACGAAAAAACGTTGCCCATTGGGGTTTTTTGATGTAAAGACTCAAATAGAAGGGAGGCATAAAGAAAACCTTTGATCTTTTCACACCCGTCAGGGACAGATCCACCCATATTTAAAGTCACACAACAATATAACCTGCTCTCTCAGACATTATGTTGCATAAAATTATTTCCCACAAATTATTTCCCCATGTTGTTTTTATAGGAACTGTCACACCCTCCCTCTAACCCCCCCTCTAAATCTGTGCGTTTATGTCTAACCCCTAGGGCCTTGCCGTCCCGACTTTAAGAGCAACCCCTTTGTTAATCCATAACTTGCTGTTGTTCTAATTCATGATCTCACATTTGGTTACTGACACGTAGACTGCTTACTTCCACACTATTCACCTACTGTACCCACTGTTCTGGTGACTGCTGCTGTGCTCTACATGGCTGTAGCGTGTAAAGGAGGGAAGTTTCTTTTCTGATCATGCTGCTCAAAGGTCTTTCCTTCCCCATTTACGCAAACCAGCCACTTGAATCTAGAATCAGAGACCAATGAATGAATTAGTCCCTCTGCACTGCTGCAGAAATACAGTATAATAATATACTGTATATATATATATATATATATATATGTATAAAATCAATAAAATAATATTAACAGGGCTCATACGGTGGAATGTGTACTGTTCTTTCATATGTACTTTATAATACATTACTTTTGTACTTTTACTTAATTAAAATGTGTAGCGGCTTGTCGTGATGGCAAAGGATTTTAAATTGTGTTACTACACATTAAATTTAAATAAAATCATCTGAGAGGCAGCACTACTGCCTTCAGTTGTTCTTCAGTGAATCTGTGCACTAACAGCACAGTGTTCGTGTTCATGTCTCTGTGTATGGGGGACGGCTGCCCAGAGAGCATCAGCATTACGTTAACAGGTCTGTTATCAAACAGCCTTCATGTCCACATTTCACTGTATATATTAATGAGATCATGACATTCAGGACAATCAAAGACACAGATTTTCTAATGTTTCCCTAAATCTACTGACCGCTTTGTATGACTAATGAATGCCTTTGCTAAATTTAGTTAGTATCCCTCCACAGATGATTATGTTCCCCCGAGAGCCACTCTGAGAGGAAATTTCCTAGAAATAGCCATTACAACAACACATCAATTACTCTCAAGTGCAGACGACTTCTTTGATATTTTCTCCCACTAAACAGTCTGTGTATTAGGATTTATACTGATCCAATTATTTAATGTCTTACAAGTATAAAAATCATCGATGGAGTGGAACATCCACTAATCACGTCTTTTGTAAATAAGAGAATATAAAGACATTTCAGTGCCACCTAACTGTAGCTGCAAAAACGTTTCCCACATTGTTCACACCAGAGCACACGATGGACCATCAGCTCACAAGACACATTAGCTTACACGGCGAACGTAAAGGAATAATCATCAATAGCCGCTTGTGACGACACAGGTCCCAAATGCCTCAGTCTCTCGCTCAGTAACACGTCTGTGTCTTTTAATGATACTTCCACAGATTCATCCTGCAGTAACTCATTTCTTCATGTTCATTTGAATCACTAATGGAAACTTAGCTGACAGAAAATCAGCATGTTTGTGCACGTTTTAGAAACCACAGTGTTTGTAATGCCACATGACATATGGATCCCTGTTGTTTAGTAATAACTACTCAGTTTACCTAAAGAAACAATGTTGGGTATGGAGACAGATCACTACTGATACAGGTGAGTAATAACAATAAAGAAAGGCACTACTCAGTTCCTGTTTCTTTACTAAATTGGATAACTGGTCCATGCATCATTCAGCTGCATTATTTGAACGCATATTGCATACTGTAATAAATCCAACGTGCAGCAGTGTGAGAACGAGATCACGATTCAGTCACAACCTGCAGGGCTCCACAGATCCAGTTACAAACCTGCAGCCCGCAAGAACAATAGGGTCGAGAGAGGAGAGCTGTGAAGGAGCTGCAGAAGTGGTGAGGGTTGAACCTCTGCAGCCAGGTCATCAAACTGATCTGTGTTTCCATGTGTCAGCAGAGGAAATGAAGCGCACTGCCATACACGGGGCCCCGCCAGCACCACAACAGTCCACCAGCAAGCCAGCCAGGAAGAAACGCACGATGTGCTGCGATTTAGAAATCTCCTGATACAGGCAAGAAATGCAGTGTGGGTTAACATCTATCATATCAACAGAAAATGTATAAGCAAAAAAAATACCTGATTCACCGTTTCCGTTTTTCACATGTGAATATTTGCTGGTTTTCTTAATCTAATATGATACTAAAGACTGTTGGTAAAATCAAGATATGAAGGCATGAAAGAGGTGGGTGTGTTTCATCAATGTTTGACATTTTAGAAACCAAACCGTTTAGACAGATAATTAAGAAATGTTTTTAAAAATATTTAGTAGTCTTAAATACTGTTAAATGAGTTTTTGACTTCAATTAAGCCTTCATCATTCATAGACTTTGCCTGAGTCCACTAAGGAAAACATCTGCATTAACCTCATCAATCAGAAAAGCTTTGATTTATACTATGAGAAAAAGTTGCAGCCTGTCAGGCACTGCAACAGAAATCTTCCCAGGAAGCACATTAAGCCTGTGCACTTACAAAACAAGACAGAATCTTTTATTATGGCTGATGTGTTCAAGCTATATTGCTCTGACGCTGGAAAACAAAGCTAAGCACATGTTCCATGTTGCATTAAGTACATTACACAGCTACAACTGCAGTGTAATCAAAAGTCACAACGTCCCTCTTTGATTACTCATCTCAGGTTTCCTGCCACTAGAGGAGTGGATATTAGATGTGATTTTATTTACACAATTCATCAAAGGTAAATCTTGTTTCAAGTGTGAGGAAAATCAATCAGTCCATCTTTAGTATCACCTGCACATGTGACTCCTATGTGTCACAGACATTCCTGTTCTACAACCTAACATCGTTGCAGGGATTAAACAAACCTGAGCAGCAGCAGGCAGACAAATAGTACAGTACACAGAAAATGCTGTGAGATGATATCCCTTCTCCTGTTGTGCCCGGAGGCTACTCACACATACACAGATTCAAATGCGTGCACACGCAATAGTACACACAACTCGAAGACGGTTTATCCCAACAACACTGTCCAGAGACTATTAGCTTACCAGCCTCTCACACAGATAAATAACAGCAGCAGTAGTGAATGCAGAGGAAAAGGTTAGCTGGGATCAGTTGTGGTGTGCATGTCACAGACTTTGTGCGCATTACTGTGAGTGTGATCATGGAGTAAGATAAAGAAGAAGTTTTGTGCGTGCAGCACTTCAAAACAAGGTCACCAGGATGTGAAAATCAGATACCTGTTTCCTTGACGATGACATGTGTGTGACACCTTTTGCATGGTGAGTGGATTTTACCAATAAGCCTTACGCTATTATCATTTTATATCATACAAAGATATAATGAATCCACTATTTAGTGGACATCTCGCTAGCTATGGGCCATTTAAGATATAATTACAATCAACAGAGTAACACAATTAATTGATTGAAACCCCCACTAAACAACACAAGTACCTGAGGCAGCTCTTTTAACTGAGTGGTTATCAGTCTTGGTCCTCAGGGTTTAGAGTACAGCTGGTTTTCTGTCAGACAATGCCAGTCAAGCACAGTTAAAGGGATTTACCTGTATATTGTTCTCTGATTAGATAAAGTAGCTAGACTGGGAGTCAGAACACTAATGACAGTTTAACCAAGGTGACTAGTGGAGAGGCAGGGGTTCAGAGTCTATAGTCCTGATAAAGGACAACAGCAAACACCTGGATAAAGAAATGCGAGTGGACAACATAGCAACCACTCTGTCATCCACCCACTGTACCAGAAGAGAACAGCTACGTAAGAAAGATAGGAGTGACTCCTGTAATCCTTTGTCCCACAGTTTCATACTTGAAGAGCCAGTAATCCTATTGACTGGCTTGTCTGGACATGACAGCTCATTATCTCGGTCAGTGCCGACCTGATGCTGCCGTCGCTGCTTGAGGATGCCTCGACAACAGGCCGACATGCTCTGCAGTCGACTCATGGCTCGGCTGGATCAACATCTGTGGCCAAAATGACACATCATCCCCTCTTTGCGGCACCAAATGTCCCGGCTTCCCACAACAACAAGATTGTGTAACGACATGAAAAACAAGGACGGGACGATGAGGAAAGACAACATGGGCAAGGCACGAAGCAGCACGCTCAGTCTTAGCAATAAATATGGTTTATAGGCTAATGAATGGGCCGCGTCTCCGCTGACATGCTGCACAGCGGAATTTTACAGAGATAAATGGAGCTGACGGATGAAGCTGCTCTTGATGCGGCTTCACAACCAGGACCAATAGTGACAAGCTATGCGCCTGTTTCTTGTTTTTCTTTATTATGTTTCATTTTAGACAAGGAGCTGGTACAAACTAATGAGCTAGTGGGCCCGTCAACACGGGCTCCACGCGGCAACGCTGACATCCAATTAAAAAAAAATAAACATCTCAGATGAAAAAATAAAAGCCTACATGTTTACCTGGTCTCCTTTTCCATAATTGGAGTGGCGCGTTTGTCGCGGCTCCCACGCTAGTCCGTCGTAAATCTCAAACGTATGTAATGAGCTAATTAAAATCTTAATAGACCACGGAGGACAAATACAGAGAGACCGTCCAGCGCAGTGCCATCCTCCTGCCGCCGTTCAACCGGGAGGCAGCGCCGCGTCGCACAGCTGGTCGCGAGGCTCTGCAGGCGGACGGGCTCGTGTGTTTGAACCGAATTAAAGGAGGAAAATGTTTCTGTAGAAATCCACTAAAATAAACATGACAGCCGTGCAATGTTGGCCACTGTTCAACAGGGATTCAGCATTAGCGACAGCATCTATCATAAGGGGATAACCCACACAGAATGGCTGGCGTTCTCTGCCTTCTATTGAGCACGAGGTGGGGCGAACCAATCGGGTTACAGAATGAGCTGTGAGTGGCACGACACCAACCAATGGCCTGCCCGGACTGCAAAGCTTCTTTGGAAGGACGAGAAATTGAGCCAATCACTGTGGAGCTGTAATTCTGTTGGAAGGCGGGATCTGCAGGTGTCATTTAGTGGTGAGGGCTTTAGCGGATTTGTCTCATAAATTAATATTTCCGTTTATGGAAAATAAATGTTCTGTTTTGTGACAGAAATGACAGCATTTGTGTGTTTGTGTGTGTGTGTGTGTGTGTGAGTGTGAGAGAGAGAGTATACGTGTGTGTATGTGTATATACATGCATATATTTCATATATACATGCATACATTTCATATATACAGTATATACACATATATGGATGATATAGCTGAAGGACATGAAATTTTGCAGACAGCTTATGCTGGGGAAATGTAAGAGTTGCTCTCATGCTGAGACACAGGAACAAAGAAGAATAACAGAACATGGCAGAGTAGTGGGGAAATTGATTATTAACAGAGTGAGATGTTGTAATTTAACCAAACATGACTTGATTAAAATATAATCAAAATTAAACATTTGTATGTCATTTTGGGAAGTTAGACAATAGACAATGGGTTGGATTAGCTGTAAAACTGGAATTCTGTATACTATCTATAAAAGTACAAGAAGAAAATCCAAGTTAATCTGCTTTACCCGATATAGGTGGAGCATCTTCTGTGATAAGTTACGATAAACATATAAATGAAGGGTTGTGGCATAAATGGATCATGGCACACTTGGCATCTGGGCTTAGCAGTAAAAGGACACACATTCTTTAGGAGCAGGGCACACACACTGAGAGAAACATGAACCAAGCAGCTATGTTGTTTGTGATCATTTTGTGTCTCCTTGTGGCAAATTTGGATAGTTTTCCATCTGTTTGTGGTTGTTTGGTGTCTTATTTTGTTTGTTTTATTTAAGACAAGGGCCCCCCATGATCAATAATCCATCCTGGGTTATTGGCCATGAAAAACCCATAAATGGTCTGTAACATTTGATTCTGTGAGGTTTCACAGTACATAATCAAGGATAGTCAGATAGATTTGTGTCAAATTTGATTATACCTTATATAATGTATTCTTATATAATAAATCCTACAATAAGAACAAATAGCCTATGGATAATTTATATATATATATATATATGCACAGAACAATAAAGTCACTGTTAAACTTTTGTGACGTATGTTTCATATGAATAATAAGACGTAATTATATTCTATTAACCATCAGCTTCACACTTATCTTCCCTGTAAGATGGTGTCTGATCACAGCCATAGAAAGCTCGACCCTGAAGCTACAGGCGCAGCTGGCCCGTGAGTGATGCATTTGGGTGTTGTCACACATACCGTAAGTTTGATAAACAACTAACCTAACTGTGCTGAACAGAATATCCGTCCACATAATCACATGTTAAAAACCATAATCTCTATAAAAAAAACTCATTGCTGGATTAATTCAGTCGTTATTAAGTAGACCATCCTAACAGATTATTTTTACGGGTTGGCAACCGCCGTTAAACAGCAAGAAGAAGAAGAAGAAGATTATTATTTTTACAGCTGCACCGAAAGCGGGTTTTTTTCGAGGTGTTCCTGAACGCAGCGTACATGTGTGGTCACTGTGCTGTGAATACTCGCTAGCTTGCTAGTAACACACGCACGTTGTCATTGTCGGGATATAAAATATCACAGCAAGGTAAGTTAAAGCTACATCTCACATCAAATTAGCCTATGTATGGGTACATGCAGTTGTTAAGGACGGAAATAAATTTTAAGACTTTGGTGCCGTTTCTAAAGCAGATGTTTTGAGCTAAGGAAGCTAACAGGCTTGTAGCATTAATATTAGCTTCATTCTGATTTCGCTAATTTGCAAACTGAGTTAAACAGTTAGCTTTAGCCATCTAGTGCGGCGAGTAGCTGTTTTTGTTTCTGACCAATCGTCCACATACCTAATGTTGTAACGTTAGGCAAGTTGGTAATATAGCTGCATTGTTTGTTGAAGTAATTCGTGACTCTCATTCAGTGGCGAGCTGCTAGCTTGCTAACTAGCCGGTATGAATCAAGGAGAAGGACGAGGAGTCCATTGTTTATGAGTGTGCTGTCTCACCCGGGTGACACCGATCGATAATTTAAGTCAGCGCAATTGTTTTAGCTCGGTGGATCACAATAATCGTTTTGGTCTTTAAATACTATACACGTGTGACTTAATATTAGCTTCCTCACCTCAAAAAAATTAATTTAGTTGTTTTCAGGAGCACCGGGCCTGCTAATGCTAACGTTAGCCGGGTGATCTTGCGACCTCGCTTCTAACATGGTTCATTTTCAAATCTTTTCCAAAATGTTTTTAAATACGAGCTTGCACACTTGGGACATATGGGGGATGTTTAAGTCATGTTGCGAGATACTGATTCTGTTATTGTACATGCATATCTTCATAGATGGCTGAGAACGACGTTGACAATGAACTTCTGGACTATGAGGAGGACGATGAGCCCCAGGGAGCCCTTGAGAGTGGGACTCCAGCAAACAAGAAGGAGGTGAAGGGGTCCTACGTATCCATCCACAGCTCGGGATTCAGAGACTTTCTCCTCAAACCAGAGCTGCTCCGTGCTATTGTCGACTGTGGTTTTGAGCATCCCTCAGAAGGTGAATGAAAGTTTTGGGTTGTTGAAACAAACATCTCCACACAAACATACATTTTCTCATGTTGTTTTTGTCACATTCTAATTAATTACCATGGGTTTTTAAAAAAAATCTCACTCACTTTTAATTTTTTTATTTTCAGTCCAACATGAGTGTATTCCTCAAGCTATATTGGGCATGGACATCTTGTGTCAGGCCAAGTCTGGTATGGGAAAGACAGCAGTGTTTGTGTTAGCCACTCTACAGCAGATCGAACCTGTGGATGGTCAGGTGAGTTGGTTATTATGTTCTTACTGGCTTATTTTTAATGCATGGTAATTATGAATCATTATACTTATATTTCTGTAGACTGTCAGTTTTTTTTGCTCTGAGATGCTCTCAGGCCTCTTGCATATGCATTAAGAGGCTTATATATATATAAGCTTATATAATGTATAGTTATGCAATTTCCCTGCACAAAAGTTAGTGTTTGGAAAGACAAACTGACGGTAGTCACCTTAATGTGTACTATGTCCAAACATCAACAGCTTTTCAAATGATTGATGCTACACAGTATTTTGTGCCAGAAATTACTTAAAGGCTTAAAATTGCCCCTTTTGTGTTTGTTCAGAGTCCACGAAATCTATGAAGGTATCCTATTTATGGTCTTTGTGAAAAAGCAAGGAACGCCCTGTTTATCTGGTTCAGCAGCAGATTCATTAATTGCCAAGTTCTTTCTCTGCATCACTGTGTAGAGTTATAGAAGCCAAGGGCATATAACTATGCTTGTTGGTTTGAAATTTGGTCTGTGACTATTTCCAATCATTTCTGAGATAGAACTGTAAAATATAAAAGTATAATATGTTAACTGACATTTAAAAAGCCAAATTATATAAAGACAAACATTGTTATTTCTTGCATTATAGGTGTCTGTCCTTGTGATGTGCCACACGCGAGAGTTGGCCTTCCAGATCAGCAAAGAGTATGAACGCTTCTCCAAGTATATGCCCAGTGTCAAAGTGTCAGTGTTCTTTGGTGGCCTGGCCATCAAGAAGGACGAGGAAGTCCTGAAGAAGAACTGTCCTCACATTGTCGTAGGAACTCCAGGGCGGACCCTGGCCCTCATCCGCAACAAGACCCTCAGTGTGAAGAACATTAAACACTTTGTGCTTGACGAGTGTGATAAGATGCTAGAACAGCTGGGTGAGTGACAGGAACAGAAGTGTTATAATGGACTATTAGAAACAGTAAAATAAAAGATTGAACTTTGGCAGCACGATTTGATTTTTGCTACAGACATGAGACGTGACGTTCAGGAAATCTTCAGGCTGACACCCCACGAGAAGCAAGTTATGATGTTTAGTGCAACGCTAAGCAAGGAGATCCGCCCTGTCTGCCGCAAGTTCATGCAGGATGTAAGTTATTATCAAGATTCAAAGATGTTTCACAATTAACACACTATCTTCAGCTGTATGTAAAACATCCTTACAAGTAATTTAGTTTTTTGGTGGAAATAAAAGCAGCTGGAAGATTTTCTTTAAAAATCAAAATTTTATTGTAGTCTCTTGGTTCATTACCTGGAGACTGATGTAGGATCATTACTCGTCTGTCATTACTGTCAATGAGGTGCTCTTGAGCACTTGATTCATGGCTTCTGAAAGAGTGAGCCTGTGCCTTCTTGGCTAAATAAAGGTGAAGTGGTTTGACTCCCACAACCTCCTGGACACATGTCTAGTGGACAAGACACTGAACCCCGAATCTTAACGGCTTTTCCTGTTAAGGCTGGCAGGATTATTATTATTAAAACCTATTTACCTTGATTTACTAGTTGATGGCTGTTTAAACACAAAGTATATTTGTTATGCGTAATGAATAAATGAGATGGTTTAGGTGGTTCAGTGTTTGCAGTGAAACCCCTTGTAGCTTTGCCCACTTGTGCCTGTCAGTGTCATAAGTGGCCATATCAGAGGGGCAAACTGATCCTCCTTGGCAGTTTTGGCTTGGTCAGGACAGTCATTCCTCCTGGCCCTGCTGCAGTCCAGGAGAACAAATGTAGTGATCACTAAATTTATATTTGTTTGATGCAAGCAGCCTGAAGAACATCAGTACGTTTTACGAGTGTCTGTTTTCTTCACTTTGTGACCTGTACTGCTTTGTTTATGTGTGTGTAACATGTTTTCTTCTTTCATGCTGAGCTCCTTTCTCTTGTATTGTAGCCTATGGAGGTGTTTGTGGATGACGAGACCAAGCTGACGCTCCACGGTCTACAGCAGTATTACTGCAAGTTGAAGGACAGTGAGAAGAATCGCAAACTGTTCGACCTGCTTGATGTGCTTGAATTTAACCAGGTAGGATGAG
>JAUBNQ010000001.1:15344206-15378464 GCA_032353495.1 Ctenopoma kingsleyae | reverse complement strand
CATCTAATTTCTCTTAATCACATCATAATTGCTACGGCCGTGAGAGGTCGTCCAACAATAACACAAAACTATGGGTTGTAATAAGCTGCGTGCACACATAACTTATAGACTTTCATATCTTAAAGGGATGGACTACTGCATTCTTTAGAGAGGAACGTGTCCATGCGTGCAGACTACTCTGGTCACGTCTGTGTGTTTTTCAGTCTTCAGCAGAGGAGTGGTAGACTCAGACAAACACGTTTCCTGTGAGTTATATATTTATTATCTTCATTGGCTCAGTAATTATTCAGCTGTGTACATCAATCTGTTCCTGTACTGATTAATTATTGTTTAAGCAGCATAAATAATATGCTTGGATGTGGTAATTCAAATTCCTTAACAGCTGACAGACCAAATAGGACTGATAATAAGCTCATTAATGCTGCTTTGTAGATAGAGTTGCCCACACAGCTTGGTAACACTGAGAACAGACACAAACAAAAATCAGATGGAGACATGCATTTACTCTGTACCTGCAGGTACTTTGAAATACTAATTTCTTCCATTCCACAAGAGTTGGGACACTGTGTAAAATCATTATAAAAACAGAATACAATGATTTGTATATCTTTGTAAGCCATATTTTATTCACAATAGAACACAGAAAACATATCAAATGTTTAAACTGTGAAAATGTCCCATTTTAAGAAATAAATGAGGTAATTTTGAAATTGATGGCAGACACATCTCAGACAAGTTGGGACAGGGCCATGTTTACCACGCTGTAGCCACAGTGAAAATGTCTGGTAACATGAGGAGATCAACTGCTAGTTTGGTAGAGGAATGTTGTCCCATCCTTGCCTGATAAAGAAGTCTAACTACTCAACCGTCCTGGGACTGGATGGGAGCACATGCTGCTCTAAAACCTGGATATATCTTTCAGCATTGATGGTGCCTTTTCAGATTTGCAAACTGCCTATCCCATAGACACTAATGCACTCTCCATACCATCAGAGATGCAGAGAGTTTGAACTGAGCGCTGATAACAAGACAGGAGGTCCCTCTCCTCTTTAGTGTGGAGGATGCGGTGCCGGTGGTTTCCAAACAGAGTGTCAAAGTTCGACTTGTCTGAGCACAGAACAGTTTTCCACTTTGCCACAGACCAATTTAAATGAGCTTTGGCTCAAACAAGATGGCGGCCTTTCTAGATCACATTTATATATAGCTTCTTTTTTGATTTTGATTTCTGGATGACACAGCAAACTGTGTTCACAGACAGTGGAAGTATTTCTGAGCCCATGCAGTGATGTCCATCACAGAAACATGCCTGATTTTAATACAGTGTCGTCTGAGAGCCCAAAGATCATTAGCATCCAATATTGCGTTTCAGCCTTGTGCGTTGCACCCAGAGATTTGATGATATATTCAGAGTTATGCAATTTAACATCGAGGAACATTATTCTGGAATTGTCTCCACGCAGCTCACTCTATCTTGTTGTCTGGCAGGATTTCTTCAAAATTAACTCACACTATAATTTCTAAGACCAGGTGCATGAACAATGATCATCATTTCTTTCCAGTATTCCACAGTTTGCTAGAGTACTATGCATATGAAGCATAATCATCACTGTGGAGCCTGATCCTATGAGAACATTAAAAATTTGCATGTACGTTCAGCAGCATCAGAATAAATGTAAAATGTAAATAGTGAGACTCACACACAAACAACTTTTAAACACAAGGCAGATGAGCTGTTTTCAATGAAGGAGACTTGATTACGCGTCGTCCTTAATGATCAGCACTGTGGATTCACTGGCATCTCAAAAAATATTTTTCCAATCTTAATATTGAACTATGAATATTACCCACATAAAACTGATTATGGCTACTACAATGATAATTCTCCTTGAAATGTCTTTTGTCATTTGTATTTAAGATAAAGACAATAAATGAATAAAATATCTGGCACATTTAAATTCAGTTATGACATATTGGGTTTGCACTAGTTTATTTTGCCTTACATTGCTAAAGTGTTTGGTTATGTCTTTCTGTGTGGACAGAGCCTTCAAAACATTTTGCTGGGATTGTAGCCTTAAGGCATTTTCAAGACTATTAACTGTATACCCACGCTGTGCGGTGTATCTCACACACATTGTCCTTCAGAGGCAAGTCAAGAGTTTTTTTGATGGCGTGTGACAAAAACAGGAAATGCAGCTCTGGGAAGAAAAAAATTCCCATCTGGTTACTAGGCAGTTATGTGTAAAGTTTGAAAGTCACCCTGAGAGCAGATAAAGGTTGTCACAGCGATGGAAAGCTCTGAATTTATAGGTTCAAATTAATCTCTGATGGTTGTAATAAAATTATACTCAGGCTTCAATGATTCAGTTTCATGTGCCTGCATTTACTGTACAGTAGTTGGTAGCTCTCACAGACATCACTAAACCATGGCTGTGAACCTCGTCTCCCATGAATTACATTCATGTTTAGTCAATTTGCATCTGTAATTTATAACTATTGCCAAGTAGGAAGCAGTGTGAGATCCACCCATTGCAGTAAATGGGCACAGTAAGTCTTTAATTTCTTCAGAGGAGGCCTGTGTTAAAGAAGTGTATCATACTGGAAATCAGTAGTGACATTTAACTACTTATCTGAATTGTTGCCAAATGTTAGATGAGAAGATTGATACCACTCTTGTATTTGTTTATTAAGAAAGCAGTGAATTCCAAGTGACAACGCCTGACCAAGAAATATAATCTGTAACATGTCACACATCAAACTACAAACTGACATTTTAAACAGATTAAACAAACAAGATATAATGTGTGAATCTGTGAACTCTGTAACATGTCTTGAAAAAGTGTAGACAATATTTCTGAAGCACAGCAGCAGCACCTCAAGTATATGCAGGTTGTGTTCAGGCACAGTATTAAGTTGCAGGTCACTCACATTTTCAAAGTCTTTAGAGCCGAACTCACAACAAACATCGCAGTTATATGCAAAAAGTCCATGTAGACAAGTGGATTGAAGAAAATATTATAGAGGTGTTGAATGTGCCTGTAGGCAGATTTTGTTGACAAGGGACAGAAACAGGATGGTTGTTTCCCTATTTCTTAATGCTAAGCTAATAGTTTCCTAACTTCAGTTTCATGTAGAGAAGTAACAATTTCTCATCTATCTCTAAATGTATTTTCCAAAATGTTACACATTAAACAGAAAATGATTATAGAGGAATAAACATTAAAAACATAGGAGAGATTAATATTTTGTCTGATATCTTCATATAGGTGGTGTTGTATGTCCCTAAAAAATAGCTGATGAATAATGTACCAGCCTTACTTAAAATAAATTACTAAATTAATTATGCCATCATCACACAGTGGATGTGAAACCTTTCCATTAGCTGCTGCATGTTCTCGTGTTCTCCTGTCCATGGAGAGAAAGATCTGAGTTTCTGCATGGGGTGTAGAGTGTAAATATTTCACTCAAAAAGATAAATTAATTGCACCGATGAAAATATTCATTACAATCAGAAATGCCTGTGGAATAAAATTTAAATTACAGTGAGCTGGTGAATGAGTGAGACCTTTTCTCATGCTAGTGCAGGTCAATGAGGATTTGATGAATCTACTTTGGCACACTTGTGTTTTTTTTTTTTTCGTTCCTGGGATACAGACCAAAAGCAGCTGTGTTTCTCTAACACACAAACATGCATGACACTGTGTGTATGACACACATGAAAGACTAATCAAAGAGCTGCACATTGATTATAATGATGGCATCCAATACTGTCTGGTCTGAAAAAGATGAGATGCTGTTATTATTGAAATAAATATGTAAAAAAAACCCAGCTAAAACAAAAAAAGTTTGTGTATATGGAGGTATTTGAAACATGGAATGAAAACAGGACAGATATGTTAGAGTTTTGGGCCACATGGAGCTATAATTCACGAATGACATGGAAAAACCAGGATACCTGTACTGAGGAAGGCCAGTGAGGAATGACCATGGCTAACCTGCATGAGATGCTACAAGCTGCTGTCATCACTTAAATTTATAATGAAATATTCAGAATGATCCTATTTAATAATCTGTCAAGTACTTTTAATTGACCAGTGAGGACATGTCAAAAAATAAAAGCACAGTATTGTCTATCGGTAAAATACTGAAATCAGATTGTGAAATCCGAAGACCTCACAAAACCAGATGAATCAAAATAATTTTCTTCTTGGTTGTTGACTTCATGTGATCCATAGATTCATATCTGAATGAATGTGCACCATGGGAGGATTGTAACAGATGGGAGCAAGAAGAGAAGAAAACCTCCAAACTAAAAACAAGGAACTGAGTGAAGACCAGACGAAATATAAAACCCACCTCAACACTTCAATCAGAGTTTTTATTTCATGATTCTTTTTTCATCATAAAGCTCATAGGACACTTTAAAAATCCAGCTGAAAGCTCTAAAGGCTTATTTATTGAAAAATAATCTTGTACCCTTTATCTTTGTCCTCTGTCCTCCTCCTCCTTTCATTTTGTGACCAGAGATGATTGCATTGACCAGTGTTGCCTCAGACTTCAGGTTCGGTCTGATAAATGACTTTGTCCATCAT
Source organism: Ctenopoma kingsleyae (assembly GCA_032353495.1). Classification (NCBI taxonomy): domain Eukaryota; kingdom Metazoa; phylum Chordata; class Actinopteri; order Anabantiformes; family Anabantidae; genus Ctenopoma; species Ctenopoma kingsleyae. Next base: position 15,373,875 of record JAUBNQ010000001.1, on the reverse strand, counting down.
TGGAGGAGGCAAATAAAAGTGAAGGAGATAACCCAGTTGTCCATCATCCTTTGTACGAGTGCAGAGCGGAGATTGGATATTGACCCGAGGTTACCTTCTTCAAACCACAGTATTTGAAGACTCTGTCATGGAATGACACTATAGTCCAAATACTGAGTTTATTTGAAATGCAAATGTGCGTTTTCCAACTTTAACCAATTATTTTTTGCAAGATGTTGGACCAAAAAGGAAATGTATGTAGGTATCTCATGGCCGATCAACATCTTGTAAAACTATTATCCTATAGTTGGAGGATTAAAGGTTGTTGGCAGGTGAATTGTAACGCAGACTTTACTCTTCTGTGGAATATACATCCTGGTCATAGTTACACCTGGAATCATTGTAACCCTGTTCTAGGAAACATTACTCCTATACAGTATGTCTCCAGCCTGTTAGAGTAGAACAGCTGCTTTAACAACTACAGTCAATGACAATCAACCTGGGAGCCACCCCAGCCTACTTTAAGCTCTTCAAACCATTGCATGCCTGTTCATCATCATCCTACAGAACATCACTGTTTTGAGGCAGAGCTGCCTCTATGCACCATCAGGTAATTTGTCACAGCTCTACACCTGTTCTGGCCTGCGGCTGCTTTCCATTGTCCTTTTTTTCCTCCACCAAGCTGTGTCTAATTCATTTGTGACTGTCCTTCACCTGTCCCGTCATTATAGACAGTCTCTGCACAGCGCCACCTGGCCTCGCCGTAAGTCCCTACAGGGGCAAAGACGTCTGTATTTGGGGGAGTGTCCTGCACAGCTGAAGAGGAGAGGTTCCCGCTGGAGGCCACATTCCCGCCGCACCACTGAGAAGGCTGGAAGGATGTGGTTGATCTCAGAGTCTATCACCTCGCACTGCACCTCCAAGCTGACAGGGGAATAAAAAAAATAAGAAGAGTAGAGTAGAAAATAAATACTACCTAAAATATATAAAAGTGTCATTGTTGCATTTTCCAGTGATAACCTGCAAACTTGTTAAAATACAAAGTAATTAAAGTTATTTTTATTTGAGACAAGTAACAGGAACATAGAATTAGCATAACCTTAAAATAAATAGAAAGTAAGACAGGGAAAGAGATATTTCCTTATTTTTATCACTCACAGATGTCAATTTAAAAAGAGAATAAAGGAATTTAGTTTTGAAGTGACAACAAAGTTCAGAAAATCTGCGAGGCAGGTTATGAGATGCAAAAAAGATGAAAAAGATAACTTGTGTCAGAGAACAGTCCTGAGCTACAAGGAGGAGTAACAGAGCAGAAACAAAGCAGAGCGGCACTTTAAAACAAGACAGACAGAAAAAAGTAAACACAAAAGATACTTGGAGGATGAAACAAGAGCAAACAATAAGAGGTGAAACTGAAAACTGTGAGGAGGGTGATGTTTGGAGGAGAGACTCAAACATCAGTGGACTTTTAGTCTCAAAGCTCTAATAAAGGCAAAGTCTAAAAAGTTTTAGCTTCACCTGCCTGGAGCTGGTACATTAAACTGAATAATCAATTAATCAATCAAAAATACTTTATTTATACAGCACCTTTAGTTCATGCAATTTGCAGAGACACTAATTCACACAAAGCTAAAAAAAAAAGACCAGGACTGGTGAAACATATAATAAATAAAGACTAACAAATGGAATAATATAAAAACAGATGAAACAGAAACAGACAATGGCAAAACACGAAAGAGAAAACAGCAAATATGAAATTATAAATATAATAAAACAAGCTAATAAAAAAAATGGACATAAAATATTCTTAAACAAAAGTCAGGTTACAAAGGCAGGTTTTATGCTTGTCCTTATAAACATCAACACTAAGTTGTTCTCAGATTCTCAGACAGATTGAGCATAAACACCAAAACCTTTTGTCCTGGTTCAGACATTGGAATCATGTCAGACAACTGGGTCAGTGCAAGACCATAAAGCTCTTTAAAAACAAGTAGAACTATTTTAAAATCAATATGCAAACTGGCAGGTGACCAGTGTCATGACTTTCAAACAGGTGTAATGTGTTTTCTCCTTCTTGTCCTGGTCAGTACTCAGACTACAGAGTTCTGAATCAACTCAAGTTCCTTTGGGCATACCACGTACAAGAGCATTACAATAGTTACATCTGCTGGATATAAAAGCATTAGTTAGTCTCCCTGTGTCCCTCCATGTTGTATCCGAAGATATCAGTACATTTAATGGTAGACTAAACTTTCCATAAATTTTAGTCGGCAGGCAAGTTTGTACGCAACTTTCAGCCAGCTAGGCCCCATGTAACTCACATGTTCATTACTTTAGGCTGACTTACCCACGCAGGGCCTCCTTGTTGTTGATAAAGCGGAAGTGAGCAGGCTCACAGATGAAGCCAGCTGACTGGCATGCCTCCACACAAGACTGGCCCTCTTGAGATATGAGCAGCCTGAGGGAGGTGAGCGGAGGCCAGGCAGGGGGAGCCGTCACATTGGATGCCCAGCCGAGGGCTGTAGAATTGGGCAGGGGCACAAACAGAGGTCCTATAATCCTGCTACCACCAGGAGATACTTGTCTGGAGACGTTGGTTGGAATGAAGGGAGGCTCTGGGGAACAGAAGTCCTGGAGGTGAAAGATGTATAAAGAATTATTTCTAAGGATGTGTATTTTACTGTCTTTATAGGCAGAGCAGCATTTGAATACTGCTTAGAGGGCTATATCCAAAAGCACTCCCAGCCTCTATCATATGCTACAGTTTGCTGCCGTCCATGTACTGCTCTCTATCACTGTATACTGAAGGAGGCATAGTGTGAGCTCTATGGCAGCAGAGCAGCAGCAGCAGCTTTAGCCACTGGTCTGTGAACACAGGAATGGTTCCAGGAAAAGTATCAAACTAAGTCATATGTGGTCAACAAGGTGAAGTGCATTATCTTCATGTGCTATAATTTTATCAAACTAAAATTAGAGGATTTAATGCTGTTAATAACATAAATATAGAAGTTTAATCCAGATTTGTTTGACAACTTCTCAAAGGTGAAGACTATGACATAAAAAATGTGTTGTTACCTACAGACCGTGGAACTAACACAGCAGTCGATTAAGGTGGGGCTGATTTTAACCACCTTACATAGTGACAGGAGGTTAATCAATGAATGTTACATCAGCATTTTATTCATATATATATAATGATTTTTATAAGAATCTAATCCTGCAAAAAGTAACTAGCAACTAATAATGTTAAACTGAATGTATGGGAGTAAAAAAAAAGTAACATAAAATGGAAATACTCCAGTAAAGTACACAAAGGTTGACCAACTGTAGAGCTCTGAACTGTGTTTTTACAGTATAAATGCTGTGATAGTGTCCAAAGCAGCTGCCAGTTAGGAGCAGAGAAAGGTTGTTGAAAGACACTTTGCTGTTTGCCTGACATCTAGAGAGGGATCATTAAAATATTTCTTTCATGCCAGCCCTCCATCATTATCATCCTGACACCTCTACTGTTTCTCCTTATTCATCCATCCTCATTAGTGTCAGAGGACCTTCTGCTTTAGAGCTGCAGGGCAGATATATGTGGCTCATAGTGAGAGTTAGCATGTATATTAATCTCAAGGCTACATACATGGACTAGAGACACTTGATGAGAGTTGGGTGTTCAATGCACACAATAATGAAATATTGACAAGTGTGGGGAGTTTGAGAGCTGGTTAAAAAAAGTGTGTGTACAGTGTGAGAAAGAAGGAGGACCAGTGACTAAAAGACAGAATGTCTCTGCGAGTGTGTTAACGTTCACCGCTCTGTTTACTGTTGTGTTGGCATGCACTGGTCCTCACCTGATGCTGTATGTAGGCGTGTACTCGCTCCAGCATCCCCTCGCAGGTGTACTCATAAGGCAGATATGGCTCAACCTGATAATAACACACAGAAACACAAACCATTATCAGCCATTATTTTACATGTGTTCAAATGTACTTCATTTTGCTGTTGCTTTATTGTTCGCACTAATTGCAATAAATTGTCTCTTCTTGTTAATTTCAGCAGATGGATGTTGCTATTGTCAGATATCTTTAAGGCCTAATCACAATATGTCACTGCGTAGAAGCTCATTAGTCTTTATTTGCATACCAATAGATCATTGCCTGCTGTGATTTGCCGGATTTATGACTGAAGCACGCTTTTGATTGGCCTAATTATAGATGACCTGGAAACACTATATATCCTGCATATTCTTTTGTCTTTCTTGCTCATACCAAAATGTTCAACACAAATAACGAACTATCTGGCATAAAACTGAATTAATTTTTGTATGAATGTAAAATGGTAGCTATTGCAATGTTTATCAGATCAGCTAATACTAATTAGCTGATTTGATGAACTACAATATTGTTTTTGTACTTTCTTTTTTTTTTTTTTTATCAGCCACATCTAAAAAAAGATCAAAGTGGTTTCTCTTTATGCTGTAATGCAAAAGATCTGCCGTTGTAAATGATACATGACTCACTAAATAGCATTTCCAATTTGGAATCAAAGCAGTCCAATGTTCAACCATGTGTGAAATCAAACTTGGCCCATTTCAAGTGAAAACCACTGAGAAGCAAGTACGCAGAGATGATGCAATTTAAAAAGTTACACACACTGCAAATCTGATCAAAGTCTAATGTTAATCTACTTTATATGCTGATGCACAAAGTAAACACACAGGCAGAAGGGACACACAAAATGCTCCCTGCAAAAACAACCTAAGTAACTTTTATTCCATCACTTCTCTCTTTTGGCTTTACTTAACCAGAGAAAGTGACATAGAGCATGTTCTCATTCACAGGAGTGGTCTCTACGGGAGACACAAAACAAAACAAACATATTCGACTTTTATCAAAACATTTTCCACATAATCTTCATCTTGGTTTAAGGCAAGTCCAAATTTTAACCAATTATAGCATCAAATACTGAAGCATAGTGGGATTAAAAAAATGAAGGGCACAAACTAAAAAAAAAAAGAGACAGAAAGGAAAAACAGAGGTGAGGAAGGGAATAACAAAACCAGAGTAGAAAAAAGAAAAAAGAAAGAGTGAACGAAAAGAACGAATGACAGAAAGAAATAGAGAAGAGATGGAGAAAGGACTTATTGGAACATGAGGACTTGACAGGAAGCCAGAGATTGCTTTGTCCTGCATGACTGAACGTAAGCCTCCACCACACACCAGTGTGTACGTGTGTACTTGTGTGTGTTAATGGCTGTAATATGCAGGTAAATCTTTATGTGCTAATATGCCTAATATGTGCAATCTCAGCGGCACTATCTCTACAATCCAATTGTGGGTTTGAATATGTGCAAGCAGAAGAATATTACTGGACTCGGTGTGCGGGTGTGTGTTTGCTCGGGCATTATGTCCCTATTGAAGGGTGAAGGGGTACATCAGCGCTCTCTCAGCGCTCTGACAGCGCAGGCGGAGACAGAGCAGTCAGCCAGTGCTGCTGAACTGTAGCTTGTCTGACAACACAGACAAGATGAAAAGAAGAAAAGATGAGTGAACACACACACACACACACACAGAGACCATCACTACACATATCATGTCTCATCTAAACTCCCTGAAAAGTAAGTCTAATCTGCAAAAGGCACAAACTATTACAGAATATTTAAAGGATCATCCAGACAACTGTGTCTCTGCTGCACATGACCCCTCAGTACCCTTTCTGCATTTGATGGTTTGTCTGAGTGTTACTGTGGCTCAGTTTCACTATGAAATTCAAAATAAAATGAGCTACACAACTAAAATAGAAATCGATTATCCAAAAACCATATTACTCATGTTGACAATTTGCAATAATAGCATACGAAATGATCACTATTTTGTTAGCTGTAGCTGTAAAGATACAACTTAGTCACTTTTAAAAATAAGATAATCAGATAATCAGCTTTATTGTCATTGATGCAGCCACCTTCTGCATCTGCATCCCAGTCTGATACTTTTCCCATTGAGCTACCAGGCAGCTTATTCTTAACCAAGAATACTTACAAGACAAGAAATGTGCTGTAAAATCACCTCCTATAAGGTTTCTGTTTGAAATAATAAAAGGAATTTTTTTCTGACGTATCCATGCAATCCATCCAATACTATTTTAACATGTGCAAAATACTGTATATGCATAAATATCATCCATTGCTTAATACAGTAACTCATTTAAATGTCAATTTCATAAACCTGATGCAACTGCAATTTGGTTTTCTATCAAGAGCATACATTAACTTGTATCGACATTATTAAAGTGTGGTGGGCAGTAGTGGCAGCCTCCCTTTTAGACATTTGTATAAAAGAGAGGCTGCCTTTCTGTGAAACTTCCCTAAATAAATAAAGGTTTTAGAAAAAGGTTGGGGTATAAAAACCATAAAAGGTTTATGCTGTTGTTATTTTAGAGTACAAAATGTGCCTGCTCAGCACATTGGTCTTCCATTTTAATGAGCACTGAAAGCTTTTGTGACCGTGACATTTAGTCGATCAGGGCTTCAGAATCTCTCAATCTTCCTGCTTCTCTGCCGGTATGTTATTTCTCTCGATTCCTTTACCATTTCTCTCCCATTGTTGGGTTTTCCAGAAAGACTGAATCTCCTCCACTGACTCCTTAATTAACCCCTCTCCCACTCTTGGCAGTTCCTAGCATCCTCATGTTATCTATCAGCCCACATGTCCTGCATGAAAAAGTTCAGCACTCTGCAATATCAGACTGCTACTTACTGGCAAAGTTGCTCTGAAAAACTCCACTGTGGCAAAGCTCCCTCTGTATCAAAGTTTTTTAATATTATTTTTTGGCATATTTCCTATAACGGTGAGTTGCAGAGAGGTAGGCAGGAAGATAGAACATGCAACATGCCACCAGGGTGCTCTCTCTTTACAAGTAAAGGTGACAACTGACAACTAAAGGTCCAGTACTTTATAAAATTCTATTCTACATTCACGCTCACATGTGTTACGGTACCTTGGTTCTCATAATTTCCCTGATGGCTGAGTCAAACTCCACAGAGTTGTTGTAGTCCACTGTCATGACATGAGGTCTGCCAATGTACTGCTCTGCATAAGGGTGCTGGGAGGACACCTACACAAAACACATGCAGGGCATACAGTATGAGTTTAATAAATAAATATCTGTAGAGTGTTATTCTGACAAGTTCATAATTTTGCACAGGCCCGCCGACAGTCCTGGCTGGGCCCAGGACAACACGAACCTGATTTTGTATATCAACACCATTACAGTATATTTTACAAATATAAAAACATTTTATGATAATAATCAGAACATTTTCTATTATGTGATGCATAAGAATATAGTAAGCACACCAACTACTGGCACAGTAGCTAATAGCTAAAAAATAGTAACATAACATTCATTTCTCAGGGCTAATAGGAAAGAAATAAGGAAAAAGAGTTTCTCAATAGATTTATCAAGATCATCTTCACTATTAATAGCAACATAGGTTGTGTTGTACTTGACCTGGGTCAGCCCCTTATCAAATGCTGACACATGCTCCTAAAATTTCTGCCAGCTCTTTTAAAGGATTTCCTGATGAATTACGCCACATGGCCAAAATATTCCCATCTGTAACTGACAGTGGAAAGTAAATAATGTAATGGACTTACCTCTCTAGAGGTGGGCTTGCCTCTAAAAAACTCATGATTAAGTGAGCTGTGGGGTGGGTGGAACTTGGGTTGGAGGAAAATGCAGCCATTGGCTATTGCTTCAAGAGGGGCTGGGCCTTCATAAGGGAAACCAAAGCCGATGAAGAGCTGGCAGGGGAAAAATGTTAATGTTATTTTTAAATTGCAAATAATTAGCAGTTTCTCAAAATATTTGAGAAGTAGGAGGTAGTGTAAGCCCATAGGGCAGACAAAAGTCAAGCTGCAGATGAAGAATGTGTGCAGGTAATAAATACTTTTTCAATCTCTTGCCTTGGCCTTGCGCAGCAGTTGCTGTAGCTCATGCTGAGGTAGTAGACCATGGTTTTTCACGAAGGCCGGGACCTCTGGAGGTCTCTGGGTCTCATAGTACACTGTTCCGTGGACCTCCATGTACCTGTGGAGAATCTGTAGGAAACCTTCCTTACCCTGCTGGGAAAAGAGGTGAAAAAGATGGGGTGGTAAAAGTGAAGGTGAAGAAGAAGGCTGTATGGAAAAAGAACTAGAGAAAAATATAATGAAAAATATGAATGCACAGTATACTGTAGCTCTTGATTTCAGGATATTTGTATCTTTCAACATTTTTCCACATTAGGACTTTTTTTTAGGTTGTTTCCAAGAAAACATAAACCTCTTCATTGTTCACCTATAGTTAGAAACCAACATAACAGTTATATTTTAATAAGATGTGGGACAGACACAGCATGGATGCAACTCTTTCATTCTCTCACCTCCTGCTTGCTATGATTATAATTATTTTTTAATAAAATTTTGATGTAACCAAAGTAAATTCAATACTTACTGTCATACAACTCAACAAATAATACAAATAATAATATATACAATAACACATATAAATGACAGTGTCTCTAAGTGACATAACAGCTCATATCTGTAAACAAAACCAAATACAAGCTAATTCCTGTAAACAGATAGCTTTTATTCAACAAACATAAAATCTAAATTTCCTTAAGTGTGTGGATGTACTGGATTGATTTATAAGTATATAATATTTTGTCATCATCTTTAAGAATGTGTGTTATTTTGGTGAAGATGACTGTTACACCAGACTATTTATTAAGTCCTATTTAAATACACTAGAGTACAATGGCAGCAGTCCAGAAAAGACAGAAATCTTTTCTTCTAGCCAATGAACTACTCTTTTACAGTGAAGGTTGTGTATGATAGCTGGGGAAAAAAAACTAACCAGCATCAGCTAACAGCCAAAACTGAATCATGTGACTGGATCAAAACTCTGGACTAGAGTATTGATTGGCCATCTGTTGTACAGCATCTTACTGTATCCCTGTGCAGTGGCGTAGCCCCTGGAGCCTTAATTGGAGGTTGTACCGATCGATAGCTTCCTCTGTGAGGATTTTCCCAACCAATTAGGAGATTAGCTCAAGTGCTAAGTGCAGTAGACAACACGAATTAGCAGGAGAAACACAGGCAAAGAGTGCAGATTCCATGACCTGCACTTGTAGACTCCGTGTTGTTTCCCAAGCTAACTCTCTGAAAATGCACTGGATAATAAGTATGTATGTTCTGGTGTGCTGGTTTAAGAGGGTTTTGCAGGACATTACCATGCTGAGTTGAATCTGCGTGACATAATGATGGGGAAAAGAAAGAAAAGGGCCAAATGTCACCCTCCTCAGTTACTATTGCCATGCCAAGCTGTCTCTTGATACATACAAAAGTATCACAACAAAGCATGGGCATGACAAACAAGACTGTCTAAGGGTAATGTTGCATGTGAATTAGCATAAATCATATAAAGAGCAAGATAAAGTCTTTTCCTTAACAATGGATACTTAAAGATGTACAGTTAGGTTCATAAATAATAATATCAATAAGTTATTTTGACTGTTCCCTTTGGGGTCACCACAGTGGATAATTCAGCAAGGATTTTATGCTGGATGTCCTTTCTGACACAACCCTACCCACCGGGCTTGGGAACGACACTGGGGAGGGACTGGAACGCAAACCGGCATTCCTGGGGGTTTACAGACAGTTAACAATTGCCGATTGCGCTACCTACTGCACCACCATCAAAGGTTCATAAATAATGATGATATACTCTGTTTTCGTCATTTGATCTTTGTGCGCCACCACATTGAATCTGACATGAAACACATACTACATGAGCAGAGTCAAGACATTCAGCTTTAAGTCAAGGGGTTTGATAAAAGTGTGGCATTAACCATTCAGAAATTACAGCAACCCCCAATTTGGGAGCTTATACATAAAAGAAAGAACACAATATACTGTAATTAAAAAAAAGGATTGCCTTTAATTCTTTGCAAAAATAATTTATAGTCAATGACTGAAGTCTGGAACCATGACCAAATGCAGAGTTTCCTCCCTTGAGATGCTTTGTCAGGCCTTTACTGTCTTCTGCCTTCAGTTTTGTCTTTAGTAAGCATGCTCTATTGGGTTGAAATTAGATGACTGACATGGCCAGTGAAGACTATCCCTGCATAGCAGTGTCCTATCAGTTTTGCAGCAACCGTAAATGTGGGCAGAGTATAGTTGGCTTAACTATAACAGTAGTACGCAGATAAGTGAACAAATTATTCTTCTTCACAATGAAGCAGCCTTAAAAAATGCACTCCAATGTGGTGTAAGTGGCTGGATTACATCAGTACGCAAAGGCAATGTTTAGGGTATTGGTCACTGTTATCTCCACCACACAAGTGGGTTAGAGTGGGCTCTCAAATACTGCTCCATTTCCATTTATGCTAGTTGTGCCATTTTTGTAGGCTAGTTACAAATGGCATACGCTTTTGTCTCGTCATGGTTTCAAATCCTCCCACCTTCACTTAGGTGACAGAGAGGGATGTCAGGTGCCCAAGCTTATGAAGCTGTAGCTTATGAAAACCTATCCAATAAACGAAAATGTCCGGATATCCAGACTTTGACAATGACACACCTAAGTCCTCAAGAGTGTTCCTAACTTGATTAGATGTTGAGAGGGGTTTTGTTCCCCATGGACAGAATTCTGTGATCATCCACTTTAGTTGTTTCCCATAGTCTTGCAGTTGCTGAGCTGCCAGTCCTTCTTTTTAGAAATGTTCCAAACTGTTGTATTGGCTGCTCCCAATGATTTAGCCATTTCTGTGAAGGGTTTATTGTGTTTTGATGATGACCTCGTTCACTTGCACTTGAGATTTCCAGGAACAAGTGCCACAAAATACAAATTTAACACTCTGCCTATCTTATCTTTATCTGCTTCATTAGTCATAGAGTAACAAAGAAAACAAATAACACAACAGCATGCACCTGTTTGTGAGTCAGTCTTTGCTCACTTCTTGAGTGTTTCATGTCAAATTCAATGTGGTGCTAAGGACAAATGGCAAAACACGTATCATCATTTCATTACTGTACCCCTTGGCTGTGGAAGTAATGCTGGGTTACTACTGGTATTAAATAAGGCAGTTTTCTACATGTGCTACTCTGCTAGTTGACTTCAGAGCTTTAGATAAATGTACTGTTAAATCAATTAATCTATTGAATCTATTGGCTAGAAAAATACACCTATCTCAACCTGCTGAGTAACTTTGTTACTGTAGCACCATGCACATCATTTTAAAGCTTGACAGACCGATTGTGGCTGGTAACAGTTGTTAAGCTAAGATTGAGGAAAATACAATCGTCCATTAGTCCTCAATTAGCTACATTAACTCTTTGTCAAACGTTGTCAAAAAACTCAGTCACGATATTACAAAACAAAACGCACACATTCTTCAAAGACTAGATTCTTGTCTAATCATTGTGCTTTCAGACAAGTAGGAGGATAAAAACATTATCACTATTATGCATAAAGCTCTTTAAGAGTAATGGCTGTTCCTGTGAATGTTGAGGTTCAGTTGAATGTACTTGTGAAGTAACAGGCTCTTACCTGAAGCTAACGAGCATCCATTCAGGTTCAATGGTCCGCCACAAAAGAAAGAAAGAAAAGAAAGTAATGACATCAGTAAAATAATTTAAAGAATTTTATAGAGGAAAAAAGCTGCTTATGAGATGACAAGCGCCTGCAAATGAAAGCAGCACAATTGTCTATAGAGGCTAAACTGTAATGGTAAAAAACTGCAGGGTGTGTAAAGGTCATGTTATATCCCATAGGGTTGGGGGTATATAACAGTACTCAAAAGATTAACATTAGCAACAACTAAATGTTAGTTTGTCTGTACCTTCCACATGCTGGCCTCCTTCCCATACACAACAGCCATGTTGTTGACTTTATTCTGCTGGATGCTCCTCTTCTCTGTCTCATTGAGCTCCTCCGAAACGAAGCCCATGAACGAGTTGTCTGGTGTGTGAGCTTAATGTACGTGTGTTTATGTGAGTGAGTAATAAGCAAAGACGGGACAGAAGTGAAGAGAGAGAAAATAGTATCCAACAGGAGAAGAAGAGATGGGAAAAAGAAAGTTTTTATTGTTAGTGTGAGAGAGAAGAAAGACAGAAAAAGAGCACAGCTTCCTTGTTTGTTCAGTTCAACAGTAAAGTCAGGGTGATTTGATATTGTCCTCTTACATTTTACAAATATGTCATAAGGGAACTGATTTTGCCTGTGTGAGGCTTAGATTTTTTCTCAGCAGTATTTTACTTGATCAAGACCAACTACCAGTATATTCATGATTTCAAAGCTTTTTACTCTTTTTCTACTGTTCCAAAACCATCTATTTACTATGCCTTCACAGCTACAGACGTTTTTTTGTTTTTCTAGTGTACATTCTCATATATTTAGTAACAATGCCTGCTGCGTAAGTACGAAGCAGCAGCCACCTATTAATCTATTAATGATTCTGCCATTTAATGCCAACTGCTGTGTGTGAGCAGAAGAGAGTGAAGTCAGTGTTTCAGCAACAACATAGAAAAGAACACTGACAATTTGAAATCAGCACATCAAATATAGGGTAGCATGAAACAGAAAAAGGAAAGAAAACAAGATAAGGAACGGATACAGTTTGAAGGGACACTAAGAGCTGAGACGTTGCTGAAAATAGCTGCATTAAACACACTACCCTTAATTAATGTGAACAAGCTGCCAGACCTGTCAAAGAAAGTGAAAACACTGAATCGGAGTCATTTTATGATAGTTCGAATGACTGTCAAACCTGATGACAGGTCTTTGTGTGTGTGTGTCTGAAAGTTTTGGAGTTTGAATGTTTTGAAGTTGTAAAATACAAATGTTTGCACTGATGGAGTATTATACAAGTTCAAAGATGAGAGGAAACAAAACATTCTGGCACATCCTATATATTCTATGATGCAGACATCTGAAAGAAATGAGAAGAAAGTTGTATCCTGACAGTTTATACAGCTGCACTTAAAATTATTTAACTCCTATGTGCAAATTATGTGTGTCGGCAAAATTTACAAACTTTCAGCTGTTTGCAATTAACAAACCAAACAAGAACAATTGAAATAACTCAACGCAACTAATACTTCAACTGGAATCATACAGCTCAGGACCAGGGATACCTGCAGCAACACAGCTAGGAGATGGTTCACAGTCACCTGAGCCAGCTCTGACTTATAGTCAGCTTTATCAAAGAGGAATGTTTTAAGCCTTGTCTTAAAAGTAGAGGCGGTGTCTGCCTCCTGAACCTGAACTTGGAGCTGGTTCCACACCAGAGGAGCCACAGGTAACCACAAGTAGACCAGCACTCTGAGAGTGAAGTGTTCTGCTGGGATAATATGGTACTATGACGTCTTTAAAATATGACTGAGCTTGGTTATTAAGTGCTGTATTCTAGATTTCACAGGGAGCCAATGGAGAGAAGCTAATGTAGGAGAAATATAATCTCTCTTGCTAATTCCAGTCAGAACTCTGGCTGCAGCATTCTGGATTAACTGGAGGATTTATAAAGAGTTATTTGGATATGGGCTATGTAATCTAGGGTAGCAATATGATTAGATAACTTGTCTCTGAGGTTTCATGACAAACATCTTCAGTAACTGAACTAATAACACTGAGGTTCATAGACAACTGCTCTCCCTACTGAGCTACTGCCATACCCACAGAACACTTGGCGCTCAGTAGAACACCCTTTTGCTGTTATGACCTGCTGCAAAAGTGATGCATAGCCAGACACCAGCTTCTGCTTCTTAAGCATCACTTAACCACCACCGTGCTGCACTCCACGGGACTCCAAAATTATTTATATGATTTTGAAACAGACTTTTCTTGTGCTTTTGGATCGGTATTGGTGTATGTCTTGGAGTTCTGCCACGAAAACATTTTCAGCATTTAGTATGCACCTTAATGTGCAAACTGAGACTGAAACCTTAGTGCCATGAAGTTGCTGCAGGTCACAGTCCTTGATAACTTTGTTTTTCTGCCACATCCAGGAAATGTTCCTGTAAGTTTGAACTCTATTTAAATTTTTGGACAATTCTTTTGACTTAGCCATATTTCTAACATGCAATCAATCATGACACACAACAAATCTCTAACCATTTCAGGACTTTTGATATGTTCCATCTCAAGCACGCCTGGTGCAGCTAATCAAGCTCTTGATTAGGTGCATCATGTGTGCTTGAGATAGTACATAATTTGCAAATGTGTGCTCTTATGAGGGGATTCAATTCAGGGGGTTGAATAATGGAGACTGATTTTTTTTGCAAACAGATGAGAGTTTGTAAATTTTGTCAGTACACCTAATTTGCAATAGCTTGAATAACTTTGAGGCCAACTGTATATTTTACGACAAAAGAACTGAAACACATTATATTCCAATTTGTTTTAAAATTACCCAAGTGATTTTATACTTACGGAACATGGTCATGTACTGCCTGGCGTTGAGGTTCCAGTAACCCCAGTTGGTCCGGTAGCCGTGTAGGGTTGCATACTCCTCATGATTGTAAGCTGGTTCTGTTCCAAAGGTGTCAATCACTCGAATATGACATCTGCAGAGACAAGCACTTGGGTAACCACCAAGAAGAGCAGAAAAAAGGAAAAGTAACTTCTCAGTGAGAAGCCTATGGTTGAGAAGATTGTGGGGAATGTTTAAGAGGTCCTGGCCTTGTATGTCTGAGGTCGTGTTGATCCTCTTGTGAACAACTAGCTGAAGAGAGCAGTGCAGCCCAAACTTGATATCCCCGTAGCTACATGACATCCCACATCTCCCATAAGTTCCACGAGTCTCCAGCAAATTGATAGCATCTCCCTGATGCCTGCAAATATTTCCTGATTTCCCAGATATTTCCTCCCTTCTTGTCATAAGTGGACCTCCCTCTTGGCTTTGTGTGTGGGCTTTATGTTAAGAAAGTTAAAAAGTTAACACGCTGTATGCAGAATAATACTCTGCAAGCTTGTCAAGATCACTTATAGTGGTTACAGGTAAATGCTTATTAGCACAGGTGCTTCAGCATACAAAACACAATCATGGACATACTGTATGTATATGTGCTCTCTTAAACACAGACACAAACACAAGGACACACACACACATAGACACACACACACACAGACACACACGGAGATATCTGCCAGGAAAGACTCTGAGCTGTGGAAGTGAACTCTGCCACCTTTAGCTCTTGTTAATCCCCCTGAGCTCCCAGACTGGACAGACTGAACACACTCACTGGTACAGACAAAGGCATTGTGAGCGTTCTGTGTGTGTGTGTGTGTGTGTGTGTGTGTGTGTGTGTGTGTGTGTGTGTGAAGAGAAAGGCTGAGATATTACAATGACATTCTGAGTGTCTAGAGAGAATTTAAATATTTTTTCCCCTGCATACTTAAAGTTTTTTTTCCGATTCCAACACGAATTGGCCTGAACTGAAGTCACACTGTTAAAATTCTTCAGTAAGCGAGACAGAAGTATACAAGTAAGTATACAAAACTGTGATAATTTTTCATTGCTTTCACACAAAATGCTTTCAGCAACCACATCTTCCAAAATCCATAAACTCTTTTCTCATTCACACTCCTCCACCTGCGAAATGCTTTATTTGCAGCATATTTTTCAAATGCAGCCATACTGTTGCCAAAACTGTTAAAACATTAAAAACAGTATGATGGCAAATAAAAAAAAACAGAGAGAAAATCTAGGCAGTATATTTACAGTAAAATGAAAAAATAAGCATATAAACACAGCTATATGTAATTTCAGCTGAAAGGCTACGTGGGTGTCCTGTGTTTAGTCTTATTACCATCTTTTAGCAAAAGGAGACAGTTTCAAAATCGCTTTGTTTGGAAACATGGATCAAAGGGGAAAGTTTGTTTGAGAAAGAATGCACAAGAAGCAAGGCAAGGGAGCAAGGAGATGTGTGGAGGACATGATGAGAGGAAGACATAGGATGCAATGCTGATGGGAACTAATGCAGTAGAGAAGGAGCATTATACATCTCACAGTACTGTACATAGAGTATGAGTGATTATTCTACACATGTACTTGATGTTTTTTGCATTTTATGTTAAGATCCTGATATTTCTGCAACATGTTTTTTGGTTTAAACCTTATATTTCATTACTATATGCAGAAAAAATAGTAAAGAATAAACAGATACTTTAGTGAAGTCAATAAAGTAAAAAGGTGTTATTCTGTAATGAAATACTGATTTATATGAAAGATCATTCAAACTTCAAATATGAAAGTTAATCATTTATGTAATGCTCCCCTTTGTTAATCTCTGAGTGAGAATTGTTGCCAGCATTGTAGTCGAACAAACATATTTTGATTTGATTTTAGTGGTTTGACTGAGCTTTGGAAGAGAGATTAAAAGTTTAAAAGTGTCTTAATTATCAAACGGTGCTTGTTCTCTGGCATTGTTGCTATACATACTGTATACTGTAGATACTTTTGCAAGAAAATATAAGTGTACTGGTTGAGTCATCTTTGGCAGCAATAACCTGCACAATATCCAACCATTCTTCCTCACATAACTGCTGCAGTCACATTCTTAGTTTGTCTGGTGTCAGTGTACCAAACCATTGTTTGTTTCATCTGTCCACAATTTTCCTACTAGTGTTGTGGAGTGCCGAAGTGGTCTTCTGCAAACTTTAGACGTGCAGCAATGTTTTGAGTAATGGCTTCCTTCATGGTGTCCTGCCATGGATACTATGCCTGTTCAGTGTTTTGTTTGGAGAGTAATGGCTTGTGTTCAGTGTTTTGTGTATGGTTGACTCTTGACAGAGATGTTGGGTTGTCAAGTAGCTGAGTGGGCAGAGCTGTCGTACAAACCCAGGGGTGAGCGGTTTGATTCCCAGTCCTGCCAGGCTACATGTCAAGACGTTCTTGAGCAAGACACCAAAACGTGGCAGTTGTCAAAACAACAATTTTCCCAAAGTAAAGTAAAGTATGTAATTATTATTAATCAGCTCTAAATGGAGCTTTCAAGTCTTTAACTCTTACTCTACGGTTCTTTTTCACCATATCGAGCATTCTGCGTTGTGCCTTTGCAGTGATTTTTGCTGCCCACTTCTATGGAGAGTAGCCACAGCATCTAATCATCATATAATCATCTCCATTTACAGACAATTTATCTTACTGTGGACTGATGAATATCTAAACTCTTTGTGATTACTCTGCAAGTCTTTCCAAACTTTCTTGATTGCAGGTCTTTTGAGATCTCTTTTTTGCAAGGCATGGCTCTCATCAGCTGATGCTGCTTGTGAATAGTGCATTGATACCGTTTGGGTGTTTTTATAAGTCAAGGTAGCTTTTCACCTCCATTCTTGTTCTCACTCACTTTTTCATCATCACTTGACCTCACTGTATTTATATTAAGTGTGTTCAACACAGACATGAAAGATTGTGACTGTGTTTTAGAAGCTTACAAATATTGTGGTTGTTGATACATTTAATGACCAATTTATGCAGTAAACCAGACTTACTTACTTTTTCTTGCAACTATATCTATTTTCACACAATTACGTGCTCATATACTTAGATATCACATTATGCATGTCACTCTTACTTCAACCTTGCATATATTTTTTCATGTCAGTTAGTGTTTTCTCATATTTTAATAAGGGTGCGACGGCCCTGGGCCACATGTTTGCATCTGTGTTGGTCTGTCTGTCTCTTTATATCAGACCCTCTTTCATTCCTCAGCCACTCCAACCTCATTGAGGGATTGCCCTCACCTGCATGGAGCCTATAAAAACTGGTTGACATCCAAGATGGCCTCTTTCTCTTGTCCGGAATGCTGACGAGGTAAAATGGCTAGATTTTATGTATTATATGAAATGATTATTATATTAGAAAATGTTGACTGTATACCATATGAGAGGTTTCTTCAGCCTTCTGAGTTGAGGTGGGACAAATGTAAAGCTTTAAAGTCCCACATTAGAAATTATTTAAAAATATAAAATAAAATTATAATAATGTAACATTTTAAACATTTAACAATAATTGTGTTGTCTGTCTGGTTGGTTTTCAGGTTTCCTGTCTGTTCAATGATGGATTTTTCTTCCCTTTACCTTTTGAATATTGGTGTCAATGGTCCAGAAAAAAGCTCTCAGACTCTGATAACCTGACAGCTGAGCAAATGTACTATGTCTTACATTCTTTTATTGCACCTGCACTGGAAATACCTGCATGAGATGTCATGTTTTTACAGCTGGGCACATATTCCCTTGAGTGAGCAATATAATCATAACAATACTGAAGTGCTTTGCAGGAAAAGAAACACAGTGTTTCTTTGTAGAACTCCTCTGACACTGTATTGCCAGCTTTGTTACCTACTGACATGAAAGATCAAAATTGCTGGCTACCTAACTTCCAGTGGTCTGAAATACAGCAGTCTTCTCAGAACAGCATTTAGCTTTGAATGAAGGCATCACACATGCAAAGACTGAGACCTTGTATGTTTCTTTTTGAGTTTATATGTTTCCAAGAGCTATGAAGCACACACACACACAATCCTAAGGGCACTGTAGTCTTATTACAAACAAGGTGACATCCCAATTTCGTCTGACACTTCTCTTGATATTTCTGTCAACAAATGTAGCATGCAAGAGGACAACCAATATGGACGTGTATGTCAGAAAGGTAATAAAAACAGGCTTATCTGCAAAAGGGAGTCAGAAAACATGCACTTATCTCTTCAGCCGTGTTTTGAGGCACTGAGGCTGAGATCCTGAAAAGAAAATTGTGTGTCTATTTGTAAGGGTCACAGAATCTGACAATGAATTATTAATAACAAATGTTACTTTCACTTGTCTCTCCACAGTCATGATTTCCCCCATCTCTCCAACCTGCACTATCACGTATCTCCAGCTCTGAAACGGTGGAAATGTTTCTGCCCGCTGATAAGCCACCCCGAAGGGAGGGAAAAAAGAAAAAAAGGTGGAAGAAGAGGGGATAAGTGGTGGAGTAGCTGAGCTGAATATCTATCGGGAGATCAGAGTACGGAGCTAATCTGGGTTAAACGGCAGCTCAGCAAGGCTCAACAGTCCTCCACCGTGAGGGGAATATGGCAGGATGGTGTGCTGGGACTTAGAAAAAGAACCTGGATTCAATAGAGAGTTTTTGTTAATATGCTTTACCTGACCTAATTAGTAGTTTACAAATACACACCCGCCAAGCAGCTGATGAGTGAACAGTGGCTGTAAAGTATTTATGGAATAGCTAATGCCAAACAGTTAATGCAAGTGCAACTTCGGTGCTCAATTTGAAATCAGTGTGCTTCTTTCATCCTCTGATCATCATCCTTCTTAGTCTCTTTGCATTTGTTGATATTTGCTTTGTAATCCTGGGGTTAGTCAGACCTCTATCTCAGTGCAGCACTCTGCCACACACACACATACAAAGTGCACACGTCCACCAGCTTCTTTTCAGTAACTTTCAGTTGGCTCTTTTCCTGATTAAGCTCGGTCAGTTCCAACTTTAAAGTATTTTATTTTGCCAAGTCAGTCTGTGTTTTAGGTCCAGAGGTTGTCTAAATACAGGGGTTGAAATTTGTTAGCCAATTGGCAGCAGAGCATTTGTAACATTCCCACATCAGTACACCACACCCGACACAGTGCTAAAGTGAGATGCAGCATTCTCCTTTACTGCCTGAGTGAAAGCATTGAGCTGCAGACTCAGGCTGATGGTGCCTATTTATTGCTGTCAACCTGGAAGCCTCTGTCCCGTCTCTCCATTTCTGTCTCTGTGTGTCTTTTCTTGTTTGCTCAGCTGTCTTGAAGAAAAAAAATAGCTGCCTGAGAGAGAATGATATAGCAATCACCAAGACACAAAAACTCACTGTTATGCTCTAGGTTTTCTCCCATGATGCCCTAATGTGTTCTTGTGCTGCTGATGAAATTAAGTTTAGTTATAATGAGATGTAATAGCTTATTTTGATTGAAGGAACAAAAGTAATTGAAAGAAACTGGTAACAACCACCATACAGTGCCTCTTCATTGACTCTGTATTAGTTGCAGGATTTTAATAACATCAGTGCAAATTAGCTTTAACACTTTTGTTGCACCTCAGCACACATAATAATACTAGTATTTAGCTGCTTGTGTTTAGTATTACAAATAATTTAAATAAAGATTGTGTGCTCTTACAATTCAAAAGCAATTTGAATTTTAACACATTATAAATAAAGACATAAGAAAATAGCAAATTATGCAATTTTTTGTTATACACCTTCATCTTTTTT
Organism: Ctenopoma kingsleyae; assembly: GCA_032353495.1. Taxonomy (NCBI): domain Eukaryota; kingdom Metazoa; phylum Chordata; class Actinopteri; order Anabantiformes; family Anabantidae; genus Ctenopoma; species Ctenopoma kingsleyae. The sequence continues at coordinate 15,353,617 of JAUBNQ010000001.1, read as the reverse complement.
CAAAGTGCAATAATGTGTATAATACTTCCTCCTCTATCTATCATTTATCTTTTATAACTTTTGCACATACTGTGGCTTCCTCACTGCAGCGTTTAGTCTCTTTTGACTTACTGGCTTCACAGTGTTTTTTTTTTTTTTTACTTTAATTTTAATTTAACTGAAAGTAGAGAGCACTGTTAGTTGGGGAAAACCCTGAATAATACAGGAGTACAGAACCATAAAGACGCCCAAGAACACGTCAGCTATTACAGATAATAATTATACCAAAACGACTGCTGTCAAGGGCGTCATAAAAGTACTGTAGATGCTGTCCTGTCGTATTTGTTGAGAATAGTTCCAACATTGTGGAAATCTTGAAACCAACTACTTATAATCAGATATATGGTCATTATGTATTCTCATCACTATGTTGTTTTTTATTCCAACACTGTTTTCAATCTTTAAAGTACACTTATGCAGGCAAAAATTTAAATAAATTGTTAAGAGATGTGGTCCCAAAGGGTCAGCAGGCTCCAGGGGAGTAGAGGTTCTCAATCTTGTCTTGTATATTAGTATTTATTTATTTATTCATTATTTTGCAAGCATTCCCTTGGATATCTTCTCCAGTCCACCTCTATCAGAGCAGTAAATTCAGCATGCAGAGAAAATCTATATGTTAGTCCTATATTCTAATGAGTGAGTGTGATTTAACACTGTCTTGTACTGGCTTTCAGCAAATGCACACATGCACTGACACAGGCTTGCACGCACATAAACACACCATCAAAGTGGACGGCACCATGTTGTCCGGGCATAATAAATGTTCGTGGACGTCAGGGGGAACATAAAACAAAAGTAATTAAAGAGAGCTGAAGGGCCCCAAAGCTCAGAGCACTTGATTAATTATGCCTTTCAGCACACAGTGCTCACCTAGACTGGTATAACCAGATGAGGTGAGAGAGAGGGAAAAAGACAGAAGTGAATAGGTGTAACATTGACCTGTTTTAATCCTTGGGGGAGATTGTGGAATCGTTGGGAAAAGATAAAGATAAATAGATAAAAAGATTGGGCATAAATGCCGAGCAGGAAGTACTGGAGAGGGAGAAGGACTACAGCTTCACAGTAGATCAATACAAACGAATGGCGTATGTTACACATAATACACCTGACCATAAACTTCAGCCAGTTCTTTAAAGTTTGTAGCGTCTTTAGAGAGTAGTGAATATTCCTGACATTCCTCTTCATATATTTGAAATCACTGAAGCACATCATCTGGTGAAAGTGAGGATAGATGTTCCTCGTTCTGTCAGTATTGCTGAAACATTCAGATAATTCCCTCACCACAAGCTTCTAAGTGAACAAAAGACAAAGTCTTACAAACACTAAAAGTCACATCCTGTTAGGGAAAGCAGAAATCACGACTCCACACAGTAATGATGGAGCTGGGAACTGCTGACCTCAGCAAGCAATTAGGTGCAGACTGCTGGCTGACTGGCATCTCATCTGGGGGAAATGTGTGGTTTTGTGTGTGGGTGTGCAACAACTTGTGAGAAAGAGAGAGAGACAACAGAACAGGTTGTGTACTGGGAAAATAGCTCCCCACCCATAAGGCATTTTTCTCACTCATAATTGGATTTTAAAAATACATGGAGCGGTTCTTTATGTGTAGTGTCAGGTTAACTCCAGAGACCTTCTCCTCCTCCTGTTTTGTGGTATCTCTCATCTCTTTTCTCCTTTGACATATGTCTACAAACCTTCACAGATGTATCTCTTCCACCTGATCATGCAAGCTGTTTTCAAGGGGCTGGAGTGGACAACTCTCAAGCTGTACTTTCAGTCTTATTTGTTGTGAGGCAACAACATGGAAGAACACTGAAGATAATATGGGCTTATATTGCTATGCTCTGCAGCTATGCAGCAGACTTTTTTCCAAGTGCACTGCAGCAGTTTTTATTTATGTTTTGGGTGTGACTTTACCATTTTGTTGCCTCGCTCTCATGACTGTTCTAGTTTCCAAGTTGCCCTGTCTTTGTATGAAAGCAAAATGTCTTTAAGCACACAATCGTTATAGCACAAAAAACACGATGTCTGTGTTTTTCCCGTCTCTACTTATGTGTTTAACTGGCTCTCTCTTCTTGACACCGAGCCTCTGAGAGCATTCAAACAACAGCAATAATAAGCTGCTGAGATGGGGATTGATTGCAAATTGGTGCACAGATGAACTGATGCTTACAGTATGTGAGTGTCTGCATTTGTGGGCGATGTGAGGGTGAATAGTACAGTACAGTATATCTGTGTGCTACTGTGAACGCGCTGTTAATACCCATATGCGATATTTTTCTTGCTGTGGAGAGTAATGTATGACAAGCGGTGCAGTGCCAGTTTTATTGTTTTATAACATCACAATATGCAGAATTGCGGTCTTTCATCTGGAAAGAGATTAGTAGGGAGAACGTGTGTGTGTGTGTGTGTGTGTGTGTGTGTGTGTGTGCATTAGTGTGTTTACATGACAGAATGTGTCAGTTTAACAAGCTGAATGAGATACAGCCAGGACAGTACACCTTATTACCAACAATAATTAATCCATAAACACAGTCCATAAACCTTCCTGTCTGGAAAATTGCTGAAACACACACAAACGAAGCTGCATATGTGATACATGAGCTCACAGCCAAAAACACACAAACACACTAACTTGTGTTTCTTGAGTGAGAGCCCCATGTGTTGCTTCATCTGCTGCAGGCCATGGTAGTCTGTGTAGATGAGGTCAAAGGGCAGGGGGCCAGTGAGTGGACAACTGCCTCTGCCTGGAGGTACGCCGAGGAACCTGAAACAAACAAATAAAACACTCAGTTTAGTTGAGGAGAGAAACATGACAGACAGAGAAGAAGAAGCTGTCTGCTGAGCAACCAAACATTCATTATTAACTTGGACAAAAACATTCTGGTGGTGTTAAAGGAATGATAAAGACAAACTCAACATACAGTAGTGTTAGCGGGAAGTCAACACAAGACAAGTGATCATACAAAATGTCATTATTTTATTGTCTTGAGTGAGGTGGAAGTTTTCTATTTAAGTGTTTCTGAATTGAACTAACAGTAACAGAGAGCATAATTCAGTCCAGACAAAAACTCTTCGTGCACCTCCTAATGTCCATTGCCTTCTGGCATAACTATATGTATTTAAACCTGACCGCATGCTATATACTGTATATACTGCAGATGCAGTTTCTAAAGTGTCAGTTACTCTGCTTTTAGGTCCACAACACTGCTGCTAAGTAATAAATTTGTTGAATTTTGCAGATATTAAGGCCAGAGGAAAGATCCTACTGACTTCGGTGATCCCCTGAGCTTTTCTACTGTGCCACCATGACGCTGATACTTTTTTTGATTCTGGGTAACAACTATTGGATGGGTTGCCATAGGTAACAATTCAACATAGTCCAATACTTTGTTTTATAACTAAATCCAAAACAAAGTGAGACTGATGAGCTTCAGCTTCACTTCATGTTTAGAGCTAATTAGTAAATTTGTAAAACATATAACTGCTTAACATCGCCAAATCTGTAGCGTCATTGTGAGGATGCTAGTATGCTAACAATTGAAGTAACAGTAACAGAGAGCTAACAATAGTACTGCCACAGTACTGCCTCACAGAGGTGTTATCATGGAAAAAGTGCTTTTGCCAAGAGGAAGCAAGAAAAACAGAAACAGATTTGAATGTACAATTTTAATATACACAAATGAGTAATTAAAAGATAGATAAATGATATGGTAGAAAGCAAGGGCAACTGAATTACACATTCATAGCAGCATAAGAACTGTGTGGTAAGCATCAGAAGTGATAGCTGAATAGACAGAGAGCACCAGCAACAGAGACTGAACTTCATCAGCAAAAAACACTGTTTGATTGACAGCTGATCTCTGAGAAGTGCAGCAGTGCAAAAAAACCACAGAAGTGATGCCTTAACACTAAAAATGGAAACAATATCCTACTTTACTGCATGCTACTTTAAAACAACTGAATTACATATATTTTTTAATGCTTTTTGCCCCTTGAAGAAAATCAAAGCATCTGAACCTGAAGCCATTACACTCAACCTGCTAAACTCAAGTGAGAGAGATAGACTGTATAGTTGCACTATGAGGCTAAGCATGAAGAACACTTTGAGCAAAAAAGGAGCACAGTAGTCACATTACAAGTAACTTTGTGTGCTAAAATGATAAACACCATTATGTCCTTCAAAAGTAGCTGAGTAAAGAAAAGCTAAAAACTAAAACAGTGTTATTGAGTGAACATTTAATTGAAAGTGTGTTTTTATAGATTCATAAGGTTCAATCCAAATGAGGCCAGGGGGCATCAAGGATGCCTTTGGTAAAACATAATTTAGCAGGATCAAAAGAATCTGGCTAAACAGTACCTCCAAGCAGCACCATACAACAACAACAGATGGGTTCTATCTGATGTGTTGAGGTTGTGTGTGTGTGTGTATGTCGTACTTACGCCTGTCTGTGTATTGATACATACACTTCAACTACTTCCCAAAAGTCTACTTTGATTACAACAAGAACTGAGTTCCTTTGTGCTACCATGCCAACAGAATTGCTATTGGATATTTGACCTGTGAGTGGTCTTCTACCTCTTACTTAGCTCTTATTTCTGTGACAGATGAGGCCAAAGGCTAATGGAGACTGTAATGCAATTCGTACCCCCAGTGAATACCACCTCGCCATGCTAGTTTTATGTTGGAGTCTCTTTGGCTGCACTGCTTATCCAAAGTGTTATCTGATAGTGTTGCAAAGCAGAACTTACAGGAGTTCTGCTGGCAGCTGCTAACCAACGTCAGACAGCAGTGAAAACACAGAGTGTAAGAGGAAGTGAAAAATGAAAAAGATAGTACTGTTATAAACCAAGAAGCACATGATGCAAAATTAAACAAAACTATATAAAATTCTTTTTAATTATAACTCTATAGAACACACTGAAAATGCAAATACTTTAGGACGGTACATGTACACAATAGTTGCAACACAGTTGAAACTAAAGTGCAGCATTTGTCAAAAGACTACAGATAAATCTAGTTAGAGGTCACAATGACATGTTATCTCTTACGTTGTAACCCATAGCAGGCAATGTAAATGTAAATGTTGCCTGCTACCATCTGTGGTTTGGTGTCCTGCAACACATTATGAAATAGCATGACGGAATTTTAAGTGTGCACTCTGACTGGAGTGTGATGCCCCTCATCATGATCCCATTAGTGATACAACGTCTACTTCCATTCTTATAGATATTGGAGAGCACTCATGTTAAAGAGACCTAATCCAAGTGACAGAGAGACATGCAAGCTTTCTACAGGAGGTTGCTTACCACTGAAGATATGGAAGAAAACCCCAGGAAGAAAAGGTTAAAGGGAGGATAAGGAGGGACAAAATGTAAAAACAGTGTTTGTGTGACCATGTTTTAAACTTGACTACTGTATACAGTACTACTGCACAGAGCTTCCTCGAGTACCCAGACTTTCATACCAACTCCTTCGTAATCTCAGGTTTCATTTTTCCATCCTAACAGAACACGTTCAATCATATTTGCACATAGCATTATTTCTGACAGTCTCATAATTTCCTTATTCCTCACCCCATGAAAAACTCATGAGACAATGAGAAAAGGCTCAGAATAGCATCAGTTACACAATGTGATTTTCACTAACAGTACTTTAGTAATAATGACAATTTTGCTCTTTTATTATGTAAAAAAACTAAATCAAAACAAAAAACACATTGTGTATATACTGCTCTTATTCTCTACAAGCAAGCAAATACAGCGCAGTTCAAGTAATGGAACCACACTGAATTTGCAATGAATAACAACACACTTTTCAAAACTGAAAACAATAGTTTTATTCAAAATATATAGAAAGAACAGATCATAGATATATAATCTGTTCCCAAAGTTACCAGGCATACTTGATATCAGACATTCACTCGTGTGCACACATACACGCACTCAGTGTTACAACAAAATTAGAAAAAGACGTTCTTCATGATAATAGCTATTCCATCACTGAGGAAAGCCAGCAATAACATAATATGTATAATCCATTTTCATTGCATAGTGCAGGAGCTCAGTCTGTCCTTTTGTTTTCCTGCAGATGTCTATCGGTCTCCCCCGTCTGTTTGTCTGTCTATCTTAACACAGAGAACAGGGACAATGAGGCCAACAGAAATGGTCTTTGACAATTGCAGTAATGGGATTTACAAGAATAAAAGGAAGAAAAAACAAGGACAGACAAAAAAAAAAGAGAAAACAAAGAAAGAAAAACACAGGCGATGATGTACCAGCAGCTGAGAAAACAGCATTGCAGAATACAAGCAGCTCCCTGGTTCTTCATTTTCCACCAGCAGACGATTTCATTCTTTTCTACTAATTCCTCTCGTTTGGCGCCTATTCAACCATAGCGTATAGGCCAAGAGTGAAAATGATTTGTGTATTTTTGAAATAGTCTAATTTATTCTCCCTTTTGTTAAGGAAGACTTAGGGGCATTTTTGCTGATGAAACTACACTGAATACAAGTAGATGATATATTTTTACTAAGCTGAACCAGCTGTCCATTAACTTCACCCTTTGATTGAGATTGGTACAGGTTAAGCACTTTGCTCACACCTTGCACTGCAATTTAGTAGCATTCAACCAAATCTGGATGTACTCCTTGGACTTGAGATTGCAGTGGCATTAATGAAACTGAATGCTGTGTTCATTCATATCTGAATTTTATAGATTTTATAATCTATTGTTAACTGTAGAATATTTACCATCGTATGAACAGATTCAGCCTAAAAAAACCCTTAGTATTCATCTCTTACATGAAGTATCAAGTAAATAATACAGGAATGTTTATAGCGCAAATATAGTGCAACTGTTAAACTGAATATTGTGAAGAAAGTCAGTTTTAATATTGTGATACAAGTTGAAAAACAATACAAAACCAAAATACATTATTCAAATCAAGTTGCCTAGTGGTGATATGTTTGCAATAAATACTTCACATACAGTACAGTAGTGTACTGTGCTACATGCCAGCTTTATATACTGTATATTGACTTATTAAGACATGTGAATGTTCACATGCAGAAAACCTATACAGTGACTCAAAATAGACATCAGTAATATACACACACTGATACAGACACACACTGGCAGCTATCCCAGGCACAATTCAAGTGCCATGCTGGGCCACACAGGAGTCCAATTACCCAAGGTTCTCTTGTCTCCTGGCTGGCATGTAGTCAACAAGCCTTCTGAATAAACACACACTCATACAGACACACACACCCATATACTAGACACACAAACAAAGAGGCAATCAAATGCCATGGAGTATGAAAACACACGCGTGAGAGAGGGCAGAAGAGCAGTGTACCAATTAATGTTTCCTCACTAATATCCATGAGAGAATAATCTGAATGTGTGAAGTCTGTTTAAAGATGTAGAGGTGTATCCTACAGAGAAACAGGATCATCCACACAGCGTTGATCATTGATCTGTTGACAGTGCATCACAACTGAAATGTGACAACGTTCTAGTGCGCAGATTTTCAGCAGATGAATGTTCACTGCTGAATAAAAACTGGCAAAACTTAAAACACAAGGGCATCTGTAGCACATGACAAAAGCAGTTATTCCACTGCAATCATTAATCAAATTAAATTGTTTTGGTTGTTACACAAGGTGGCAACTGTGATGTGGGGTGTTCATTTATAACTGTGATGCTAATATCTACAGTATACATACAATATTTAAATATTATGGCTGAAGCTTCTGTTTTACACAATTACTGTTTATATTAATGACTGCAAGAATATTGTGGTTTAATACTGATTATTTTTTCATAGACTGACAAAAAATATTTATATCATGACATTAATTTCAATTAGATATATGCTGTATATTAAATCCCATGTGTTAAATCATAACATTTAGAAATCTTAATAATTACTTCACTTTTCACATATTATTATTCTTTGATTTCAAAAACTTTTAACACCCTGTTCATGCAGCATATGAACAATATACTGTATGGCCACTAGTGAAATGTTGCATTTGAATATGTGTGTGTGTTAGTTTTTCACAGATTCAGTGCTATAGTGCTATATTCCATTCAATACCATATGACGGTATTGATCTTCTAAGGAGCAATTTAGCAGGGTGTCATTAGATGCTCCAAAGCACAAAATGAGCAATAACACAGTGTATTGCATTTGGAAAGTTAATATCTGTCATTTTGCCCATAAATCTATTGCTGTATATGCAGTTTGAAATATGTGTGTGTTTTGGTCAAGTGGTGCAGAAATAGAGATATTGGATTCTTTCTCACTTGCGCTCCTTGGTCTGATGCATAGGTTATTGTTGGGCCTCCCTGTTTCGTTGTGTGTGTGTGTGTGTGTGTGTGTTAGAAACCAAACAGCTGGACATGTGTCACTGTGAGGTGTTGATATTCCTCCCAGCTGGCAACAGTGAGAGAACAGATGACCCATGCTGGCCACAGGGACATGTGCAGCCAACTGGGTATTGTGCAGTGTATATGTGTGAGCACACTTTGTGAGTCTATGCATCTGAATTGTATTCATCTGTCTGTGATTTATCTTCCTCTCTCTCTGTTTGTTTGCATGATACAAAAGCTGAAGGACATTCCAGGTGTCATCCCTGCTGTCCTGACTGACAGATGGTGAGACAGGGTCACAAGTGACAAGGTGATGGTGGCAGCTAAGACTGTGATAAGCATTGTACAGTATATGTATAAGTGTGTATCCTGCCATAAGAAAATCCCACACCTGACAGAAGAGAGGGATTGTCATGTCTGGCATCAAGTCCAGACTTAGCTGTCACCTGATTCACATATTTTCTGCCTTTTCTCATCACAAGGGAAAAAAAAAAATAGACGACAATGTGATGATGAACATGTATATTCATTTACGACAGTAGTCAAATCAAAATAAAAATAGAACTTCATGTGTGAATCTGATTCACAGATTTTAGCGATGGGAAAAGTATATTTAGTATGCAAAACGTGTACATGTTTACAAGCCTAACAGGTTCCTAAACGTCATGAAAATGTTGCCCTGGTGTTGCATAAGGTAAAGTGAAGAAGTTTCTGCTTTACAACCTGCAGAGCTAAAAATGGTAAAAGAAAAAAAAAAGTTTATCACCATGACATTATGACAAAATTTCGCAACAGCAGTTTGATCCTCTTATGTGTGGACCCTGAAGGCAGCTATAGGCAATATAATACTCCCATTTTAAGAAGACAAGTCTACTTTGTCAAGAAGTTACCTCCGTGTTGTGGTGTATCTGTGTGCATGTGTGGCAGCACAAAGGCTGATATGAAAAATTCCTTACTGAAAAAGAAAATACTGATGTGAAACAACATATTTT
>JAUBNQ010000001.1:15327367-15337609 GCA_032353495.1 Ctenopoma kingsleyae | reverse complement strand
CACACACACACGCACACACACAAACACACCTTCCACAACTGCTTAATGTTAATGTGCTACATTTTCCCTTAGACAGCTATTCAGAAGTCTGTTTAGGAGTTTCACACACCTCAGCAGGTTCCCTCAAAAAAAGAAATCAGATACATACTCCATTCTGTATGTAACATAAAATTTGTTTAAGATTATTTTCAATGAAATCTTCTCCCCAACATTTACAGACAAATGTTGTTTGGAGTCAGCTGCTTTACAAGTTGTTTCCCCAAAACCTAGTTGCTCATTTGCACAACAAAGTCAGAAAGAACAGAACACAATTACAGTTGTGAAAAAAATAAGAAAACAGTGATTTAAGGGAAGAAAGCAGCCTAATTGTGAAGGAGATGGGAGGAAAGTAAGATTAGGGTTTTAAATAAGATATGTGTGGATGTGTGTGCTCTTATCTGCTAGGGGTGAGTGTAATGAAGCCTCTTGTAGCCAGTCTGAGGTGAACTGAGGTCACTGACTCCAGTTTCTCTACAGGCTTCATTTTAATGATGGCGAGAGGTGAATGAGACAGGTTGATGAGAGATGACAGAGGGAGAAGAAAAATGGAGAGACATTGGACAAAAGAGAGAGGTGGGTGAGGAAACAGAGGGACACTGACCTTTCATGGACTTTGCAGAGAAGTAGACACATTAGAAAATAAAACAGAGTAGTAAATGCCCATAAAAACAGAAACTCCTACAACCACCCAAGTATTATTTCTAAAATGAAAAACAAACTACTGTATGTTTTCATAGCTGAAGGGACGCAGGAAGTAAGCAAGCTACAAGCAAGCTACACATTTACTTTCACCTTCACTTGTAGCTTTTTTTTTTTGGTTATTTGTTTCTTGCATCTTTTTTACACTTAAATGATTCATAACATCAAACAAATTTTAATATTACAGGCAGGGAGGAAAACACTTTTTCACAGCACTGTTTGTGTATAGACTGATATTCATGTTGCAATGTGAGCATCTATGTAGCAGGAAAGAAGACAAACAGTCCACAATATGTCATTGTGAAGAGTACGTTGCCACCAGTAAAACCCAAATCATTGTACTAGATTAAAACATGTGCCTGTGCTTTCTCTCCCTGTGAGGAAGACATTAAAGAAACCAAAGAATTTAATTCTGGAAAAGACAAATTGACACTGATTGAGATTCTTGTTGTTGTGTGAATGGTTGACTTCAGTAGTTTACTTGGCAAAGGGAGAGGTATGTCTTAACATTGTGGAAGTAGAACTAGAACAGTCAATTTAGCTGAGTCACATAAAGACACATGAGGTTTTACAGTTGAAAGTTAATTAGTGAACAAATAGTCTTTATACAGTACCAACGATTAACTGCTATTAAGCTGCTTGTGGCCATAATATGAGAATTGAACCACTATCTTAGCAGCCGCCTGTGGCATTCAAAGCCCCTTTGGCACTGGTAGAATGAGAAAGCACCTCTTCTGTGCATGATGCAAGGTTTTGCTTAACATTTATCGTTGAGTTTCAAATGCAGCAATGTCATGCCACAACCCTTATGCGTAACAGAGGATCCACAAGGGTTAAGACTAAAGGTGCACTTTCGTGGAACAAAGGAACACTTGGGCTAACCAAACAGATACTTGAGTGCCCCAAGTACCCATCAAATTCTTTGATATGGCATTACAAACAAATGAGCAGTGGAATGAGGGGGAACCTGTGGTAACCAGAGGGGTGTTTGGGAGCCGTTTGGTACAAAAAAAAAAAAACATTACATGTTTGTGTTCATGTAATGCTCTGACTGAAACATTAAAAATCTAACACAAACATTAAGAGTTTTAGATTTAGAAGCTGTACTACCTTCAATGATGGGAAGGTGACCAAAATGAAAAAAAAAAAAACTTCCCACACTTGCAATGAAGGTTGTAAAAAATGTGCATCCCTGCTACGGGGCCTTGTATCTGTCCAGTCACACTATCCAATTATCAGCACATCTCAGAGACATGACACTTTTACAGTCCCTACTTCTACTCTCTGCTTTACTGCACTGGAGGTGTTGATTGGCTATTACTCTGTGTCTCTCCTCCTTCAACTCCAACTAGCCTGGGGTCTGATCTCCATGGTAACTGAGACATTACCTGCAGTTGGGATGAGACAGTGAAATGCCTCAAGTTTGACAGTGGGGAGGGAGTGCATGAGAAGGGAAATGGCGAGTCCTGGGGAGTGTGGGAAGAAAACAAACATTTAAAAACCACGAAAAGTTACTTTTTAATAAAAAATTGACTTCTTTCTGGCTTTTGTGCCCTTATTAATATCTGAAACTAGATACTATGGAGGCAGCTAGGAAACAACAAGAGAGAGAGGGAGTATGACACACAATAACATTCCCTGGCTAGAATCCAGTCAGACACATTACAGTTATTGATATGATCCTATAATATCCGTGATGAGAGGTGCAGTTGAGCGAGTGGAAGGGGGGAATTGACTTAATTTGGGTTTTAAATGGGTAATTAATGTGGGAAAACCTGTTTTCACATATGAACTACAGACACTGTCTGTACAGGGGTCATCTGTGTTTCGAAAGGCCCCAACTTTCATAAACTGAGGTGTGAACCGAAGCGTGGCTCAAAAATCAAGGTCAGAACCAACCTGTGGATTTGAAAGAGTGTTTACACCCCTAGTGTGTAAAGTAATAATGAACATGCAAATGCATAGTTAGAAGCAAGGATATAAGCAAAACATAATTTAGAGTCAGCTTCAAAATAAATAACACTGACAATGGACTCTAAAATCAATCTTTAAAAATATTTTGTACCCTAGTCTGCAAAGAAGAGAAAGGAAAGAAACTTCAGTGTGACAAAAACAAAACTCAAATGTTTCAAAAAGATTTAACAGCAGCTACCGTAATATTCAGTCTTTTTCATCTTGATTTTCACATCTCACCTTTGTCAAATGCCTCATAATGCAACATTTACTTCTTTTGTATTACTCTGAGCAGTCATTATGTAAAGGCCAACGTACACTGGTGGTATATTTATACACCTCAAAACATTTGCACCTGTTGGTTTCTATGTAAGCCACTGCAGTCAACGCTTCAGAAAAGCAGCAATTATACCACATTTGTTCCCTGGATCTTCACATGCAGGTTCCTTTATAATAATTACTTCTTCAGTCTACATCACATTTGTATTCTATAGGTCATGTACTGAAAAGGTCATGATTTTTATTCTGTTATTTATATATGCACCAAAACAGTAGGGATAACACAGGCACAAAGGTGCTGACCATCCACATTTACATTGACAGTAGCAGCTCTCGGTGTTCTGGACCCTCCAGTCTGTAATGTAGAGCAGGCAGAGTCCTGTCCTTTCTCCATCTCACACTAATACATCTCAGGTACCTTCCCAACCTAACCAACTTCAGCTTCATTTCTAACAAGCTTCTCAGTTTGCCCACATTGTGAGGAGTGCATAGTCAGCAGAGATGGGGAGATGCAAAACTATGTATTGAATTAACTCAGGTTTGTGTGCTGTTGTGTGTGAGCAAGCAAATGGTGCAAGTAAAACCTCTACATTGTGCATAAATGAAGGACAGACCAAGGAAAGGCATTCATCAGTGAGCCTTCAAAAACCCAATGCAAAGATTCAGTATTTGCATATTTGAATAACAGGAGTCACTGCCCCAGCTCCACAGATGCACACTCAGCACTTCACTTCTCCATGCATATTTTCTCACTAGTCCCATAACCCACTCAGTGATATGTCTCCCTGTGATTCCCTGTATCATTATGACAAACAGCCTGCAAGCAATCACATTAATATGAAAATCTTTCATAAGTTTTCATCACCATTTTAAGAATTCAGTTTAATTCAGACTTATCTATATACAGTAAGTCCTAACTGTATTAATAGAAGTTGTTTTTGCCAATGTTCAGCTAATGTCTGTGAACCATGGTATGTTAGCAATTCTCTAACTGCTCTTGTTCATGTATCTCTAGTGAATAATGTCCGAACCATCTAACCAACTCCAAACCAGAGTGTTTGTTATATACACTGTATATTATACAGCAACACAACTCCTGCTCTAATTGTCCGTTCAGTGACCAATTACAGTGTCTCCCTATCCCTCTGTACCTCTTCTTCCTCCTTGGCCAAGCAGTACTTTCATATGTGGCCATGAGAACAATTCATCTTATACCATGTGCACGCACTTTTTGTTCAGTTTTATTCTAACAACGGCTAGTGTTGCCCAAAGGAAACCAAAGCATTTTCTAAATCTGTGTGAGGACTCAGCTTTCACTAAGCAGCCTAGTTGGGGCAACTGTCGTCTGTGCTGTATGCTTGGTTTTCATTTTTCTTGGTTGGCCTGCCTGTGCAGATGAGTCTGACTACACGCGCATCTCGTCACGTCTTTGGGAAAAATAAACAAATTTACGCTACTGTATGCTATTATAAAACTGTGTGCTATCATGTGAAATGTTGAAGTTGCATTGTTTATCTGTCAGTATATCTCTTTACATAACTAAATAATCTAATAATCTAATAATCTAAACATACTCTGACATACTTTGGTTTCACAATTAATCAACATCAGCAGCAACACTGAGCTCACCCTAAGACATCTGTTTAGAAATGCTTACATCTGGGGGACGTCTTGTGTGAAATGTTGACTTCACATTCAGTGTGTTCCAGTATGTAGTGTTAGAATATGTAACACGGACATATTACAATATGTAACACTACATACAATATGTACATACAATATGTACTGTATGTAACACGCAAGATGTTTCAATTTCCACTGCGTTTACTGACAAATGGTGATGACTGCATTTGCATAACATGTGTGAATGTGCACAAAGCCAGTACTTGAGCGTACAACACACTGGTAAGACAATATAGAACATGGATGACAGCACAAAATAGTAGCTAATAGATCAATATATCACTAATATTTAAAATTAAATGCCCTTTTTAATCAGCAGCTGTTTGCCCCATTGATTTTGTTATTGACAATTTATCAGTTATGGAACAGAATCTTTTACACCTTTTACATCATCTTCAACATGTTTTTTTTTAATGTTTTTGTTTATTCTATTTGAAAAGTAGGAGAACCAAACTGTAGCTGTTAGCTTTTCTAAAACATATGATAAGCCAAAGATCAATAAAGCTATTAACAGATTTACAGGGAACACAAGAGATATAAAGAAGGAGAACACACTGATTTATATTAGTACAACTCTGTGACAGCCAAACTACATTATCACCTTAAATCAGCCATAGGCCGTCTTATTTGAGACACAGACTGGTGAAATGAAGGATGTGAGAAAAGAATGACACCAGCAAAAAACAACTGGATACAGTGCATAACCCTTCTCTGTTCCACTCCAGCATTACATGCGAAAGGTTTAATATTAGGAGGCAAAGTTAATGTAATATTTGTCACACCAGTGTTTTTTGAGGACAGTCTGGATCCAAATGCAGTTTGAATAAAGATCAGACAGTTCCGTTTTCCCCAAGTAATCCAAAGCTATTTTTCCTTCTAAAGCCATTCCATGTGGGCGAGGTGGACAAAATAATTCTTATATTGTCTAAAACATCACAGCCCAGTTTGGGAGAATTTTGAGTGGGTCCCAAGACACAACAGTGGCACACACACAGTCAAAATGATCGTGCCATCCATTTCAAGTCTGAACTCAGCCTTGTGAATGTCCCTGCCATCTCTAAACTCATTTTTTAGGTATAAAAATCCTCTACATTTTCACACTCTTTGCTGCTCCCTGCAGAGGTGTTATATGTCTTCAATATGACTGCCAAGGGCTGGGGATCAATACCTCTTCTAAGATTTGTGATGGTTGTCACAGGCAGTGCACAGTATAAAATGCAGAGTACAGCAGGGCCTCTGTAGACATGATTATATTGATGTATACACTGTATCTGTGTCATCGCAGTGATCAACGATGGCTGAAAGACAAAGACTATTGGTCTGATCAAGGCTGAACAAAGACGTCACCCATTTAGAATATAACTCAGCTGTCTTTTCGCACCCATACCTATTCATAATTCTAGTGCTTAAGATTAGCCATCCATCTTCAACCTGACAACCTGTGTGATTTATTCAGTCTTGGCCATGAAGTAAACATTTAACTGACTGGACAGACTAAGCCTGAGGGATCTTCTCCAGTGGGATAGATTTACATCTATCCACCCATCTGTGTGTGTGCGTGTGTGTTGGCTCCACAGCTGTAACCGTCAGCAGAAACATGTAATCACGCTGATGCAGGGTTTAAAAAGACCGTCTCACTGACAGGAGGCTGCAGAGTGTGTTGATACAGGATCAATACAGCAACAAATAAATCAACAGGCCTTTAAAGCCCTTGTACCTAATCTTTCGGTTAAGTGGGAATTAGCGCACATTGCCCTCTTAACCATTCTGAATATAATAAGTGGAACTAAGATTGTAAAAGGTCACTGGTTTGTGGCAGACATTTGTGTCTCTTTTAATGAACAGGGGAACAATAGCTACGGTTGAATGACTAGAGAAAATAATTTATACAAAGAGACACTTACTACTTTGGTTCAAATGGTTTACTTATAGCTTCAACCTTGACAATGAATGTTTCATAGCAAACATGTTTCTCTGTCTGAATAATACTACATTACACATACTGACATAACGTAGCTGGTCAACTGAAGAAACGTCACATACTAACTTCTGTTAAAACCAGTTCAAACTGAGGTTTAGTCAGTTTTTGAGTGGATCAAGCTGATCCAAACCTTTTATCACTAACATGTCAAACACTACAGCATTGCATTTGTACATTTAGTACATACTCACCCCTGCAGTTCCTTCACAGACATAGAAATTTTGAGGTTATGTCCCAGAACATGGAGGGCAGTGAGGATATCAGCCCACTGGACCATTTCTCCCAGAGGACCTCCCTTCAGCACCTTGGGACTGAAAACATCTCCAGACTCTTCTGTTAGGAAGCCTACGTGGACCAAGATCTGAAGATAAACAATAACACATTGTGGAAAAGTTAAACTATGAGAAGTTTCAAAACAAAGCTCTGAAAACACTACGGTCGACAAAAAATATCATTTTTGTAAACCAAATATTCAACCAGTACAAAAGGTTGTAGAGAATAATGACTATAATCTACATCATTGATTCCCAACCTGGGGGTCCGGACCCTGGCTAGGGGTCGCCAAAGCTTCACAGTGGGTTGCGAGGACTTTACGATTTTAATGGGGGCAAAATATATAATTTTTTACTTATTTATTTAAAGTGTTTTGGCTTTTAATTTACGTGTATGCAGGACAAAAAACAAAAATAGTAGAAGTTTGTATTATTTCTTTATAACAATAAACATAACGATGTGGGCAATGACAAGCACACAGTTTTTATCCTTCTATTGCCTGATGTTTCACTGCATTATGCAGACAAGCACTGGCCAGCAAACACCTGAGGAAGTGTAACTGGCAGTCCAGTGTCCTGTCACGGCTACCGTAGGGCAGGTAGCACTGTGCCCTTCCAATCCCCTACTTCCGGTCACAAATTGGGCGGTTAATATAAACCGTGGCAGGAAATGGTCACTATGCTGGCACAATTTCCGCGTTTGAGGGTGAGCTTTCCCCAGCAGCGGATCTAGGGATCTGCACACCACCACACACGCGCACGGAAGTTTGCTGCAGGGTGAGCGGTGACGATGCTGCGTGCCAGTGATGCAGTCGCTGTCTGTGGCCTTCAGGAGGAGATGAAATCCCGGTTTTCAGACGTAAATTAACACGTCGCAAAAGATGCATGGGTGATGGACCAATTTCTCAAGGATGTGGAATATTTTACATTGAATATCTTATATTGTATGTTTGAATGCTTAGGCTGCTGCCCCCACGACCCGATCCTGGATAAGCGGTTAATAATGGATGGATGGATGGATGGATATTCCGTGTCGCTCCAAGACTTGAGATTCATCCTGCCTTTTGCAAAAACATACCTATCAGAGTTTGCTTTCAGTGCTCTGGTCACCATCAAAACAAAGACACGCTACAAGCTTGACGTGCACAATGACTTTGGTTTGGCTGTCACCAAATCACACCTGACATCCCATCACTGGAGTTACAAGCCCAAAGCTCACATTAAATGCCATCTTGTTTGTATGAAAGGGAACAAGTTCATGTGTCACAAGTTCTTAGAAACACAGGAAAGACTGGCTGATACATTGCAGTATTCACATGAAATAATCCGTTCAGAAAAAATACACACTATTTTGTACATTATGCTCACTGTTTGACTTCTGTATTGTTACTGTTATGCATTGAATATGAAAGATCAAAACATTTAAAAAGTACTAGTACCTATTTTATTTTTCCTAAGTAATATTTTTTTTTAGGAGAGAAGGTGGGGGTCGTCAACATATTCACTGGTAAAATAGGGGTCCCTTGGGAAAAAAGTTGGGAACCACTGATCTACATTACTCCCCAAATGACATAATTGTGAGGTTAATTTCAGTTTATTACAATTTGACTTCAATACAATTTACTAACTATTAATTTAATCCGTCTGCCAAGTACCCCATAGTCTGTTTAACTCTGTTAGGATTAATTTCACATCTCATATACTCAAGGTACTCAATCTTTCAATATACATATTCTGATTAAAATACTTAGGAAATTATAAAGTAATAACTATTTATTGTATTTTTCTAAATTTATTAAAAAAGATAACATCCAGTCATACCACAAAACATTCACAATAATATACACTGCTCAAAAACATTTAAGAAACACTTTAATAAAAAACATTACATCTCAATTAGAAAAAAAATCATGCTGGATATCCATACTGATATGGAATGGGTAATGTGTTAGGAGCTAAAGGATGCCACATCATTTAATGAAAATGATAATTATAAACCTACAGAGGTGTTAATTCGAAGTCACCAAGAAATTTAAACTGACAATCTGATGCGGCAGGCTAGTCCAATTTGCTGAAATGTCATTGCAGCAACTCAGAATGTTGTTCAGTAGTTTGCATGGCCCCCACGTGCTTGTATGCATGCCTGACAACGTCGGGGCATGTTCCTCATGAGAGGACGGATGGTGTCATGGGGTATCTCCTCCCAGATCCTGACAAGGGAATCACTGAGCTCCTGGACAGTCTGAGGTGCAACCTGGCGGTGTTGGATGGACCTAAACATGATGTTCCAGAGATTTAGTTGGATTTAGGTGAGTGTGGAGGCCAGTCAATGGTATCAATTCCTCCAGGAAGTGCCTGCATACGAGGCCGGGCATTATCATGCACCAGTAGTGATGGCCAGATGAAGCCTCATGAAGCTTTGAAGCCACGCAGCCAATTGGTTCGCAAAATGGTTCATTTCTCGAGGCCTCATCTCTGGCTTCATGTGCACACAAACCCCCCTGCTAGTCAAAGACTGTAAGACAGGCAGATGTGTTCCTAGTGTACCTATATACAGAATAATGCTCTTTAAACTGTCTTCCCACAGTTTGGCATAGGAATAATGAGTGCCAGGAACGTTTGTGTGTGTTAAGCTATTATGACATTAGTTGTTTGTGTATACTTTTTAAACTTAACTGAATAAATCTACATAATATTAACATGTGTATATTTCTCTGAGACTTAAACCACACATTTTTGGTGGCAAGGGAAAGAGGAAATAAAAAATACCGGGGTGAGGAGAGTGAATCTGCTTTTGTAACTTGGGAAAACATGTTTATTCATTTTATTGCGTTTTATGGTCCTATATATTTTGAACGGCACGCCAAATTGCGAACCACTTTTTGAACCACTCACGTGGTACGTCCCACAAGCGAGGCTTCATACGTCATCAAATACGTCGTCGAAGCAAGCCTCCATACACGCGTCACAAAAGAATCCCTGGATTACTCGACACACGCTCCGAAGCCTCGGCACGGCAAGTCCCATCACTATGCACCAGGAGGAACCCAGGACCCACTGCACCAGTGAAGGGTCTAACAATGGGTCTAAGGATTTCATCCCCGTACTTAATGGCAATCAGGATGCCATCGTCTATCCAGTAGAGGTCTGTGTGCACCTCCATGGATATGCCTCCTCAGACCAACACTGACCCACCACCAAGGTCAGAGACATTCATGTCAGGGGCCCACTGGATGTGGCAATGACACGTATTGATGTGTCATCCTGGTGGAGTTGGACTGCCAATGCAACCTCTGCAGGGTCCAGGTTTCACCTCATGCTACCAGTAGTGACACT
>JAUBNQ010000001.1:15313618-15324214 GCA_032353495.1 Ctenopoma kingsleyae | reverse complement strand
TATAACTGGGATGAGCTGTGGAAAGCAAAATCTTTTGTCTTTCATATGCTGATGTTAGGCATGTTTTATATTATATAAATGCATGTCTAAGTAAAATCCTTGAGAAGCCCTTGGTGAGTACATGTGACAGACCACTCATCACTAACAGGCCAACAACACAAGAATGCTAATGCTTGTCTCAGCATCTGTTAGCGCAGGACATCAGGACGTATGCTGGAGCGTGTGTGACCCTGTTCGCTTATGCACTGTGGCCCTTATGAAGGTTGCAGCTGTCTGATGAAAGGCCACGGGTGGCAACGCAAGCTGGCACTGCCAACCATCACTACTCTACCCTTAATTTCACCTTCTCCCTCATGTGCCTCCATAGACTACTTTTCCCTTCTTTATTTCTCCTCACGTCTCTTCTTCCCTTGTTGTCATATTCCTCCAACTTGCTTTGTCCTCCCTCCTCATTTAGACTTTTTCCTACCCCTCCCCGTGCTCCAGTTACTTACTTACTCCCTTAACCTACATCCCATTAGTACATCAGGTCAATTATCTCTTAAGTGAGCAGACAGGACATGGCAACCATGAAGTTAAGAGTTTGGCATATGCTGAAAAACACTAACTGTGTATGCACACAGCTATTTATGACTTAAACTAACACCACAAAGGCAGTAAATGCACTGTCCCAGGTTAACTGGATAAGGTGTCTTTGAATCTGTGCTATTGTGTCTTTAAAACCTTTCAATTATTCCATGGCTCAGCAACATGTGTATCCTTTGATGTTTAGGAAAAAATGAGAACTTGAGAATTTGTTATACAGAAAACGTCAGTTACATTATATTGGCTGAATGCTGTGACCTGGACTTTTAATCAAGACTGATAACAGCACAAAAAAAAGGAGATGAGTTCTCTCAATTGTAGAACTCCTTTGAAAGTGAAGTGCAGCAAAAGGTTGTGTTGGCCTTACTTCACTGCACTGAGAAATGGGCAGATTAGTCACAAAATGAAAGAGATTTCCAAGAATATTTATGTCAAAACGCCTTCATCAAACAGCATGGCGTCTGTCTCTCAAATGTAATTGACTGTGGGATATAATTTTTTTGTGGTGAAAAAACAAAAACCCCTTTAAATTCTTAAGTTTCACAATCACTCTGATACACTCACCTACTCATTTCCTGCCCCCATATCTGCTGCTTACAGTTTTGTGAAATGTGAAGTTGCAAGCATCTTCCTCTCCTTCCCCATCCTTTCCCCTATCAATACTTGCCTCTCTGCTCCTCTAATTTATTCATTTTCTGAGTAAACATCATTCTGCTTACAACAAAGGAAAAGGCAAACAAAGAAAGACAACTAAATCAACAAAGCGCCACTGGAATAGTAAAGACTGTGCACTCAAGCAGAATGCTAAAGTTGCTAATGGAAGTGGGGATTTTGTCAAAGGCAAAGGTTAGGCAAATCCAGGGCCATAGTCAATTCACACCAGTCAGTGTTCTTTCTGTGGTCAGAGTTAATTAAAATCAAACAATGTTCCCCCTCTAAATGTAAAAGTTTAAATTAACTCGCCTGTGAAGTAGGAGGGCAACAGTCAAAACTGGTCAATTTGACTGGAACAGACTGAGGTTGCATGTTTGAAATGGATGAGATGCTGCTCTTGGTGTTTGTTGCAGTGATATCCAATTGGCAGTCAAGCACACACGCATGCACACATACCCACATAAACACAAACAAACAAACACATTTTTTACTTCCGTTTTTAATTATTGTGATAAACCGCTTTTGACAGCCACAGCTAACTCTTACAAACACCAGTACATCTGCTCTTGAGATAGCACCAGAACATCGTACAGCTTATAAGGATGTTCAAGCAGCAACAGAGCCATGGTAGAGGATAATAAATCTCCTCAATGCAGTACAAGAAAGGAGAACATCAATCACAGTGACAGAGGACTATTTCCAACCTTGTTAACTTATTTTAAAAAGAAAGGGGGGGCGAAAGCATTTTGGTGAGAAGGAGAATGTGTGCTCAATCTGCCTTCTCACATTATCTCATTCATTTATCATTATTTCCTCAATTTAAAGATGGTTAGTCGGCTTGAAAGAAAATTAATACATAGAGAGACTCAACAAACGTGACGTGATGTGAGGTGTAAAAGGTTATATGCAGCAAAAATTTATAAGACTTTGAAAAAAAGCCTTGAAATTACACCCCAAGTTTTTTAAAGTGATGTTTAACCACTTTTTTGATAAAATACCCAACATCTACAGGCACGCTGGTGTTCCAGTGTTTGTTTCTAGCTCCCCTTCCCACTTTCCCTACATCAATCCTGTCCTAGTCCACATTCTACACTATCCATCCTGCTCATGTTCTTCCTTTTTCATCTTGCTCTTCTCCCTCTGGCAGTAGACCATTCCTGGCATCTCGTCATAATCATTCATCTTCGTCTTTCTTACCTCCTTTCTCCCCTTCATTTCTTCTCTTTCATCTATTATTACATTTTTCTTTCAGCCTTTCTTTCTTTCCACGCTAAGCCTTTGGCATGCAATCCTACAAGCAGGAGGTCGCCACACTACACACAGTAGCTTTAATGGCAACTGAAATGATTAATAGTATGATACCACAGTAAATTCATATCTTACAGCATGCAGCTTTGAAACATAAATAAAGACACACCAATTACAGAAGAAGAATTCAGACAGCAACAATGGATGACAACCTAACATTTCTCTCCTACCACCTATAATAGCTCAAACTGAAAACCTTCAGGAAACATCTGACAAAATTGTTTTTGTTCCTGACTACTTGTGGAAAACAGCGTTTACCATAGTATCTATCAATCGAAATGCTTTTAGCAGAGCTTGGACCCCCCACTTTACTCTACGGCATTTATAGATCACTTTAAGTACATATTTACTGTGTACTCCATATGGTATTATCTGGTACCATAATAAGCATTTTGTGGTTATGTTGCTTATGTTGTGTTTTGTCTTTTAGTCATTTTAACTCTTGCTCTCACTGCTATTGACAGTTTTTTTCAGCTGCACTTTGCCTTTAGCTGTGACAAAAATGTTATTACAGTACCTGGGTGTTATTATAACCTACTTCATTCTAAGCCAGCACCCTCCATCATGCATTATGATGCCTCCCCTTCCCCTCTTACCTTCTTCTGGTCCCTCCATCTCTGCTGCAACTTGGCATCCAGACGGTTTGCGGCCGTTGCCCACTGCTGTGCAAGGCGGCGGATCCGTCGCTTCATGAAGCTGAGAGACTCCTTTCCTGTCCCAACCTGGTCCAGGAGTACAGAGAGGTCTGTGCGGAAAGCAGCCTGTGTGACAGATTATCATGTCAATTAGTGCTGACATTCATGGTCCTGGGGGACCCTCCTTTCATCTAGCACCTTCATCAGGACAGACTGACCACTCTGCTGTAACTTGAAACAATACCAACCATTTGGTCAACACTTTAATCCAAAGCACCTCATTATCACTGTATCACTGTAATGGCATGGTCCTGGAGGGCACGTTCAGCTTTATTGTGGCACCAATATGAGAAACAAAGTCATTAATATCAAAGTAGGCAGATATTAATAACCATAAAAAGTAATAATGAATATTTCTTGTGTTTTTTATTTGTAGAGGTTCATCAAAGAGAAGGTTATTAATAATAATAATAATTAATAATCCAGTCCTTAAATGCTTCCATGCTAATGCACAACAGCTTGATAGACTGACAAATAACAAATGTGTAAAGAGATTCACAGATTAAGAGTCTATTAACACACAGTGTATTCATTTATGTAGAAGAAGTTAAAGTTTTGGACTGCTCTATGACCTCAAAGTCAGTGTTGAGAAACAGAGGGTAGAGGATAATGATGAGGGGGATCAGGCCTGTTTTAATTAGTGGAGAATGAACAGGGTCAGATGAAAGTTAACTATTATGTAGTAATGGGGCACTGCTTGCAATTATATTACTGAATAGACTCTTCTGAGGAAAAGAACTGTTATTCTCCCTCTTTTAATTGGTACTGTGGACGTGTGATTGACAACTTGAAGGCCACAATTAACCACAACTGCCATTTTATATTTTCTGTTTTTGCTTTTAAAGGCTGTCTAAAACTGAAAATAAAAGGCAACAATTTGGAACAAATAATAGAAAAAGAAAGACAGAGAACAATATTTTTTGCTGGTATTTTCTGTTCTATAACATAATAACATTAACATTGGTAATTATAATACAAACATGTCCTATTTGTCAGATTTGGCAGTGAACTTAAAAACAAGATTGCTTGTGTTTTCTTTTCCGCTCTGACAATTAGTTTCCATTTTTTGCAAAAATTTAACATTGAAATAAACAATTAGTGACTGAATAAATGTTTATTTAGATACCAGCTTAAAAACAATGAAAGGTTTACAATAAAGACAAGTATCTATACAGTATGTTGGTAACATGTTTTATTCTTATGATGACATGAACATGATGGATGATGGAGTCTTCTGTAGACACTATGAATTTAGCTGGTGTCCACCTACAAACTTGTACATTTTTCTTGCCCAGAGTGCACCACAGTCATACGGCTTCCACAAATCATCTACAGTGGCCTAAAGGGGCCAGTAGTTTCAGTCTTTGTTGAATATACAACAGCAAAGTCATAAAATTGGGAACAGCATGAAAAGCAGCAAAGGTTGTTCTGAATTATGAGCTGTATTATTTTACATTTATTTTTACCTGGACAGCATTTTATGAATTTCCAAAGGCACTGTTGCACTGATTCCCCATTATTATTTACTACTGCAGTATTTCCACACAACTAAAATGAGCATCTGAACTAGTAACATGATTGCTATTGTGGTTATTTTACACAGACAAAAAGGAATTCAGACATTTGCAGCTGAATTGCGTTTATGTGAATTTGTGAAATCAAAATCTAACTTCATACTTTTATACAATACAATACTATTATACACTATTTCTATAACTTTCTTTGTTTAATTTGATTCTCATCTATGAGATCAGCATTTTTTAACTTTATGTAGGAATATAAAACATATGAGAAGGTTATAAAACTTTCTGTCTGGTTGTCTTTTCTGTTTAAGCACAAGATTCAACTTAACATATAAACAAATAGTTGCAACCATTGTTCACTGCGTACGTGAAATTGTCATTGTTGCATAAAATACGAAACGTCAATTATTATTGGTTGTTACATTGCGATAGTGAACAAAGGACATTTTTGAGTATGTACTATGTAAAGATGTTATGATACCTGTTCTACAGTTCAGATTCTCCCAATGAATCTTTAATTCATATCATATGAATATTTTTTTATTTTGATTAAGTTATAAATGTAAACACTTTTAATGAGTACCTTTGGAAATTGGAAAATACAGTGTAGTAGGCTACAGCAGTTATCTCAATTAGTCAGATATGCATTTAAAACATCTCTAGCATGTATAGTATGTCTTGTCACTGTCATGGTCATTTGTGTCCCTCACCTGTCTCCTGGGAGCCTTTGCCAGCTCTGTATGTTGTGTGGGAGGGCTGCTGTGGTTCCTCCAGGCCAGTGGGGGGCAGAACCACTCCACCTCGCTCAGGTAGATGAGGAAGGAACAGTCTGAACCATCAACGCCATAGAAGGCATAGCAAGGGTCTGATGTCCAGCGTGCACGCATCCACTGTGGGATTTACAAAACAAAATATGCATGATTCAGAAATCAAAATTGTATCAGCACAGATAAAAAGAACAATCTTGGGTAATTTACCATCAGACTGAGAGTAATGTATATGATTCAGCAAAAAATGCTGAATAATAAATATATAATTTTATAGATCAGTTAAGGCTATTGATGCAGCAATTACCTTGAACTCAGCACCGTTTGTCGGTACTGCATGATGTCTGTCACATCCCAACATGTTACTGATTTTAAATAGCTAACACTAGTAAAACGTGCAACAACACAAAAAAGAATCTGAATGAGTTTGAGTGTTACATTGGTTATTGTTATTGTACAGAAACTACCATGTGTGTTACAGAAATATTACCCCATCTTCTTATTACCGAGCTGTAAATTGCTGAAAAAACAAAACGAAAGTTGGGAAACATCTGGTGTACCATAATATTCAAAATTAAACACTTACATCTACTTTCCCAGGACACTCTGGAAAGCGTGGGTCTCTTGGTACTTCACACTGACTTGATGTCCCCTCTCTCACTGCTGAGAAGACAGAACGAAAATAATTTTACTTTCTGTGATAAAAGGATGGACACTTTCTGGAAGGGCGTCTGTGATAAGTTAAGATCCACTCCCATTTTTAAAAAACAAGGTCAGTAATCAATTGATGTATCTTTGTTGCAAGTGTAAAAAACAAGTTTTATGCTTTTGATCTACCAAAATTACTGCTGCATCATTAGTCTATAGGCTCACAGGCTTAGCTTACATAAATCAGTTCTTATCCAGAGAAGGTAACGATTCACAGAAATCAGCTAGCGTAATATTAGTTATCAGCTCATTTAGCAGCATATGGAAGATGTCAAAGTCTCTTTAAAATGCAGGCTTTAATCAATTTACTTTCACTAAATCACTGCAGACATGGACTTGTTCGATCTACAGGCTCACCCCTTAGCCAGGTTGCAGCATCATTCGCATTAACAGCTTTTCTCTACTCAACTGTGGACATTTTATATTTGCTTTTGCATTAAACAACATCACTTCCAGTGTATGCCATATGTTCTGTCAATGCCCATAAATCAAGAAGGTTCCCCCTTTGCAACATCACACTATATCTGCTGTACTGCAGTGCACACTATTCACTAGGCCTGACAAAGCAGCACAGCCTGTCTCCCACTGCTGCCAACCATCCTAGGGTTACGCTAGCATGCACGTCTGCTCACTTAGCCTGCACTCACTGCATTAATTGCTCCACTGACTTAGTTAACTGCCTCTCTGCTAGTGATGTGTGGAAAAACAAGGGAAGAGAGTGACAGAGGCAAAAAGAGAGGAGAAATGAGTTTGTCCATGAAGGAATGAATGCAGTTTTATTTCTCATTGTTGATGTGTCTTTCAAACCCCTCCCTCCTCTCCTTCTTTCTCTCTGCAGACCAACAAATTTGCCTCCTCTGTAGATTCCGTCTGTTTCCATTTGCCTAATGAAAAAGAGACATTTCTCCACATATGTCTTCCCTAGGGCTTCTTTCTATCAACTGCAAAAAAATTACCCACACTGCCTACAAATATGATTACAATAGCAAACACTGTAGCAACAATTGGAAATGTGGTCAACTAACTAGATAAAAACTTGACTCTCATCCCTGCAAGACGGAACATAAAAGCCTTGTCAGTGCTTGAGGGGAAGGAAATTCTAATCACGTCCTCTGTCTCTCTCTTTCTCCTGTCATTCCCCTCTCGCACATGCCTGACCACGAGATAAATAAACTGCCACTGAGCCGTATGATAATAAAGTCTGCCGGCAGTGTTTCAATTCATCTGTGATTAGAAAAAGCAGCAATGTTTTCATTTTGGCATGTGCCGTTGTCTCTGCAGATGCAGTAGGGAAAAGCAAAAGGAGATGTAATACCCATTTATTCTCATGTAAAGAGTTCAGCAATTACCCTCAAGAGAAAAACAGGAGAAAAGGGGAAAGAGTGAAAGAATGGTGGTTATTATCTGTGTGTCCAAGTATGTGAGTTTGTGCATTTTCACAAACCTGGTATTATTTAGCTTTTGATTAAAAATGTGCACGAGCAAAACAGTGTTGGATGGAAGCAATAAAACAAAGATAATATATATACATAGATGACAATGGTTTCCTACATGCATAACTGTGCTTCCCAGATTAGTCACTTTTTTATGTAGTTTATTACCTTACTTTTCTAAAAAAGAGGGTAAAAATAAAATGAATCTGCTATCTAACTATAAGTTCTTTCCGGTTTTGACCAGTCATAACTCTTAAAGGCTTTCAAAACCAGATCTCGATGCACTCAGATTTTGGTTGATGTTTTCAATAACTTATTTTTAACTTATATATGTTTACACATTGTTCTGATATATTTTCTCATGGTTAAATGTTTATTTTGTGAAAGGATGTCAAACTAAAACTGTCGGTGTATTTTGGCAGATTGTCAGAAGTGATTTGTGTCAGTGTGAAAATCAGCAAGACATCCTCATTTACACAAACGTCTGTGAGTGCCTCTCTTATTCTGCACGTGTCTCCAGTTTTTTTCAATTTTGTATTCTCTTCTATTATCCTCAGAGTAACTGCAACTACAAAACTTCAATTTGTCCTATATTGCACTTATTATTTAAGTAGTAGGAAGCATTGTGTAGCATGCTACTTTAGTGCTTACATCAATAATTCTAAAGAATTTTTCCTTGAATGAGTATTGCAGATTGGTTCTGTGTGTTACAAAGTGTTTATCGTTGTTTTGTTTGTATCACTCTATTATGCCTGTGTAACACAATACTATACGCAGTCATGGTACTGGGAGTGTATGTGGGGACTATATCTTTGGCTGTTAATCAATCATAAGTCACTTTGGCCAAAAGCATCTGCCAAAAATGTATAATGTCATGTGACTAATGCTGCTGGAAGGGTGAAAACTTGAATGAATGAATGAATGAATGTACATACATTATTTGAACCACTATGTGCTGTATTGGCTTGTATATTTATTGATTGTTCCTGTTATTAATTTGTGGTACATACTGTAGCTTTTTGTATTTAGGGCTAATAGCTTTCTCACAACGATTTCACAGGGAGAATAGAGCACATGTAGTACACACTTTGTATTAGGGAAGGTCCGTCTGTTGTAAGTGTTGTGTCTAAAAATGTGTCATGCCCATTTAAAGTCAATGAGAAATTGGGGAATTTGGTGAAATAATGTTAGGTGATTTCCCTCATAACTCTCTAATGGTCATATACAACAAGCTAATGAAGCATTAGGTAATGCTCAGGGAGCTACAAGAAAAGTCACCATTATTCATTCTAGTTTCTTAATTTCTAATTAACATTAGCTGGACATGACAAAACTTTAGACACATATCCAAACCTACAGAGAAAATTAGCTTACCCAATGTGAAGTGTGCGCTACAAACACTACTGATGATAACGATCGCCTCAGCCAAACCCTTTCATTTTAGTATGTTTAACCAAAGTTGTCTTCACTATTTTTGACTGGCAGTAGTGGCTGATATGACACAAAAAGTCAAATTAGAGCCATCACAACTTCAGTTCTGGCACTATGCAAAACAAAATGACATTTTCAGCATACGATGTAGTTAAAATGTATACGCCCTCTACATTAATCCTTTCCATTTATGAGGTTGGCAATTCTGATTCCGCTTAAAGTTAACTTTTTCAAGTAACATTTGTGGTTTATTTTATGCAGCTATGTGTGGTGGTGCAATCATCGATGCTGTGTCGCCGGGGGACAGGAGTTGTGGTGGCGATCAGGTTTACCCTGCTCAGGGACAGGAGCAGGACCAAAAACAAAGTGTGGTGGGGTATTCTCAGTGTGGTCCTACCAGGGAACAGGAATCGGGTGGCCTTAAATAGGAACAGATGTGGTAGCTGGGGAAGAGGAACTGGCCACCCACAGGCAGGAAAGGATGCGGCGGTTGCCACGCTCAGCAACTAATAAGGAAATGAAGAGATGGCAGCAATCACGTTTCCCTGCCCAGGAGCAGGAACTGACATAGGACATAGGACAGGAACAGGTGGCGACGTCGGAGCGCATGGGGACCAGGCCAGTACACGAAGTGGCGATGTCGGAGCGCATAGGGACCAGGCCAGTACACGAAGTGGCGATGTCGGAGCGCATAGGGACCAGGCCAGTACAGGAAGCGGCAGTGTCAACCCGCCAAGAAACAGGAACAGAAGATCTGAGGCAAGATATTCTGTTCCTGTTCCAGTCCCCCTGGACCGCAGGTAGCATTGATGTAGCCTGCTGGGGCTGGAGGGTTGGCTGAGACTGCCAACTGACAAAGCAGTGTGAGGGAATCCAGGACCTGAGCAGAATGGTTGGGGTGAAGAGTGGGCCTGGAGCTGCAGCAGAGAGTGAAGCCAGAGCCGCAGCGGAGAGTGGACCTGGAGCTAGTGCGACAGCATAGACTGAAGCAGTCACGGCAACTGGATCTGCAGCAAAAAGTGGACCTGGAGCTGCGGAGAAGGCTGGAGCAGGGAACGGGGTCAGTCCCGAGGCTGCAGTGGAGGTTGTGTCCAAAGTTGGAACAGCAATAGAGACTGGATGAGGAGCCGTAGCTGAAACAGACGTTGAATCAGAAGCTGCTGCAAAGTCTGAGTCTGGAGCTGCAGCAGCGATAACTGGACTGGCATGGTTGAGGGCCTGGGGGACCCCAACCTCTGGGAGGATTGACGTCACTGGTGGATTTGCTGAAGATACAATTTGCCCCCGTCTCCCAGAGGTCTGATGGCGGGGATTGGCGTAGCTGCGGGAACTGAGACAGGAGAACTGGAGCAGTAGTCGAGACTGGTGCTGAAACTGCTGCAGAGGAGTGTCTGTGAAGATTCTCAGTCATCCAAGTCATGGTTATCCCAAAAAAGATTTGAAGCAATGTAGTATATGCAGTTCAATGCAGTGAGGAATGTACAGCTCCATA
>JAUBNQ010000001.1:15300091-15313518 GCA_032353495.1 Ctenopoma kingsleyae | reverse complement strand
TGGCTCAGGTGGTCACATTGACATACATGAAAGCCAGGGGGAACAACAACCCACAGGTGACCACCCAGTGCTGACAATTTGAGGACTCCACAGGGTTTATAAACCCGCTATTCCTACCAGTCAGTCAGAATAGAGAAAGCCCTCTGGAATGGACGGTGAAACGTCTTCAGTCCAGTTGTCACTGAATAACCTTTTTTGGGATGCTGCAGAGGAGGGAACTGAGGCTGGGAGCATGGGGGGGTGGGGGAGTCTGGGCTACGTCAGTGGCAGAAGCTGCGGCTGAAGCAGATACCATTGCTGCGTGTCGGTGTCAGGCTGGTCGGACAGGGGTTAGTGTGAATGCTGTCTTTGTCAACGGACTTTCTCCTCTGAACAGGCAGGTTCAGATGGGATCTCAGATGCGTGGCAGAGAAGCAGGTGAGCTCCTGGAGCCAAACAATCAGAATGCACTCACAAGGCTCACAAGGGGCAGGCAGAGACAGGTTCAGAACAGGCACTGATCAGGATCCAGTAAAGTCACCAATACAAGAATCAAAGGCTAAAGAGTTGCTCTGTGTGAATGGGAAGTCTCTCATCGCACAGAGGAAGTGGTATTAACAGCATAGGTCTTTTTCTATTTCACACTCCAATCAAGTGTCTACCAGTGTTTTCCACAAAGAGGAAAACAGAGCAGATAAACTGGCAGAGAATGTTTGAGGAGCTGCTGTTAAAGGGAAAGGCATAGGTCAAACCATTCGGCTTGATTAGGGTGAGTGAAGAGAGTGCGAATGAGGGCAAGACCAGACAGGAAGTGACTGTGGGAAGTAAAACAGGAAGTCCAGGTCTTACCATGAAAGCTATGGCACACTACTTGCTAGTGTTAGATGACATGGTCACCAGATCATTTTGCTCTGCTCACACAAAACTGAAGACGTTTACTAACTGTAAAAGTGTGTCTTATACAATCTTACTGAAGTGTTACTGTTGATTTAGTTACAGTGTATGGTGGTATATGATAAATTCACACTGTATGGGAAATTAAAACCAGTAAAAGAGGGTAAATGTTATGCTAATAATACTGTACCTCTTCCTTGCATCATGCTGCTTTGCAATATCTGCTCCACTCTGATGGCCATGTTGGAGACGTTCTGGGCTATAGCTTGAATCCTTTCCACAAGGCCAGCTGGTTGAAACCTACACAAACACACACACATACAGCAATAACACACACACTTTAAAGGTGAAGATGTTGTAAATGCACAATGTAAACTCAGTTTAAACAAAGAGTCATAGACATTTCAATACTTCTGCATTGGAGTAGAGAGGAGTAGAGAGTCTCTATCGTGCTCACACTTGCTAATACACACCCAGGACCTAGTTTTCAAAATTCCTGTTATCACCCATTTTTCCTCTCCCAGCAGTATTACCTCCCCCATCTGTATTCCTTATCAGGCCCTTCTCTACTTCACATTCTTCCACCCTCTCCTCAGTCGTGAGTTCATCTCTTTCCTCTTCAGTTATTCCCCTCATTTACTAGTGTCTCATTGTTTCTACTTAATTTTGTCTCCCTCTTTTCTCCCCCCTCCCATGTCTTTCCTTCTTTACTTCCCCTCTCTCCCTTTTTACATCTCAACAGATGTAGAAGTGTTAGTGGAAGATGCAAATTGGTAGACACTTGATTGGAGCGTGAAATAGAAAAAGACCTATGCTGTTAATACCGCTTCCTCTGTGGGATGAGAGACGTCCCATTCACACAAATACAGTGTGTGTATTTCTATTGTATGTGTTTCAGTTTCCATCTATTTGTGTGTTCATTGTAATTCTGCATATTTCCAAAGCATCAGACTGCTTGACTGCACATCATGCAAAGCTAACCCTGCACCACACATGCTTTTCCTACTGTGCCCATTATGTCTATTTAAATGAAACTTATTTTAGTGTCCATGGTTTGTGTGTGAGTACTTTCCTGTTTCTCCGTATTGTCTAATCAGCAGATTGTTTTAACCCTCATTAAAGCCAAGGTCTTAAATGCAGCATAACAACAAATCATCAGAGATGATGTTCAGGATTATTGATTGATTGTGTGTGTGTGTGTGTGTTGACACAGTGGAGTGCTTATCTAACGAAATGCCAACAGCTGCATTGCAACATGAGGAACTAAAACAATAATGGGGCCAGGGGAGGCATATGCAAGGAAGGTGCATTTGTGACTTCACAAAGTGTAAACAAAAAAAAAAAGAGGAAGCTGTCATAGTCACATGCAGTCTCCATGCTCCATTAACAGCTTTGAATGTGTCAAACATCACTAAGTGTGTTTACGTCCTATTTAATATGCTCAGTACAACAAAGAAGTCATTATTTTCTAGTTCATGTGTATTTCAGGGGCAATTACTGTCTCCAAAATTTAGAAACATATGCGAGCATGAAAATATAAAGTGTTTTGCAGCATTTTTGCTGCAAAACATAAAAGCTTCTGTTTATAGTACAGTAGTTCTTTGTTATTAAGCACAGCACAGAGGTAAACCTCAAGCAAATTTTTATTTACTTTCTTGGTCATTTCTGTTCCTACAAGACTCTTGCTCTATTAAAAATCCCATGTGGTAACAAGCAGCTACTGGCAGCTTAAACCAGTAAGTAGTGGCACAAACTGTTTTGGAGGCATGTGATCAAATTAAAATGTTTCAAAATATTGTGTATTTCCCAGGGCTTTATGAACAACAACTGGAGCGCATTATATTCTAATGTTTTGGCCACCATTTATTTACATAAATGAAGGGACTGAAACACCTTTAAAACTGTTATAAACAAGAAAGGATACTAAAGATTGACAGAGTAACCGCATTTGATGTGTTTTTAGCATGCCTTTACAACACCAGCACCATTCATTCCTTTTCCTAGGTATTTCACACGTATTTCTTCTCTAGTCATGTCCTTCTGCTTTTCCTGAAGGGTATTTCTGTATATTTCTGGGCCAGATGGGGTATTTAATCCCTTAAACCCAGTGTGCTCTAGGTTGCTGCGTGGCCCCCTCCCAGTTGGACATGGCTAGAATACATCCACAGAGAAGCATCCAGGAAATTTTGAAATAAGATGCCCAAACTTCAATAACTCCTTCAGTGAAAAGGAGACATGGTGGTTCTATGAACCTTCTTCCATCTACAGTGTAAGCATGAGACCCGCCACCCTGACAAAGAAAGTCACTTTTGATGCTTGTATCCATGGTCTCATTGTTTTGATCATTACACAAAACATTTGGCCAGGGGTTAGAACTGGAACATTGACTGGTCCATGATGAGATTTACCTTCAGGCTAACTTTTCTATTCAAAACCACTAAATATTTTTACCATTGCTGCAATACATCACCAAGAACAAGATTCAATGATACCTGAACTTTGTTACTTGTGGGAGTGACCCTCTCTCAACCAGAAGGGGACAATCTGTTGGCCTCACAGATGGAGGTGTTGACCTTCATTCCTGTCTAATCACACTTGACAATGAAGTTTTAGTTTTCTGTAACTAACCTTCAATATTTATACCAATAGGAAAACTTGAGGATATTGTACATATAGTTGAGCATTAGCTTTGGAAAAGTAGAACTTAATTTTCATTATTGTCAGTGTGGTTAGTACCACAAATGGATTATCTCTAACGTGCTAACAGACACTAAAGGAAGAAATTCCACTGTGTAACTAAACCTTCCCAAACATGATGGGAAAGCCCTTGAAACAGACATATCTCAATTAAAAGCATATGACAGAACTAATTAGAATTTCAGTGCTCCGTTCTGCATAAGTGAGGCAAATACGGCGTATACATTAGTGAAAGTTATTACATTATATTACCTTATAATTAGAGCCACCATTATATTAGGCTATAAAATGATATTAAGACATCAGTATTATTAGCTAGAGAATATCACAAAAGTTCCCCTGCTGCAGAGGGTTAGAGATGCTATGGCCTCGAACTGATGCAATATTTTTGGCTTCATAATCTATTTAGCCCTGTTACTTTAAAGTCACATAGCGGGTCAACTTTGGCCAGCTTGACTGTGACCAGGCAAGTTGGACTCTATTATATTTGTTCTTATCTCATCTCTAATGTCTGCCTCATCCCTACAGATAAACCCGTAGAGAAGAAAAAAAGGGAGAGAGTCACAGAAGGACAGACTAAGGCAGAGAAATGGATAAAAGGGATTGCACAGTAAGATCAAAAGAGGGCAGGAAAAAAATCACGACAGACAAAAACATACAGTGGGAATGTTGAGGAAAAACTGAAACAAATGCAAGCAGAAAATGAGAGGATCAACCATCCACAGTAAAAGAGACCAAAAGTACCAGGGGGACCTTTCTGTTAAGAAAAAAAAAAAAGAAAAAATTAGGATATCCTCTGCGCCTTTCTGCGGAAGCCAACAAAACAGCTTGACTGAAACATTAAACAATGATTATGATCAAAGATTACAGCAATATACATATTTGATGGCCCACTGTTGCATGTTACTTGCAATGCAGCTTCATCTATTTTGATGAATGTAGACAGTTGGCTCTTTTACAAATGAGGGAAACAAAACAGAAATGTAGAACAGCAAAGAGAAGACAAAATGGGAGGAAAGTATATGGGGAGAAGAAAGAACAAGAGGAAACACACTGGCAGATGCCAAGTAGAACACAAAGAGAAATGTTAGAAGGAAATCAATGATAACTAGAGAGAGAGTTTCTAAGGATAAAAATAAAACTGTGTTCTCATGTTCTTATTTCTCTTTCTCTCTCCCCTCTATCTAATGAGTTCATCAATGGTCTTGGGTGACCAGGACAGTTCAGGCAGCATCCCATCAACCAAAGCTATTGTCCAGAGTGTGTGTTTGTGTGTTTAGCTGAGGTCTGTTGTGCGCATGCTGACTTGTTCCATCCCATGTCATGATGTTAAAACATTACACTGCTCAGCACTGATTCAAATGTTTATTTTCAGACAGACACAAATGCCAATGCACATGCATGAATACACACGAACACAATCCCTCACATTGTTTTTCATGTACCGTGAAAATTAAGGTTGGAAGTGTATTTGCAGCAGTTTATTTCTCTACCTGGTCTCTGCACAGAGCATTTGAAATACGGAAGAATAAATAAAATAAAATAAAATAAAATAAGAAGAATGTATGTGTGTAGTTTGCTGACTGATTCCAGAAATGCTACAGTACTGACTTGAGTGTTGTGGAAACGAAAGCTTCCTGAGATAAAGGTTGTCACTGACAGAGCTTAGATGGGTGCTTAAAGGAGGAGAAATAGGTAAAGCTGAGCGAGAGCAGTGATCTTCAGAGAGCATACGCCTAAGGGTAGGCTTACCAATCTCCCCTCTCATCCACTGCACAGTAAAACGAAGTGAATCAACTCTGCATCTTTTTCCCCTCCTTCGCCTCTCCCTCTCTCATATTCTCAGGCTCTTTGCTGTCCCTATCCCTCCCTCCTTTGCTCGTTATTTTTTTCCTCCGTTTTCAAATAACGAGTGGCTGCCCTGTGGGTGAATCGTAGGCTGGAGCCTCAGACATCAAGTCCCATTTGCTGCTACACAAGAGTGTGTCATCACCAATGAAGCTCACACAGAGATGAGACTCCCGCCCAGTATCTGTGTGTCTTTCAGTGAATGTGCGCCTGACTGGCCTGGATTTGAGATTTGTTTTTAAAAAATCTCTATATCCCCATTTGCTTCTCTCCCTGCTGGCAAAAATCACACTAATACTCATCCACCTTTTTCACACACTCTCTCTGTGCATGTGTGTGAAAGCAAGAGAAGGAAAGCAAAGTAGAGAAGTAGTAAAAAAGTGTAACAAAAAGAAACCCAGAGCAATAAAGGGCAGGGAGAGCAAAGGTAGAGATGAGAAGACAGAGACACAAAGGTAAGAAGAGAAAGGAAATGAGTGATGGAACAAAAATCATTGGACAGAAGAGAGACTTATGCCTGTGGTGAAAATCTATGTGCATGTGTGTCTGTGGCGTTAATCTTTCAGGTTATGCGCTGCTATGTCTTGCAGAGGTCTGTGCCCTGGTTCTATGCCCAGACTGATTTTCAGTGTCACCTCAAGTGAACTAATACACACACACACGCATTCATGACGTGCACAAAAAGAGTCACACACATAAACGTGCACACACGAGTGAGCACACACACACACACACACACTAAACATTTTATTCCTCTTCATCAGCAGGGAGCCATCAAAAGAACATCATCAAGATAAGAAGTGTGTGTGTGTGTGTGTCAGTGTTTATGTGCCCATCACAGTTTCCTTAGTCGATATCCTTTTCATTCTGCTTTCTGAATCAAACAAAGCAACACTGTGTTCACAACATAAAATGGATTTAGTTTTTCCAGTGTCTTCTGATTTTGATTTCATATTGATAAGAGAGCACTGTTGTCAAGACAAGAACTACTTTTCAAAAAGAGACATCTCAGTATTATACAAAGATGAACTATGTGGCTGCACTAGACAGTATATGTTAATCTCTGAGCCTGCATAATGTTCTTGGCTTGCTGAATAATGTTTGGTCTCTATCTTTAATGCTAACAACCCAACATGACATGATTCTGTATAGCTTGAATCAATTTGTACTAACAGAATTTTAGTCTTGAAATGCAAGTTATGTTTACAAGTCACACATTTTCAATTCCTATTTTCAAAGCTGAATTTTAATCTACTGTAGCATGAACAATTATTCTGACTAATAGTGTAGTGTAGCTGTAGTTTGAGGCAGCGTACGACATCTACTCAGACTGAACTGAAGATAACTGCTTATTTATATGATCACAGATTCATCTACTTCCGTAACATTCGTCCTTATTGCTTTGATATTGTCATTGATATTAGCATTTTGGTTGGTTTTAGTTGTAAAAGTAGAGTTGTTGCAGCTCATTACGCCAGACATTACTACACAGTAATGTAATAATGTTTAACACATTTAATTCAGTATCCATTTAGCATATCATTAATTATTATATCATTAACCAGTGATTGTTATTTGAATTATGGGTAATATACCTAGGGAATAGACAAAATAATGACATAACCATTGCAATCTGGGTAATGGTTTTATGCCAGTTGTGTTCAATACAGCATCAAGCCAAGCTGAAGGCACTGCTGTTGGGGATTATGTCTAGTCTTCTGTAGTGGTAGCTCAGTGTTTCTTTTCCTTTCTTCCACTCAGACACCCCCATCCCTGCAAATAAACCCAATAAAAAATAAAAAAATAAATCATGCATGCTCTGCTCTGCTAACAAAAGACACAAACAGCGTTCACTGAATGTATAAATTAACCAGTTAGACTTATACAAACACTGTCACTGACAGCTTGAATAATCTCTCCGACCTCTGCCTTCCAGTCCACATAACGTGATCTTGACAAAGCCTCAGATGATTTTTTTTCTCCCAGACATACTGCAACTTAAGCGAGTGCTACCGTTGCATTAGACTCAAATTCAATCCACTCTGCTCTCTCTCAGTCCTGCTGTCCTCGACCATGCTCTGCCCTGTCCTTCAGGTAACAGGCATTATGACATTACAATAAATGAGAATGCTCCAAAATCTACTAATCAAGCAGAACTTATTGACCTTCTTGATTGGTTAGAAGTGAGAGCATCATTCAAAAACACTGGAAGCGTTCTTTGATATATTTGTGTCACAGGAGGCGAAACCAGCACCTCTCTACATTAAAATACATTTTGGAGCATATTTATAGTTTAAAGAAAATCAAAAAAGTTACATATTGTATCTTTAAGCTCATTATTAAACATGAGACTTGGATCAATTTTTCATTTCTGAAAGCTCCTGAGAAATAATGCCTTCTTCTCTCACATTGAGATTAACTTCACAATGTTGATTTTTTTTTTTTTCCATTACACCATTTATTTAAAAGAACTCAGCTCTTGAGATACCATGACTGATAAAAACTTACTGGTTTATAGATAGTAATATTAAATAAATTACACATTTTATTTAGAGATTCTCAGTCATCCAGGTCATTGTTATCCCAAAAAAGGATATTCACTGGCAACGCTTAACATTATTCTTACTCTTAATAGATGGCTAACGAGAGTTAAATATGTCAGAAATCCTTAAATCTGTTTAGTCATGTGATACTATATTCTGTTAAATATCTTTGTTTCTTACACTAGTGTTGAGCATATTGCACTGATAGATACCATGAAATTTACTAAAGCATCATTTGAACTAACTAAGAGCTTTGTCAGGTATTTGCAGCTGAGCACCACAAAGCAGAGCAGACAATATAAACACTTTCTTTTTTTCATCAGCTGTTTAATGGCATCTGATTCTCTCTTAACGAGAGAAAAGCCTCTCCCTGCAGAGAGGACAAAAATCATTAAAATATCATACAAAAAAGATACATGAAATTTTCAGACAGTTGCAGTAACACAGCTTGTCCCCATATGGAATAATTTTATTTCAACATTTAAACTCTTTTGGCACTTATTTAAAGAAGTTTTCTTTTTTTTATGCTTAACTCTACTATTAACATAGGTGCACATGTTTCAGATACTAGACCGGGTTGTCTACTGATCATAGGATTGGTGGTTTGATACATAGGTCCTCCTGTCCACATGCTAAAGTGACAGGGACCAAGACTCTGAACCCCTAGTTGTTTCTAAAAGGTAGGCCAGCAACTGTAAACTTATCTGTTAAAACTATATCTCAGTTCTGCCTTTGTTCTTTACTTATGCATCTCAAAACAGTTATTCAGAAAAAAACTACAAGCCCTGGAAAAGACTTTACTAATTTCTTTCACTTCTCCAGTTCTGGTAATTTCTGTTAAATTGAAGCTGGATTCAGGAAAAAAATCCACATCACTAAATGTTCAACTAATTTAGAGAAACAAACACTTGAGTATGAGGAAATCTATTTGTATCCATAACTTTTCAAAAAGTTGCCTGAGCACCAGTTTAGGGAAAAAAATTTTTTTTTATATATAACATTGATTTCAGCTCTTGTATTCGACTTATTTCTGCTACAGTTATGCCAGCATGTACCATTGTACTCTATATACAGTCCCTGACAATAAACAAAGTTACACTCTTCTCCTCCAGCGTAAAGTAAGAGTAGAACGGCTTCCTGCGCATTAAACAGCCCATTACTAGACATTGATTGCAGTTAACACCAGTGCCAGACCATATTAATCGTTCCATCCTTCCGTTCTAGTGCCTCTGCACTTATCTGAACCTGGGCACTTATCTGGGATCATTTAACAAGGTTCAAGGAACTGAGGGGATTTCTGTCAGTGTGTATCACATCACTCCTGCTGCTGAGTGTTGAGTGTTTGGAAATGAAAGCAAGCAGAATAAAAAGAACATTATACAGAAAAGACAGATTGGATGTTTTGATTCTAATGGGGCAAAAAGAGGAGCAGTTTGACAAAACTAGAAGCAGTAAGGTCATATAAGTCTTCCCTGTTTGCAGCAGCGATTTTGAGGTAATAGGCAGCAATTTTCTACTGGTGACTGTTCAGTATGAGGAAAAAATCAGAGCGTAGACGAGAGTGAAACACAATAGGGTGAAGAGTATAGAAAGAAGAGAAGATATAACTCATGACGAAAATAAAGAGAGGGGACTGATGTGCAGTACAGTATGAATGATGATGGGGAATGCAGCTTAAAAGTAATGGTGTCAGTATAGCATTTAATGCACTATATGTTTGATAGTAAGCTCTACCAGTTGCTCTCTGTTTATATAGATCTGAGCTGATCATAAAAGAGCTGATTAATGTGCATTATTGCTGTGTTAGCAATGCACCATTTACACTCTTCCAAAAGTGCAAAGACAAGGCCAATTTGTTTGTGTTTGCTATACACCAGAGAACAGTCTATAGGTGGATCTGAGAAAAGGGGCTCACTCATTGTTATTGATGATATAGCTAGTGATGGTAAGAGCAGGATGAAGTCAGAGGTATACACTGTATCCCGATGTGCAGAAAAATACCTCAAAACAAAATGGGAGGAGCTTTATCAAGCAGCAGGACAATGATCCAAAACACACTTCCAACTCAACATAGGACTTCATCAGAAGGTCGAGTTCATTGCTTGATCTTAATAAAATATCAGAATAAAATACTAAATACTCAGACTGTCAGAAATTTAGGATGATTGCCTCACAGTGTGACTGCTGCCATGACCTACTGTATCAATAGGATACAATATTTCAACAAATGCAGTGGTGCAGATAGATCACACACACACTGAAAACATTTTATTCTTGTACATCGTAGTCCACAATTCAGTAAATGTTATCATCATAGAGTCTACATACAAATAATAACTATGACTTTGTGTATTTGCAGCTATTTACAACTGAATGCTTAATTAAACCAGTGAAATGATACACAACAAGACCAAACAATAAAGAAAAAACCCAACACACCTGTTAATAGCGGAGCTGAGCTCATCCAGGCGCCGTGCGTCGGTGGTGGAGGTGTTGTCGAGTTTGGACAGGCTGTCCATCCTCTTCAGAATCACCTCCAGCATGTCACTGATCTTCCTCAGCACACTGCGTGACTCCACACCTCCCAGCACTGAGCAGAAAGACAGACGTGGAAGGAGAAAGAGGAGATGAATGAAAAGGTGGACGCGGAGTGCATAACAAAGTTGCAGAATCACAAAGCCTGCAGCTCTTCTGCTTCGCTGTACAGTAGTTGACTCTGGCTATGTTCTTGTTTTAGACAACTGTACTTTACTGCACTGCAGATGAAAAGCAAATTCCTGTCTGTTGTGTGACCAACAATGGAATTAGATTGTTTAGATCTACCTTCCTTCTATGTTGCTCACCAGTTTTGTGCTCCCTAAAATTATTCTGTGAATAAAACATAAAACTAAATATCTGTTTAATGAGCTACAACTTGTCTTCACTAATCAAATTGTTAACGTTCACTTTTAACTTAAAACCAGAAGTGAAAGTAGATTTGAATTCTCTCTTTACTCTTAAACATTTCAGTATATTATTTTTGTATGTTCTTCACAAAAGGCTGTTATTGTTTTCCCTCTATTTTGTTTCAGAAATCTTTTTTTTTAAATGACAGACATATTTAAAACATACTGACATGCTTGAATT
This sequence comes from Ctenopoma kingsleyae, assembly GCA_032353495.1. Lineage (NCBI taxonomy): Eukaryota > Metazoa > Chordata > Actinopteri > Anabantiformes > Anabantidae > Ctenopoma > Ctenopoma kingsleyae. The sequence goes on along the minus strand of JAUBNQ010000001.1, from coordinate 15,302,431 downwards.
TCATTGGAATAATTTATTCTTTGTTCTGTCCCTCTACAAACAATATTACTATAGTCTAGTGGTCTTGTTGTGGAAAAACTGAACCTCCCAGAACAACAAATCAAATACAGTCTTTCACGCATTTGGGCAGTGGCAGTCATGTAGGCCTACCATTTACAGAGAACCCATGTGTGTCACCTCACACGCAACTTGTCTGAGCTGCTGTCTGTGTTATTAGAATAAAACATAATATCATCCACCATCACAACTTATTCTGCCACACAAAGCCCACGGCACAGCATATCAATCATGTGCAGTCTGTTGGCAGAGGCGCAAACTCATGTTAACTAGCAGCTATGAAGGATCAACATAACACGTACAGTTCTGACGTTAGTGGATGTGCTTTCCTTCTGAAAGTGCTAGAATGACTGGTTGGACACTGTTGATTACCTGGATCAGGTGTAACTGCAGCTATGGTTGAAAAACAAGCACAGTGATTCTTGAGGAGCAGGGTTGGTCACCCCTGCCCTAAACCTTTTAATTAAGTGTGTCAAACTTTTTAGCCACTCTTGTTTCAAGGTTTTCTTCAAGTTGTTAGAAGACAGTCAGATGTCAGGTGACATGTACACAGTCCATGATAGAAATGAAATGGTTACTGGTTTCACTGCAAACTGTAGTAAAAGTTGATGGTTAGTATTAATGTTTCAAATTGTAATTGATTTTAACACACACAATTGTAATTGTGATTTTATATTGATTTTAAATATCACAAATGACAAATTTCAGCGTGTGTCAGTACTTTTTCAACATTTTCAGCAGCTTAATGATCAGTGGTGGCCCATCAATAGAGGGCCCCACCTGTCTCATATGAAGAAGACAGGAGTCACATAAAATAATTTTAGAAAAACATGAAAATTTTAATAAATGAGCTTTATACAGAGGTGGGTAGAGTAGCCAAAAATTGTACTTAAGTAAGAGTAGCGTTACTTCACAATAATATTACTCAAGTAGAAGTAAAAAGTAGTCATCCAAAAAATTACTCAAGTAGGAGTAAAAAAGTACTTGATGAAAAGACTCAAGTAGTGAGTAACTGTTTGGTCGTAATGTCTGATTTATTTAAAAAAAAAAAAGAGTAATCAATCAATAATCAGACAGAAAAAAATATGAAATAATGTGTAAATTCTGCTTTTGGTACTTCCAAATAATAAAATAAAAATTGTACAAATGAATAACATCTTTACAAAATAACAAATTAAGGCATAAGAAACCCAAATTTCCAAATCTTACTTTCTCACAACATACAGCTTTTGAAACCAACATCTACAGTAGGTAACATACTGTATGTATGTTTGAACTGTGACATTTCCCATTTGTTTTTTTCATTCACTGTCTGCTACGTCACATACTGTCTGCTACGTGTGAAGATATCCGGAGGTTGAGTCCTGGAAACTGGATTTCTTTCTTGTTAGGTTGAAACATTTCACAACTCGTCCAAGTAGCTTTAACCAAACAGGAAAGAAATCCAGTTGCCATAAATTTGAATTGTTGTGAAATATTGATTATAATTTATAATAAAAATAAATTAGATATTAATGTCTGAGCTGAATTCATACAAACATTTCTGGGCTGCTTTTGACAGTGAGATCACTATTTTGGATTTACCCTTTGTATAAAATTCTTTTTAACAACGTATGAGCAATATGTAACTTGTTTAAGGTTTTTGCTTAGATAATGTAGGTGATCGCTTTTATTTTGTAATTTCCTACTAAAACGGAATTTTTTTTTTGAAAGCACGACCCACAATCACAGTACATCCTCTTCACGCTAAAAAGTTAACAAGGGAGAAATGGTAAAGGAAATAAAAACAGACGTAGTTTAAAAATGTTGACTGAACAGTCGTGTGACGTATTTCCTGTTACTTTTGGGCGCAAAAATCTTTACCATAGACCTACTGGTGCATGCACACTGGAACGTCCTCCAATACAAAGTATAGGAGAACCTTGGGGCGCAAAAGTTTGAGTCTACAAGCCCGACATCTCAGCTCCAGACCAGGAAATTCAACCGGAAACTCACTGCAGCGCTTGTGTTTTGTTTACAGTCAGTTGGAGGAGCAGTTTTTTGTCATGGATAATGCTAATTCAGAAACTAAATACTGAACCGTTCCACAGAAGAACCCCACAGGAAAAGATTAAAGATTCTGGACGTCACCAGCTGGACATCAAAATGAAATAAGTAACACAAGACAGAGGGAGAAGTTACACTCCTCTTTCTCCAGAAACTGGTGTGAGAAGAAGTCCTGGCTAACTGTCTGTCCTGAGACCGGAGCTTTGGTTTGTTTCTCCTGCCTCCTCTGTCAGCTGT
>JAUBNQ010000001.1:15253994-15266913 GCA_032353495.1 Ctenopoma kingsleyae | reverse complement strand
GCACCAAGGGAGTGGCACTCCAATTTCGTTGTACCCTGTACAATGACAATAAAGGCTATTCTATTCTATTCTATTCTATCACTACAGAGATATTTAGTGGGAAGGAATTCCAGGTACAGTATCACTTTATTTGCTCAGCGAAATGATTTGCTATCAGTTCTGTGGTACTGATTTTACAGCTCTGCAGGCCAGCAGAGCGTAGGAGCATAAGTGGAGACAGACAGGGAAGATCTGCAGGGGATCTGACTGAAGATGACAGTGAAATCTCAAACTCCCTTCGTGCATTACTTGCCCTGATACATGTGGATTTGACTGACAGTCCACCACCCACGCAGGCTGTCCCTCTCTGTGGGTAGTGGGAGTAGTTCTGCTCTGTCAGTGGGAATCCACAGGGCAAGCATGAGATTTTTACATCTTTTGTTTGTGTGTGAGTGTGTGTGTATGTTTAGAATAATTTTTGTCAGATGCAGAGAATTTCCAAAGGCATGAACTGTCACTTCAGTAAAGAATCTTACAAAGCAAATATCCATGGCGCTCTTTTGATGAAAAAAAACGATAGTACTAAATGACAAACTAGCAAGAGCTTCTCAATGTCAGCTGTAAATAGTGTTATTTCCACTGAAGAACCAAAGAGGTACTGTATTAAATACAGGGTGGAGCATCATAGAGTGGGGCATACCCTGTCACAGCTATAATATGTAACTTTTCCTTTTTGCTAGTCTTGTCCTGTTTCCCCTTAGTTGGTTAACTCTCCACCGCGGCTCTTGTCACTGTTCTTAATGAGCTGTCTACCTTGAAACAAGCTTGAATCTAGCCTTAGGCTCAACTAACCAGCATCTGTAAAGTCACCACAGGCAAAGAGCAAGCAGGCAATCTGTAATAAACATACCAGACAGTCCTGCTGTTCAGTATATTTATTACCTCATCTTGTGTGCTGCACGCTTGGTATTGTTGAACTTTCTTTTTGTATTCTTTTGTTGTGGCAGAAAATGAAAGTAGTTGTAAAATCCTCGCACACTAAGACAAACACGTTCAAAAAAAGACACAAGCAAGTGAAATATAGATCAAGAGAGAAAGTTCCTTACATATGATATGCTGCACATATGTTTTTTGTAGGATGGATGACTAAACTGGAGGAGAAGCACTATCCATTAACACCAGAGAGACACAGGGAGGAGAGCTCAGGGACATCTGTTTAAGTGTTTCGCAAGAACTTCTTTTATCAGGTCCACAAAGTTGTTATCAGATTTCAGTCACAACCAACTGTCTCACTAAGGGAGAGAAATGACTTTGAAAATAACAGGAACAGCTACCCATAGCATCTGACATGGTGTGAGTTAGTTTATTCTCATACATTGGGCAGCTGTAGGCAAGCTTCTGGGAGATGCAGGAAAATGTCAAAATAATCTTATTCCAAAGACAAAAGCCAGAAATGAACAGAAACATAATTACATTGCAAAAGCATTATTCTGATGGAATATATTAATATATTATATTATTTAAAGAGATTGCCTTGTTGCATGCAACAGTGGTATTAGAACATTTCTGAAAATTATATGTAATTTTGGTTATGGGCCAAATTTTGGAGCCAATAAATTAATGTCATGTGACTGCAGTGACGCATGCTTTTTGTTTCACTGTCATCTTGAGCTGATTGAGTTTCCTGATTTTTCATAGCTGTTGCTGCATACTGTATATGTTTTTGTGTGCACGCATTTATGGACTGATTACTGCTGCAGGCCGACTGCACAGCCAAAAGCCAGATTCGACAGTATTAAAGACCAGGCACAGTCTGAACAGACATGTACTGGATGATTAGTACTGATAATCTTGTAATGTGTGAGGAAAGCACATGGGATTATCTCAAGCATGCTTGATTTTCACATGTTAAATTATCTAAACAAATCTGGATATAGAGAAACACAAATCTGATCCTCCATAGTTCCCAGTTAGAGTTCTATCCTCATTTGTAGATAAAGTTAAATGCTTCTGGCAGAAAGAACATATTTTCTCATATTTCAAAGCTCCACATAAAATTAGATCAACATCAGATATGAATTATAAAATGGACCCATTAATTGAGGATATATCTAAAAAGCATTTTTTACTTAATACTGACTATGTCTAAATGGTGGTTTTACAGATAATATATATCTGGATAAAGCTGATGATCCTGCTTTGTGAGCCGATGGAGTAGCTGTTTATCAGGACAGCAGCAAAAATTGATTTTCTGTTTCAGAAGCCAGCAAAGGTCAAAGCCACTTCCTCATTTCAAAATGCATCTTGTTGGAACAACGTGTAAGAAGAGTCAGCTAAAGATAATGTGATTCTAATCAAGTGATTTATGCAGGTCCTTCCAAAGTTACGTTTCTGCCACAAGAGGAGTTGAGATTATGAAAACAGACTGAGATCAAACTATATACTCTGATCACGTAGACAAATTACATATCAGTGTCATCTACTTCTGCTAATCAATCTAATTTATCTTTCTCTGGCATTATAAAAAAACTCCAGAAGGATAACTCTGTTACTGCTGCAGCTCGTAAGATGCAGACAGAAAGATACATGAAGAGGAGACATTTGTAAACAATGTCTGGGATAAAGACTGGGTAAATCTACTGACTCATAGAAGAGAAATACATGAAATTTCCAATCCTATTGCACTTTGGACAACAACCAAATAAATTATGCAATAACCGGCGTTTTAGTCAGTATTCAAAGCTGCTGTGACACCACTGACTTTGAGGTCAAACAAGGAAATTGGCTTAAAGAATCAGTCTACACAGAGCAGAAAACACAGGCAATGCCGCAACTCAATTCAAGAATCATGTATAAGTGTAATGAGTGTAGTGTAGTCAGTCTACAGATTTCTGTTTCATGGCCAATGTCTTTACATATGGCATGCGAGTGTTGACTTGAAAACACCAGATCTAATCTTTTCACTGATAAACATTGAGGCTTTTATTGAAAACCATCTAAAAACCAAACAGCAGACAGACAAGGTCAGTGTTGCCAGACATATGATAATTATTGTATTTGTATGATAATTTTACCCTCTGAGTGATGTACGATCAATAATAAAAAAAAATGTATGATAATTTGACCCCTTCCTTTTATGGCTAAGTTATTTAATTAGCACGATTCATCCTGCACAGACAAACTTTACTTGTATATGTGCAATCGTTTCTCGTGCCTTTACAGCCAATCAACAGGATGTAACACGTGGTGACACACATTTTTAATAATGAATAATTGATAATTATTTAAACCCCCTGGGGAAATTATTGTGGATAGGCAGCGACTTTGAAAGTATTTGAGGTACACTTTGACATGTGACCATGACATGGGTGGAATTAGGAGTCGACCCACCAACCTTGGTGTTCATAAACAACTTCCCTACCAACTGATCCACAAACTGAGTCTGTCAAAAATGTATTTGACATACTGGCATTCATCTCGACAGAAATCTTTAATAAGTAGCAGTAGTCGTCATGTTTGTATCACAAACAGGAGTTCGCACCGAAACCGAACTATACTGCTGTTATTTATTTCTAAAGGCACCAGTCTACATTTCCTTAAAGCATGTCATCCAATCTAGTCCTGTGCAAAACTCCTGTGCTACTGTGTCATCAAAGACGAAAAGGACTTTTGACTAACAGACATTCTTCTCCAGCGTTGTCTGCTGAATGGAAGTTCACGACTAGAGAACCTAAGGAGAGGATATTAGATGAGGCAATGAAATAAACCTCCTTTTCTTAATTTAGACCCACTCTGTATTTATCTCAAACTTACTCCTGCCATCCCACCTTCCCTGGGTTCCTAAACAAAGACAGACTAATAGGGAGTCTGGACTTAGCCACAAAAAAAACAAACAAAAATCAATCCATTACCTCTGAACTGTAATTGAAAACAGTGCTCACAGTTAATTACTAATCGTTAATCATCTCATTCGCTTCCAGCTACCTGTTTGCTTTATCGTTATTCATTCCACCAGCTTGTTTTTTTTAATGCCAATTACAAAACCACCCTTTGGATGGGATGGAGGGAAACTGTTGAAAGGAAGGATAAAGACAAAACAGTTCAGACAAATGGAGGGAAGACAGAAATCGATGCACGAATAGAGAATGGACATGAGGAGAGAACGTAACAATAAGGGAGATTGATTTATCTGTAATGAATGAGGGAAATGGCTTGGTGGGGTGATTTGTCCCAGTCACGTTCAGGATGATTGTGGGGCATTTTGTGAGAGGTTGAAAGGCGATGGAGTATTGTGAGGCTGATTGACAGTGCAGGTCAACACCAGAAAGACAATTTGCATTTTCATTACATTTGAGATTGACTTCTTTCTCCTGTGTGGTTTGACACTCACACAGAGAGACACGCACACACACAGACACACACATAGTCAAACAAACATGCAAACATCATGGTGCCGCCTCAGTGCGGAGCCCGACCTTTGACACATCTACAGTGTGTGAGTGACAGCTTCACAGTGCGTCTGTGTGAGACTAGGACATAGTAGCTCCTAAAGAATTGCTCCTAAAATAGACCAAGTAAAGTCTTTTTATTTGCTGTGAACAAACTCTAATATTGAAAATAAAGTGTAAATTCTGTGTATATCTTTATTAGGTGTATATGTTTGTGGTAAAGTGAGAACTAAACCTAGAAAAATGTATATTATGAAACACATAACTTGATTTCATCATCCTTCAGACTACAAAGGGTATTTGTTATAACCATGATATGCTAAAGCCCATTAATGAGTTATTTTGACACAGCATTAGATCCACAGAACAGTTACTGTTGAATGTTTTGGGAACTTTATTGACATGTTTATTTTGTTAGTTCGAAAGTATTAGAACGTGAGATGACATTGTCTATATATCCAGAGTATATCCATTCCAAAAATACTGATCTACAGTTTTATGTTTTAGTCAAATACAATGTTGATTTAAGATGAAATTCATATTAGTAGTCCATACTTCTTCAGCATACACACACACGCATACACATGTATATTCCTTCAGACAAGCACTTTTGTCAAGCACAGTATTTTGACTGAAAGGTGCAGTCAGCCAAAGGAAAGGTGGCCACTGATAGCCCTAATACTGCCACACTGGATGACAGACAGCAGAACAAGCATAGTGTGCATCTTCTCACAGACAGAAAAGAGCTAATATACATAATGTGATCTAAACAGCTTCTGTCCTGTCAGAGGAAATCACTGTTGGTACATTCAAAATTAAAATTAGACACACACACAGTGTATATATGCAAAGTAAAAGACCCCCTGCCTTCTACCTTTCATTCAGCCCTTTCAGTCAGTTGTCTAGCTTCTTTTTCTACTTGCCAGATGCAATTTAATACAATAACTCAGATAATCATGCATTCATCGCTTGACTCTAAATACTTGAAATAATTTAAGGGAAATTGTACTATAGCATAAATATACATTTTAGATACTAGTGGAAATTTGTGGCATCAGATCAGACTTAAAACCTGACAAAGCCCCTGTGCGCCAATCAAAGTCTGTAAAGGAATATTTTTCAAGGTTTTGTATGGAAGAAGTGTTCCACAGTGTGCACAGAGCCCTCAACCCCAGCAAACACCTTTGAGATGAACCGCAACACTTACTTATTCATGCTATTGTATTTGTGGATGCTGCATATGAACGTTAACAAAACAAACAAAAAAAACCCCATAACTCCACCTCCACACGAGCTCTTGCATGTTTAAAATGCTAAATGTTTATTAGCTTTGTTACACAGCAAACAGTTATAAATCAAAGATGTGTTTGTAAGGCCTGGCAAAAAAAGGAAACAACATGAGAAGTGAACTCCAGCATCTTTTAAGCCTCTCTGGTTGAATCCCTTGGCTTCCTTTCATGGGAGTTGGGTCCTGGTCTCTCTCATCTCACATCCCACAGTGTGTAAACTTCGAAGCCTCCCTGCTGCATGCCCTACTTGCTGCTGTTCTCAGCTGTTTCGATGATCAGCTATCACATAGGTGGGTAATTTGCTGCCCTGCTTTTGTTGGGGAGCATAATGCAGGAGGGGATTGTTGTGGAAATCCATTGTAGTGAATGAGGGAGTGAAGAAAGCAATCTAGATACCTTAGGAGCAGTCACATCCTTTTGGAGCTGACATCAGATGAACCTCTTATCTCTGTGTGAGATTTGAGTCCCAGGATGACTTTCTCAGCCAACAACCATCCTACTTCCCACATATAGTGCAAGCTGGTGTCCTCATGTACTCTGAAAGTGAATCACTGCCATCTGTGAAGCTTCTTTTGATTTACTTTCTCATAGATTTCACCAAATAGTTGCACAGTAGCTACTAGAGCTGTATCCCACCATAGTGTCTTCATGAGATTCAAAGTCTTCTCATGTCTCCCACACTAAAGTCGAAACATATTTTACATATGATGGAACTTTTTCACTCACTATTGTTGCAATTGAAATATAGATCTGCACAAAATTTCTTTGGTGCTGTGGATATAATGTTATAACCATTACTTATAAATGGTTTGATGAAAATGAAACCGCATAATCAGACAAACTGTTCTGTTTTTTAACATGAGCAAATATATTATTATATAGATTTATTATTTCACCATTTTCTGTGATTTTAATAGTGTTAGATTGGGTCTATCACTAGAAGAAAACTACCATCTTCTCAGCTGAATTGAGCATTGCCAAATACCAATTTTCGCAGCAATTCAACCTGCAATGGAAGCTGTGCTATATTTTACCAGCTCTACACAACCAATATCTAATTGTCTGCAAGGGTAGAGACAGTGTCCTAAATAGGACAAATGGTGCCAGGGCTCAGACAAGGCAGTGATGTGTCAAACCCTGCCATGGTTAGTGAAAGGTTGGAGAGCCAGAATGATTAAAGCAATGAATCACTAGTGAGGCGGGCTAAGCTACTGGCATCATCTCACGCATATGCTGGCAATTCAGCGCACCCAAAAGCAAGAGCAGCAATTCTTCACTAACAACTGGGGAACAGTTGTTTGTGTGTGAGTGTGTGTAACTGAAAGAGAGGCAGATATGTTTCAATACAGACACAGTGTTTTTTACTCTGTTATTTATACGTGTCCAATTCATTCTCATTTTTCAACACCTGAAACAAGACTCATAAATCTAGATAGCAGATGTGTATGTCACTTTCACAATCACTTTGTAACGCTGTGAGCAAATGAGTTCAGGTGTTGCTTGCAGGTGCATAGTGGAGTGCTGAGGCTCTACTGTGCACTTAACACTGCTAGATGGAACCAGGATTATTTGTTTATGCTAAACCTTACTCAAAAAACAATAAAAACAAAAAGAGAAAATTATATTCTCAATCTAAAACTATAATAAAGTAAAAATAAACAAGATATTTTTGTTTTACTAAAGAGTGAATTAGAGAATGCATTTTATGAATATAGTTTTACTGAACACAGTCACACCACTAGATGATGCCATTCTGTTCACTGTTCATGCTCCACAAGCATTAAGTACTACATCAACAGCAGTGTACAACTCATGTTGTAAATTTCTCACAGGACAATCCAATGTTCAGTTTGGCATCCCTTGATATTCCTGGTGGATGTGCAACAGCCATTCATTTCAATTTCATGTATACTATATACTTGACATTTTCAGCATGCTATTATGATGTATTACTACTATTGTATTACTATTGTGCATAATTATAGCATATAAGGCAGCAATTAACACATTTCTATTTTTAGAGCCACTACAGCTGTGTGGATAGCGCAAGAAGGTACAACAATTTAAATAAAATCTAAAGTTATTCCAGATAGGGACTAGAACAAAGCTGAATTTAAAACCAAGAGCTACTTCAAAAGGAAACAAATCCAGCACAACTAACTGTGACCCTGTTGGCCACTCTTACAGTGATGGAGCCTCATGCCTCTGCTTACATCATTTCTCTTTTTCAAGTGATGTGTCAATGCCAATATTTAGCAATATGTGACATCCACAGTAACTATTCTCTCTGTAACATACTTCTATATCTGCTGTAACTGAGAGATCAGGAACAACACACACCAGAGAAACTAGGAGACACTGCTCTTATCAACAACAGTGCTAAAATGCTCTTTATAGATACATACAGTCGATACAAAACTAATATGTATTTTTCTACATTACTGTTTCGTAAGTTGAGGCAAACCTTTTCAACTCGATTTTCAAGCTGTCAAGAGTACTTTAGTCATACGCTTTCAGACTCAGCCAAGATTATTAGGATGGTGTGGGTGAGGAGCTTTGCCGAAGTAAAGTGGTGGTGCTTGTGCACCCGTTTCTTGTGTAAATATCTTACACACATTATATAAGATGAATGGAAAGGAAAATGAAAAGGAAATGATGTCCCTGGCCACCTGCAGAAAATAACTGATCCCAAGCCAAAGGACCCAGAATGAGCTGCAAGGCTCCTTGATCACAGGGCTGTGAACAACAGGCGATCTCAGACTCAAGCTGAATCAACAGCTGAGTGCTGATCATCATTATTCTCTGATGATGCAGAGTAGAATTATTTCCTTTTTAACCAAAGCCAAGACAGAGTTTATTATTATACGATCCATTGTGAGTGTCTCAGTACTATATCATTTGACTTTTTAATTGACTCAGCAGGCGAGGTATGATGTCATTATCTTAAAGTGGCTTTGTGATGAAATGCAAATTGTAGTCAAGTATCATTTCATGTTCTGGCTTTGACAAGCCGGCTGTGGGCATCAGTCAGTTGGCAGGATTTAGGTTTATTTGTGACGATGGGTCCAGAGGGAGAGAGGATCAGAGAGTAGGAAAGCTGTGAACTGAAGCCAAGTCCATTTTATTTTAGCAGCACGTCTAAGTATTTATAATACAACTATGTGAAGTGACCTGAAAATATTCAAGGTCTTTGACAGGAAAAGAGAAGAAGATGAACTGATGCATGGAACTAAACCAAAGCACATAACTCAAACCTTGAAAAGACAGATTCACACTCTTTATTTCCATTTCGTTAGATATCAGAGTGGTTGATGTATCGGTTGGACAGTGTTCATTACTTCCTCTGTGTGTGTGTGTGTGTGTGTGTGTGTGTGTGTGTGTGTAAAGGCCACTGTCATCCCATGCTGCTGTATAGTTAGTTGTTAATTGGCAGTAGCAGGACTTGTAGATTAGGCTTTTTCCCACTTTTTAACTCACATGCACGTTGTTTTTTTTTTTTTTGCACTCATCAGTTAACCCCTTGCTAAGTCTCGTTCTCTTAGTTGCTGTTGCTATGCCCTGTAAACTTTACATTCTACAGTAGTGCAGCACATACCCTTTACAATATCAACTGTATTAGATTTACTACACAACAATTATAATTTCTGAAGCACTGACTGCCTAACTACAGGAAATAGTAGCAGTTATATAGGTTTTCTTGGCTATAATGACAGCTGTCTTTGGAAGATTGTGTTAGCTGTAGCTAAAGTTCAAGTTGCTTTTGGCTGACAACAAGGTGTTTTACAATGACAATGGTTTGAGAATATGGGCAAACTAATTCTGACAAACTTGTCTATGCCAAAGCTCTCTAAATGTAAAGTAAAACTCTTGTGTAACAGTTATTGGGAATTTTGGACTAGTGTTGAAGCTACAATTTTGCAGCGACTGTGCACATCGTAAAGGATTTTTTTAGGCATCCATACGATCTAATTTTATATTATTATATTAAATAATAATTATTACTAAGCCAGCAACTTATTCCTTTTTAATTTCCTGTTGTGTTACTCTTGCAAAGTGTTCCCATAAACACACTCACCTCTTCACTTTGTTTTTCACAAAATGTATTTCGTAACTGGGAGGGACGACCCCTGTCAGCAGTGATCAGTCACTTGGGGACCACCCATTAAACGGTGACATTGACAAGTTGAAACAGCTTTTTGTGTTTTTTAGTCTGGGATGAATGCTGAATGATGATATTTGGAGCTTACTGATACTCAACTACAGCTCCCCAGATGACTACGATGTAATTGTCATCCTATAATTTGGGAGGAAGTCATTTTTAGTTGCATTAATTTTATGAAGCTATTTGCATTTCTATTAGGGTTAATAGATGCTCAAATGCCTGCAGGAAGCCTTTAACTAATTGTATTTGATCATGTAACCTACAGCATAAGATATACACTATAAATATTAGAAAACATTCAGGCCTACCACTTTGTTGTATGAGACAGCAGCTTGCTTTTGCATTCAGTATTGTTTGGCAGTCAGTGTTGGTTGGCTGTAAAGCAGTACATTTGAGGAGCTGGGAGACAGAAATAAATGGATTCTATTTCAAGACACCTGCTGTGTCTAGACAACCTAGATATGCCAATACTTGATCTGGCACACTGTCACTGGTGGCCTTTATACCTAGATCTCTCCTTTGGCCTTGAAAGATTATACTTGAGCATATGCGGGTAGATGTTTTGTGCCCGAGTTGTTTGATGAGATGAAAAGAAACTCTCTTCTCTCGGCTTTTAGAAATCCCCCTTGCTTGGGGAGAGAAGTGCCCACTCTGCCTGGGCCTAGAGGGGTGTTGTCACACAAAATTTTCCCCTCTGCTGTTCTCTTCCAGAAATACTCACACAAATCTCACCACACAGTAGCTATCCCCACACTTACACAATAGGCTTTGGCTTTTATGTGAAAAGTGTAGAAAATACCACCTGCCAACTTATAAAGCTTATGCATGTCTCTTGGCCCACAGTTATCCTCTTTATTCTCACTGGTTGAAGTCTCTCTTGCAGCACAGAGGAAGCCTGAGTCTGAATTGACCCTGGTATTATGGAACAAAGAAAACCAAACATGTACACTCAGGTGGAGACTTTGTTTGGTCTAAAATACCCCAGGAGATCCAGGAGTCATTGTGAGAGACTAACTATTTCAGACCTGATAATGCCATCATTACTAAGAATCGCTACTGAGACCTATGCTGAGGATTTGAGATGCAAAACTTTTCCACTTGACAGCAATTTGGAATACATCAATACATATATTGCATGGTAACAGCAGAGGCAGGGCTTAAAAACCATTCAGCACCATTCTTTTCTTCTTTGTATTTTTGAGTCCAGATTTGTAATTCTGAACTACAAGCACAGAAACTATAAACCCATGTGTCTTTGTAATGCCACACTTTATTTTTATGTCTTTCTGAACAACTTTTCCAGTAATGATAAATTAAGTTATTGTTAGAAACGGTTAAAATCATTTCTCTTGTACTTTAACAAAGTAATAATTTCCAGTAATATATTTTCTTGTTGGTGTGCCTGACTCTTAGCTCATAGCTGAATCTGGGCTACAAAGTTGGGATTACAATAATTATTGATGCCCTGGGTAAGTCTACCAAATATTGTACAAATTATAAAGTAGTGGTTTAAAGGATCTAAATGTTCATTCGCTTTAGTATTTGATAGTGAAGAAAATGATTTTATGCTTGCAAATACACCTTTTATGCTTAATCGTTTGCTTTTCCGTTTACCCATCGACTGTGGCTTAAAGCAGAGTTGGAAGGAAAGTAATTTGCTGTGTGTTGCCAGAAGAAATTATCCCCGACCTCTACAGGCATAATGTGTTCAGCCACCTTCAGCCAGGTAGCTGAATAGAAAAAAACACAAACTGAAACTGCCTGTTTGCATGATGTTACTGTGCTCCTCTCTGCCTGCTCCTCTCTCTCTCCCTGTTCAAATTCCTGTTAACCATTCACACTTAATGACTCTGGTATTTCAGACAATTTAAGGGCCCTCTCCAGCAGAAAGGACTGCGCGATCGAGTGTGGCAGAGAGCTAATTGAAGTCCGCTGACACCATTAGCAAACTGCTATCAGGCTGACAGCCAGTCGTATAACAAGGGGCTGATGGTGGAAGAGGAGAGACCGAGAGACAGCTGATGATGAACAACACAACACTGATTTCTTTCTCACAGGTCAGACCACGTTTCCCTTATCAAGCTGAAAGACAGCAGGTAGATACAATGGCAGCTCTCTATGAAAGTGCAACAATACACATACAGTGTAATAAACATATAAAACATGTTCAGAATTTCCTAAGTAAGACTGTGTAATCATATAGCAATCCACCTCTCCTTTACTGTGAATCAGCACATACACTGATGCAGTACTCTGTCCCCAACAAAGCTGCACCAGTTCTATCTACAAAGGTCATTGAATACAGTGACCTCCTACCTCCTGTCACGCCCTGGCCTTTATCTCTGTGGCCCATCATAATACACCGTGACTGTTGCCTTTGCTTAAAGGGATAACAAGCTGAACTGCTGAACATTGGCTTTGTAATGGAATCTCAAAGAAAGGAGACTGAGACGGTGTTTGTATATTTTCTTAGCAATGTAAGCACCATGAAGGTGCATTTCACACACAGACAATGCATAAATGTGCATCACATTTTGGTAATTTGTTTGGAAATGTAAAAAGTATCTATCAGATCCTTTCGACATTCAACATTATTGGGAGCTAAACCTCCAGCCCTGGCAGTGTTAACAATATTAAACCATTAAATTATCCCCAGTCTGGCTCAAGAAGTGCCACAGAAGGAGCCTAAACAGGCCAGTAACATGCTGATCCATGCCATTGTCTCCCCCACTGTGCTGCGGATTTGATTTGGCTGTGACTGTCTTTATTTCCCCTGGGCTCTACTGCTATCACAGTGAGGCAAGGAGGCGAGCCATCTTGCTGAATGGAAATGCTCCCATAGATGTGCAGTATTTGAGAGACTAGCCCTTGGGACCAATACTGGTTAATGGCTATCTGCTTGACTGGACAAAGAGAGTGAGCGAGGCAAAGAAGGGAAGATGGGGAGTGTAGGAAGGTGACAAATCTGTCTGTCTGTCTGCCTTCCTGAGCACTCAAGTATAATACAATGTAGAACATGTCTATGCATACTTGTCAGTCTT
>JAUBNQ010000001.1:15224744-15251004 GCA_032353495.1 Ctenopoma kingsleyae | reverse complement strand
AAGATCTGAATGAAAATGCATAAAAACTACATTCTGCCTGTTGTTTCACACTGGATAAACAAACATTCTGCATTCATATTGAGCAATGTAAGTTAATTATTGTGCAGGAATCTTCTCTGGCAGATACATTTTCATGTAAACTATTAATACAAAAAATAATATAATAAAAATATAATTAAAAGTTTTTAAATGTAACTGTATCTTTCATATGAATGCTGTGTGTAGGTGTAAAGCTTTGTTGATCTACTACAGGAATATTTCTTGTGAAGTCACAGCTTTTACTTTAACTCCTGAAAAAGATCAGTCCATCTGCATACACTGATGAGCCGCAACATTAAAACCACTGAGTGGATTTAATGGGATACTGATTGGAAATGGGCACTCTGACAGGTCTGCAGCTAAACAGTCCAATATGCAGCAAGCATCGATGCACTGTGTGTTCTGAAACCTGTCGATCAAGGCAGTTTTACGGTTTCTCCATGCTGTACCCCTGTACATCACTGTGTTTATCTTGTGGCTGATCTGTGTGTACAGTATACTACCCAGACTACTACTACATGGCTCTTACAACCCCAATCTTACAGTCGTTTACCTCGTGGCTGCTTTCTGAGGTTTGACATCTTAAAACTTAAAGGAACATTTGATATTATAATATATTATTGTAATTGAGGATATTTCTTTTACTTTCATATCCTGACAACAGCCTTTATACTACAGACATTACCTAGCTGTACAGGTGGGAAGGAAGAACACTGACACCACTAATTGTTTCCCTTAAAACAGGAGACAACTGGAGACAATGGTTTTCACAAAAGGAAGTGACTCAGCAGTTCACGTCATTTATGCTATGTTGCAGATATAAGTAGTGGAGCAGTGATGGGTGTGTTCAAACAGTGCAGGAGAGACGTGCATTGCGAATTAGACATCATTCAACAAGGCAAGAGGTAAGAGATGAATTGCTTTTATAATTACAAAACTGGCTTTAGAGCTGTAGGTAAAATGTCAACAATAAAGTAGATTTGATTAAGATGCTGTTAGATTTTCAGGTGTCTGAGAATATAACCACAAAATGTGCACAGACTGTGTGACTGACAGCAAAAGCAGTCTCACTTAGATCCAAACCATTTCCAAAATCCAGGAGAGGAGCACAAAGAGATTAGGACTCTTAGGACTTATACAACAAAGTAAACTTCTTCCAGCTGATAAAAACTGTAAGTGAAAGTGACATTTTAATGTGTTGTTTAGCTCCAAGTACTAAGACTAAAATCTTTCAACCATGGGGAAAAGCTTTCCTCATAACTTTTATTGAGGCAAACCTGACATCCTCTGAGAGAACTTTCTCAGCTGGATTTAAAATTGCATTTCAGATGATTTTGTTTTGGCCCATGTGGCCACAGAGCTACTCCCTTGACACCAAAAGAATATAGTCGACTTGTCCTAAATTGACTTAGCTTGGCATTTTTTATAAGTTTTGTTTTTAATTTGTAACTTGATCCAGGCTTGGTCCGATTTTGTCTCAAGAGTAATAATCAAGAGACGTTTTATGGAAAATAATCAGTGTGAAGTCTTTCTGGCAAATTGACAATATTCCTAAAAAAATACACTTACTGTAGCAAACATAGTGTTTTAGTGGGGAAACAGGAAACAGTGTTGTAAACTTGGAATGTGACATTCAGTTCAACTTCCCTCATATCTAGCCCACGATAAACACGATTGTTCCTCATTCAAAGGTAAATTACAGAACATGATAGCTGCTGTGGTCCACAGAATAATCAAAGGAAGAAATG
Organism: Ctenopoma kingsleyae; assembly: GCA_032353495.1. Taxonomy (NCBI): domain Eukaryota; kingdom Metazoa; phylum Chordata; class Actinopteri; order Anabantiformes; family Anabantidae; genus Ctenopoma; species Ctenopoma kingsleyae. Next base: position 15,249,217 of record JAUBNQ010000001.1, on the reverse strand, counting down.
ATGGAAAACAAACAGTGAGACTGTCTAAGGTGAAGGACCATCGTGAATTTAGTAGATAGGAATAATGTAGCCTATATGTTTTTGAAATGCATGGCTTAGGATGTGACTTATATTGTAACTTTAGACCTAGAAAAAGATCATGACCCTGAAGGATAAATCATCCAAGTCAAATGAGATAACCAAAATCATGTCAGACTTTGTACAGATGTTTTCCGTTACAAACTAAATAAGTAAGATGTAAATTCCACCTCTTTACGGTCATTGTAAAAATAGCTGCAGTAAATGTACTGTAAATGAATTTCAATGTTAAATAACATACTACAAACATATTAGCTTTCAGGCTGGATTAACCAATTATTATATGCCTCTTTGGCAGCAGCAGGAACATAACCCTGACAGTCTTATCGCCATTTTTAGTTGTTGATACATTCCCAGCACTTAAAGTTGAGGTGTTTTTTCTTGCTACCTAGGACATTAAATATCAATATTTGCTGTCTTTAACTCAGTTTTTGGTTTCCACTAAATAAGGAAAGAAAATTAATGTCTCTTCTGCTGATGCTCCACTAAGAACAGCACTCAGTTGCTATTTCTGTTCTTCTTTGGTGCTTTTTCACTGAAAACAGGTTCCTAGAAAAGTCAAAACTGCAGAGACACCTTCATTGTTGATATAAAAAATGGATTGTACAGTAGCTGCTTTAAAGCAGTATGACTGAATAGTCTGTTACACGGGACCTCTAAAGGTCTGTTTTGTCAAGCATTTCTCTGTTGCCCCTCCTAACGCAACACAAGCACAGATGGACAATTGTTAACCACTTGTGCTGTTTCCTAGAGGAAATGGAGAAAGGGTCAGTAACCTATTACCTAATGATCTCTCCACTTCGCATTTTCCTCTTTTTCTCTTGATCTTTCATTGTCTCACATGATATGCTTTACTTTTTGGCATTTCCGTAACCATTCTTGGTCTTGTCTTTGTACGTTAAGGTGACTGATTTGACCCTTGAGCCTTTAGCAATCTGTCTTCTCAAACATTTATTGATTTTGACTATCGCTTAGATTAGAGTTATGTTCAAGACAAACAGTGCTGTTACTGCAGCAGACAAGTCCTGCTGATGTTGTTAGATGAAAATATAAACGTCAGTGGGGAGCATAACCACTAGACTAAATTTCAGATATGCTTTGATGTTTGAAATGAGTGTTAATATACTTCTGGCAGGATGTGTAGGAAGTGAGGCTCCCTTTCTGACAAAGAATATACAACTGCATGTCATGATTTCTGTCCTGTTATATTTAGTTTCTGATTGCTTTCTGATTATGTTATTTCAGATCTGCTGATTTCTGTCAAAGTTTGGAGTTTGTTCCCTTGTTGCATTCTTTTCCTCTGTCAGGAGTGTTTTGAGTTTTCAGTTTCATCACCTGCCTTGTTTCTGTTTCTCTCTGTGTTTCTCCTGTTCACTCCCACTTACCTGATCATGCCCCTTCTCCCGGTCTCCTGCATTTATTATCCCCAGCTGCCACTCACCCTGATCACTCCCAGCTGTCTTCACTTACTTTGTTAGTTTCCTCTCCTTTATATTCATCCCTCAGTCTGTCTTTCCTTGTTGGGTTATCTGTTATGTCCACCAGCATCTTCTGCTCTGCTCTATTATCAAGTGTGTCTCCAGCCCTGTTCCTGTGTGCACCTGTTCTACGTCTACTCTGGTATTGTCCCTGTCTGTATGCTTCTGTAGTGTTTCCCTGTTGTTGCCCGGCTGCCTTGTTTGCTTGTTCTCTGGTCTGGTCCTGTTCCCCTGTCATTTCCAGTTGTCTCGAGCCCATTGGGCCCTCCTGTGGTTTCCAATCCTGTTCTCCTCACCTGACTTCTGGTGATCACTCTCTTCTGCCGTCACTTCTGTGTCTCCGGTCTGCCCCTGGTAAACCCACCCTTACTCACCTTCCCCATGACTGTAGACTGCAGAGTCCTGGTCTGCAGAGTCTGCAGACCTGCAAGACTGCAGAGTGCTGGTTTGATGAGGCAGCTCTTCTGTGTTGTGCCACACGTTTAGCCAGTGGTTGTTTGGTTTCCCCAATGTATAATTCACAGCAATCCTCCTGGCACTTAACTGCATAAACTATATTACTCTGTCTGTGCCAGGGGACCTGATCCTTGCGGTGGACCAATCTTTGGCATAGCGTGTTTTGGGGTTTGAAAGCCACTGAGACCCGGTGTTTTGAGAAAATGCGTCTCAGCTGTTCTGATACTCCTGACACATACGGGATCACCAAGGGTTTTCGCTTAGGCAGCAGATGTCCTTCCTCTCTCCTGACTCGCTTCGAGTGTTCTTTAGGTGTCTTCCCTGCTTTGACAAAACTCTAGCTGGGATAACCACATTTACTCAGGGCCTTTTTGATGTGGTGTTCTTCTGCTTCCCTGCCCACTGAGTCTGTGGGGATTGTGTTTGCTCTGTGTTGTAGAGTCCTGATGACACCTAGTTTGTGCTCTAGTGGATGGTGAGAGTCAAACCTTAAATACTGATCACATCAACTTTCAAATGTCCCCCATTGGCGATGGAAATTTTACAGTCTAAGAAGGCTAGCCTGTCATGTTTCATGTCCTCCCTGGTGAACTTGATGTGTTTGTCCACTGAGTTGATGAGGTCCGTGAACTGTGGTACGTCCTGAGCTTTCATTTTCACCCAGGTGTCATCCATATACCTGAAGCAATGGCTCGGTGGAGTTCCAGGATAGGAAGATAGAGGCATCTTTTCCACTTCTTCCATATACAGATTGGCTACTATAGGTGAAACAGGTGAACCCATGGCACAGTTCTGCCTGTAGTACTGGCCTTTGTATATGAAATATGTGGACTGAAGACACAGTTCCAAAAGCAGACACACTTGGTCTGTGTTGAGAGAAGTCCTTTTACTGAGAGTGGGGTCATTCTGTAACCTCTTACTTACTACCTCCACTGCTTCAGTAACTGGAACACAAGTGAATAGAGATGTGACATCAAATGAGACCATGGTTTCTCATGTCTCCATAATGACATCTCTGTCATGAATGTGGTGTTCTGAGCTGCCCACCAACAGGTTAAGAACAGCGACCAGGAACTTGGAGATTTTATAAGTGAACAAATTGATCATGCAGACAATGGGTCTTAAAGGAGCACCCTGTTTATGTATTTTCAGTAAATCATACAGACTGGGTGTAGATTCCCCTGGGTATTATCTGTGGTATGCGGTCCGGTTAATAGCATTGAACTGCTTAAGACAATTTATCACCTTTTTCCTGTAACCACTACCTGGATCTCGCTTTAAGGGCTCAAAAGTATTTTTGTCACTGAGCAGAGACAAAATTTTCTCATGGTAGTCTGTCTAATTTAGCAAAACTGTGCACCTCCCCTCGTCTGCTGGAAGGATGATGATGTTGTTGTCCTTACTGAGTCCCATGAGAGCTTTCCTCTCCTCAGTGCTGATATTGGATGCAGTGGGTTTGGCATTGCTGAGACATGCCGAAACTTTTATCCGCAGTTGTTCCGCTTCCACATCTGCAATGTTGTTGTTTCTGATTGCAGATTCTGTGGCTGTGATCAGTTCCACTAGCGGGATTTGTTTCGGTGTGACTGCAAAGTTTAACCCTTTTGCAAGGACGTTTTTCTCTGTTTAGGTGAGTTGTTTGTCAGACAAATTCTTCACCCACTTGTCCACATCCTTGGTTTCTGTCTGGCCTCCTCTCTGCCGGCTGTAGAGGACACTCCCCATCGTGTGCTGGTGTTTTTTGTGCACAGCAAGTAGATCAAACTTCCTCTTTTGCCTGGATTTAGACTTTTCACGCTGTGCTAGACGAGCCTTCTCAGTGAACTCAAGCACCTGTTGAAGTGTTTTCTCATCTTTAAGCGATGAAAGTCTTTGGCGGAGCTACGTGAAAAAGGAACGACCATCTCTGAACCAAGGAGGGGGCCTAAGGGTACATCTTTCACCATCTTACAATGCTGTGATTGCAGCCATTCCCCAACTCTCTGTGAATGGTACACATGTCCAGTGATCAGTGGACAATTTGCATATCATGGATCACACAGCCCATTGTTAGTCAATGGTGCTAGTTTCTGTGATTATGCAAAGGTACTGTTTATAAGGTTGGGGAAGCCTGCAGTCAGCTGAGACTGAGGAGAAGACTTGGATGAGTCTCCCACTAATAAAATGTGTCCAGATGAACAGAATCAAATCTCTAGGATTAAATATATCACAAACATGACTGTATGTGTGTGTGTGTATTGTATGTAGGGGTAACAAAGCAGCATTTATTGTGCTATATTAACAGAATTTTAACACGTATATATTTGCATCCTCTCCACTCAACCATCCATCCACAGGTGGAAATTCTTCTCATTTCCAACAAGAACACCATGTAACACTGGTAAATTCACTGGGATTGTTTGTTTTAGTGTTTCTCTGTGATGGTGACTTACAAGGAAAAGATAATGGATGAAACTTTACTGTTTTCTCCCACCAGGGAAATGATCCTCATCGCAGGGTCATGGGGGTGTGGAGCATTGATAGAGGCCATTTTCATCACTAATGGACAGGGGTATCATTTATGAAGGGTAATGCCTTTAAAGGGGACATCAGTAGAGCCTAATGATCTGACCGGCACTCTGTTTGAAGCAATCCTCTACTGGGTGACATTTAGACTCTCACCTTAATGAGGTGCTTTAAGTGATGAATAGTAAGCTTACCGAAGTTATATGACAAATGAATATTATCTGATTGAATACTGTAGTTGCTATCACGGGTTTGGTCCCCAGCTTTTCCCTGCTTAAAACTGTACTGTACCTTTCCCCAATATCTGACAGAGCATAGCTTGTGTCTCCTGTGAAATCTGAAACTCAGTCAGATATCAGTACTGTTCTCTGTCCTGTCACTGTTGCAGTAGTCAAAATAAACACAATCCTTTCTTCCTTCTCTCATACATTTAATTATTTATCAAAAATGAGAAATGCATGTCATGCATGCAGGTTTGTAATTGCTTCCTTGTGTACATAAAGTATATTTGCTGTAGACACACCTTCTCCCCCTCTCATCACTGCCACATTAAGAGCACCACAGAACCCTGTAAACAAAAGTATAAATCACAGGGCCTTCTCTTCAACCGCCTTAGTGAAATTCATGGTTCTCAGCTTCACTAAATCACAGCGGATGAGTGCCCAGGCAAGGCTAGAAGGCTAATACACACCGTCCATGAATACCATCAGCAGCGAGGTCAGTCCTGTATGTCTAAACATAGTCAATTCAGAGATGGATGAGCCTATAAGCTGAGCAGCCGTAGATGAGATGAAAACACCTATAAGGCTGCAGACTGTCTGATAATTGTACACAGAATGTAGGTTGAAAATGTAATACCAAAAGACAATTTGAGGAAACGTGAAGAGGGATGGCACTCTCCTGGTTAGCACAAACACTTTAGTGCATCACTCTTAACAATAGAAAGTTAGAGGAAATGGGTTTCCTTTCCTCTCTAGTGAAGGTGCACTGGAAGTGTGTGCATGGAAATGCCAATGAACTTAAGAGCAGAACCTATGCAGCATTACAGGGACGTTAACTTTTTTTAAATAACAGTCCAAATGAGTCCATGAGTTTAAGTTTTTTAACAGCCTAGATGTTGGGGTTGTGTTCATTAAAACATACTAGCAAATACAGTATATCTATCAATGCATTTAATAATATTAAATGTGATACATAATATCTAAAAATATATAGTTTCATAACTCATTTCTTCTTGCTTGGTGTCTTTTCAAATAAAGTTAGTCATTTCTGCCTACCATTGATATTTCTCTTTGCAACTGAAGACAGAAGATAAGACAAGAAGAAAGTTGGGCAGCTCCAGCTGAACTTAGTCTGAATTAGTGTTAAAACACCCAACAACAACATCACCTTTACTTTCACTTAAAGATATAAAGATTTTGGACAGTAGTCAGATCATAGTAATGACATAGACCATTACGATTACAAAAAAGAGGAAATTATAAGAGAGATATTTGATAGATAAAAATGGAGACAATAATGTTCTAATTGAACAGAATATTTTGAATTATTCATTTGAATGAGGCTGTACCATTTATTTTAGTTATTAGGTTCAGCAAACCTAATGATTAAAAGCTAGTTTCCTGTCAGATATCTGTGGCTGAAAGGGCACAGAGATTCATCTGTGCTTCGACTGTAATGACCTTATGTATTTCCTTTATATACTTAAGATGAATACACCAACTTGAAATCTCTGGCAGTGAAAGTATTCTGGCTATAAGCATTTCAGTGTGAAGTAGTTAATCAAAGAGAGGGTCATCTTTTTCACTGAGAAATAAAATACCTTTAGAACCTCCTGAGCCAAAATAACATTGAGCCCAGTAATGCTGCAAAAACACAGCAAAGTGTAAGCAAATAGAAGAGGCTAATCCTCTGCATTAGCAAACACTGGCAAGTTTGATCATGATTCTACATTCACTAAGAAGGTGGTCTAGCTACCCTGTACTCTCTGAGTCAGATTAGCTCCCTGATTCTGCAAAAACATGTCTCTGATCTCCTCAAAGCTGGTTTCAGAATGATAAACTCTCTCTCAAACAAAATTTGTCCTGCATCAAAGCTGCTGACAACATAACCGGGCTTACAAGAGGCATGGGATATGTATCCAAACATTGTAATTCACCCATTCATTGTCCAAACAAAAGATAACAAGGATCCCTGAGATGGTTGTTCCTTTAGAGATTAGAGAGATTATGACTTGAATATATCTGATAATTTTGTTTATGCAGGACAGAAGGATGCTGATCTGGTCAAGCACAGCAGCCTAAAATAGATGAATCGTAAACCATATACAAGATCTGTGGTACTGCTTATAAAACTAAACATTGGGATTAGAATTATATTTTAAAAAATTATATATTTAATTTATATATAATTCAGTCCCAGTGTTGCTTTCATTAGGCACAAATTCATGTTTTTTTGTTGTTCACCTTAGGTTTTGGAATTTAGTGGTCAATATCAGGTCAACATGTGATTAGTGATGAAACCTGACGTTGTTACTGAGTGGACTGCATCAAAAATGAAGATCAAGGTGCCTACTTGTATTTGGGTTACTGGCATTATTGTCAGAAGTGGGTAGTAACGAGTTACATTTACTCTGTTACAAGTAACTTTTTGAAAAACATGTACTTCTAAGAGTAGTTTTACTGCACCATATTTTTACTTGAGTAGATTTGTGAAGAAGAAATGCTACTCTTACATGACATTTGACGACACTAGACTCGTTACTTTATCATCATTTATCATTTATTCTACCAGAGAGATGCCGTCTAGAGGACAAGAGAACAAATTAAAACCATATAGGACCATATTTAAATCACAACAATCTAAATATTAGCAGAGTTTTGTCTAACTTAACTTAGCTTGTTTTTATCTCCTTTACCGTTTCTCGTTTATTGTATACATTTTAGCATCAAGTTGTTGCCGCAATTGTTGGCCGTCTTTCAAAATAAAACATCCGTTTTAATAGGAAATTACAAAATAAAACCAATCACCTAACTTATCTAAGCAACATTTTCCATATTGATCATACAGTGTGTTGATGTCATTTACACCACTTGAAAGATTTTCACAAAATAATATTATTGAGATTTTCTGTATTGTTAAAAATGTTATTTTAAACAAAGGGTAAATCCAAAATAGTGATCTGTCAAAGCAGACCTTATGAAATGTTTGTATGAATTCAGATCAGACATTAAAATCTAGTCCACACATGTCAAATGAAATTATAATCAATATTTCACAATAATTCAAAGTCATGGCAACTGGATTTCTTTTTTGGTTGAAGCTACTTGGATGAGTAGTGAAATGTTTCAACCTAATAAGAAAGAAATTCAGTTTCCAGGTCTCAACTTCCAGATATCCTCACACGTAGGCTATGTGCTATGTGATGTAGCAGACAGTGAACACCATAGGTGTCAAAAGGTTTATTTTGTGAGAAAGTAAGATTTGGAAATTTGTGTTTCTTGTGCCTTAATTTGTTATTTTGTAAAGATGTTCTTTATTTTTACTATTTATTTTATATTTATATTTTATTATTTGGAAATACCAGAATTTGCACATTATTTTATATTTTTGTCTAATTACATCATTTCAAAAAAATAAAAAATTAGACATTACGATCAAACAGTTACTCACTACTTGAGTAGTCTTTTCACCAGGTACTTTTTTACTCTTTCTTGACTAATTTTTTGAATGACTACTTTTTACTTCTAGTTGAGTAATATTATTGTGAAGTAACGCTACTCTTACTTGAGTACAGTTTTTGGCTACCACCTCTGATTATTGTACATTCAGTACTTTTCTATAGATATGTTATTACTCAGGTCACAAAAATGTGTCAGGTTTTCTTCCTACAAACAACAATGTGAAGCAGCAGCACTGAGCTGCAGTTTCTCTCAGCTGAAAGTGATTCCTCCATGTAATGAGTAAGCAGGTGTGGAAGTCAGGGTGATGGATGGGCTTATAAGGCCCTTCCCAAAACCTAACCAAATATTTGATTGTAAGTGTCTTACCTGAACTGTAGTTTTTTTTTCACTGATTCAGCATTGTACTCCTACCACATAGTTGGACTCAATTAACAGTAAAAAAAAAGTATCAGTGCAGCAGAACCCTCTTTTCTATTCCATGTATTCATTTTTCTTGTTGAAATCTGGTGTCAATATCATTCTCTTTGATCTCAGCAGGGACGCTTTTATCCGAGAATGGTTGTCTCCTCCTGTCTCAAATCCCTCAAAATCCTGTTCCTGCAAACTGCAGCAGGAAGCTGTAATACAATCAAGATTGTATTCTTTTGATGCCTGTAACAGGCCGTAGATTATGTTGAGACTGATGTATCACAAGGCCACAGATGGCAAAGCACAATACTTCTTAATACCTCAATCTTCACATAGTAACTGCTACTTTTTCTAATCACATGTTATTCTGCGCTAGCTTTGTGCATGGCAGTATAATGACAGGCCATTTCTAATGACAGCGCTGGGTCTTTTGAACGTGTTAAATGGATTGACCTTTGAAGTCATATGATTCCAGAGAGTGAACCAATTATCTGCGTTATGGCTCAAAAATGTCAAGAATTTTTTCATACATCTGATGGATCTGTGGATTTTTCCACTGATGAATTGCATGTTAAAGTTATGGTTATAAAAACTAAGAACTGTCAAGCTTACAAACAATAAGTTATTAACCTTTCCTGTCCACATCTTTTTTTTTTGCTGTCTGTCACTGGATGTTGACGTTTTTGCTCCTTTTCATTGAAAAGGTCGTTTCTGTCAGGATGAACAGCTAGGGCATAATGAATCATTCATGATCAGCTTTTTTACAAGTTGTCACAGGCTGAAAATAGATATAAAAGTATAAATAAGAAAAATAAATATTGGATTTATCTACCAGGTGTCTCTCTGACATAGATTTCAAAGGCTTGTGAAAGATATGGATAAAAGTATCTACATTTCTAAATTTAAATTTAAAAAAAAGAGTTTGGTCATCAATATATTGTTAAATGCAAGCTACATAACATGTATTTAAAAATGTGTCTTTCCACTAAAAATAACCAAATTGATCCCAATTGTGTTTTTAAATTTCTACCAATGCAAGTTTTTGAACTGAAGATTAATTTTACAGGACTTTCATTTAAGTGTTTTCATTTCATTGTATGAAACAAGACAGCTCTCCACATTTCTCTGTCTCGTTACAGCATCCTAAGTCAAAAACTGTGTATAAGTCTACTAGTCTAATCAAAATTGTTCCTCCCATTCCTACTCTCATGGCGGACCTGGCAATAAAATATTAACTGTGTGATAGCCGTCCTCATAGGCGAAGATTGGATCAGGTGGAGTGTTTATGAGTGCAGCCAAGCATCCACATCAGCTCATAAATGTGATTCATGATTGTGTGATGGAGTTTTCCTCAAAGTTTAGGGATTGAAATAGAAGGCAAAGACAAAGACATTTGGGGAAGGACAGCATTGGAGCCAATGTGTGTTTACATGGCTGTTGGCTGTTTCCAGTCTGGAGTTTAGGCTCATGGGTAAACTGGACTTACAGACACCACTAAGTTGTGAATTATTATCCAGTATATGCACATATACTGTATATCACACTATATCATATATCATACTATATATGTGGTTTTCACAATGAAAAAATGATACCAAACACAGTTTTTAAGGTGTGTTAAAAAGGGAAAACAATAAACTAGTCAAAAATGGCCAAGACTCTAGAGGGATTTCTTTAAACATTCATGGACATTTCTATATACAAAATAGAAATCTGTTTGTCTCAGCATAAAGACAGGGTAATAAGAATAAGAATGATGATTCAAAGAAAGAATGAAAGTGTTGGCAGTATCGGAAAATTGGCTCAGTTTTATTTGAGTTGGTGAGTTACTTGCTACTTTCATGTGCTCATTCAAGAAACTCTTATTTGCTCAAGCTATTTTACACCTTTTGCTTGAAAAACAGATTTATAGCTTTGCTTTATAGCCTCCCTGAGCTCCTTATAGCTATTACATGTGAAGAGTGTAGCATAGATAGCATCCTGCCATTTTCTGTATGGAACTAGTCACCAGTAATGGCTGTACTCAGCACTATAACCATCACTGATGGCTGGAATCAGCAGTCAGATGCTGAAAAAGGAGGCAAAGGACAAGAGAAGAATGTGAGTTATTGCTCAGCTGAGGGTGTGTTTACTAGAACTCTCTGTGCACATTCTGTTTTTCAAGGTTTGACTGGAAAGCTACTGGGAAGGAGTGGTTAAAGTTCAAAGTGAGTTGAAGGTGTGACAGTAGGAGTGGGGAAAACCAAACAAACCCAACTGTTAACCTGACCTAGAAAATACTGTGCTGCACCAAGAACAGAAGATTATTTTTATAATAGTATCCCGTGCTGCCGTATTGTATCTTTACCTGTCTCGGTACTTGTGAGAGGTTGCTGCTAAAGTAACATCATATAACTTTGACTTAACTTTGACTTTTTGATACGCTAACAATAAACACTGCTCATTAATTAAGACCCAGTTTTTTAAAGACAGTGTAAACTGAACAGTTGGCCCATTTACAAATTCTATGAATGTCTAGTAAGAGGAATAACTTATTTGAACACTGGCCAAAACACAACTAATATATGGAATTACAATTACAATTCCATATATTACAATTCATGAAAAGTAAACAAACGTGACAGTTGGTGTGCTATGTCATTTTTGTAATGCCCTTGCCACAGATCTCTAGGCTCTAGATCTGTCTCCACATGTTTTATTGCCCACACAAACAGGAGTGGTACTGTATGTGTCAGAACATAAAATAGCCACTGTTCAAACATACCAAAAACAATGTGTAATAAAATCATATTTCTCACAGCAGTGATTATGAATGCCTTTCTTTATCTGTTCTGCTGATTCAGCCCCTGTTCAGGAAAACCAGAAAACTACTGCCTGTGCTTACCCTTCAGGAATTTTAGGCAAGAAGTTATTGTGCATGTATTATATCTTTATGTCAACAATACCAATGGGTAGTCTATTTCAGATGTTTACTTTGAAGAAGAAAAGAACTGAAGATATTCTGATTTCAACTGATTTAAAATATAAATAAATATGTTTGTTCTAACTGCGCCATATACATCAACATTGTTATAGAGCACTGAGAGTTAAACGAGAGCTTAGATTCTTTAAATCTTGTGGGGGCTGAGCTTTAGTGGAGCTTTGGGGAGTTTAACAGCTAAAGGTTTCAGCAGGATAGATACACAGGAATTATGAGTGCTACTTACTAACATCTTCAAGCTTCTGGGGCAATAGAAGACCAGCAGCTCATGTAATGCAGTAATCTAAAAAAAAGAAAATACATAGTTTTTACTTAATTTACTCATTTAGAGTGGATCCAAAATTCCTCATCATTTAGTATTGGTGTTAATTAAGAATAGCAACTGTTGGAGACACAATCGAGATAAGTAACCTCCAGGAAAGGTCATATAATATTTTTTTTGTATTGAGCTTCAAAAAAAGGCTGACTACATTTATTTACCAGATGTTAAACAATGTCAGTGGTTTATAGCAAATAATTTAGATTCACCAATAAAAATAATCTACCCACAACAATTAAGTGCAGGATAAAAATTTGGCATGCTGTGTAACTGAGCTGCAACATTGCTGGCTTGCACGGCAGGGAAGACCTGACAGTTTGACACCATGTTCTTCCCTGGAAAATTAGACAGTGCATTAAAGTATCACATTTACCATATGATTCAGTATTGCACAAACAAAAACACCAATGCTTAGTTTGTTTAATTGCAATTTTGTGGAATATGTACCACTTTAGTACAATTTCAACTAAAACAAAAACCATTATGTGATGTGATTATGTGTTAGTTTATTGCAGTATTACAGGCTCGCGCATCATTCTTATTGGTATGGCATAATGAAGTTAATTACTATGACTTGGAAACACAGTAACAAAGTTACAGTAATCACTCAAACTTGGTAACAAACTTTTCAGTGGTTTATAATTTCGGGTTTTAAAATAGTCCTGGTTGTTTTTTTTAGTTATTTGTAATTTTTAAGTATTTCATTAATACATTATTATTAGGGCTGGGCACGTTAACGCGTTATTATCGCGTTAAAGTGTTAATTAATTAACGGCGATAATTATTTTTATCGTGCATTGTCGCAGTTTTATTATTATGATGATGATGATGTCCATTGCTCATTGGGTCTGAATACACATACAGACAAACAATGGGTCACAGGAGGGGTGGGATGTTGATCAGTACTGGCTTTGGATTTGCGTCGTCATGCGTCTCAACCAATGAGAGCATTTGGGGTGGGCCTAAGACTTCTGCAGCGTTCTGCAACAGAAAAGAACTGGAGCTACTGAACTTTTACAGGGACATTTTCATTTTAAATCTCTTCCACATGGCGGAGTCAATAGAACCACAGTTACTTGTAACCACTGCAAAATTTAATTTGTCTTTCACTGGAGAACTTGGAGTCTGACGTATCACTAAAATACAATACACACCGTTGATACAGCAAATCACGCATCAGAGCGGTGCTTTACAAGAAATATGTAACTGCTACTGTGTAAAGGGAATACTGCTGTTAAAAAACATCTTATTTCTTTTATAGTGTTTGCAGACTAAATATTACTGAAATTAATATTATATTTTTACTTTTAAAATAAAAGTAAATAAAACAAACTTTTGAATTATTATTACATTTTGCCCATAACATTGCGATTAATCACAATTAAAAATTTAAATCGCTGCCCAGCACTAATTATTATATAATTTGGTATTAATTTGGTAATAAAGTATTGGATGTATACATATATGTTACTGTTCTGGTTCCCTTTTCTCTTTAGTTAGCATAGTGCTTTCTACGAGTCTTATTTAAACAGTATTAGAATAGAAGTAAATAATGGACATTATTTTAAATTTACAAACACATAGAATTAAGCATTACCCAAATCCAAGTTTGGTTACGCACATTTATCTGACAGGAAAGTGAAAGTGAATAAAATAATTACTTTCCACAGAAGTTGAATTTTGACCTACTGATCTATTGATTTGCAGTGTAGCAATGTTTTTACCAACAGTTGGAAGGTCACTTTGGTATTCAGCAATAAGAATTTGAGTAATAGGAGGTATGAATGGGACAACACATGACTAATACAGGAGTGAAAGCACTGACACAACTCTAAATGAATGCTGAGTGGCTGATAATAAAAAAGACTTGAGAGAATTGCAAGGGCAGGGTCACCAGCTGCAGGAAGCAGTAATGGGGTAAATGTGTTGTATCAAGAGTCAAGTATAATAAAGTGATTGTGTGTTCACAGGATGATGAAAACGTGCAATGAGGTTTTGAAGAAAAACAAGTCAAGTGGTGATGAAAGGCTGCTGACTGGGAAGGAAAGATTACGTGTGGGAAATAAATAGCATCCTAACAAGTTTCTTTCATTGAACGCAAGGTGTCTTTTCGCTAAAAGTGTTCAAGAAGTGATCCGGGTCCACTGACCTAGCAGCACTCAGTGCGCTGGACATAACTATATGTTGGCAAGTAGCTCAGTGGGTAGAACAGTCATCTACAAACCCAAGGGTGAGCAGTTTGATTCTCAGTCCCGTCATGCTACATGCTAAGGTGTCCAAAATCCTATAGTAGCGCCAACATGTACTGTCTGACTGCTGTAAATCAACAATTTCCCCAAGGGGATAAATAAAGTGTGTAATTATTATTATTATTATTATTATTATTATTATTATTACTGATGCTGTAGCAGGCAGAAGACGAATGCTCACTGAAGGCTGTATTTCTGTGTTAGGTAGAAGACATTGTCAGAACAGACAATAATTTTAAAGGTTTATCAATTAATTAGTCTGTTTGGTTGGTGGAAATTATGAGATGAGTTAATTGTTAATGATTGCTGTAGGTTGCTGTGTAGTACTGGACGGGTATGTGTTTTGTAACTACTTAAGCTGCAGCAGGAGGAAGTCATTGTGCATTACAATGGATGCCCGACCACAGACAGTAATGGACCACTAGACTCCTGTTAGGTAGTAGGTATTTCTTAAATATTGTTCTTCATCATTTCTTAAAATAAACTATAACACAGACGAAATACAAACAAACACATTACCTACATTGCATGTGACTGTTTTGAGTCAAAGTTCTTGTATCAGCCTTTTAGGTACATTCCAGTGTGACTAATCAGATTTCTGCCAGTGTAAAGTTTACCAGAAAGGTCATTTAGAACAGTACTACTTTAAAAACTGTAATGTGTGGGTGTATTGCTACAGCATGACGCACCAAATACCTCACTGTGATATCTAATAATATGAGCAAACATTGTACTACTCTGGAAAAGTTAGCACGACCACAACGTTCCACCATGACACTAGGTAAACAGTAGAAATAAAATAAAAAAACTGATGCTGATGATGTACAGTCATGTTGCAAAAGTTGAGCCATGATCAAATGTTTTTCCTTTTCATTGCATTTATTTATTTGTTTATTTTCTTTCAGCATTTTCTGGGTTTTTCCATTCTTGCTATGCCAAGAACAAGGTGCTGCTTCCATAGATCTGTAGAGACCTTAAATGAGTCTATACACATAGAGGATCTATGCATCTGCACATATAGGGATATAGGAATCTAAGGTTTTAGGAGTAAGATCTTAGCTGTCCTATATTTATTTCCCCATGATTTTGTTAAGTCACCAAATCACAAATAATTTTTCTTGTTTTCTTGCCAAATGAAATGTCAGTACTCAGTACTTATACGATGTACCACCGGGTGAAATTGTTGTTTAGTTTTGTCAACCTTATTTACAACACAGCTGGCAAATGGTGTATATTTAGACATATGTAAACAATGTGATGTTGTTCTAAAAAAATGTGTGCACTGTTTGCCTGTTTCAATGGGCCTGTACACCACAGACACACATCCTCACTTTAAGTGCATTCAACTTGAAAATGCAATTAAGTGAACTTAGGTTAAATTGTTACTTCAAAGTTGTTTTATGAGTTTTGAAAATGTTGCGAATGTGTAAGTTCTGTGTCCTGTGCCACCGATTGTAGTTTTTGTGTAATGTTTTACAGTTTGCCATCATCCTAGAACTCATTGTTAACAATGAAGAGTCATACTGTGGGCACTAGTTGTTGCTTTTAAACATTAAACTGGGTAATATAGTTTATTCTTCTTGACTCATCAAACTGGTAAAGTATTATAAAGATGGAATCTTGAGCATCCTCAGTAATATTTAGCCCTAAATTTAAATACCAGTCCCCCCCTCCCCCTCCCAGAAATTACGTCTATGAGTATTATCCTTCAATTCAAACATGCAGTATATATTTCACACACAATTTATGACTCAGAATGATTTCCTAAACAGCTGCACTTTGTCCAGAGAATAAAACTTACTGAATCAATCCATTAATCAAACTTAAAATTTGTAGTAACATTTGTACAGTCCATTTTTAATTGATCAAATCAAATCAAACAAAAAGACTTTTTTGAGGGACTTGCCATATAATACAATAATAAAAAGTGACATAATTTTTGTCTTCCTCTATACAACCATGTTGATGTTAAGTAGAGATGGTATAGATATATGAATATGCTTTGTAAAGATCACAAGCATGAGTCAGTGTTTTTCACTTACAGCCTCTTCTGTGTCTTGTGAAACAAACCAAGGGTGTTTCTGAGATTATTTATCTATTATAATTTATCTATTTCTTCCCTTACTGCTACTAAACAACTGACTAATAAGCCAGACCACATGATGAAATCTTTAACTGAGAGTGACTGTTTTTAACATAATATACTGCATGTCGAAGTGTTTCCCCAGTGCCTATTGCCATATTTGAACATTAAATAATGAGCTCATGGAAAAAATCTATGTAAATGCAGTGAAGTGAAGCAGCAAAACACGGCTGCAAGACCGACATCAAAGGCAGTCATACAAGTATGTGCTTGTGACAGTTTCTACAGCTTGATGAATAGGCATTCACTCCGGTCTTTCTGCTTCTTTCACTTTCTGTTGCTCTCACACACACTCACACAAAACATCACTCTTCCCCTTCTCCTTGTTGTTCACGTTCCAGCACGCCCTCCACAGTGATAAGCTGCTAGCCTTCCTGGCAATTCCTCTTCATAATTCTCTAATCATTAACGTTCTGCACTTAGGCAACAGTTTGAAGGAGGATATATGTGCACAGGAACATTATAAAGAAACTACAATCACCAGAGAGGCGCTGGAAAGAAGCACCAGTTCTCTAGAGGTTAGTAATTTAAACATGATCCTTTTTTCAAAATAAGTCTGTCAGGATCAAGGTTTCAACCTGCCTCTAGAAATTTACTAAGACTTTAATTTGATTGGTGTCCATGTTACAGTGAAATGCAAAAGAGCTGATTATGGACTTCACAGCACTGAATATACTCTGGCTTGTACCTGCTTTCTCTCTTACAACCCAAGGTTTGTGCAACTATTTTAAACTAGTTTAAACTCATTGTTTTGCAGAGATATTTGTTATATTTATATTTTTTCTTTGTCAACAGAGATGGTAAGACTAATTGTGAGTCCCCAAATTACTGCAGAGTATGGCAAGTCAATTACTCTACAATGCAACGTATCCTCCAAGTCTTCAGGTGAACTACAAATCAAATACATGGAGTGGTCCCAAAACAAAACAATTTTATGTTCTGTGAACAGTGAAGGAGAAGTTACCACGGACAAAACAAACACCATAGGTGATTTCCAGTGTGAATATAAGAATCAGCAGCTGTCCCTGATTTTTCAAAAAGTGCAGCCCATGGATATTGGAAGCTACAGGTGCAAACTACGGTCCAACCAGGGAGCAACACATGAATATTCAAATTTGGAATTAGAAGGTCAGTCTACACCTTTTCTTATTTTTTTTCTTTTTTAATGGTACTGTATATGTATAGGATTGTTAACTTGTTGGGTTTTGTTCTTGTTAATATTGACATTTATCTTTTGAACTTAGCAACCTAATATTTATAACATGCATGTACAGCACCTTGTACATGTACA
This sequence comes from Ctenopoma kingsleyae, assembly GCA_032353495.1. NCBI lineage: Eukaryota > Metazoa > Chordata > Actinopteri > Anabantiformes > Anabantidae > Ctenopoma > Ctenopoma kingsleyae. The sequence goes on along the minus strand of JAUBNQ010000001.1, from coordinate 15,231,627 downwards.
AACAGCAATAAAGTTTATCTTATTTAAATGAACAGTAATATTTGTAAAACATCTGTGATTACATTTTTTTCAGTATATATATATATATATATATATATATATATAGTATATATATTTGTTTTTTTCACCTCTCTCCGCTCCGCTGTTTCACCTTTTACACCACTCTCAAAGCACTATGAGATGGAACAAGACAAGTAATCTACTAGTACCTTAAAACTGCAGTTGATTACAGTATTTGAGTAAATCTGCTTTCCAGTACTGCTCTCTTGTGATTGATATACATTTAATGGTTTCTCATGATGAATGAGAACTTGACATGTTTTGTATAACATTTAAAAAACGTTTCAAAACTCCTTTCTATTTCCACTCAGAATGTTGTGTGATCGCGAAGGGTTTTTTTACAAATCGCAGTCCTGGTTGCACCTTCAAACATGTCTACCCAGATGGAGATGTGCAATGGTTTCATAGCTCCCATCATCTCTCAGATGGGCCTCTGGAGCACCACACCACAAAAAGTGTTGAGGAAGGGGGCTGGCTGACCATTGCTAGCTATCTGGAGCGGGAAAGTTCAGATGGACCCTACAACTGTTCCTTGAGGAGCACCAAATCTGGCAGATACATTGCAAGTGCTTTGGTTCACAATCCTAATACCTGGGTCAAGGGCACCAGAAGACATGCATCTTCATTCTTGCAAAACAATGGAGTCACACCAAAGAGCACAATTTTGTGTATTTCAGTCTTACTTACTTTTACACTGAAATAATGGGTTTTCCAGGGTAAATCCACATCATGGATTGTGATAAGACACCAGGATAAAGCACTGATTAAGAAGCTACGGTAAGGTACTTAGATTAATGTATTTTTCAAAATCCAGGGCAACAATGCCCTCTGTTAGTCAGGCATCTTGAATAGTTCAGAGGTTCGTTATTTTTCCTGTTCACTCTTGGCTGAAGTAAATTACAGACAGACATGATACAAAGGTCATAACAAAGCAGCCAGTGATAAACTACAGTGTATAAAATACCTGGTTTTATTACACACACACACACACACACACACACACACACACACACACACACACACACACACACACACACACATTCATTGACAGGTGTGTCCTCCATTTGCACAAAGCAGTCTATGCGTGACTGCTGTGTGAATGGACATATTCTGCAAGAGCATCATGAAAAGAAAATCTGGGCTGAATGCAGAATATGAGCTTTGATGTAAATCCCCATCAGAAACACTGAGGTCATTGTGTTAGAAAAATCAAAAGACTGGACTTTCAGGGTCTGGCATGCAAAAGCTCTGTGGTTTATGGTTGGATACTGCCCTCTAGTGAACTAGTTACTTCACCTTTTTTCTGTTTACATCTAGTATAGGCATGCTGACAGATTTGGTATTTATGAAGTACCACTAGAATGGCACTGAAACTTTTCTTTTCATATTTGGGTGAACCAACCCTTTAAAATAGGTATCTTAAAAAGAGACTGTGATCTTCCAGGGGTGTACAGTATGTGAAGTTAAGGTCATGTGCAAACTGTATATTTTTTCCATTTGAGATCTGGCCTATAGTCAGTTTCCTTGGCACAGAATATAAGAGACACGTACAGTACAGATTGTCTTTTTATTTGCCCTGTGTGTCTCATCACTCAAGTAGGATGATAAACTCAGCTCCAGGGCTTAAACTTTGCCTTTGTAACAGCCCAGTGCACCCTTCTGCAGACGAGCTGTTTGAGAGCCTTCTGAGGTCAGAATGAGTCTTTGCTAATGGTGTCACCAAGTCAGCGCCACACAGAGACAGGTTGAGCTTTTAGCAAGCTGCAGCTGAGCATCCAGCAAATACAAAGTCACCTTGAGTGCATGGATGTATCCAGAAACAGATCACACACGCACGCACGCATGCACACACACACACACACATGCATGCGCACACGCATGCACACACACACAGTCAAGATACACTGAATACTTTTGTATAGTTGTATGTAATGTGTTTTGAGTGTAATAGTGATCACTGTTTGATGTTTATATTTTAGAAATTGTATTTGGTGGTGCAAACTCTTTCACAAAACATAGTACTTTCTCATTTCTCATTTTTTTTGAATACCTCATTAGTTTAGCCTCTGAATAACACTTTTTTTTACATTAACAGGTGATACGATTGTGAACTCTGCTTAAGGGTGTGTTTTTGATTTCTTGTACAGGTGTGTAATGTGCATTACTTGTTGGTTGCAGGGCAGAGTAATTTCAAGTAAATCATTGGAGGTTCTTTAGACTTTTTTAAAGCAGTTGTCAATTTTCAGAAAGCTGTACATCTTCACAAGCTTCAGAGCTGTGAAAAAGCTCAGAATATAGCTATTTTTTGTTTGTTTTGTTTTTATATTTTGCTGAAGCTAAAACTTTGCTGACACTGATGTTCACAGATATAAATAATAACAGAAAAGGGAATAAAGACATTTGTCAATTAAATGATTTATGGTTATTTCATTAACAGTATGGTCATGTTTTTTTCATAGTTTTGCATATGATGTAAAGAAGGTTTCTACGTATTAACTGGTTGATAGTTGTTTAGATCGTACCTCATTTGGTACTCATTTACCAAGTAAATAAATGTAAATGACAGTACATCCCAAAAAATACAGCATTGTAAACATACATCTTTAAAACTTACAATAAAATATGGGAATTGTGAAGATGCTGTTTTCACATTTTGTATGTTCGTACGTTAGCAACAGCATTGCATGATAATGTACAAAGCAAGAAAGCTAACATAAGTTTAACTTATTATATATTATGAGGTCAGAATGAAGCCATAAAATATTTTAATCTTCTCAACCAGTTCTTTCAATTTATCTAAGCTTGGGCTTATTTTCTGCTTTCAATTTTTGTTCATACTTTTAAAGAGCTTGCTGTTAATATTTTAAGGAGGTATTTGTGTTTTTGCTCCACTGTTTCAGGAAGCATCTCCCTCAATAAAACAACAAAAACAAAAAAAAACCTCTAGTCCCATAGAAATACCTTATATTTCCCCATTTTCACATATAGTAATTCCAGTATGAATTTTAAAATGTGCATGATCAGAAGTGAAGTGAAATTTACAAAAGATTTCTCCACATCCCTCCAGCACTTTGGACCCATAGACATGTCATATTTAACATTTTTATTTTTTAAATAGTTATAAAGACTATAAAGACTTCATACTATTGTTTTATGGGGTTAAAGGTAATTCTTGAGAACAGTGGTTAAGAACCCCTAGCAGCTGCTTTCTAAGTAGTTTAAGCACTTCCTATTGACTTTGGCTTTGGTTCAGGCTGACATAGATAAGACGTGCTCAGGAAAAAATTATAATTCTAGCTCCATCTACTGGTGAAGCTTTTGTGATAAGATCAACAACTCTACAACAGCTACTTAATGGACCACAGGATGAGATTATTTTGTCAACTCAGTTTCTATCCTGGATGTTATAGTAAATAAATACTTTTTTTCTGCAAACCATAGAATCTCATAGAATCTTATTTTTATTTATTACTGATACAACAAATTTCATTAGCCTATCAATACCTGTAACACCTACTTCACACCACAAGAGGGACCAAGTTACACACTTAATAGTTGTCCTCTGTAGAAATAATTATTCCAAACAGCTTTTTCCTACAAGCTCGGGTCCTTTACCAGAAAGCTTGAGGTTCCTGTGAGGTAGCTTAGCTGTGTCTTGCACAGTGCTTTTCTGGACAAAGATCTCAGGTGTTGTTCTTGGAATCTGCTGGAGCCGCTCTTTTAGTTTGGTTGTTTAGATTAGCAACCAGATCAGGGACCTCTGTTGCATCTGCACATTTTACATTTTTTCTAGTTCTTCTTTCAGCACTTAGCTTGGGGCTGATACATCTACAGTATCACTGTGCCCTTCTTATGTTTGTGCACCACTGTTTACACTAATATACTATATATACATGTATATACTTTTGGATAATTACAGAAATAATAAATTTAGTTGGTGTTTAAACTGACCAACAGGATTTACACAGAGTATTCAGGAAACATGTGTCTTGTTTCTACAAGTGGCCCTGCTGCTTTGTTATACATAATCACTCAATGTTTGAAGTTTGCTGCTGGGCAAAGTACACAGCAGGGTGGTATACAGTCTATTCACTGAGGTGTGAGTGTATACAGGGGCATCAGGTCAAGTTCCCATGGTAACTGAAAGGTGTCTCACTGTGTGTTCATCTGAGTGTGTGTCTGACCAATTATCCCTGTGTGTTGTTATCTTCTCTCTGAGAGGTTTACATTATTAGCCTCACAGCCTGGTCAGTGGTCAGGTGAGTGGCCATAGCTGATTATATCATACACAAAAACAGAGGGAGGGGTAGTGGGGTGTCCAGATCAAAAGGGACAAGATATGAAACTGACTGAGTGACACACAGTGAGACAGGATGGACAGAGAGGACGGGAGGGGGGGGAGTGATGCAGGCACAGAAAGAGGAGATAAAAGCCAGATTCTGTCAACAAACAGCTAAGATTTATGTGAAGCACTGATAGCCTGTTACCTAACGTTACGGTAAATGGGGGATGGCGTGGGATTAATTGCCCCAAGTGCTGAGGTACAAAGGAATCAGTGTTGTTGTGACAGTTGTGCCTCTGTTTCTATACAGTCCTCTGTGTGTGTTTTCTGGCTCTGTTTATAACACTCTTCTAATCATTTTACCTCATGCTAATTCTGCTCACACACACTTTATGCATATTTTATAAAATGCATCCGTGAGTTTTACAATCACAACACTTTTTACAGCCTGCAGCACTAATTCCAGTCAATTCAGTATTAAGAGTAAAGTCTGTTTATTTACTCACTTAAATAACATACAAATATAAGAGTCCTGCATTTAAAATATTACTAAACATTTTACTATATTCTGGGAATTTTACAAAAATAAAAGCAATGTTATTACCCAGTGTTTCAGTGTTTTATTGATTACATAACCAGATGCAATACTAATCAATATCACAAGATATTAAATAACTAGGTCAAAACAGTGTGTAAATAGTTAATGCCCCCCTTTGTTGTTTTATATTATATTGAACTCACTTAAGACTTAAAGCAGTCCTTGGAACTGGTTAAGATATATATATATAGCATAAAGCATAAAATGGAAATCTTCAAGTAAAAGTAGAAGTACATTTACAGTATTTACATGAGTAAATGTACTTTGTCCCTTGTATCACTTAAAACAGCAACATGTTACAGTTTAACCCAATTTACATAGCACGCACACACACACGCACACGCGTGCACACACACACACACGCACACACACACACAGTATGTACTTGTAGGCACATTACTTGTAGGTCACAGATGCAAATAAAGCAGTGGTGACTCAAACACTAAAAGCACAATAATGTGTGTGTACATTTAGACTGAGGACACAGTCCAGGAGGTTTAATTAAATATTTTAACCCTCCTCTGCACCATGAACATTATATAGAAGCTCAGAGAGCATCAGTGACTCAAACATTTCCAGTACTGAAACACTGTCTTGTTATTCTCCTCTGATTATTTTCACAGGGTTGTCAGGGCACAAAGTAATCCATTTTGTATACGGTCAGCCTTGACAAAGACTCAATACATGAATGACCCAATAGGAAGACTGAGCTATGCTGCTTTAACATCTACACAGACGCAATGTTAAAATGTCTAAGTTACAGCTGAAGTAAGTGTTGAAAGTATCAATTAAAAGAAACATCAATATATGAACATATGTGCCAGTGCTGGTGACCCAGTTATTCAATGCAGTCACAAACCATCAACAAAGACTGTTATATGAATGAAACATTAACCTGTTTGTCTGGAGACACTGCCTGCTGAAAGCTCCTCAACAATCGGAGCATGAAGTATTCTGAGAGTCATAATAAAGATACTACATAGTGTTGAAATGGAAAATGCTTGCACAGTATACACACAATTTAGGTGTTACAGGTTTCACTTTTTAGACAGACTAAGCCTAAAAGTTGTTGGAAAGTGTCCATTTTATCTTCCTGTGATTTCTTTTCCCCTCTCCATTCATCCAATGAATATGTAAGTGAAAACAAGCATATGGCAAGAAGTCATTTGATGCCCGAGGCCTATAGAACCCATATGTGACATTTTCCATTTTCCTTCCAGTACTTTGTGTAGAAAGCTATACAGTGAAAATAATAGTGACTGAAAGCTGGAATAAAAGGATCTGAATTTTCAAACGTGATAGTATAGTGAGTCATGTCACTATACTGTAGGAAACTAACTTTGTGAAGCTCATGTTGCTCTACATTGCACATGAACATTTAACCTCACAGGCTTTGTTCTTTGAAGGACACTTTACAGTACAGTCATACAACAGCGGCCAGGTATAGTGTGTGTCACTGCATCCTCTATTACTCAGCTTCAGAGGGTTCAAAATGCTGCTGCACGTCTTTTAACTGGCACATGGAAATATGAGAACATTTCATCTATTTTATCCTCACTCCACTGGTTGCTCAGTTAATGGTCTTGCCCCTCCCTACCTCTCCGAGCTTGTCAGCTGCTCCTGAGTGTGCCTAAAACTAAGTGTAAGCTTAGTTTTAGGCACACTCAGGAGCTGCTGCAGCTCCTAAAATGTGGCACGACCTGCCACTGCATGTTAGACAGGCTTCTTCGCTGTCTGTTTTTAAATCCCTTTTAAAAACTCACCTCTTCTCCTTTGCTTTTGACACCCTGTGAGATATTGATTAGTTGATCTGATTTCATGTCATTTTATTTTGTTTTTATTAACAGTTTTTTATCTAATTTTAATTGTTTTATCTTACTTCTCTGTACAGCACTTTGGTCCTGTGTGGTTGTTTAAAAGTGCTTTATAAATAAAGTTGGAGT
>JAUBNQ010000001.1:15214013-15224644 GCA_032353495.1 Ctenopoma kingsleyae | reverse complement strand
ATGCTACAGCAGAAGAAGCACAGGTGTATTAGTGATGGCTGAGTTCCATTAAGAGGTCCTGCTACTGCGCATGCTGATTCACTGTCTTCGCTTAGAGGGACACTTAGTGGACCAAAGTCATCATTAATAGTATTAACTCCTGTGCTTTTCCTGCTATAAGCATATCTGCTGTGAAAAGGGTCTAATTCCTCCACCCATTCTTCTCCTTTTAGAGCTGTTAGGAGGGTTAATAAATTAATGATATCTTTGTCATACCACTATATCTAAAGATGTTAAACACCCCCTACAACTCAACCCCCCCGATTTGATCTCTCTGCATGTGAACTTAATGTGTGATTCTTATAGTTCAACTATGATAATACAGACTTCAACAGAGTTTGAAATGTTCCTTTACAGCACCCAGATACTGGATACTGAATTAGTGTGACATTTTCATTCACCATCAAGAAAACACTTAAAAAAACATAATTATTTCCATTGCTTTCACTAATGTAAGTCCATGGAAACAGTCCCAGTTTATTTGTACATGTACATTTCTTCTGTTTACTTAAACAAGAGGTAAGCCTGCTGGTTATTAATTGCAAAAATGTTTTAACTACTATGCCTGAATCATTTCATTAAGTTACATGATCAATATGTCTTTGAAGTGTTTCAATTCCACAGCTACAACATGAGGTTCAGGACATGGAGACACATTTGCTGCACCTGGCCAGAGACGGTAACCAAATGAGATTTATTTTCCTTACACAACACAGATACCCAGTAATCTTCCCAGATTTTAGAAATGCAATCTGTCATAACTAAAACACACACTTATCAACTCCTATATAATTTTAAAATCAATGAAAAGAGCCTTAAATGTAGTTTGGGCCATGTCAGGTGTACAGACACAGTCCTGCTGCTTGTTGTTCTACAATAGTTTACGCTGGTATACTCAATGAGTCCATGTTTGCTTCTCATAAACAGGACTATTTGCAGAGGCTCTGTGCAATGGAGACTATTCTGGGTGTCTAGCAGAACTGCAGGAGATGCCTGTGTCTTTCCTGTGGCTCAGAAACAGCACACTGAGGCTGTCAGGCGGTCACTGTCAATGACCCGCAGGTCAACAAGGCAGCAGCAGACTACCTCTCATCTGGAACATCACACAGACCAGGGTGAATAGTGTTAAAGACAGCAAGTACTGTATATGTGCCATTTATGTCAATGTCAATTAGTCTTGACAGATGGTGAAAGCAAAATTTTTATGTTGATGTGTCTATAGCAGAGCCGGATCTTGACGTAAGCTACATAGGCGGTCGCCTAGGAGGTCACCTGCTGGAGGGGTCGCTGTTGCTAAGCCAAAAAAAAAGAGCAAAAAAACAATTAAAACAATAAATAAAATAAAATAAATAATAGTAACAGTCCCGACTGGTGCCCTTTCCTCATGCTCTATCTTGAAAATAAAAAATAAACAAATACAGAAATAATAAACAACAACAGCCTTCCCTGTCTCATTATTTGATTTGCCTGGCCCTGAACCAGTCCTGCATCTTGCGCTATGGAAGAGGGGGATACGGTGGTTGTCCATTATTAGGCTTGTTCGATATGAATGTACAGACAACAGAACAACAGACAAGAGCAGGCGGCGGCAGTAGTGGGCAAAGACAAGACACTGCAATGAAGACAGTTTCTAACTTTTCGAACATCGTTCAAGCTAGAAGTTGCTAGAAATCGCTAATACTCTTGTCCTGTGAACTTGGATGCAGAATAAATAAAATGTTATTTTTGTCTCAGTTTTGGTAACTGTAGTATTAGTACTGTAATAGTTGTTAAAAAGCTGCACAGAAAATGGTGCATTTATGGTTTAACCTTCACATGACTCAAATATTTCACATGAAATGCGATTTCCTGTTGATGATCCAACACCTAAACCAATCAGATCTTAGATCAAGTGAGAGCTTGTTTTTTTTTTTGTCATAACAACATCTCAGTAGGCCTGTATGGCTTTTCTGAGAAAAAAATTTAAATTTAAAACAATCTCTGAAGAAGAAATGCATTTTTTTAAAGTCACATGCAGACAAATGCGACATTTTCCCAACACATATTAGTTTTCATTTCTCACATAATGATAATTGAATCAGATCAATCTATCACTGCAAAAGAAAACCATTTAATTGATGAAAGATACAGGTTAAAACAGGCCACCTGGATCTTTCACAGATCCTCATTTCTTATGACTCGTGATAAGAGGCCTCTTACTTAAATGATGACTCATCCTTATTAAAAGCTTTAATTGGATATTCCCTGACACAGCTGATAAATGAATACAGTCATCACATTCTCACTTCAAAAGAAAAGGTAGTAGAAATAGTAACAAGACACACAATGGAGGCTGCTACTCTGGCATGTACCTCTAGTCATTATTTTTCTCAATCAATAGTCAGTTATTTTTCTCAAAACCGTAGGAGCTGATTTCAGGATAGATTTGTAAGCATTCACTGTGTGGTTAGGGTTGTAAAGTGCCAATAAACAAAATTTCTTCTTGAGCTTTTAACTGAATTGTCACAGTACAGAAGAAGAATCCAGCAAACATGAATTACAGTAAATGCGGACAGTGAACAGCAACACTGTAGGTAGTGTTACACTTCACACAGGAATCTGTAAAATAAACACGCACACACTTGATGTTCTGGAGAAATAATCAGAAAACCTTCTAACGTAAAAGACACTGGAACAAGGGCAAGGACAAAACACCAGACAAAGTGTTCTTTGCAAACACACACAAGGCAGACACACGCAGTGCATGCATGAGCTTGCACACTACAAGTGCAAGCATACAAGCAGAGAGATACACATTCAAGAAAACACAGTCATCACACAAACAAACACAGATTTCACACCTCCATCGGATGTTCCCATTCACACTGATTTAAAAGGCATAAATGCAATGATCGGTAGACAATCTGATTTCATTCAGATGTCCTGTTTTTCGACGTGTTTGTAATGTTCTGTGTTTTACAGATGCATGTGCACACAACTGTCTTTCTGTTCTTGTGAAGACACTCATCAAAATAATGCATTCCCTAGTCTTAACCATTACAACCTAATGCCCAACTTTAACCAAGGTTCCTCAAACAAACTGGAGTTGTAAGGATGGTATCAAAATAAAATTTGTTCACACAATATAGCAGACACACACACATAGAATCTGTTTGAGTAAATCTTTACACATTATCATCACCATTTCCGAGCAGACTGTTCACATCTGTGGTTTTCCAAATTAAACTGGACTTGACACCATACTGTTTACCTCATGTGGTTTCTTAAAATATAACAAAGTAGGTCATTGAGCAGAATGGTGCGTTTGGATTGCATTCACATCCTATGACAGTTCTTGAGTCACAGTTCTATATCTGACACCCATACACAGCATCTTAAGCCAGAAAATCTACACCAATGCAACATTTACATATTCATCTGTTATTTGTCATTTTTGCGTAGTTGTGTAGATTTTTGCAATCTGTACAAAAATGAGAGGGCAGTGATCAAATTTGACAAAAGTTATTTTACAGAAACACATGTTCAGTAGATTTTCTGTATTGTTATACCAATTCTTTAAAATAAGTCCCAGTTGTCCCACAATGGCATCATAGTTACGAATGAAGTGGAAAAAGACAGCAATGCCCACAAAATACAAATATCCTAAACTCGCAGCTCTAAGAATGAACACAAGAGGTTGTATTCAGACATGAAGGATCAAGTTACAAATAAGTAAAAGTCTACACTCTCATGGTGTAAATAGTCAATTAACAAACACAATTTGGCCAAGGGAGAAAAAAGCAAAAATTGAGGCTCAAGGTGAAATAATTGAAAGGTTACCATGGGAACAAAACAGAGCCAAACGTCTCTGCAAGAATCCAAACATGCAGGATAGTAGATAAAGCAGCACCAGAACAGGGAGCAGTGAAGCAGACTTAGAAGAGCACAGAATTGGGCTGAGGAAATGGTGACAATCTGTGACAGACAAAGTAAAAACTGGCAGGAAAACATAACAACAACAACAGATACCCTGAATAACAAAGACAGGATGGGAGAAATGTGAATTAATAGTGTTAGGGTGACTATCAAAGAGCTTTAAATATGTAAAATGTGTGTGTGAGTCTGGGAAGTGATAACGGTGAGTCACAAAAGAAGCTGAATGACCATAAGACAAGACACAGAAATATAGAGTGTACAACACGTTCTCATTCTAGTGGTGTCATATTCTATTGCTTTCTCCAGCACTTTGGCATCAGCGTGACAAGTACAAGGTATCCCACTGAGTCCAGTGTTAATCTACTCACAGCAGCATTTGATGTCCAAGCAGTCGCTCCAGTCAAGTCCAGCCACATCAATACTGGAAGCTTTGACATCGGACAGAGGAGGCCTGATGCTAATTTTCTGCACAAAAAAACATATTCACTGGGAGGACCCATAATCTGGAAGTATTTTTACTCGCTGTACATGGCACTTTCAAGGTTTTCTTTTCTACACTGGAAAAACTGGATTCTCTTTTTTAATTTAATGGGTTTATATGATGGCTTTCAGTTTTAATCATTTCATCTTCATCTCTGAGAAAATGTGTCTTCCTTTATCTTTCATATGTAATTTAAGTACAGGTATATACACATAACTGTGATAGATATAGATAGTGAAATATCAGTGAAGATATTTTAGGATTTTTATGTGCAAGAATGTTAAAAAAGGAGATATTTAGTGTTTGTATGAGACACTAAAGAGCTTGAAAAATCCTACAGTCTCTGCCTCCTGCATGCTACAGGTTTAAAAATGTCTTGCACAAAGTTGAATGATATGTAATGTCACTCATTTTACAGCAATCTGTTCTCCAAAACAGTTTCTCATAAACAAAGTTGAAATGTTTAAAACTAATGCCCATCACATACACGTAAACTCATTGTACAGTTCAGTTAATAAAGGGAATCTCATTTTTTCTGTGGATGAACATTGGTGATATCAGAAAGAAAAGAAAAAAACTTCTGAATTATGGGTTATGTTATTTATGTAAAATATCTGCACCATAGTTTGTTTGTGATTTCCAATGACCAGTCAATGCTTTATGATGACAGTGACGATGATTTTTCCCTAACCTTAACCACATATTTATTATTTTAACTATGGTTGTCATACACAACCTGAGCTGGTTACAATTAACTTTCTCCAGTCAGCTAACTTCCTCACTGTCATGTAGATGACAAACTCTTATAACTCTCAAATGAGTTATAACTATGTTATAACTTTGTTTAGGTCCAATAAGCTTGAGGTCATCTACTAAACTTGACCATATTTCTAGATAATAAAGTCGCACCGTCTAAAGTGGGAGAGATGGATTTCCCCCCAAAAGATTTTCCAATTATTTAAATGGTCCATATTGTATGCAGGACACCATCCAGACAACCAGTGGTTAAATAAAAACATGAAGCTATACATCACAAAGTTCTTACGCACTGATTCAACATTCACTTTAGTGACTTCAGATTGGTGTCATCATTAACTCCTGTGTGAATTATAATCTGTTTATTATATATGTAATTATAATCTTATGTTTATCCTTAGACAGGAGTTTCAAATAGGATTCCATGTCACCCGCTCTGGATCCAGGAATACATTTGACTATGGCCAAAAACAATAAAACACAAATGTCACTCATCAGTGGCAACTGATGTCCTGGCAATACACTAGAGAGGCAACTTGTCATAGGCGATAACATCATACACCGATTACCACTGACATTGTAAATGACAGCCGTACTTTAAAGAAATATTTGAGAAAAACAAGTTTAGAACTTCAAGTTATTGTTGTACAGGTGTGTGGAGTCTTCTCTTAGTAAACTGATGTCTCTCCCTATCTACTAGAACAAAAGGGACTCATGACAAGTTGTTTTCTTTCTCCACGTGCTGTTAACTTGCATGACAGTAAAGAAGATAACCTAGGGCAAAGAGGCGAAACAAGTCAATCATGCTTAGCTGAAGAGAGAATTAGATTTACTTTAATACCCTCCCTCTTCAAGACTGGCAAAATTTCTAAACTGGCAGAATGGCACTTTTAAAGCAGGTTCAAAGGCTTATCAGTGCATGTGAATTTTGTTTACAGGGATGTGCATATACTGTAAGCTCAAACATTGGGGAACTACACAGACCATGAGTTTACAGCCAAATGCCTGCACAGCTGTAAGAGTGTAAACTATACGCTTCTGTCAGCTCGGTAGCATGCTCATAATAACAGTGTAACATGCTGTTGTGTAGCAGTTATATTATTGTTTAATGTGTTATTATTTAGCATTAAATAAAGCTGAGTGCTGTACAGGTAGATGGGAATGTTTGAAGTGTTGCAAGAATTTTGTCATTTAATTTAGTGCAATCAATTTAGTCTAGGTACTAATTTTTTTTTTTTTACTTTTTTACTTGATGATCAACATTTTCACTGCAGCCCATGCAACAAAGCCCTATTTTAAGCCCTTTGTTCATCTGCGGCACACAGTACAGTTGTACAGTAGTAGAGTTTATAAACTTGACCTATACTACACAGACCATATGTCCAAGTTACTAAAACATACAGCAGTTAAATGCATATGCTGCATAATATAAAAGTCTTTCTTGATTGAGCAAGAATCCTGCTGTGTCATCCTGTGATGTTGCTATATTGCTCAAATAACCAGAGCAGACTGTCCTCTTTCTCGGACCAGGTGGTCTGTGTTTCCCTTCATTAGCCAATTTGTCAGTTACACAGGCTAGCATGGGGTTTCCATGGCAACTGATAACTGTAACAGGTATGAACCAGAGACAGAGAGAGAGAGACAGACCAAACACTATTCTACTTACTCTACTAACACACAAACATGGCACAAATGAGACAACTAATACAAACATGAAATGTTTGCAATTTTATCACTGCTGCTCTTCTCCATCAACAACAAAACGCTTCATGAAGAAGGCGTGGAGCTGTTGTCTGTCCTTTATGCCCTCCTCTAGAGCATCCATCTTCCTACACAACTGCTGGTGGAGTATATATAAATGCAGGCTAAACAGTGTCATCAGTCTTAATATACAGTACTGTGAAAAAGTATCAAACTAATTTTAATATTACACTAGATAACTGAGTAAATACAAAATCCAGTTTTTAAATGATGAGTTCAGTTATTAAGGGAAAACAGCTGTCCAAATCTGCCTGGTCCTATGTGAAAAAGCAATTGCCCCTAAACCTAATTATTAGTTGTGGCACCTTTGGCAGCAACAACTGCAATCAAGCATTTGCAATAACTGACAGTGAGTTCTGGCAAGTCGTCCAGGTACTGAAGCTGCAAAGCAGCTCCAGACCATTACACTACCACCACCATGTTTGACTGTTGGTATGATGTCCCTTTTAAGGAATTCTTTTAATGTTAGTTTTACACCAGATGTAACAGGACGCACACCTTTCAAAACTTCAACTTTAGTCCCACTATCCACAGAATATTTGCCAAAATGGTCTTGGGGATAATCAAGGTATCTTTTGGCAATTAAAACTGCATTTTGTATTTACTCAGGCTGTCTTTGTGTAATATTAAAATGTGATCAATGATCTAAATAATTTAAATTTGACAAATATGCAAAAGAATCTGGGCAAAACTGATCAAATTAGCTTCTATTTGAGACAGGAAACAGGGACCAGAGGGGTATGCTATGAGCCTTGGTATCTAGATCTATTACCTTCAAGAATAATTTTTCATTATTTCGTTGGATTGTAATGAAACTGTTAACACAAACAGCTGTGTTTGTGTTTCTTTCAGTTCCACCCAATCAGCCATGCAGATAATTGTGCGAGTGATGTCTGCTTTTGAGTGAAATCAGCAGTTCCCATTGTAGTGAAGAATATGTATGGCAATATATGACATAAGCAGTAACATTTGCTTGTGCTGTGGTCTGAGTGGATATCCTATTCCCTTGGGATATCTGTTCCCATCATTCTCTCATTTTCTTTTTTAACACATTGATGGACGCATGGGTCATTAGTTGACAATTATATGATAAATCACGGCAATCCAGAAACATTAGTGTGACAATTCATCAGGTAAAGTATTAGCCTTATAATTTCAGCCAGTATGTCAGGAGCTGCTACTTGGCAGAGCTAGAGGCTTGGCTCGAAGAATTGTGTTTTACATGCAAAATTCAACAACAACAGTTGCTGCAGCACAACAGATATTATGCATTCTGAGCACACAGTTTTGGCAGAGCAGCCAAGATACCCATTTACATGCATTTGCATTTTGAGTTCAGTGGGCCAGTTTGAAAACAGCATGCATTTTCTGTTACTTACGTGGGCTTGATTTAGGTAATAGTTCAATCACAAGGTGGTGAATTTAATTAATGATGAATTAAGATAATGTGCAGCTTTTAGTTATGCAGAGGCTAATCTTAGCCATGGTCACATTACATATTTGTTATTATTTTATTGCATTTTATTGGCAATTTGTAGATTATCAAATCAAGCCAAGTTTAGGGGCTAAGACTGAGGCTCTCAAATGAGTTATAACTATGGTCCAATAGGCTTTAGGTCATCTACTAAACTTGACCATATTTCTAGATAATAAAGTTGCACCATCTAAAGTGGGAGAGATGGATTTCCCCCCAAAAGATTTTCCAATTATCTAAATGGTTCATATTGTATGCAGGACACCATCCAGACAACCAGTGGTTGAATAAAAACATGCGGTTATACATCACAAAGTTGTTAAACACTGATTCAACATTAATTTTAGTGACTTCAGATTGGTGTCATCATTAACTCCTGTGTGAATTATAATCTTACTGTATTTATGTTTATCCTTAAACAGGAGTTTCAATTAGGACTCCATGTCACCCGCTCTGGACCCAGGAATACATTTTATTGGAAATTTGTAGATTATCAGTATCAATATACAATGCATATCTAGGTAATAACAGGTCAGAATCACATGGGTATTAATGTGGAACCCAAACACCAGGTGCTACAGTAATTACCTGGAAATATACATTATAGTTTATGTGTAATAACCATAAAAGAGGGCTGTCAAATTATTTATTTATCTTAAAATAACATATAATATGTGGAAATTTATATTCATCCCTCAGTAATGTCACTATGGTTTGTAGTGTTAAGTACATATGTATTTACTTATAACATTAAAGTGTTGCATAAACTGTTTTTATGACACTAACTAATATATGTATAAGTTATGTTTGAATTGAAGCACTAGCTACAAAACACTACAGCTACAGATATTTAAAGAACAAACTCTATGAGCTGATTGGCTTGAAAATGATATTACTTTGTAAAAAGTTTTATTTTTAAAAAATTACATTGTTATTTTGTAATATAATGTTTTTACTCACTTATTATCTTATTATTATCAAACCATTAGACCCTGTCCTACCTGGTTATCACCATGCTATTACCTTGATATTACCCCATTATTACTGACCTGTAAACTACAGTGCTACCAAAATGTGTTATACCGCTACTACAATTAGAAGTGTGGTAAGAATTCTTTGTTATATAAACTTGTTGGGTTAGCATATGCAGTGTGTCTGTGCATATGCCAACTATCAGAGGTTTTGACTCAAGTAATTGGTCATATTTAATCATCTGGGTTATATATGGTGATGCTATCAAAATATAAATAATTTAGTGTGATCTTGAGTGTGATCTTTCATATTGACATCCTTGATACAGAACATACGCTTTTCATTGAAATCTGTCTGGCCATGTATGCTTACATGTCCTGAACTTAGACTTAATCAAGTGACAGCATAAAAGTCAAATGCATCAGTATTTGTTTATAGATTCCAAAAGGTTGAAGGATATTGTTATAAATTTACTTCTGACATGCAATGACAAAAATGATTAAATGCATAAATATGTGTATGTGAAGGATGCCATGGAAACTGATGTCTGCTCAATAGAGCTCATTATCTGGATTGGTGAAAAGAGACAAGATGGTGAGGAGGCACAGATGAGTGAATGTGAAAAAGGAGAGGGAAGAAATGGGAAAGAGGACAGAGAGTGGGAGCGAGTGATGGAATATATGTGATCAGTATTCCCTTTGCTTCACTCTGCTTACAGAGCGGAAAAAATTAAAGACACTGCACACTATCAGATGTTGAAGTTATGGATTTTCTAAGGTATATATTATTTACATATATTTAATGTAGCCTGTGCAACACATCACCTAATGTGTGGCATTCTGATGCATCATGTATGGAGACTTAAGGAATAGTCCTATCATTTATGAAAATAAATTTACTCATGCTAATGGATTATTGATTTAGGAATCTAGAATATATGAGGCCTGGTACAGTATAAGGGTGTCCTTATAATATTTATTTTCCAGTACCGTAATATGTTTTCCTACCAACATATCCTCATCACTAGTCATTGTCTCTGCTACTTAAGCTAGCTTCATGAAACATACACCATTTAAACTGTGAACTTATTTAAAGATCAGCAGTTATTTCAGCAAATGTCCCAAAATAGCATACTTCCCTGGCCGTAGCTTCACAGCATATCCTCCTCTATTTTAGGTCTTTAATGCATGTGTTAGCAGTGCTGTGGCCATTCATCACATGAGGATTCAAACT
>JAUBNQ010000001.1:15184158-15205427 GCA_032353495.1 Ctenopoma kingsleyae | reverse complement strand
ACATCTGCACTTGGATGAGAAGAATGCAAATTCTAGTCTCTCCAAAACAGAAGTTCTGTTCTTCCTATCCAAACCTGTTGTATGGTAAGTCTGATAGAAATATGGGGGTCATCACTGACAACAAACAATGAACCTGTGAACAGGGCTACCAATGTGTGCAAACAAACCTCTCCAGATGATTCAGATGATATAATTTCAGCTGCACATTTTTATCATCTAAAACATTGTACCAGTGTTAATGTCTTGGCACTGGCTTCCAGTCACTGCCCACATTTGATTCGAAGTTTTGGACTTTCACAACACAGTGGGCCCAACTGAAGACTCTCATTTCTGTCTACAATCCTTCTAACCCACTGAGCTCCATTAGAAATGGTGTCTGGTGGTCCCTACATCACACAGCAAAAGAGAAGTGGAACAAGCTACCTAATTCTGTAATGATGTGTGTTACTGAATCCTTTTAAAGACAGAGTCAGAGTCAGTTTCGTAGCATTCCTGGCATTTTGTAAATACTGCAGTGCAGTCATGAGTCCACTGAAGCAGACAGACAATGAGAACAGAAAGACATGTCCAGTGTGAGGTATTCTTCACATTGTTTGCAGAAATCAGTGCTGTAAATCATCATTGGATGTAGTGCTAAAAATTCATGCATGCACCATAGCATATGATGTTCATTTTCATAATATAAATATAAATCCCAGAATTATTCAAACTCGGGGTAGTGTGCCTTGCAGCATATTTTGAGAAGAGAAACTCTTGGCAGCTTCACCCATAAAAAACAATCCTTGGAGCATTTTCTTTTAGAACAGATAATCCAGCAATATGCTAACCTTAGTGGTTTATTAGCTGTGCATCAGTGGCAACTGAACTCTTACATTAACATGCCACTCTTTCTGTGCACATATGAAATATACAGTACATGGAATGTGTCATAAACAAAGCATGAATAAAAGAAGCATACAGTTAAATACAGTTTTAAAGCAATGAAGAATGCTTCTTTACACATTCCCTGCTTCCTTATATAATCCTATCAATTTTAACGTTTTATATCTACACATTGCCTCCAACCAATCGAGTAAAATTTCTTCTCTCTAACCCACATGGGAGCATCAGAGTCACTATGAGTCACTATGGCCAAGGGGAGTTACCTACACAAAAATCCAAACTTAATTTGATTGACAACAATCTAATCAGACAATTTTTCATAAGCTAGAAAAGCAAACCCATTACATTTGCATCACTTACAGTTACTGTATATATAGGACTTTTCTTCTTTGTCTCAATCTCAGCTCAATGTGACATAGTTGTCCTCTCCTCTCTGGGTCATAAGAGCCTGATGGGTGGATTGGACACTAGCTTCCTGAGACAGATTTAAGGTTAATCATCATCAGCTATAAATGAGCTGTGCAGCAGCTGTAGATGGGAGTACGCAAGCATGCAAGAGTGCAAATGCGTACACACACAAACACACATGTATACCATATATTCAAGAAAAAAAAATACTAAAATTAAATTTGGAAATCATATTTTTTCCACAATGGTGCTGTCTTTCTCTTGGTACATTTTCATTCTGATCATGTAGAAACGGCGCTGTGAAGAACCCGACAGGATGTGGCATGACTGATCACCCAACTGCCAAGCTGCTGAGGTCAATGCAGACTGACAGGCCATCTGACTGTTGCTGCTGAGTCAAACATGCACACAGGCATGTAGACAGTCTCACAGAAAGTGATACAAAAACTACTTCAGTCCAAAAGCTTTTAATGTCTTTTTGAGAAAATATTGTACGAAAAGATAAATATGAAATGATTCTGGTCAGAGATTCTGATGTTTTTGTGTACTAAATAATTAAATATTTTCATTCTACTCCTGTGACTGCTGCAGTTGTAGGCCTCCTCTCCCATGCTGCATGCTGTACTGTTGCCCATGTTTTGGTGTTTTAAGTGCTCATTTAATTTAGTGGAGCTGAGTGCCACTATACTTCAGAGGCTAGTTATTCAGGTCCTTTCATGGTTTGCTGCAGTTCAAGGCTTTTTTTAAGGTGAAGTGGTTTACTTGTTGTAGATTCGGTTTGTTCTTTTTAAAAGGTACAAGTATATTGGATGCAACAGGGGGATGTTTCTTAACTGTGGGCGTAGGTTTATTAATTTTTGGTAATATCTATTCCTTGGCAGTACCTATTTCCCAGGAGTGCAATTCCTCAAATGGCATTGTTTCTTTCTTTTTAAATTTAACCATTAGGAACAAAGTCTCCTCATGTCACCTCTTGTTGTGCCATATGTGCACATTCATTAGCTTCGGCTTTGCATCCTCATGATGTTGATAGTTTTTTTAAGGATAAAATCCATCTAGCAGAAGCAGAAAATTTTACTCAATTTTACCATTTTACCCACAGTGCATCTCAACTGCTAACAGTTCAGTCAGTGCGTTATACTAGAAGCAGCTGATGTAGCCTTGAGCCACAGCCTCAAGCAGAGATAAAAAACAGGCTACAGAGGTCTGAGAGGCTCACGTCTATCTAACTCCGCACCCCCAGATGTTCATTTTCAAACCTGCAGTCCTTTACTCCAACTGACATTTGGATTTAACAGATTTCATGCGGCTTCCTCTGAAGCCAGATTTATCTGTTTTCTTATATTCAGCAGCACACCTCAAGAGCTGTAAGCAGATTTTATGTAAAATCAAGAGACTTCATAATTTATGACATATGCAGCTGCAAACTATAATCAGCACAGATCGTATGTGTCAATTGTCATAAAAAATCAGTAAGGATATATTGTAGATTATAGCAATCTGAAGCAAATTAAAGAGAATGCGTTTGAGCACAAATTTAAAAAGATCAATGTTTCCATGTTCAGCATCATTTAGCAAAAATAATTGAAATTGAATAAATTTATGTGTTGTATGATAAATGATCAATTATTAATTCCAGCTGTTCCAGGCTGCAAATGTATGAAACTGCAGTATTTTCTCCCTTTTCTCTCTCTGACACAGATCCATACAGTAAGTGAATCCTGAGGATGCCAAGACTCTGGCATACCGAGTCACTGTTATACCAACAGATTGATTATAGAACAGGATACATTAATTCACAGTTTTGGAAGTGAGTCATGGGGCTGAGCTGTCTGCTCGAGTGGTTCTGCTTACTTCCCGTTAACACTCCATTCATTATGTCTACATTTTAGATGAAGATTAGAGATAACGCCCACTATTTGAACTATTTATATTCTCCACTGATAATGAGTGTTGATTACTGAAATTCAATACAGCTTCATTTTACAGGAAGCGCTCAGTAGTAACAAGAGCTGACAGCAGTGAATGTGAAAATGTTTGTAACTCTATCTCATTTCTCCACTAAAACTAAATAATAACCACATTTCTGGGTAAATATTCAATAAATAAACGATACTGTAATTGAAATAATATGAAAAGGGAATATTTCATTATAAATACAAAGTAATCATATTGCTCCCTCATGTGAAATTTAAATTACTTAGCTACGAAAATACTGAGATCCATTGGTGTGATCCATTTTAATTCCTGTAAAACTCCATTTGCCCTGCCAAAAAATTTTAATTATTTACTTGTTAAATTTTTCCCACCAGTGATGCCTTAATTAGCCCTTACTTGCTTCACTAATGAGTTGTGTATAATTCAATTAGGACAATAATACTTACTGCCCCCAAGATAGTGACTCAAAAATTCTGAAATTAACAGAAATATTTCAACAGCATCATTTATGAGAGAATCATAGATAGTGCGAATAATAGAAATAATTTCTTCTTTAAGCAATAATTGCACCCATTCCCTTGTTTGTCTTAGCCTTTATCCTTCACCGTGATCTACACTGATTTATCACCTGAACACGTTTCACTGGTGATGAGTATTCTGAAGTTGTAGTTTGTGAAAACCAGATATTAACATAATGTCTGTGAGTCATTTTCCAGCCATGAAGGCTTACTGTACTTCCACATGTGCAGCTCACATCCAATACCAGTATGCATAATTCAGGCACAGGAGTTTTGGAGTTCATTGGTGATTGAAGGATGTTGCTGCTGTTTGCTGTGGTTATTACTCCTAAGAGATACGCTACACATAATGTGGTGAAGCAGCTCACACACAGGGCAGGGGGATGTTTGTCTAAGAAACCTCCCTGGTGATTTGTTGTCAGCATCCTTAAGCCTTCTCCTGAGGTGCTAATCAAGAAGGACCAGTTAATTATGGTACCCTGAGTATCTCTGTGTAGCAGATAGAGTCCCTGTGTTCTGAAATAACCCTTTGGTGCTGTTCAAAATACTCTACGAAAGTGTCTGAAGCACGAATTACTTTTGCGTGGTGTCTTTTGGTCTGGACTTTTATTGTTTTTTTTAATTGGTACATTTTTGTACAGTTGCGAAAGTGCATCAGTGGTAAACAGTAAAAACATAGATTATATGTGGAACACATCATTTTTCCACTTCCCAAATGCCTGCTGAAGCAAGGATTGCTGAGACTGAATGCCACAAACCATTATGACAGACATATACTGCAGAGAAAACAATTCTAGCACGTTTGAATGTCCAAAATATATAACAGAGCAACTGAGGCTGAAGAAGTGTGCATGGCCTCAGGAAACAACCATATTCTGTTTAAGAATATGACATTTCTGAGCAAGAGAGTTTTATTATACTACGCTGTCCTGGATCACAATGCAGTTAAGAAATAGGAAAAAGGAGTCCTATAAATAGCAGGACACATAGCACCACTGTGACCTCCAATCTCTTTGTACAGTTTTCTTTGGCATGTGTTGAACAGATGTGATTCAGTCTCAGGAAAGGGGAAAGCCAAAGACATACACATATGGCAGTGATCCCAATGAAGTGTTAGTCTTTCAATAATTTCCAACCTCCCTATCTGTAGCATTTAGCCTAAAGTTTGTTGACTCCTAATGAAGACAAACTTTTACATGTCACAGATGTTTTAGCAATTAATTAAATTGCTAAAAAAATACTTATTTCTTATCTGATTCAGGGGTGTAAGGACAAAAGGTGTTTGGTGGCACATGGTAATGTCCCTTGGTGCAAATTTTGTTACTGGACTTTATACTGTAAATATTTCTGTAAAGTTTGACCTGACCATGTACAGCTAGACGGCGTAGAATCAACACAGATTAAACTGCAGGACCCATGTTCATCATAATGAGGAAACATATTAATCAGTTACACAACAGGCTCCCTATGTGGAAGAATAAGCTATCATCAGACTGTCACTACACAGATTTTAATAGGATGGATTTATCATGCGATTAATTGACAATAAGAAAGACATAGAATATGACCACACTTACCCTTTAAATTCAGGCTCACTGGGCAGATAATGTAGAAAGGAAAAGGGGTCATACACATCTCATTACACACCATCGTTGTACTTTATTTTCTATATCTCCATCATTAGCCAAGGCAAAATATAAAAATACATATGAAAAAAATAAAGCATATAACAATGTCACATAAATTTGCACTAATATATTTGACAGGGATGAGACATGATGGAAAATTGTTTTTGTAACCATTATCACTGTATGTCTGTGTGTTGACAAGGACAATGGTTGCCAAGCCAGACAGATGATTTGACTGTTGACGCACGGTATCCTGGCACACATCCTGTTAGTCCATCAGTAAGAATTGCACTACAGTATGCCAACACAGGCTGCAAACTTGATCTCAAATATAATGAGAGCAAAGATCTCAAAAAAAAAAAACAACAGATGATTATTTTCTACTTAGGGAAGTCATGAAATAAATAGCAGGGGCACAAAAGCCAGCTGTGCAACCATAAAGTCAAAACACAACCATAAAGATTGTATCATTTGTCCCGTTAACATTTACCACTTATTATTTGCTCACCTACTGTAGATGTACAACTCAGTTTGCTTCAGCAAGGTGAGACTTGGAATTTTCCCAAGCACCATATCACAATATTACAGCTGAAGAGGAAAGATTTTACAGTGGTGACATAAGGCTGACGTGCATCAGGGCTGGAGAATACCTATCATGGAAAGAAGAGGTTGTGGATTTATCAGTGTGCACGAATAGTTAAGCTCATAATGTGATGGACTTTATGATGACTCCATGTTAAACATTGTCAAAACGAGCATAAGCATATAACAATAATAAAACAGAACGGGGGATTTTCTTTTTACATTTTGGCCAAATGAAGTTTGCACTCGGCACCAGTATGTTTAGTGGCAACGTTTGCCAAGACAAACTCTCACCTAGTAGTCTGTCACATTTGTTCAGCCACACAGCACCAGCACATTGCCAATCCCAAAAGGTAAAGCCTGTGGTTATGACATAAGCATACATTGTGCTGTAATATAGTCTACTGTGAAAGTCTAAGCAGCAAGCTGTTAATTATTGCACCAGCTGGTAGGCAACGAGGCAGTGAATGGTGTATGTTAACAGCCAGAGCACAGAGAACAATTTATGGGGTCTCCGTATATACAATTATAATCTCTACTGTTGACCATGTAGCAGGTAATGTTTTGTTTTGTGTAAAGAATAAAGCTGATAATGCAGTATTTTTTATATTGTCCACTAACCAAAAATGAGAATGACCTGATCCACGCACTGCATGCATATCCAAACACTGATATAGTTTACTCATCAGTGCCAGAGCTTTATTGTTGTAAAACATTTCGGTGATGATGAACACTGTACTTGAGAGAGGGCTTGCCATGTACACATCCTGCTGTAAATGTCCACTACTAAATGTGTTTTAACCTGGTGCTGGCTGTTCCCTCTACACTTGCTTTCTGGTTTCCTAAGAATAGGAAAATCATCACATGACTGAGTTTGACTAGAAGGTATTTATGGTTTCCTTACATTATAATGTTCCCTTTGTATTTTCATCAAAACATCAGCAGTTTCTCTGCACCTCATTCTAAGAACGCATACAGAGTGAGAATATTCCAGGAGGATTGAAGGTTAAGTGACATGTAGGGTAACATTTATATTTGGCATCTGTCAGATTCCAACAAAATCATCTTGTGGCATCATTTTGACAGGTTGACAGTGCAGTACATCTTTCCCACAGAAGTGTAGATGCAGGCGATTCAGACCAGGGAGCTAAGACTCAGGTCACTTCCCATCAATATAACCAGCCATGGCCCTTTCTCCTCAGTAATACACAAAGGCAACGTAGTCCCAGAAAATATATTTCAAATAAAGACACAAAACAAATAATAATTGACTTTCTCTAAAAGAGAGATCATAAACTAGCACATGCAAACGAAGCAGATCCTCATTCAGATTTCAGTATAACAATATAATAAAATGTCACAATGTGATTCTGCCAGTCTGTCTACCCAGTCTGTGAAAAAGGTGCTCAGACAGGCTGGAAGAGGAAGCACTGGCAACCATGGAAGCAAAAGGAGAGCAATAAAAAAAGCACTGACTGGGCAAGGTTGCATGTGCATACAAAAGGATATACAGACACTGAAGCACAATGGCACATCCCGTACAACGGTGTCACAACACAGGCTATATAGACAGAGTAACCTGTTGAACAGGCACTCAAAACGTAACAGGTGAACATAGCAGAAAACTCAAATGGAGGAAAAAAATTTGTGTATATTCTTAATTATATACAGCAAATAAATGTATGTAAATAAAGATCTGTGTAAAATACATACATTAAAATTAAATGCTATTAAAACATAAATTTTAAGTGACATAATATACAGTATCTATATTATCAAAGTGTTTTTTCTTAACATGTCAGACCTGAACATTCATTTCAGTCCAGCAGGGAAAGCCATCTGGTCATTATCACCACCGCAAGGCAACAACACCATAAATAGAATTACAAGAAAAATATCCAGGATATGAGACATAACGGCACAACTACACAACAAAACATGTTGTGGCCACAGAAAGGATTTCCATTTTTGATTTAATTTTCAAGCTGTTGACAGTGCTGGTTTTAGGCAAATGGGTTCTGTTTGTATATTATTTGTTTGTATAATATTAATTTCTTTTTTTAAGTTTTTTGCACATACAAGTTGGATTTAAGGCTATGCACACTGACCCAGTTGGTTGGTACTGAATAAAAATTGATAAAGCAAAACTGTACAAATTTTGCAAGCCAGAATGTTCTGTATGTGCAATATCCAAGACATTAAAAGTTTTTTAATTTTCTTCTGGTATAACAGTTTCTCTAAATCTTTATGACAACTTCAGTTTACCATTTCCTACATTACCCAGAATACTGCTTCACAATGTTCAGATGTGGGGAGATTTAAATGCTGTAGAGGTGTGTTTTATGCAGCAACAACTAAAGGCCTGGTAGACCACGGATGAAAAGTAAAAATGAAGACCACAGAATTCTGTCCATAGTGAAGAAAAAAACTTTCACAACATGTAGTTATGTCAAGAACACTCTTGAGGAGGTAGATGTGTCATTGTCTAAGTCTACAGTCAAGAGATGCTTTATGAATGTAAATACAGACACTTCACAACAAGGTGCAAAACACTGATAAAACTCAGGAACAGACAGACCAGATTAGACCTTGCTAGAACACACCTGAAAAGCCTGATCAGATTAACTTGTACCAGAATGATGGGAAGAGAAAAGTATGGAGAAGGAAAAGAACAGCTCATGATTTAAAAGCTGTCAAACATGGTGGAGGCATTGTTCTAGCATGGGCATTTATGACTGCATTACGTTTATGAAACTATGTCACTGGTGTTTACTGATGACCTGACTGCTGATAAAAGTATCAGGATAAATTTTGAAGTGTATGGGCTATACTCTCTGCTCAGGTTCAGCCAGATGCTGCAAAACTCAGAAATTCAGCATTTTGTCATGTCGGTGGGTTCCTGACTTCAGGCAGTCTTTGACTGCATGAATTTTTACTTTTTGTACTAAAAAGCAGCACTTTTTCACCAACCTACCCGTCCTGCAAAGATCAGCAATGAAGAAATGTTTATCTCTGACTGCTGATAGTAACTCCCAATATTGTGTTTCTCTCAAACACAACTAGTTTTAGTTAGTAGTTGCCATTTTAAAGTCTGGGTGGCTGAGGTGTGAGAATCTTTTACCAGTGCCAGTCATTGCAGGACAATCTGACTAGAAGTGAGTTGAGACACCCTGATTGCAGCACTAACTGTAGCCATTAATGTTCCTCACAATGTATCAGGAAGCTGAGGTCCACAGCTAATATTCCCACAATACTTAGCTCTGCTCCACTGCCCATCAAGTACATCAGCCCCCTGAGGACACAGAATATGAGTGAATATTAAAGTGTGTGTCGGTGGGTCGATGGCAGGGGTTACAGTACTCCCTAGGGTTTATTGGAGTTCCACACTGTTTCCTAACCTAACAAGGCATTGAGAGTCACAGTCTGTGAGACGACGCTCGTCTCAGGGGAAATTTAAGAGGATCATGAGTCAGGCTCAGTCCTCTAGAACAAACTCTGACACACTGGAGGTTGGCAAGATTCGTTTTTAGACACTTGCAGGCAATGCATCACATCTAATTGGACACCAAGGACAGCTGAAGGTGATTCACACATGGTTATGAATTGCCACATGAGACTGAAGTGATCTATAGGTTGTTTTCCCTAGAATTTGTATAAGTATACTGTCGTCAGCTTAAGGTAAGATCAGTTCTGCAAAGTCAGTTTTTAATTTGCTTACAATTAAGATAGAAGGGAAATTAATGACATGGCTTAGCTCAAACTTTTGATCTTTTCTTTTACATATGGTGGAAATGAAAATAACAAATTGATAGGAGAAATATTACTGCGACTGCATGGACTTCATAGTAACCAGTACAATAATACTATAGGATTATGGAATTCTGATTAAAAATGTTGTCTGGAACAAAATATAGAGAAGCAGCATTCAGTGGCTATGCTCCACATACACATTCTGTAACAAATACTGAGAAAGCATGAGATATCTGTCGACTTTTTGTTCTGTCACTGCCTTTTCTAAAATATGTAACTCATTATTCATGTCATGCTTCATCTCCCCACAAATATGATTATGTAAATTTTCATTACACATACTTTGTAGGTGGTTGCTGTCATTTGTGGTGTGTAAAAAATGCATCTAGGAAGTGAATAATTTATTACCTGATATTCCACTTAACATTCCTGTCACAATCTGATTCAATACAGCAAGTTAATCATTGATTATATTAATATGTTTGGCATGTTCTGGTCAAACATATGAATACAAAGAGATCTCAGAGCTTGAATACTCACAGTTTATGATACATCTTCAAATAATCCTATTAAATAAAAATAACACACTAAAAAAAAACTACTACCACACAGATAATCATCCACAACAGGCAGCATGAAAATTAACACTATATCACTATCAATATTTGTTGTTGATACTTAACTCCTTGCAGTAACCAAAGGAAACCTGACATGAACAAGTATTTTCTTATAATTTTTGTGGCTGTATTTCCTCTGATGTACTCTGCAACTGCCTAGAATTATAATCAGATCAGTGCTCAACCAGTATTTTTCATGTTCTGCTTGCCGTTTATTCACTTTTAGATATCACCTTGTTTCTCCTCCTGAACTGGCCCCGTACACTGGTTTGTATGCTGTGCTATCATTGGTTGCCTAGATGTTACACTTCAACATGCTGCCTTCAGCTGATTGGCTGCAACTGGAGGAGGGCATGGAAGCTCTCTCACCAAAACAGGCATAAAAGGCAGTGTGTGGGATCAGAGATACAGTGGAGCACCCAACCAGCAAATCCGAGCTGCCAGCTTAAGAAAAAAACTGGAGGAGAAAAAGGGCAAGATTAGAAGCTCAAGAAGAAGAGTCACAACAAACTGCTGAAGGAGAGATTTTTAAGGAACCCTGATAGGAAAAGTAGAAGTCAGTGACAGGTGTCAGCTTAACAGCGGCTGCTTTGACCGCTGAGAGGAAGCGAGTAAAGTCACTTTGGCTGAATTAAAAAGCCAGCATGTCTCTGGAGGTGAAGGAGAAGACCCAGGTGCGTCTAGTTTTTCTGGGGGCAGCAGGAGTAGGCAAGACGGCCCTGATCCAACGCTTCCTCCAGGACAAGTTTGAGCCCAAACACCGGCGAACAGTAGAAGAGCTGCACAGCAAGGAATATGACATTGGTGGGGTGAAGGTCACCATGGAGATCCTGGACACCAGTGGCAGCTACTCCTTCCCTGCCATGCGTAAGCTCTCCATCCAAAACAGCGACGCATTCGCACTAGTGTACGCTGTGGATGACGCAGAGTCACTGGAGGCTGTAAAGAGCCTTCGAGATGAAATTCTGGAGATCAAGGAGGACAAGTACACCCCCATTGTGGTGGTTGGGAACAAGGTGGATCGGGAGAAGGAGCGTCAGGTGTCCAGTGAGGATGTGCTGTCCACTGTTGAGATGGACTGGAACAACAGTTACCTGGAAGCATCTGCAAAGGAAAATGCAAATGTGGTGGAGGTGTTCAAGGAGCTCCTGCAACAGGTAAACCTTCCCAGTCACCTCAGCCCCGCACTACACAGACGCAGGGAAACCTTCCCAAAAGACATCAACTTCCGGCCACCCATGAACAAGACCAACAGTTGTATTCTGTCATAATGAAGGAGACGAGTTCTGTTTCGTGAAGGGACAAGAGATGATAAGTGAAACTCAATGATGCTGTTATTGTGCATGTGAAGTGAAGAGCTGCCTGATCTGGACCCACAAAGACAATTTACATTTCACAACCGAGAAGGACAAAAGTATTATGACTGATGTAAGACAGACTGCAACCTGAGTATTTAAGAATCTGGATTAAATCACGTGCAGAGAAGAAAGCTGAATTATTTATTCCATTCTTCACTTGATGTTGATGATGTTGCTGCTTACTTGGTGACATGCTGCTGGTGTTTAGATCAATGTATAGCATTTGAATTTTAAATTAAAATGTTCATTTACACCAAGGTATTTTGAGAGATGCTAACAGATTGTTTACTGAAAGAAAATGTGTTTATATGTTGTTGTTTGTGCAAAAGTTGTATCATGTAAATTGTTTTAATTAATTAATTCACCTGTAGCATATGGAAATGTTTACAATTTTTGTACTCAGTTGCAGTTTGCCTGTGACATGACATAACTCTTACGTTCATGTGGAAAATATGAACTGCTAATGCACTTTTCATTTTGAAATGACAACTCAAAATTATGTTTTTACATAGTTTTTTTTTAATAAATTTGAATTTTCTTATCATTGCATATTCTCACAAATGTTATTTTATTGTTATGTACGTGGAACATGGTTCTTAATGTGCAATAAAATAAAAAAGTTAAATATTTGTGTGACTTTGCTGATGCTAATGTCGTTAGATGTATACATTGTTGGGAAGCAAGTTCATTTTTTGTTATAGAATTATTTCAAAGAGGTAAGTTATTAAAAGTAAATAAATCAATCACTGATCACCTTAAAATCTGATTTAAATTTTTTGGGGGAAATCACGTCAGTGCAAAAATGAAAAGGCAATACATAGAAATAAATGAGTAAACAAAATAGAAAAAAATGCAATCAGTTCTAAATGATATTTTGAGCAAAATGATGCTTTTGCAGGGCTGCTATCATTTTTTTGTATTATTTTTTCCAAAATGAACATATGCGTTAGGCTGCAATAGCTGTGATCCCAGTCAATCCAAATTAAATTGAATTTTTAAAATACCTTTTGAGAGCTGGCCTTTTCATGGGTTCTGGAAACCTTTCAAATATCTCGTTGTCTATGCAACTCATGTGTTGCAGAAGCCCGAATACAGATGTTGGTGTTAACATAAATTTTCTGTATTTACAAAACACTCAATCCATAAAATTTTGACAAAATTATCAAATAATTTTGTGTTATTCATGTGGCTGCTGGTAATCATTTTATTGGAATGAGTGACTAGTAAATTTGTGTGCAGAGTTTGAGTCCTACATTTCACAACACCCTGCAATGCATCCCCTGACGTTTTAAGAACTCTGTCGCCATCTGCTGGTGAAAAAGCAAACAGAAAATTCACTATATCCAAGTGTATGTAAATCGTGTGTACTGTGACACCTCAATGAAACTTCAATGCAAAATCTTGAGTTCATACATCATTTGACTAATGACAATTTGACGCACACAAATGTGTAAATGTCATTCTTTATTTACATATTTAAGTGCCCAGGCACTGACTTTTTCTTTTATTACTATTGTCTTAAGTTTCAGTATTATACAATAACAGTGTGTGTTGATGCTTTTGTCCATCCATGTCTAGAGTGACTGGACTGACTGACACTGTATGGTGACTATTATGAGGTTTATTATTTATTACAACTTTTCTGAACCACAAAAAGGATTTTAGTTTAAAGCAAACATCTGAAAAAAAAAACCTGCATAATATCTCTGGAAAATGATTCCAAATTAAGATGGAAGCAAGTCTGGGGTCATTTACTGAGGCAATGTAAACACTGAAAACTTGTTTTAGGCCAAGGTTCAGGGAATCAAAGTTAAGCAAAACAAACAAACACAAACATTTGAATACTTAATAAAACAGCTGCAGTCCTGTTTAACCAGTTGACAAAATAGATCATTGTGCAGTTCCTGAAATATCTGTGCATGGTTCCCCTTCACCCAACCTGCCAAATGGAGGCAGTTGTGTTCAGGTCCATGGCCCCCCACCCCCACCCTACTCCATCAGATTAGACTGAACCAAGTTTCCTGTTTTAATTTGAGGAAGTAGCCGAGCCAACGTTTGCGGGCAGTTCCTCTTTCAGGCCACATTTAAACATTCTTCCGCACTTCGCTCTTGCTCATTTGTGAAGGGATGGAGGCCTTGAAGCTTCACAGTCAAGCAGGTGTGTAGATTTGTCATCTTGTTATACAGAGCACTGGTTTAATTTAGGTTTGAAAGGGATATTTGAGGATTTCAGAGTAGAAAACGTTTGTGAAATTCCGCATTTTTCATATCTACTAAGATTTAATGGTCAGATTTTAACTGCACTAAGTGCACATATTCATATAGTTTTAACTCAGTTTCTCAGATGTCTTTGCTCCTGGACTTGGTCAAAGCTCCTCAGCAGATTAAAATGACCCTGAGGCGTTTAGAACAAGTTCAGGATCCTGGACAAAACACAGCAACATTATTGATTTAAGTATAATGAAATGTCAGCATTTAAACTACAATAGTAAGGACTAATCAGATCATTATAATGCAGATTTTATGACTTGTCTCTGCCTAGACAGGAGCATAAAAATAACTGTAAAATGTGTCACATAGGCCTATATTTACTCTGACACACTGTCATGTGTCAATGTCTGAGATGTGTGTAAATTAGTTGCCTATTTAAATACAACCCAAGTGTCATTTAAAGGTGAACTAAAAGTAATAAAAGGTTAAATTAACTTTAAGATTAAGATCCACTAAAAAGTCAGATAAAATCAAGGCACAATGGCAACCACCACATCCCAACAACCCACCTACAAAAAAAAAAAAACATCTGTACTATACTGTACTGCAGAGTTCTTTGGCACAAAGGAAAAAAAAGCAATTTTATAAAAACCCTTTTTTATCTAAGCCGGACACTGTAGTGTGACATTTCACACTTTTCCATGCTTCATAAACCAAGCAGCCTCAGCTGTGACTGAAACTGCAACTGAAAGTTTGGGTTCAGGTGTGAGGCCACTGTGCTATATATTTGCGACAGTTCCAGAAATCTTGTCACACTTCCACTACAAAATGCAAACCATTTTTGCGTTTTATAATGCCACCTGTTCTACTGTTGTAGTTTTATTCAGGTACATTTTAAAATATATGCATACTTTAATCTTTTGAAATTGTACATGGTGCAAGAAAATGACAGAGCTCCATTCACCCAAAAAGAATAGTTTTATTTGCCAAAATCTACAGTATACTGAAAAGCTATATTATACTTTATGTTTGCTATTTATGCTTTCACATAGTAAGGAAGCATATTTTAGTAAAGTGAAACAGTCAGTATCATTTGTACAGTCCCACTATGCAACAGAGGAACAGAGCAGATTTGACTTGACTCATATGAAACATCCAGTAAATACAGTAAGTTACTATCAGTGTGTTTATCAGCAGAGCAAACTGAAAGTGGGGTAAACTAGATCCTTTGCCCTCTGTGTGTGTGCTTGGTAATGTGTTTTCTTCGTGTGTGCAGGAATTTAAATGCATATGTGTGTCGCGTCAGTCATCCACAGCGATGTTGCGGAACAAATAGGCCATGGACTCTCCATTGTGGATGCGCCGGATGGCCTCAGCCAGAATCATACTCACATCCACAGTTTTGATTTTTGGACACTGCAACTTCTGCACCTCATGAGGTACAGTGTTGGTCACGACCACCTGGAGGCGCAACACAATAGCATGAGTACAGTTGTTTCAAGGCTTTTCTTACATACTTCAAGCCTTTTATCAAATTAAGTCTACTGTAACCAACCACCATGTTGTTATCAAATAAATGTATATATACTATAAGCAAACCTCAAACTTAGTTACTCTAATTATTAAATATGTGAAAACCTCACGTTTTATCTTACAAATATATATAACTGTTGAGAGGCTGAATTAAGGTGAAAACCTAAGCCTTCTGATAATGTCCATAATAAATCCACACTGACAAAAAACAGTTTAAGTCTGTCTGTCACTAAAAACTAATTCTTAATAAATTAAATTGTGTCATTTGTGTTATGTTTTTTTTTTACTATGGTAGGAAACATTTCAAAACACTTTTTCAGAAATTACAGTGAGACAAACCAATATAAAGAAACAAAGGTATTTACAGGAATGGATGTTTTTTGAGGAGGATGATATAACATTTATGTATATTTGATCTCATATATGCTAATGTATTGAGACAGGAAGGGATTTTACCTCATCAATTGCAGACTCCTCTATTAGTCTTGGTGCGTCTGCAGACAAGAGACCATGTGTAGCCATAATGTAGATCTTGTAGGCCCCCCTCTCCTTCAGGATTTCTGCTGCTGCTACAAAGTCCTCCACATCATCTATGATGTCATCCTGAAAGGGGTTAGGGATAACGGGGGGAAAGGGTAAAGGAACAAGAAATATTTTTAAATTGCTTATATTTGCAGTTTGCAAGTGAATATATCTGAGCTGTTTCTTCTAAATATGTGTGACCTGGAAAGTGTCATGACTAATATAAATCTGTCTGAGCCCAAAAAGCACCACTGATACGAGGCCTTACTCTTATTTAAGAGTCTTCTTCTTCTTTAACGTGAAGTTTTTTTTGTAAACCCATAAAAGTTATTAAAAGAATCTCGTTCCTCAAAACATTTGCCAGGCTGATTTTTCTTTTCAAGGTTGAAACATCATTTAAATGAATGTTTATTAGTAACCATCACACACACAAGTGCAAGCATGTCCACGAAACAAAAGATTTTATCTGCTCATAACAGCTCTAAAGTGCCACTACAAGTCAATAATTCTACCGATGTCCTTTAACTTCACGATCAATGTGAAAACCTCATTCTGATGAAATCCATTCCTCACACTGAGTCTTTCCAGTAAAGTTGTTTTGTCAGATTCTATGTTGCAATACAAGGAATCAATTTAGAAAAGAATCACATAAAAACTTGAGATCTTACAACAATGATGGCGATTCTGCCTCCTACATCTCCAACAACGGTGATAGGTGGCTTCTCCTTTGCCATCATCACTGAAAGACAAATAAAGAAATGTTATTTTTAAAGAGTGATAGTGAGTTACTCCCAATCAGGAGGAGAAGCTTAAGGTGAAGTAAAGTTAGGAGAGATTTGGTTAAAACCTGTTCTATCCCCAAAAGGTTTCCAGCTACCACAGCACCAATCCAGTGACTTGAAGGTCACCGAAGACTACTGAGACAAACAACAAACCTGGGCTCCACGTAAAAATGTATAAGATTTAGAGGGTAAAGCCGGTATAGTGGTAGATGGAATAGTGGGTGTAGAACTGAGCCTTTTCTAGGAACCACAGACAAAGATCGATTATTAACTTTAATCTACCATTTTTAAGATATTACAATAATGTTAATATGAAAAGATAATTTATCTATACAGGCCCAAAAATACCACTCTGACATAAAAGTATTCAAAAGAAATTGAAGTAATAATCGATCCATGTCTGGTGCTGATCACATCAGACCTGATGGATCCACCACACAGATGACCTCACCATGCCAAAAACCTTCTTCCAAACAACAGCAAGACCCATTCAGAGGTCATTTCCCAAAGTCATCACAGACCATCCAACAATGCCTCTGTGCAAACATTTTAATAAAATATATTTAAATGGTTATAAATTTCTGGGTTGGTAAGGAAGCAAGGAGACTAGACAAATGGGTGCAGGTTTTAGCCAGAAGAATCAAGTGATTTCTGAGTACAAACAGATGCAATGATGAAGTCATTCAATCACACTCAGTTTTTTTTTTTTCAATCTTGTACTGGCTATTTTTACCTCTTAAACCTAATAGTTAGTAGCCCGGCGATTTGACACAAGTGGTAAGCATAAAATACCATGACAGTCACAGTTTCAAACCCCACGAATAACTATTGATTTCAAAAGAACCAAAATCATTTCTGCTGAGAGGGTGTGCAACTGAGGGCTTCCAACAATTAACAACATTAACAACTTCACACTTAGGGGAAAACTGTTTCCATCTTATAGTCTAAGTATTTATTAGTGTATCAGGAAAGTGCAGCTCCCTGAAGAGTGTACAAAAAAGTAGCACTGAGAGACAGACACTGCAGGTCATCAAAAGAGAAACTAGCTCACTAGTTAGTTAGACCACATCCTCGTTTGTAGGTTGGACAAATATGTAACAGGTGTTCATTTCTGTAATAATTTGAATTTATTGTTGAAAAAATGAAGTGGTGTGTGAAGCATCTTATATCAATATGGCTGGAAGAGGCCATAAATAAAATGAACTGACAGGTTTGATGCATTGGGGTGAGACATGCATAGACCAAACCATGCAGTGGTCAAATAGTGTCATACCTATACTGTATATAGTATAGTACATATATTTATATAGTATTTAGATTATATGTGGCACAGAGTGACAACTTGCCTTTGTCTGCACTAGCTCTTTAAAACACACTTTATGAACGTTTGGTTCATTTAGTTTCCCCTTGTATAGCACAGAGATCTAACATCTCTTGCAGAATCAGTGACTTTAATCTTCAATGTCCAGATGTCAAATGAAGTGGAAGCCCTCAGTAACTCATGGTGTCATTCCATGCAGGGAGGCATAAACATTCAACAAACAGCTTAAGAGGACTCAAGCATCAGGATCATACTTGGGAGCTCTATCCCAGGGAATGGGACATGATGTCTGCTGTCTGCTGCGGCAAAAGATAGGATGGTACAAAACATTAAAGGGACAATTAGACATCCAACAAGTCTTACATTTTTGTTTATTTTTAAGATAAGAATCTAAATCCCAGAGCAGTTGTATTCAGACTTAAGAATCAATAATAAATACATAATCAATGCATGCTTAAAGGCAGAGACAGACACAGCTGGAATGACGGTGATTCAGCTCCTGCTGGAAAGGAGAGAGATTGTAAATTCAGCAGAAAGGAGAGAAGATGGGACATGATCAAAATAAATCTGGCTCAGAAGAAAAAGGGGGCAAAGTCAGTCACTGCCTGCAGTATTTCACAGCTGGTTACAACAACACCTCAGGCAGGGCTGACCTGAAACATGCTGTGTGTGCTCCTCCAGGGTCAGCACCGTCATTACTCTTGTCTTAAACTGACCATATTAGGTATCTAGAAGAGAAGACTAAAACCTGTGAGCCAAGGTCAATTCTGATACAGGTCCTGACTAAGTGGTAAAAATATTTTATAAAGACCAAGATAACAAATATTCCCAAAGCACGTGAGTTTTTTTTGGTAATTTACTTTTTGTTTATGACACAAGCAGATTTTCCAAGCACTCTAATGCTTCTGCTGCAAAATGTAACTGTCTACAAAGCCCATAAAAGAGATGAATTGGGCGGCACCTACATTTTTTTCTTTGTTTAGCCACTCCTAGACAGGTTTACTGTGCTAAGAAACCTAGGTATTATGCCGTTCCAAAGGTTTTTAGCCTGTAGTGGAAACACTCCCCCATTTTAAATCACAACACATTAGTCTATGGCTGTCTATATGCCTTGTTTAACACTATAGCAAAACTAGATTTTAAACCATTAATCTCTTTTGAGTCTTTTTTGTGTTCATATGTGAACAGTAATTACACAAGGATGTAGATGTACATTATTTTCATAGTGGACACTGTAAATGTGTTTTGAGTTAACATGATTTCCTGAGAGAAAAATATGAGAAACAACAAAAAAACAAACAAAGTTAAAGCACTTTAAGTAGAGACCAATTAAGTATGTTGTTATGTTGCATCTTACATGGCAGCTCCAGACCGGTGTGTCCTGTGGTGGTGCGGGACAAAGGTGGAGATTGTCGACCATCAGCCATGTCTGACTCTGAGTGATGAGCCTCACCATGCATCACTGCCAGCCCAAGTCGCAGCCTCTCAGCATAGGACTGGGCTCTAAGACAGATGAACACACAGAGACACAAGAGTTAAAAAAAAAAAACCTGACAATCACATCACATGCAGAGGACTACATGAAGAGAGCACACCGAAGTCTACACAGAAGCTTCCTGAAAAGACTGACAAAAACATGGTAATGTGAAAAGACGAAAGAATAAAAAAACGCAACACAAATTAAACTGCCTGCTGTGACTCTACAGTACGCTCGTGTTAAACAATATAACTAGACAACTTAAGGACATCAGCACTTTCAAGGTGATTTTGTTCCAGTTTGTTTGTTACCTCTTGGCAGCTGATGGGGATTTTGCAACAATTATGGCATTCCTGTAGTCTGGAATCTGATGAAAGAGAATATTATTTTCAGTGCTACACAATAAACTAAGCTGATAACAATAGGAATAAAACAAGCTTAACCTTGACTATAGAACTGTTCCAAATCTTTTATATTGCTGCCTTACCTCCTCCTGGATGTACTGGATGAGGAAGGGAGAAGCTCTTAGATTGTCAACTGGGAAGCTGAAAAAGCCCTGGATTTCTTTCTGGTGGAGGTCCATGGTGATGATGTGAGTTAGACCTGCAACACCAAACAAAATACAAGCTGTACACACAAACACAATACAAGCTGTACATTTCCATGACCTTTGAGCTGAAAATGCAGAAAAGGAGGAGCGAAGCTCAGAGTTTAGGCAAGTTTCTGGACTGACAGGTCTAAATACCCCACAGAGGAAACTGGATGATTAAACTTTGTGTAAAAAAAAAAAAAGTGTTTCCTTTGGGAAAAAGTGACCCAGAGTGTAACTAATCCAGCTAACTTGGTCTAATCAGTTGTCATGTTCAAATAAGATTTATAATCAACTCAACTGTTGTAATGTGTCCATGCTTTAACAGGACAGGACGTCTGTTATACTAGTCTGGTTTCCTGCTGTAATCTGTGTTTTGTATTGATGGGTATCTATGTAAAATCAATAATGTCTAAAAAAATTACAACAAACAATCCATACCAGCTTTAGCTAACATGGATGCTAGCAGCTTGCAGACAATCGATCCTCTCTTCCTCATCTTGCACTGCTTGCTGTAGGGAAAGTAGGGAATGACCCCGATGATATTCTTGGCACAGGAGGTCTTCAGGGCATAGGCCATAACCAACAGCTCCATGACAGCTGTGTTGACATCTCTGTGAAACAGCACATTAAACTCATGAGACTACAGAAGGTACTGTACTGGTTGTTGTTTGTCCAGGTAAAGCAATCATGCTTCTTATCTGTTTTGCTTTTGCAGGTTTAGTAAGCACACCAATGTCATCATGATTCCTGTTTGGATCTGTCTAGCATCTGGTTCTCCCTAAGAACTAGAATTCTAGGTACTGAACCAGTGTATTTTCAGAGGGCCAAACTGGTAACAGAAAGAGACTTTACATAACTGAACTGAAGAGGAATGATGCATCAACTCTTTAATATTTGTTTACAAGATCAGCTTCCTGTTGACAAGTATGCAACAATAAACACACAGCAGTTAATGACCTACATATGAAGCTAACACCTATAACTAATAATCTGCCTACAGGATTTATTAAAACCTAATATATATATATATATATAGATATAGATATAGAGAATGGGTTTACAGAGAATGGTCTGAAAAAGGGAAAACATCCAGTGAGCGGCAGTTCTGTGGGCGAAAATGCCTTGTTGATGCCAGAGGTCAGAGGAGAAT
>JAUBNQ010000001.1:15171685-15184058 GCA_032353495.1 Ctenopoma kingsleyae | reverse complement strand
GTGTATATATATATATATATATATAAAATTTTGGTCTTGACAATTGGATGAATGCTGAGACCCCACACAGGCAGAATGATGTCCCTGATGTCTATTTATCTTTCATGACTCTGTATGAAGCAAGGCTAATGGTGATAGTGTTGTCATCCCCACTCCACTTGTTGGAAACACAAACGATGCTCAGGCTCAAAACCCCCAAATGACCGGTGGCTAACCTGCTAACAATCAGACACAAAGAGACCTGTGTTACTGATTCTACCAATTCTGATTCATGTTACCGGACACCTCATGATTTAAATCTAATGTTCATATCTCATTTTAACTAAATTCAACTATTTTGTGACCTGCACATACAGTATATACAGTAATAGGTTAATATAATACAATATAACATCACACTGAAATTCATCCTGCATCTCAAAGCAGATGTGAGAAACATACAGCACAAACAACACTTAACAGTCATACGGAACACATCCTATCAGCAAAACCAATCATACACAGAACAACATATTCCCAAGATTCAGATCTTGTGGAGAGGCAGCTGCATTTAAGGTACCAAAGGTTCTGGGTTCACAGTGTTTTGGTTCTAGGATAGACAAGGTAGAAAAGCAGAAAAGAAAGATTTTCAGCCTGCTCTGTTGATACTGAGGGACTCTAAATCTCAAAAGGAAGGCAAAAGTTAGTGTTCTCCAGTAATAACATGCAAGGGGTCACAAGAAATACTGTTTGCAAGTCTGAGCATGCTTTTGTTGTGAGCTGCTTGAAACGAGGTAAGTAAAGGTTAATCAATAATACTGAGGATTTACAAAAAGTATATATTTTAAATACAGACAAGCTGCACTGCAATACAACATGACACTGATAACAGTCTTAAAAATCAGGAAAACAATGTGAAGCCCGCAAAGAAACTAGATGCACTGCTGAATCTGGTACAAGTCTGTAATCTATCACAACAACAAAGTGTTTGTATGAAAAGACTTTGAGGCCAAACATGATTTCCCCTGTCTTATTTGTATTGATAGGGGAATTTTCAACACGTGACATGCAAGCGGCATAAAAGCTTTTTGTGATGGGATTCAGCTACATGTGTGTGCTGTATGATTATTTGATCACATAAAGGATTAAGCCATCAACAGCATCCGTCTGTCTCACCTGGGAATGGTCTGAATGATGAAAATGTCCTGGCCACGGACTGACTCTTTCACCTCCACTCTAGTCTCTGAAAAAGAAAAAAAAGAAAAAAAAGAAAAAATCCACACATAACCAAAGTGCCGAGTCAAGTGAGACACTTAACCAAGGCTAATCTAATACATTCAGTAGGGAAATGAGAGACCTGAGGATGTTTATCCTTACCTGTATTTGACTCTTGATACACCACAGACTTGCCCAGCTCCACACCCAGGCGCCTGCGGAAAAAACGAACAGTGTGGGGAAAAAAAAACATGCAGTATACCTCAATTAACTGAAGTGTGTGAATGTTAGCGTGTACAAGAATAATTTAACTTTAATTTAACTGATTAATCAACAGAAAAATAAACAGTAACAATTAAATATTTTCTTTTTAAGCTTTTGGTTTTACAATAAGATCATCAGGCGCAGTCAGAGGGGCTAATAAAAACCAGCTGTGCCAGCAGTTGTACAGTAATGTGCAACAACAGATTAACAGACTAAACGTTAAACCCATTAATCAAAAAACAAACAAACATTAGATTATGCAGATTAATAAATAATGAAAATGTGCAAACTCCTCAATTAAAAAGCATAGATGTGGTTGTTTTTTAAATAATCTGTCAAAGTGGGTAAAGAATCCTGATAGACAAGACAGGCCTCTCTGCCTCCACAGCCTCGCCGTGTTTAGAATAATCAACCTGAATGCTGGTCCAATACTGGATATAGTACAAACATTTTTTATAACTATGGCACATTAAAGTAGACAAATTATATTGGACCTGGACTTTGTTGCATTATTTCTGTTCATAGATGCATTTGTCTAACAAGGGAACACAGCAAAGGCAAATTAGTCTGTAGTCTTATAAACTACTTACTATTAACCAGATTCAGTGAGGTATTACATGGTTATAAATATGCGGCTGCGTTCAGGCTGAGGGGTATTTGCACACAGTCGTGTCACCACATGCGCCCTTCAGAGTAAATATTATTGCCATTTTCTGTTTTAACCTTTGCTCCGATGAAAACCTGTCTTTGGTCCCAGAATGGCAACATAATCTCTTTAATAATGTTGTGCAACATTGCCAAACAATGAAAACTGAGAAAGCTAAGCCTGCTTTGCACTGTGGGTATGCAACTTTTGCTTAGCTGACAGAAAAACAACACTGCTCCCTGACTTTAGTAGGCCAACTTTGGTGTTTGCAGAGATCTTAGCCAGGCCATCACTGTTTTCATACAAACTTTAAAATACACATTTCCTTTTTGTTGCTGTGTCATTAAAATGCATATTACCTGTTTAACTTGTTTTCTATTCTACCAGTACACAATATCAGCACCCTGTTTATGCCTAAGCAGAGCAGTGCCTGCACAGTACACTCCTTTTATCACAATAATTCTCTCTGGCAGGTGCTTTGATTCCCCCATGCCAACACCAGGAGACAAATACATATTAACCCATCATCTAATAAAATGAATCTTTTATCTTCACTGTGAAATGTTGTGCAACGGGTGTTAGTAATCTGCAATGAAAAACTGAACTTTTCACATGGGTAAAGTTACTGAACTATAGCAGTTACACCATCAAGGCATGTTGACAGCTAATTGTGAGAAACAATGCTGAAACCTAACATTTCCTTACTGTTGTTTGTGGTTGACAGAGCTTTTAAACGTAACAATATACACGCAAACTTACTCACTGTCGGGAGTCACAGACACAGACATGGCAGGTAAACTTAACAAAGACACACCACAAATGACAAATGATTATAGCAATGACGGTGTTGCACGGTTAGATCTTCACTTACTCTGTGATCTTCTTTGCCAGCTCGGTGCAAGCGGTGCTGGAGTTGCCGGAGAAGACACGGTAGCCACTTCTTGACATATTCATTTTCGTGAAACCATACGACAGTTTGGGGATTTGAGAATTAGAGACCAGAGACCTGTGACCCCCGAAACGCCTAATAGGCATGTTGCTTTCCAATCAACGTGGTGTATAGTTAAGTTTCCTCCAAAACGTCCAAAAAAAAAAAAAATTGTTTCTGCGCTCAATTTTAAGTTCGTGGTTTGGATCTCAAATATGTAGACACATCTTAAAGTAGGAAAAAACAACTGATAGTGAAGTTGAGCAACACAACATTAACTAAACTAACAGACAGCACATGGCTGTAGTTTAGATTAACGTGGGAACACTCGTGTTGGTGTTAACGAATCAACAACCACCTTCACATCGAGCTGCAACACAAAAACCCCCCGATCTACCATAAAATCGATAGCAGATGGAAAGCTCGGCTCTGTTTCCATGTGGGTCACTGAGTCTCCAGCGTTACGAAACGCGCATGCACGGTTTCTGCCGCCAGCACGGCGCACTGACATGTACGACACTCGTCCCCGTGTGTTGTCACAGTGTAACAAAATCTAAACTTCAACGGTAGCGTTCAAACGTGGCCACCGTAAACTTTGTAGCAATGCGGTCGCTTCAGGAGGAAAACGCCACGAGCACACGTTCATTGGATGAATGGAAAAAGAGAGTGACAGTCGAGTGGACCAATCAGTGTCTGGATACATGCAAAACAGGGCGTTTAAGATATAATTTTGACCAATCAGTGCGTGGGATTAGAATGACCTAATATTAAAGCGCAACGACCAGGAGATGTTGTGCGCATGTTTTTATGCCTTACATTTTTCATGTCAGACAGTTCTGTAGTCACCACTAGGAAGTCGTTGTCTACTGTCTCTGTCATTGCAGTGAAGAAAAAAGTAATCGGATTTTAGTAATAATGACACAGTGTTAAATACTTTACTTAAAAAAAAAACCTGCACTGACAAGCACACATTATTATTATTATTATAGCTATTATATATTATAGCTAGCTATTACATTGTAGATGCATTATTAATGATACAATGGCAGATGTAGGCAGAACATTGAAGTGGATATGATTTCAGCTACTTTTAAGTAATTTAAGTAGTTTATAACCTGATCACATGTTTTGTATTTACTGTAAAATCTCAAAAGCTTCAGCTTTCAAATAAATGAAGTAGGGGGCAAAGCACAAAGTCTTATGTACATGTTTGTGTACACAACTGTGTACATGTTTTCCATCATTTGTGTTTTGGAAATAATATTATTGTCTCTTCTGAGACATAATATAAAGCTTAACTGTGACATGAGAAAATAAAGAGTTCTATAGTGTTATAACAGGAGTTATGAGTCGTCACGC
Source organism: Ctenopoma kingsleyae (assembly GCA_032353495.1). Taxonomy (NCBI): domain Eukaryota; kingdom Metazoa; phylum Chordata; class Actinopteri; order Anabantiformes; family Anabantidae; genus Ctenopoma; species Ctenopoma kingsleyae. The sequence continues at coordinate 15,179,667 of JAUBNQ010000001.1, read as the reverse complement.
TGTAGAAAGTTAACTGTAGCTGGTGATCACAATGAAACCACACAAACTCACACAAAAATTGATACAGACTATAATTTTAACCAATTTATTTATTGCACCATGTTCTGGACAAGTATTACAGTGTGTCTTACACTGTCCTTGTGGACAACATGTCACATTGGTGTCAGACGTTACTCTGTAACACACTATGTACAGAGCAAGTGTGTTTGTAAGGCCTAACTGAAATTCATTCAATTCAAAACATTACACACACACAAGTAATGTCATACACATCACAGATGCTGCATGGTTTACAACAACTTAGGCTGTGTCATAATTTCAGTGTTAATCACCACACTACACTATACAGCTTTTCTTAGTTATTTTTACATCCTACACACTGCGAAAAGGACTCATAAAAATATACTGCTGTTGGACACAATAAAAGCCAGTTATCCACTCTGTGCAACAGACCATCCTGGCACACAGCAATCCCGTCGAGAGATTTCAGCTCATTCTGACTCACATCTAAGAGACTGCACCACACCCATTTTATACATTTTATTTCACAGGTTACTCTCACTTTTAAATTCTGATGGAATGAGTAATGAAACACATCATGTGTCAACAGGGATCGGATAATCTGGATCAGCTTTGTTTAGCGTGTTTAAGAAAATATTGCAGCTTTTAAACACTGTCATACTTTGTACACACATACTGTGTATGCTACATACTCACTGGCCACTTTATTAGGTACACGTGTACATTCAAAACACTGGAAACACCTTTTAATATAATGAGTTCCAGTACAACTTCACCAGTTTTCAACAAAAACTGAGAAATTCTAAGCTTGTAAAAGTAGAATTTATGGCAGAGAAGCTGTATTGGATTACATTAGAATGTAAGTAAGCGGATAGCGAGTGTATTTGTTTGCTGTTAACATTAACAAAGGCAGTTGTCACACTGCCCTCTGTTTTAAATCTCAGTGCATTGTTCAGCTTTTTTGTTTGGCTGATTTTTAAGTCAATAAGATGTATGTAACAACTAACAGCCATTGATCTTTTCACTTCTGTTTCCTTGTTTTCCTTCCTCTTTTTAGCAGAAAAAAAACCATAGTTGATATCTTCCCCTCCATGCTTTCACTTTTTTTAAACATGCCAATAAAATGCAGGTGATGCAGGCTTCTCTCTCAGCCTTTTAATACCTTCTCCTTTAGCAGGTCCAAGATAACCTGTCTCTCTTGACTCTCCAACTCAAATCTCCTCTCCCTCTCTTTTCTCTCAGCTCCAAGACGTTCCCGCTCCAGAGCAATCTTACCTGAGAAGAAAAAAGAAAAACGATATGTATTTTACAATTCCCACTGAGGATGGTGGCAGTATAACAGTCAGCGTATGATTATAACTTTCTTCATTTTGAGATCATTTTAAGACAACTGTGATTGTTTTCGACTCATATTTTTATCCATTTTCATTAATTATACTAAATGTGTTCACGTTTTCTACTGATTCAACCTGGTTCCAGACATCTCAGAGTTTTGAAATGAAATGTCTGATATGAAAAAAAGGTTTTTACAGCCTATACATCAGTAGACAATTAATCTTCTGATAAGTTAATACAAAACAACTGATCAGTATAAATGTGAGGTTATACGTACTGTATGACTAGTAATTTTTGCTTTTGTAGTTGTGGTGCTAAAACTAATCATAATCCTTTTGAAAGTATGAAAGAAGCATGCATAAAAGCAAACCTATATCAAGGCTGTGATATATATTTTTATATAGTGTTCTACACCGCTCTAATATAATCATACTCCTCTGAATCTCTAGTTCCTCTCGACGTAGGGCAAGCTCCTCCTCTCGCAGCCGTTGCTCTGCCTCTGAGCGTTTTTCCAGGAAGCTGAGAATTTCAGAGTAGGTCTGGCAGCAGCACTGGCAGGGCTGCTTGGCCGTGGGTGCTGCTGACAGCTCAACCATTTCCTCACGGTCTTCTTCTGGCTCTGCTATCACAGGAATGATGTAAAAATGTACATATTCCCAAAGGTTGCTGCAGAGAAACACACATGGAGCTGGCAAGGATTAATTGCTGAAGGGCAAAAACTTAAAACTGAGGGTTCAAGTTGAAGGATTTAAATTATGCTCCACCAAAATAAACGTGCATGTAACTGTTACAGATGTGATTCCGGACTGATTCTAGTCTATGTTCTCCATAAAGCATCAAACTCCAAGTGATATTTCAAGTCTATAGTGTCACTGGACTGAATTACCAGCACTTTCCAATAACATGATGCAGTACGTGTGACACAAGTGTGTATCACAACCTAATCCTGCAAGTGTCTTCTACTACTTCCACTGTCTTTATTGAGTCATAATTCTTAATATTAAAATGTATTTTACCTGCAGTAGTTGTTTGTGTATTACAGATGTTGGGTTTGTCTTGTTCTGGTTCAGCTAATTTGTCCATGGTTCGCTTTCTCACCTCATCATCCTTGAAAACACACGGACAAGATTACTTCATTAACAGGAAGAACAAAGAAAATAACAATCATCAGCAGATTTAGTAACAGCAGATGTTAAAACAGTAGTAGTAGAAGTAAAAACAGTAAAACAGTCTAAGCAGTAATCAGATTTTACTTGTAGCTGAATGCCATCAAGAGGAAGAAAAGGGAAATGGCTACGTTACAGTGAACATAATCTGCTTTCCAATTTCTCTCGTTAGTCTCAGTACTAGTCAATTACTGGAACAGATAAACTATTGATAACAGTGCTGTGGCAATTCTAGGTTTAATGACTAAAAATCAAATATTGACCCTAATAAGTGTGCAATAAATTTTCCAAAGTAAAGCTGAAAACATATTGCATTATTCATTTCAGATAATAAAGACAACACTACTGGTTCCAGATCAATCTAACTAAAGTGTTTACAACTTCTAGAATTACAGTAGGCAACACTTAAAAAATTGGGACCCACTACACTATTCGACAGTCTAGTTTTATTGTTCATGCTAGTCTTTGAAATTAGGAATCATACACTATAATTTAATATTAGGCCAAGAACAATGTGTGTAACTCAGACATAACACTTAGAAGATAAAGAAATAGTTAAGTAAGTTAAGTGATGGAAGCTGTGACCTCTATGATGAACCTGCCCCCGTAAACCAACTCAAGGGCATTCAAAATTCTCTCATAAAGTTTACCTACTCCTCTCTGTTGATACAGCGCCACTGACACCCACCTGATACCTTGTGCTTTCACTGCTGGCCAGGAGCCCTTTCTCAGCCTCAAGCTCCAAAACCTCATGGAGCAGATCCTCTTTTTGGGCATACAGCCTCTCTGTTCCAAACCTGATTACACAGAAAGCTTTAAATGTAGTGTACGAAAGGGACAAGAACATTTCTAAGTCGCCACACATCCAGTTCACATATATTACTCCCTCAAGATACAGTACAGTTTACTTGTACTTTCTCCTGAAATATGGGTCCAGTTGACAGAACCAACCTGCGCAGGCTCGGGAAGTCTTGTTTCTTGTAGTAATCTAGCAGCAGCATGGTCCTCTCCCTACACCTCCTGGCGTCCACCTCAAAGTTTTCATCCTGGAGTGCTGCTGTGATAATCTCTCCCACACGCGCCCAGATACGTCCTGAAAAAGTGAGTTTACCCACATCTCAATGCAGTATTTAGGACATTAACTTCTCAGCTCATTAGCTCATGATGATACTTAAAATGGGACAAACCTGGGTCTTTGGAGGCGAAGGGATTCTGGGCGATGACCTCTCGCAAAAGGATGATGTCATGTCGTGCTGAAAAACGCACCTGTCGCTTTCTTGGGGTTGTAGAATGGCCAGCAATGGAAAAACCTTTAGTAGGTAATAAAACAGAGATGATTAGAATAGATCGAAATAAAACAGATATTGTTATACGTATAAGATACCAAGTCCAACTTGGGAATATGCTTGGGAATAACCCAGAAAAAATGTTTCTTGAACAAAGAAAAAATACTTGTTTGTGTTAGATCAGAACCATAAATAAGACAACAAGTAGTATTATGATGTTAGATAAACATAGGTACTTTTAAGAAAACTTTGAGTTGGTTATATTACTATTGATGTCTACTTAAGAAATTACACGTTGTCACTTATTATTACGTGACTAACAATAAACAAATGCATGTGTAATACATTTGTTGTGTGTGTGTGTGTGTGTGTGTGTGTGTGTGTGTGTTTTGGTGCAGAGAGATAAGTGATGACAGCAGTCTGTCAGATGCAGAACTGCTGTTTAACAGATGACAGCAGCTTTGTCACTACTGTCCTCCACTGTGCACAAGTGCAAGTGGCCGGTAACCTGCAGCTACAACAATTGACACGCACAAACGAGATAAATAGCCTGTAAAGCGCTGATAGCCCTGCGCAGGCTACAGCACGTTCAATGCTGAACCATATGCGTCAGAGGAGGAGGAGCATTTGTGCACGAATCGAGAGAAGTGCCTCTTAGGAGACGTTAATAGTAGGTGGTTCAAAGGCTTGTTAGGCGTGATGGTGGTATTGTATCTCACCGTTGTTGATCGGCACTTCCACCACTACTCGTTCCATGTTTCTGTTTTGTGCATCCGGGAACCGCTTGACGCGGACTGTACACGTCCACTCACCAGTACAGGTTCACTACTGACGTGTAACTCAACTTGGCGGAGAATCAGAATCTGGCTGAATGGAGGTGCCGCTTTTCTCTTTTAGTTGCACTTACTCAAACTGGCCACATGGTGCCACTAGAGGTCTGCTGTGATCCAGAAAGGAAGCCGACATCCATGCGTGAAGCTTGACTGTACATCTCACCCAGTGACAGCTGGTATGGAAGATACATGTAAAACTATTATGCTATGATTATTATTATTACTACTACTACTAACACTGGTGCTGTTGCTCCTGCTGAACGAGTGAGGAGCAAATTTAAACGGTATAAATGACGAGCACTCACTATAGCCATAAAGTGTTTCTCCCACATACACCAGGTTATGTGATGTCAAGTGATGATTATATTTTTCCCAAGTTGATAGTAAGTGCAATAAATGATTATTTTAATATATTAAAACAAGCAGATTTAACCAATATTTGGAAGCAGGGGATAATGTATGTATACAATAATGAGTTGTGCAGTAAAACAAGATTAATATTCATCACAAAAGCTGAACATAAAAAGAGATAAGTAAGTACACTTACTTACACTACATGCTATGTTGCTCTAAAGCAACAACAAAATGTATTTGTCAAGCTGCAGAATGACAAATTGCATTATCTTTGATATTAGGGTCTAATCGCTTGACTCCATGGACAATTGAAGTGTGACAAAAAAGAAATATATTTTTTTATCTGTTCATAACCTCCACAGGCATTGCTGCTAGAAGATAGATAAATGGCCTTGTCTATGTATTGGAAAACAGCAGATGTTAAGTTACAAAGTAAAAGTACAATGTTCTTTGAGATTTTGTGAACCGTTTTTAGTTTTAATCGACCACTAGGTGTCCCCAAACAAAGATTAACTATTTGTGTGATTGTCTGACTCTGGCACCCACCAAAAAGCTCTTGTGTTATATTGATGACTTTGTTGTGTATTGTGTATTTGGAAGGACTTACAGTTCCCTGAGAGGATGGAGTAGAAATGGCCTGTAAGAGGAAATCACTTACAGTGGATATACTTAGCTGCCTGCAGCGGTGTGTTGCTGGAAAGCCAGGGTCTGCACAGTTGAGGTTGTGCTGTTGGGTTGGTATTGGTAAATCAGCTTTTTTCTCTGTTTAGTGAGTTAGCTAAAAAAGGCAGGGCCTAAAGCAGGCAGACAAAATATCAGAGGTCTCAATAAACTGTAAACTATATTTAAAAAAAAGACTGTTTAGTGTAGGTACTGGCACAGGAGAACTGCTTTGTTAAAATGTTTGATGCATCAGATAGGCTTGTGGCCTACTTGCTGGGTAACATGTGGTAGCATAAAGTATCTAATATGAGGTTACAGAAGAGGTTTGTTTGAGTGATTATCATGACAGGATGAGTATTGGTTGCTCAAGGTAGCATAAGACGTTTCCATAGGATATTTGAAATGTATTGTAGCCCAGACAGCATGATGATGAGTGGCCTAGTTGTTTGCAACAGCATGGCTGGTTTGTTTGATCAAAACAGGGTAGATGCTAATGAAGGGTTGCATTGGTCCTGGGATTCAGCACACCGTTGAGCCTTCTCTGGGTCAGGGTACTAACTCAACACCAGTTTTTGAGAGGATGCCCACCTTTATATTATCATATTAGTAGGACAATTAGGAGATGGAAGAAAGCAGCTTAGCGTCATATGTTTGTATTATGTTTGTATGTGTACGAAGTTAAAAATATCGTGTGTGTAGAAGAAATGTTTTCAGTGAATGAAAAGTTTCTTAGTGCCTGAGATTTCATTATTTTCTTCTGAGCTTACTAGTTGTTTAATTGATATAACTGCTACCACATCCTTAATGTGTTCTTGGCTTCACATGAACTTCTGTTTTATAATTACTTGTAAATTACTTGTAAATAAAAAAAATTTGGTCACCATCTCTTGAGTTTTCATATATAACAGAGAAGCACAGGGTGAATTAAAACTGCACAGAAAAAAGAGAAAAGCAATAACATTACACAAATATTGAAACCTAATTTTATTCACCCTTCTTAATCTATTCATCTTGACATTATTTATCTTTAGATTTTTAATTTTTAAAAAAGTGACAAAAAAGTGGTTAGCTTTTTAAGGAGCACTGACTGGTCATAAATGGCCATATTCTCCGTAAAAAAAAAACACACAGACCCACAGGTGCTCACATATTCACTCTCATCATTGCTATTTGCTATATCATTTTGTGAGCAAACCTACATTTCCACTATGTCGCTGCTGGCATAATGAGAAGGAGATAAGCAGGGAAGCAAACTCAGGACTTGGCAACCTGCTGCATCATAATCATTTGGTTATTGGTCAGAGATGCTCAGGGTGTTTTTGAGGAGATAGGGAGGATGAAAAATGGAATGGAAGCAGAGAGAAGAGAAGGGGAGGGAGGACTGACTGGTGCCTGAGTCAGGGTTGCTTTTTTACAAGAAAGGAAATCAGTTTTGTTTCATGCATAGGTGAATTTAGAAGAGAGTTAATGAAACATGGCAACCTTCCAAGTAAAGGGACGTACTGCTCACACTCTCATTACCAGTGGCTGTGATGTAGAGTGTTGCTGTCATTTAGAAGCCCCTGGACTGAGGCGAGGTGACACCAGACATGAATGAGAAACAGCAGGAAGCAGTTTATCTCTCAGAAATAGAACAATGCGATGGAGACAATGGATAGCAAGAGAGAAATAATTGGTGTCATTATAATCATCATCAGTTGTATAAAACATGATCACGGATATGAAAGAATGGAAAACTTGTGGGCGCCAGCTGCCTGCATGCCAGCAGCTGGCATCATCTGTGCTGAGATGTCAGTGGATTGTTAATTAGCCAGGACACACAGTCCTGGTCCTGCTCGGATTAAAGAAGTTTTCCAGTAAGTGCTTCAGAGCAGATCACTCTTCATGAGAACTACAGAGTTTTTCCTCACAGCAGCAATATGGCATCCCTTCAAAAGGCCTCCTCTCTACTGTTTTGCTGTTTTTAAAGTGCATATTTCTAGGAATTCTATTTCTCTAGTTTTCCAGTATTATTGTTTTGTGCATTATATTCATCCTGTTTAGCCCTTTATTTAAATAGTCTGCTGCTTCTCCTCTTCAACAGAAGATATGTGTAAAATCCTGCATTTTTAATAAAGGATAAATGGAGAAGTAGAGAGACATAGATAAAAGTTGTACAAATATCAGATTGACCATAATCACTGATTAGGGCAAATCTCTACCACATAAATATTCACAATAAACTGAGGCCATTAAAACATGTATGACTAGTGCCTATTTTTGTTTTCAATAGAGCATCTTTCCATCATTTCTTCGTCACTATCTCTGATTGGCACATACTGGCA
>JAUBNQ010000001.1:15142325-15152991 GCA_032353495.1 Ctenopoma kingsleyae | reverse complement strand
ACATGAATACACCCCCCCCCCCCCCCCACACACACACACACAAAATGATGCAAGAAGCCAGAGTGTGCTTAACATTTTCAAGAGAAAAACTGAATTTCTCATAAAGACAGCTCAACTAGTAATAAACAATATCATGCAATTAAATGTATCTGTATTTAAGAGTATTCTCTAAATTGCAAACGGTATTCAGTCTAGTAAAAGTTCAGGTGTGTGGTAATTACATGTGCTTTTTAATTTTATGGACAGTATCAACATGTCTTTCAGCTGCAGCTGTGGTTTCAGTGGAATCAGCATATAGATTTTCCTTGCAGTAAATGATATTATGCAACTTCCTGTATTTCAACTTATGTAGAGTTCAGTTTATGCTGTGATGACATGTTTGTAAGACAAAATATAACCCAGTTCATCCAATAAGAGAAGGTTATTACGTATAGGTTATAGCTTAAATATTCAGACTAAAGAGGCTCAACTGTCAGTGGTCTGTAGGATTTTAACATAGGTTTGCTGTGATTAAAAAAAAGACATTTTCGTTAAAATTGTTTGAAATTGAAGCGTTTTATATACTCTTATACCATTTTAGCCAGTTTGGGGATCATGTGGCCTAAACCTTTGATGTTACAGTTGTACCATGGGTCCACCATGCTCAAATAGGAACCAAGAGTACAGGGATCCTCCTTGGTTTGATGCATGGGATGGTTTTCCTACAAAAAAGGAACATGAAACTGTAACCAAAAATTTAGCAAATTGAATCAGTGAGGAAACAAGCAAAGTCTGACAGTTTTTGTTTTGTAGTTAGCTTATGTTTTGGTTTTATCACCAAGAAGTGTAGAAGTGTATTATGCAATCTACTCCAGGTGTTGTTTAGAGCACACCTTCACAAAAATATAGTTACAGTAAATCCTCAGTAGTGAGGAGCTCCTCTCTTCAAATAACAGTTTAATAATAAAAAAACAGATTATGAGAAAATAACTGTGAACAATAGTTACAAATTACACATAGGGAGGCTATTTAAAACGCCATGCCACAAACAGCTGTGATGTCTAATATTTGTAAGCCTCATGTTCAATTAAATGTAAAACAACAGAGCAATTGTAGATATTTCTTACAAAAAACCAGTGCATCATTTATTGAATATTTCTCTCGATCTGCAGATCTATTTATGTCCTGCCTATGTCCTACAACTCCTGTCATCTTACTGTAATATCACAATGTCACAATGGAGTGGAAATTATACTGAGAAATGTGCTGTCAAACTGTTAGGTCATTTGTTATCTCTGTGTGTGATAACTTTCACTAACAGTAAACTTAACAGTCTGATGGTGTGTTGGCAGCAGGAAGTTACCTTGGCAGAAACCCTGCAAACAGGGATGTAGTAAAACTGAAGGTTGACTTTCATTGTAAGAAAAAGCCTCCGTGCTTCCCTTTTTCTGCAATGGCAAACCAAAGGTTCGTGAGAAATGCCCAGTTTGGCATGCTTGACTGGGTAATTTGACTATCCCAGCAAAAAGACTTTGGATTTCAACATATGACACTTAAAATAACAGAAGTAGGGTTCATACACTCCACAGACACAGAGAGAATGTAAAGGTGGTAATTAGATACAGACATAGCTAAAAGTGCCCATTAGAAGCAATAATGAATTTTTACACGCTTTTATTTAGAATAAATTAAAGGTGTGAAAATAAGTTTTAAATAAATTTATTTCTTATTCTACTTAACTGAAATTGTCTAAAACATCTAAAAAGAAAAAGATAAAACAGAAGAATAAATGCAAATTGAACAAAGGAAAACAAACACAAGTCACTCCATACATCACTTTCTAAATAGAGCTGTGTTGCCTGATGACAAAACAAGTTTTCATGTAATCTCCCTGCTGCAGTAGTTTTAAGATTAGTATTATTATCATTATTATTATTATTATTAAAAGAGACAGATGTATATGACAACATGCAAATATCCATAAGGTATCAATACTTCTACTACCCTATATCGAGTCCAAAAACTGGTGCGAATGATGCCAAACCATCCAGATTCCCTCAACAAAGATTCATCATCATGCGTTTAGGTTTAGAGCTTTGTGAAATGAGCACTCCCTCACCTGAAGAAGTAGTAGGCCTTGGCCAGGCGGCCCAATACCCTGTCATCCCCCATGACCACTATCTTGGCAGTGAAGAGTCTCTGCTGCTTGGTGAAGGGGTTTTGCATTACACTGGATCCTGCCCGCCTCTGCAGAGTTGCTCCCCTCCTTCCTCCCCTCCCTCCACTTCCTCCTTCAAGGCTTGCATGGTCCTCCAAGGTGTCCTGCATCAGGACCATACTGTCCTTCACAGACGGTTTCATCTTGATGCCTCCACGCCTTAACAATTTTCCTGACTCTTGCTCACTAGTAGAGGAAGGTTTAGTGTTATACTCCAAGATGAAATTAGTATAATACGATTTAAGGCTTGGAAACCAAAACAAGTGATGCATTAAGATGATCAGCATTGACATTTTCAAGTTTTAGTTACTTAAAGTAAAATAAAGTGACCTTGTTGATGATTACCTAATTCGACTTCGATTGTACTGTAAGTGATTTATATGGAAAATAACGGCTCTGAAAATCATAAGATTTAAGGCATTCCAGGCTATAAATCAAGTAAACTACACAAAAGCAGTTTTAATAAATTCTAAATAAAAGATATAGCATGTACCCTTTGTTTTGTTCCCATGATGCACTAATGCTAGCAGTTTCCAGAGATGATGACAAGGAAGGATCAGCACTGGGGGGCAGGTCTCTTTCGATGCCACTGTCGTTGGACATGATGGAGAAGCGAATCTGACCTGCCGCCATGTCAGATGGCAGCAGGTCACTGGGTGAATCACCCAGCTCAAAGTCCTCCTGCTCCTCACTGATGGAGTACTGCTCAGGCATAGGGCTGGATCGAACCCATTTGGCCAACTCTCGCCCTATAAACATTTTTAACATTCATGATTTGCATGCAAGGCAGAGTTTGACACTTTCATAGATCTAGACAATTGTAACTGTCTCAACTGTTCTCTGTGTTTGCCCACTGACAGCTTCCATCTTTAATCTACAACACATGTGTTTTTCTGTCTCACATACCCATACATACTGTATGTCTGCTCTTTGTCTGACAGAAAAACTACAGTTCATTAACAGGGAAGAAAGCTCTTCTTTCATTAAAAGATCCCCTGAGAAATTGTACTGCAGGGATGGAGCAAGCACATTTTGTCAGTGTCTGCTTTGTGATCACTTCACATTTAAAGCTTGTTAATGTAGCACTCCATACACTATCATACACTATAACAGATCTGTGTTATTACAGTATATAGTAAACTTATTAAGCATATAATTCAGAAAAGGATCTTCATTCAAAGATCACATGATGCTATTAGTGCTATCATAGTCAATTTCACACTTCCATTCCATTCAAAACTTTTAATTAGTTTGTTACATTAAGTGAGTCTAGCTCTGATAAATAACTTTAACTAATAACTAACAATCTAACCTCATTAATATCCTCACACTGTCACAAATACTTCTTCTTCATTTCTATCTTCTTCTGTTTTACTAGTATAATAATACGTTTCAGCCTGTTCAATTCATAAATTCATCTACACTACCACAGACTCTCAAGCCACTCACAGATATCTAGATCCTCTGTCCACAGGTGGAAGCTCATTTCTGGGTTAGGAAGAGGGCAGTCACACAGAGGTCCACTTGACAATGGCTCTGTAATACACACGTGCACATGGAGGAAGAGAGAGGAAGAGATCAGAACTGTCACAATCACACACAAAACAAAGCAACACAACATCCTCCAAAATAATACTACTGTCCACCCCTCGACCTCCCAGCTGCAGTGAGGGGAGGGCAGGTTCATCGGATGGGTTGCCGACATGATAACAGCAGGGAAAAGAGACGATGTCATGGACATAGATATCCGGAAAATGTTATAAATACTGACTGACTTGATTGGTCTGGCCACAGAGGAAATGAGTAGATTTAAGGAAGGTTTGATCTCAGCGAGCTCCAATTTGAGATTTTATCTTCTAATCATTTTGACGTTTCACTGAGCTACTATGGATACGGATGAGCAAGCAAGAGGTCTGTAAGACACGCTGTCTCTAAACACTCTTTTCTTTTCTCTTTTCATTTAATTCCAGTCTGTTATGTAACCAGATGTTGTTGTGGTTGCTGTGGTTTGCTGTCTCATCATTGATGTTTAGCTTAACCAATCAGTTGCCTTGTGTGGCTTTGCTGTATTTCCAGAGAGCTCCTACTGTACCTGAGTCGGCGCCACTGACAATCTCGCTGTACAGCTGCAGAAGACGGCTCTTCAGCGCTCCCCCTTCCCCTCTGTTACCCTCCTCCATGCTCTGCTCAAGAGTGGCCAGCACTTCCTGAAAGTACGACTCAGTGTCTTGACCCATGTCCTGTTCCAAAACACACACAACACACATGGGTGAACACACATACATACAGGAAGACAAACATACATAATATGTATTAATAGCAAAGAGGTAAAGGTCAGTAGTGTGTGTGTGTGTATGTCTGTCCTGCTGTTGTGTGTGTCATGCTGAGGTGTTACTTTAGGACCTGTGCCAGGAGACACAACCAACAAGTAGCTCAACAGACAACAGACCATTCATTCAGGATGTTTCACATGACATGTACAGTACCTATGGGGCAAGGACTACAACTATTTTTAATTCAGGAGAAAAAAAGGAACAGCTCACTATACCTTGCCTGACAGTATCATATTGTACTAATCCTATTTGCAATCACTTAAAATCTCCCAACAAGCTCTACTGCATGTGATTTCTATATACACCGAGGTCATTCACTTCAAAGTGGCAACAGTCAGCATTTGCAATTGTGCATTCACAGGATAATAATATGGGAAGTTGATAAGATTCTAAAAAGATACTTTGCACTCAACTATAACAAAACATTAAGTTAGGAACTTTCACGGACCACAGAAGAAAGCAATGTAAAGTCTTTATTGTTGCAAAAAACAAATGATTTACATTGGGCTAACATATTCTACTAAGGGTCTATGTGCCTTCAAATTCTAACTTTTTTCTTACAGCTGTATTGTCACACATACTAGTTGCTTCATGAAACTCAATTTCTAGAAACATTTCAATACCACTGCTTGTTGAGTACAATGTACAGATCATTGCCTTTACTTTTTCTCTCTACCAGCTCTGTGCATTCACACAATCCACCTGCCAGTCAATAGCAAGGGGCTTGATAACACATGAAGAAAAAAAGTAATGTCAGTGCAGAATTTCTATTGAATAGTTCTAGCAGCTGGAATTCACGTGACTCAGTGAACTGAATGAGACAGGCTCTGAGCCAAGCTCTAGAATAGAATAGAGAAAATGGCAATCATGCGGAAAAAGTTTACTTTACAAAGCCTCGCAAGAGAGTAAAGCAAATATACATTCAGTTGGAGAAAACAAGATTCACAGCAAACAAACTAAATATTTATATATGACCATACACTGCCACAAAGTGAGCACAAAGGACAACTTGAGAACAGAAAATTGAATTCATTATCTGAGAATAGCCAAATAGCCAAATAGCCTTGCACCTTGCACACAAAACAATTTCCCTCTGGGATTAATAAAGTTTTTTGAATCTTGAATCTTGAATCTTGAATCTTGAACATTTTCACTAACCTTCAGTGTCCGTGCCAGATTTGGCCCATGGCATTGCTCTGCTCCTAAAGCAGCTTGGATGGTGTGTTGGACAACATTACGCATGTGATCAAGATGACTTAGAAATCCACCTGAAGCTGAAGCAGATGACTCGAAATCACCCAAAATGACTTGTGCCAAGGAGCCAGAGAAGACCTCTGGGTCAGCCAACACAAAAACCCTATAGAGATTTGGATGACAGACCTTAGTGACAGACATGGAATGCAGTTTGACTACTACTACTACTAGCTGTATGAGGAAATATACCTTATGTAGTTTTGGTAAATCCCACAATGATAAATTCCCTGAGGCTGTTACTGTACTTAGAGGCATGTAATACATTATTTAACTATGACTCACCTCTCTTGAAAGGGATAGTGGTCATTCTTTAGTCTCTGCTCTGCTGTGACCATCCTCTGGTAGATCAGACCTGTGGATCAAAGTGGTATTTAATAACAGTATGTGGAAGCAAATCATCATATTATCATGTAGATTAATTGATGATGATGAATAGAATGATGAATTTGTCTGTGATATTTATAATATATCTAGCAATTTATAGCAATGTATTCAATGAGACAAAATAAATGAGATTCTGTTTGTTGAAATAAGCATATGCAGTGTTTTACAACACAAGACACAGGAAAAAGTAATTCTGTTAACAATATGAATAGCATTAGTAATCAATAATTAATGATTTGTTTAACCTGTCATAGGAATTGGTCTTTGTGGTTCCATGACACCATACAATTATTATACAACGAGAAAAGTTGAATAGCCACTGCTTGGTAAGCCCCATCCAAATTATGTGGCCAGCTAACGTATGAGACAACACTAGGTCTCTATTTCCTTTGTTGTGGGATAAAGGATTTAATTTAACCACATGAGCTAAATAATACCTGGGATGGAGCACTCAGTTTTTATCTGCCTTGTGTAGTTGAGTCCTATGGTGCAGTAAGGATAAGGGTAAGTCATGAGCCTCTTACAAAAGTTGTACACTCGCTTGTACAGTTCTTCTGGAATGTAGGCTGTCTGGAATATCAAGAAACACACAAAAAGATTACGGCTAATCCAGATAAGGAAAGTAATTTAAGCAGGTATGTTCCTCAGCTAAAGTTACTATAATTATCCTCATGTTGTTCAAATATGAGGAAAAACTACATGCACCAGCCTAGATACTATCATTTCGGGTGTCCACTTCCTTGTTGACATTTGTTCCTGGAATCTAAACAAATTTGCACTCCTGTTTGCCAATATAATATTTACAGTAACATTGGTTAACTCCCTAAAATACTTTTCTGGCATACTAATGCAGCACTGCAGAAGAATTCTTAGTCTGTAAACGAACATATTAGTCCAGCATATTTGGAGATTTATTACAATGCAGTGTGATTCAGCAATATACTGTATATCACCTGCTACTTACCCAACACAGAGTGTGGCTCTGGAACCTTATTACGGTAGATAAATACTACATGTAAGCACTCACTAAATAGCGTTAAAAAGTAAGAACAAGCAAGTCAGGGGCCAGCTTTTTCACGTGCAACAATGTGGCAGGAATTCTGTACCTGAATGATGGCATACATAAGTGTGTGTAGAAGAGGGATGATGAATTTACGAGAGTCCCACCTCTCAGCCTGTGGAAAAACAGACTATGTCAGGGGTCAACAAATGATAAATTAATCAGATTAATCTAAATAAAACAATATATTAAAACGTCAACAGGTGAAAATTCAAAGATTAAGTACCTTTTCCAGCTCCTTTATCAGTACCCACACAAGAGATAAACTGTTGGCAGGATTGTTTTGAACCTTTTTATGAAGGGTCCATCTCAGCATGCCTGTACACACAGACAAGCACACAAGCCATTAACAGATTCTCACAGTACAAAATACAAACTTACTAAATGTGTCACACTTTTCTACATTATACTGCTAATCCAAAATAAGTCAGATGACTAACAACTGCAAAGCCCTTATACTGCTGATGCAGTTAAATCTTACATAATGTGAACACTAGCAGGCTGGCTTCATTAAATATCTATTCAGGTTGAGGGAAAGGCTTCAGACAAACACAGAAAAGTCTTGAGCTGAGATGGAAGTTAGTTTTGTCACTAAACTGTGTAAATCAAACCGAACACATTATGTACAGTGCTTATAAAAATTATTTTCCTCCTTCCTGAGTTTTCCTGAGTCACTTTTAGAGGATTCAGTTCCTCAAACAAATTTTAACATTAGGGGAAAAAGCTGTTCAAACCTGCCTGGCCCTGTGTGAAAAAAACAAACAAACAAAAACTTTACCGTAACCATTGTTATGTTATGTATGAGAAGAGGCAATATCAAAGCTAAAACTGCATTAGTGCAGTACAAAAACATTATATGTTAAAACTGTTACTGTACTACCTTTCAGTATATTATAGTAGATGATTTTGTACCTTTGTTGAAATTGTCCAGAGGCTGCTGATTGTCCGTGTCTCTGGGCAGCACAACCTGGATGCTGCGGTACAGTTCTGGCTCTGGTATTGTGGGGGAGCATTCAGCTAACAAAGTCAAAGGGTTGGTTGTTAAAGTCAGGATGCATAAAGGTTTTAATGTAAATACAATTGTCCATTCTGTACATATTTGTATCACTGATTAAGGTGTGACTTTATCTAGTTTGTGTTATGTGCATACCTGCTGGCTCCATACTGCTCGAGTTATCCCAGGGGGCCCTGTTGGTCATGGTTCAAATACATTGTCGGTCTGTCAACTGTAATCAGGAAGAAGACACAGGCAGGTGCTGTTACTCATATTTGGCCATATTTTAAGTCAAACACCGTGTACAGAGACAGTCTCTTACTCTGCCTGATCAATGATGACAGTTTTGTTATATGACTGTATGCTGCGAGCAAAGACTAAAATTACACAGACAAGTTGAATGGGACTATTTAAAACCCACTCTGCCTGTTCACAGGCGGGTAGACAATAATAGCATCTCTACTTGCGTGTGTGGCTATAGGTCTCACTTTTTGTATTTCACATGTCTAGTTGTCATTTCTGCCTGTGTAGTAACTGATGGTTAAAATGCACATTTAGTGTATAAAATGTACCCACACAAATACCCCCCCACACATAATACAAACCTACTGACAGATACTGATGGTTAACAGGATCTAGAAAGTAAATGTTCTCATATTTACCCTCCCTAACACACAAAAGTGTTCCTATGAAAAACTTCCTGTGGCTGCTTACGTTATCCCAGGTCCCACACAGGTCTGACTCACTTCTTACACCTCCACATCATATTTGGTCAAATCAACCTGAACAAAAAATCACCCTTGTGGCTTAGCTTAGTTTCAGGTCCTTTATAAAAAAAACTGTCCAAACCTGCCTGGCCCTATGTGAAAAAGTAACTGTAATAATAATTACAATTAATTATAATTGTACTTAATAATTAATTAATTATTAATAAAAGTAATTGCCCCCTCTTTGATAAATCATGAATGAACTGTGATTAACCACATTTTGCAGAAAGTCAAGTTGAATTTCACGTGCCACATCCAGGCCTGATTACTGCCAGACCTGTTGAATCATTTAAATAGAAGCTGTCTGACAAAAACAGCGCTGTAAAGGAATTCAAGAACAGAAACACGTTAATTGACAAGTGTCAGTCTGGAAAGGGTTACAAAGCTATTTCTAAGACTCTGGGACTACAGTGAACCACGGTGAGAAACATTATGGAGAAAATTTGGAACAGTGGTGAATCTTCCTACCAAAATTACTCCAAGAGCAAAACAACAACACATCCAGGAGGTTATAAAAGAACGGGCTCGGCGGTCGCCAAGACCAACAAATGTTATATTGGTGGTTGTGACTCAGAAAGGTTGAGAACCACTGATCTAAAGAACTGCAGGCCTCACTTATCTCAGTTAAGGTCAGTGATTCAACAATAACAAAGAGACAGGGCAAAAATTACATCCATGGTAGACTTCCAAGGCGAAAGTGATTGCTGACCAAAAAGAACACAAATGTTCACATCTCACATTTGCTTTGACATTTTGCCAAGTCATTTGTGCTAATATTCTATGGACCGATGAGGCAAACGTTTTTGGAAGGTGTGTGTCCCGTTACATCTGGCATAAAACTAACACAGCATTTCATAAAAAGAACATCATACCAACAGTCAAACATGGTGGTCGTAGTGTGATGGTCTGGGGCTGCTTCGGGACCAGGACGACTTGCCATAATTAATAGAACCATGAATTCTGCTCTACCACAAAATCCTGAAGGAGAATATCTGGCCATCAGTTTGTGACCTCAAGCTCACTTGGGTTGTGCAGCAGGACAATGATCAGCAACACACCAGCAAGTCCACATCCGAGTGGTCTACTCAAAGTACAGACTTAAATCCGATTGAAATGCCATGGCATGACCTTAAACAGGCCGTTCATGCTTGAAATCCCTCCAATGGATAAATTAAACCATTCTGCAAAGAAAAGTGAGCCAAAATTCCTCCACACCAATGTGAAATACTCACTGCCAGTAATCGAATTGCTTAATTGCAGACCAGTTGTTAGGTTTAGGGGGGAATTTCTTTTGCACATAGGGCAAGGCAGGTTTGGACAGCTTTTGTTCCTCAATAAATGAAATAATTATTTTAAAACTACATTTTGTATATACTCAAGATATCTTCGTGTTATATTAATATTAGTTTGATGACCTGAATCATTTAAGTGTGACAAATACAGAAATAAAAAGGGGGTAAATACATTTTCACAGCACTGTATATCCACAGACTGCTTTCTTTAAATATAGACACTTTGAGATAAGTGATTGCTTCAGAAGAAATTTTCAAACCCTAATGTAAAAGAAACACCAGAAATGTGTTGCTACTTTGACCAGTCACAGGTCTGAAAATATTATCTTTTCATTTATGGACTTATGGTTAATCAACTGCTTAACTACATATAAATTAAATTAAA
>JAUBNQ010000001.1:15121482-15135913 GCA_032353495.1 Ctenopoma kingsleyae | reverse complement strand
GTTGCTTGAAGCATGTTTTTTATCATTATCAAATACTACACGTGTAGGGTAAAGTTGATGATTAATGAGAGGATAATGACATATAGTCCTTGTCAGTTTATTTTTCTTTGATTCTGTGATGCCATTTTAATTGAAACCCTGTATCTAAAATCTATAACATGTTGTTTAGCTTGCATGTCACTGTATCAGCCCAGGAGTGGTATCTGGGTGGTCCAGTGTGTCATGAAACATTCTGGCATGGTGATCACATCATATAATGGAAACGTTACCATCAGACCAGAGATCACCATACTCTAACTCACTGTCTTTATTGTAAAGTGGAATAATGTTCTGGATGCACTGGTTAAAAAGTTTTATAATCTAATTTAATCTCTATGTGCATAATTATGTTGGACATTGTATGACATTGCGAGAAATGCACCAGGCTAAATATTTTGAAGTAGTATGTCACTGTTTGTCAAGTCTGTCTGAAGAGCCTCACCCAATAGTTGACATCACTGACCTAATTCTGATCATAAACTTTAACTGGGTGTTAGTGTGTTCAGCTGTGTGGGCTGTCAACACCCTAACATGATTGAAGCTTATTAATCAATATTGGTTTATTTATGGATGAAGGATCCCTTACATGAGCTAAATAGACACATGTTCACTGGAGTCACACTGCATCCCCTTAGTGGTACCAGGAAGTTTGGATCTAAAACAAGGAAACTGGAAGAAAAACAGCTCTGCTTTTAGACTCCAAGCAGACACAACAGACAGCTAAGGCTTCAATCAGATCAGGCACTGTTATCAAACCCTTGTTATTATCTCAGCAGGGAGAAATAAGCGGCTGTCCGTGGTGGCTTCCTGTCTCATAGGGCATGATGTGTAGATGATACAGTATTTTATAGCCCAACTCACATGTCAACAAGCCAGTTAAAAAACACGAGAGACATCTTGAAAGAAGATGCACATTGGCCCAGCTGACAATAGTTGTGCAGAAAACCATATAAATCACCAAATCTTATCTTCATGACTCAGTAACATAACAGTGCGAAGTGACGCGGCTCGTCAGTGCAGGACGTAAACATCATTAAGCTCATTTACTCACAAAGAACTACAAAAACATGCCTTAAATATAAACTCGTGAACTCAGTAGAGACTAGTAGTCAGGTAGATGACTTACATGGCGAGTATTAAATGGAAAAAAATAGGCACATCCACATAACGTTACAGTACATTTAATCATCTGCGATATCATCTGGCTGCAAGTTAGAGTCGTCGACGCTAACTTTTCAGCGAGTAACAGTAGCCTTCACTATGAAGTACAGATATAAATATGTCTGAAACTGGCAAGACGTTAGATATTTCTGTGTTTATCAAAACTTACCTTCATTTAATTTGTTCAAAAGGCGCCATTCGCCTGATGCTGAATACGTGTTATCGCCTCTCTGTCGTCACCGCTTCACAGTAACGTCAGTTAGCTCCAGCTCCACTCTGACAGCCAGTGAGCCTCCTAACCACGCCCACTGATGCCAACCACCAATAGCGTGTCAGCTCGTGCTGGCGTTGGTAACCAATCAGTGCGCGTATCCACATAAACAGGTGTTTCAGAGTTAATGCTGAAAATCACTCTCACTGGCATCACATTGAATCATAGTCAAGTAATCATAGATCAATTATGTGTAGTTTTATCTATGATAATTAAAATGTTAACTTTAAAACTAACAAGCAAAGATACCTATAGTGGAATTTATTTATATTATAAAGTATAAAATTAAAATATGCAAGAAAAAAGTTCTTGCAAAAGTTCTTCAAAGCTGTACTTAAGTACAATAATAGTACTGCATATAATCATGAAGTAAGAATATGTACAGTATACACAACAAGAACAAGCCATACTTGTTGTATATGCAGATAATAACAAGTTGGTAATAAAACAAATTTAATCTCTAGTTGAAGACGTATATTTTTAGTGAAAATTTAATTTGAGATGTATCGATTGCATAGACAAAACACATACAATTGTAAAACCAATATTGCATTTGCAATGCTTTCATCAGAGCAAAAATATATGTAAAGACCACTGGTGCCAGCTATTAATCTGAATGAAATAGTACCTAATCAATTTAATCACATATTCAAGTGCTTCAGTTCCATAAAAAAAAAATCTAAGCAATGCTACCTCAGCTAAGTGTGCTAAGTCTCAGTCCAGTGATCAGGATATTATCCCTTTACATCCATATAGCAACAACTGTCAGATTCTTTTAAAATGTCATAGTTTACAGTATGTAAAGTGGAATGAGCTTAAAGATGTGCATTCAAATGTATTTTAGCACCACAACCTCAAATTTATGTTTTCCACCTGTCACCTTGATTAAATGAAGGTTATTAATTTTGAACGTTAATATACAGTTTATAGAACGAATGCATTATAGACATTACAAATTAAGACTTCAGTTGAACTGTCACCATCTCTGTATTGTTAATCTGTACTTCAACAGAAGTCAAATGCAATGTCAACAGAGCCCCCTGCAGGTCATATTTATAACTAATAAAAACTGTGATTTCATTACAAGATAAATGTTGCTATTAAAATACCATTTATAACAGACATAAAAATATGCTTTAAAGTCAAATAGTAGTTTGCAATATAACATTTCACAAACATTATATTTACATATTGTATATGTTCATAGTGTCCATTCTCAGATATTGTCGTCCGAAAATCACCTGTATAGAGAAATTACATAGTAAGGCCTGATCAGAAGGCATAAAAACTTCCTGTGTTTTTCATGTCCATGTATGTTGATCCAGACATATGTCCTTATGATTATCTCCATATTTTTATATTCTTCCTCTCTGTAGGACCCTGGTAACTACAACACATGTACTGTATCATGACAGTTTAGATGCCATCTCACCTGGCACTCAATGTATTCATCCTGCTTGACCAAATTCCATCATAATGTTACAGTGGTTAATGTCACGCCAAAAGGAAAAGAAGAACTGAAAGCTGAAGACCGAAACATGAACAGGTTCCTTAACAACAGTAACTGATTGCTTTGTATAGACAAAGCTGGACTCAATATCATTTACACTATTGTATCTGTACTTATTATTTCTATTCTTTGTGTCATTTGATAAACCTCTGTATCAAAAATCACAGGTCAAGCATGTCTGTAATTCGCTGATTATCCCTAATGCTCACGTCCACATGTTTCTGTCACGCCATCTTCATGTGAAGTTCACCACAAATGCTTTTAGACACCAGGCAGAAATGATACACTGTACGTGCTGTGCACATTTCCTCTGCGGTGTGGGTCTATTATGCAGAGCACATTGATAATAGTGGACAAATCCTTTGAACCAGTTCCAACCACTTTTAAGTTGCCTCAGGGAAGGGCCCCACTGAAAGTGACTATGGGCAGACAGAGGAGGGAGCAGAAGGTGGGGTGGAGAGGCTGGATTTGTCCTGAAGTCTGGGATTTTCTTAGCTTCCAGTCAGTCGAACTGTCAGGTTTATAGCACACTGATATTTCACACCTTTATTGGACAGAGAGAGACAGACAAGGGTTATATAAATAACAACACTTGCAAGGGTTGTGAGTTGATGATGCAAATGTTCGCTGAGAGGAAACTGGGTTGTGGCTGCAGTAGATACAGGTTAGATAAGGAAATGCAGTGAGAATACAACCAAAAATAGCAAGCCTATCTTGTCTTTGTAATAAGAAATCATTTCACTGACATACACAACTCCTGACAGGTGATTTAAATTTATAATTATATTTTCCTATTTTTGCATCCTATCACACTTCCTTTATGAAGAAGTGAAGATACTATGGGAACCTGCTTAGAAGAGCTGCCACCACTTGACAAAACCATTTTGTTTTATTAGAAAATGTAAGTGGTTGGTGGTGTACCACTTCTTTCCTGACAGTTAGTTGGCCTTCTTCACTTCCTGTGCATGTGTGTAATGCCACACCTGGTGACACTCTGTAGTATCTTCTTCTCATCCTGGTCCAGACACACAGCAAAGGTTGTGTTTCTAGCACCGCTGACCTGTACCTTGTCCACCTTCACCTCTGTCACACTCAGCTGCTACAAAAGGCAAAGAACAGAGCAGACAGAACAAAATTAAATGCATTGCACTTCATGATTACAACTTTTGCAGAAAGAATAGAAAGCTTTTACAGTTTGTTTTTACAGTTTGGGTCGTAAAGGAAGTCTTGAGCTAAATGTCTAGGTAGGTTTATATTCTGCTGAGGTTTGTCATGACTATTACAAATCAAAGCTCCACTTCTAAATGAGGTTAAGAGACTAAGTTATACTGTTGAACAAACAATATTATTTCTAAAACACACATTAGCAAAGCAGATGTGCCTCTCGCCTGTGTGTTGTGGCTTTTGTTTGTCAAGCTGTCACTGTACAAATCCTCTTTTCTCAGCATACGTGAGATGAGAGATTAAACTGAGAAGAGTTCTGAGATACTATCAAGGCTGTGTTGAGGTCGCTCTCTTAAATACAGAATGTGTTTCAAAGTTGTTTGTGAAAGCGTCTTGCTGTGTTTCTGCTGCGCTTTTTTACAACCACAAACCGCTTCAAGAGACTGATGTCACGTCTACCTCACCTGGTTAAAGCCTTTCTTGCTTTTGCCGTTCTGTCTTTTCAGAACCTCAGTCATTGTGAGCTGCAGGCACTCCATCTTTGAGTCTGATAGAGATTGTTTCAGTTAAAATGAGTGACTACACTTACAAATGGCACTGTAAATGTTTCAAATTCTGATGAACATCTATTTCATGTTAGTATGTGCAATCTGTGTTTTACAGAAACAGTTGCAGTAGCTTACCTAGCTCTTCAGGGTTCTTGCATGCTTTGGTCAAGTTTACTGAAGTACAGACTTTTGTTTCTCTTTTCCACTGGCTTCTCCCACTAATCACCACCTGAATGAGAGGAGAAAGTAAGGTAGGATTAGAACAACACAGAAACATAACTGTGGCAGCTGAGTCTCACTTAGAGGAAGAAGAGTAAAAAAATAATTTAAATATCTCTGTAAAAAAAAAAAAAAAAAGTAAGGTAGGATTATTGTTCTGGCAAATGCTAAAACACTGAAAAATATGGAACCTGCACCTAGACTAAACATTTCACAGTCCTTTTGTATCCATCATTAGATTGTCATTGTTCTTAATGAGCTTTTGTTGTTGTTTTGAATTTGTGTTATTTTGTATTTGTGTTGATGTGATTCTTTTTCTGGGATTAATAAAGTTTTTCAATCTTGAATTTTGATATGTTTGTATATAATTTTACTTTGTTTTCTGAATATTGTTATTGTAAAATGCATGTTCATTATACACATACTGATATTGAATAAAATCAACCATTATCTTACCCTGTTGTACATCACTTCCAACGTTAGAGGCACTGCTTCTCGGTCACCGTCAATACCAAAACGTTTACTGGCAGCCCCTATATAAAGAAAGAAAAAGTCACATTCACACTTGTTAGAGGTCTACAAACATATTAAATATCAGTACAAGATTAAAATTCACTACCAGGGGAATGTGACATGTTTTGCAGATGGCAGTCAGTGCTGCTGCAACTTGCAATAGCAAAAACTATTATTTGAAGTATATTCTGAGTAATGGAATACAGCAAAGTATTTTCCAGAGACGTGCCATGGCAATGAGTGAAACTAGAAAAGTAGAAGTGGTCTGAATCATCACATAGAAATAGCAGATGTTCCTCCTCTACCATAAATATAGTTCATTATAACTGATGATGCATTTCATTAAAAGGAAAATGTGGAGGACACTGGTTATTGTGGCACAGTTGCTAGGATGTCTCCCACGTTTGTGTGTCACACTCACTCATGGCCTTGATGGCTCGTGTTCCTGCAGTGTGACCCAACTCTAGAGAGTGAACAAACACCTCAGTCCTTCTCTCTCCACCAGCTAATGTCAGCTGTAACACAAAAGATACTCAATCACTCACACAATTTGTAACAGTGATTCTTCAGTCATAACTAAGACCCAAAGGACATTTCCATTTCTGTTCACAAAGGTACAAATGTGTGTCAGAAAGCAGCTGTGTGTGTGTTTATCTAGAGTTAAAGTATGTCTTACCTCAATTTGATAGAGCTGGATCAGAGCTGGCCGTGCAGCATAGCGACAGTAGTAGAGGACCAAGTCAGCCAGGATGGGTAGACGCTGCTCATATGAATTGTCATATGACTCTGACTCTGTCTTTGAGGTTTGCTACAGAAGAATACAAAAATTAACACTTATATAAAACAGATCTATAGTATACATAACTTCAGGATAGGTTGCTCTGGACAGCAGTTATGTTCTTTGTTAGATAACATAGATGCCAAACTTTTTAATTGTGTTTGGTTCGAGTCAGATTGCAGTTGTACCTGGCAGACGACGTTGGCAGGCAGGTTAAGCAAGCTAAGGGTGTTTCTTTCGTACCAAGGATCCAACATACCAAGAAGGTGGGCAATGTCATTAGTGCTGTCCCCTGCACCCATGAGGTGAATATCCTGTTTGAGCAACAGCAACAATTAAAACCAAACAGTGGAATTCCCATATATAATAGTACTGTATATAATGCAAACTAGATTTTTGTCTCTTACTGTAGCAAAATGTATTTGACAGCTCAAGAATTAACAGAATTCTGTGTTCAGTGTTTGAAGTTTGATTACTGTTGTTGTTCTTACATTAGACAGGGCTGCTCCTTTGGAAGTTCCATTTTGAATCATAGGACTAGAAGACCAGTAACTCTTTGGTTCTCGTGTCGAGTCCCTCTTAACAGGTACAAAGTAGAACTGAAGTTTGAAGGCCCTACTGAGAAGTGGACATGCACTCTCATTTCTCCTCAGGCTATTGTAGGCTCGGGATACCTTCCCTGCTACATGATCAGCACCAAACACTACCACCCTCAGTGTAGTATTCTTACTGTCTTCATCACTGCTGAGGATAGGCCTCCTTCTGAAGCAGACATGTCTAAGAGTTTGACTTTGAGGGTGGGGTAGAGGCTCGGGACTACGTAATTTGACTTGCTGGGGTAAAGAGTTGGATCGCTTCTCTCGCACAATTAAAATGTCTTTTGATTCTGTGTTTCCTAAGCTTTTGGCCCGGGACAGAGACCGAGGGTTTTTGGGTTTCATAAAGAGTCGGTAAAGGTGCTGACTGAGTCGAGCTGAAGCTTTGGAAGACTTGGGCGAACATTTTTCAGTAAAGGGGGAGGAGGAGATATAGTCATCAGAGTCTTCAAAGTAGTCACTATCAACTCCAGAAGTAACAGAAAACAGAGATGGAGCGTAGCACTCCGAAGCAACAGACAAAGTGGAGAACATAGAGTCTTTGGAGGCAGTGGACAGGGAGGAGATGGTGGAAAATGTGGAGGCACGATGGTTGACGCTACTGATAGACATTGGAGACAAATCTACTCCAGGTTCCTCCTCTTCTTTGTCTTCTTTCACTTCTACTTCAGTCTCTGTCACATCCTCCTCATCCTCCTCCTCCTCGTCATCATCATCATCATCAATGTCTACCTCGTCTTCTTCCTCAGCCTGTCCGTTTGTGATGGGATCATCAGGGTCGTCCAACAGGGTGTTCAGAACATCTGAAGGAACCAAAACAGACACATGTCAACTGTAGTCGCAGTCAAAGGAGGAAAACAAGACAAAAATAGATAAATTACATATGCTTTGCATTGAAAATATATAATATGTAATATGGGGTAAAGAGTTAATGATGCCGACAAAAGAAGTGGAAACTGTTCTTAAGCATGGATGGATTGTGAGATAACAGATCCATAGGCACATAACAAGGTAATATGGTATTATCCTAAATACTGTACCAAAGTTATCTTTTTCCCAGTGAAACATGTAACACTTGGGTGTAGGCAGCGGTAGCGTCTGTAGTATTCCTGAGACCAGAAAAAAAGAAAAATAACAGACAGATTGTTATTTACTATGAATGGAAAATCAAAATCATGTCAAATGCTGTGTATATTGTATATTCTCTTACCATCAGACTTCCTTCCACTGGATGCAGAGATTCTCATCCTCTCCCTCAGTCTCTCCAGTCCCTGAATCACTTTGCTGCGCCCCTTCAGTGGGTCATTCATGGTAGCGGCTGTCTCTAAGACATCACTTACTTCTGTGAAGATCTCCTGCAGGTCATCCACAGTTTTATCCTGTAAAACATAGTCATAAACAACACATGACTTATGAATTTATCACATAATACAATAATAAAGTTGTTGCCACTAAGGGTGTCTAAAGTGAAACAAAAACACTTTCTAATGGTTTGCTTTACTTCTTCTTCAATAGTGTGAATTTCACATACAGTTGATATTGCTACACGTGTGTGCATGTTTGGTAGTATTTCTTTTAAATTAAATACACAAAAAAGGCATTTTAATGGAATTATGATCCTGTAATGACCCCCACATACTGCAAAAGACATTTTAAACATAAAGTTATACTAAAAATATTAATGAACTGTTTTGAATTCAATTCAATTGTTTCTGAATTATCTATTGATTTATCAGCTTTTGAACCATGTACCTGCAGAGCTCTGTGGATGCTGTGTAGAGGATACTTGGTGCCTAGTGTGGACTGGAAGGCGTGCTTAATCAGGGTGATGTATGTCTCTTTCTGTGAATGCTGAATGTGACTGAGTTGCTCAGCCACCAAGAGAAAGTCAGCAGGCACCTCACTGGGGTTCATCAGAAGTACAGTCCTGCAGGCAATAGACAGTAGGCAGATAGTGTCACTGGTTATGTGTGAGCACGTACACAAATGTATTCAGGAGAAGATACAAACAGAGTGCTATGCAGGTGGTGGGGTTTGATGAGTGGAGAAGGGGATGAAAAGGGACTTTCCAGGTCAGGAAAGTTTGATAAGTGTTAACCACATATGAGTTCTAATTCACCTAATTTATGTACACTGAGTTATTTAAATCTTTAACAAGTAATGCAATCAGATCAGATAACCTTATTGCAAACTACTGACATGTATGAATAAATATCCTGTCCTAATTTAACAGGAAAGCTGAATAAATATGACACACAGTGTGAACTGGACCCAAAATATCATGTACATGCAGTTGATCAGTGTAGGTAGAAAGATATTTTATGTAGCGTACCTAAATAGAAGAGGCCTTTTACAGAAACAGGACTTGTTAAACATGAAGAACTGTGAATGTGCTAATATCAATAAAATTTTATATACATACAATACTGTATATTTTATTGTCTATTTACTCTGTACAAAGTACAGCATCATCAGATATGCATAACACAACACCTGTTACGTTTAACGATGTGTGATACTGTGCAGTCTTACATGGTCTTAGAGCACTGGCTGGAGGAGTTAAGGCCCTGCTCTTCTCTTACCAGTCTCTGAAAGGAAATACCTGTGAGAGAACAGAAAAAATCATTGATTTTTTTAACCTAACAACTTTAAAAAAAAACATTATTTATGACATTGTCAAGGTCGAAGAGTTGCAAGCAGATGATGACTAGAACGACAAACCTTTATGTTTATGTTCTTTAAAGTGAACTAGATTGAATAATTAAACAAACAGAAGAATTCAACACACAAACACTCCATGCATATGAATTCATTCAGTCGGTTATTGTATTTAACACACTTCCTTTTAGCCTTCCTGTAAATTCCAGTGTATTGCAGCTTCTGCTTTTTTTTTGTTGTTTGTTTTGTAAATGCTGAGGCTACATCCACTGTCAAACTGTTTATATGAAGATGTGCACGGTTCAAACTGAATCCTTATTATCTTTCTGTCATTGTGGTTGTCCCTGTTTGTGGTATAAATAAACAGTGGCCTCCTATATGGATTTTCTGACTTGCCACTAGGTGGAGGCACTACAGTAAGAACCAGATAAGTAGAAGGAGTGGGTCAGCAAAACAAAACATTTATTAAACAGACTCTGGAGTTACAAGATTCATATTCATTCATATTCATGAGGTTCTATCTAACTGGTAACATAAAGTCACCGATTGTCTTGGAAAAAGTAAACATTTTTGTCTAATTTAGTCTTAATGAATAAGTATATTATATTACTTATTACATAGTACATTATTATATGATTCACAGATGGATTTAAACTAACAGAGGTTGTAAAGTTTTACTAAAAACTATTCAAACAATGGAAAAAGTTTAATTAAATAATAAAAAAAAAAGCTTTATAAATGAATGCCAAAACAGGCACAATCATTTGCAGAGTTAGCAATAGTCTACTAAAAGGCTCATAAACTAAATAAAAAAACTAATAATAATATAAAACACAAGGGTTCATCACATTTATTACAGATGTCTACATATTAAACCTCCAGTTATACTTTCTGTCTAAATTTTGCATGACTAACATTAAGTCTCATGAACATTAGTAACATCTCACAAACATTAGAATGAGCTGTTTAATTAATAAGCAAGCATTAACAAAATCCTCAGGTTTGTTGTTACACACTGACAGACTTTCTTTGTTTTTTCAGTTCCTTTAACCGTAGCCACTGAGCAGTTAAGTGACACAGTAAAGAGGAGGAATCTGATCAGTCCTTTCATAAACATTCCAAATATTGATTGGTTGTTAGATAAAAACTGTATAGAACAAAGTTTGAGGATGATTTTTGGAGATAAACCAAACCAAAATTAAGTCAGATAGAACCTTATACCTCTAGGGCCATTATATAGAGTAAAAGGGAAGCTCTTAAAGTGAATTATATACTGTATATCATGGGGTGATCAATCCTGGTCCTTGAGGACCACTGTCCTGCTTGGTTTTTGTTTCCCTGTAAGTGCAGAGATGTTGGGAACACAAGCAGGACAGTAGCCTTCTAGGACCAGTACTGGCCACCCCTGCTCAATATTTACCCGGAGCCTTGATCTCCAGCTGTAGTGTGGTGAGGAGGTTTCTACACACACTGCAGTACGGCTCAGGCCAGGTGAGGAAGCAGCGAAACACCTCCACAGCTTCCTCCAGTAGCTCTGTGTCTGCAGGACAGTATGGTGTCTGCAA
This sequence comes from Ctenopoma kingsleyae, assembly GCA_032353495.1. Lineage (NCBI taxonomy): Eukaryota > Metazoa > Chordata > Actinopteri > Anabantiformes > Anabantidae > Ctenopoma > Ctenopoma kingsleyae. The sequence goes on along the minus strand of JAUBNQ010000001.1, from coordinate 15,124,891 downwards.
CCCAAGCACAAACCAGGTGTTTTAGTGAGTTTCTGTTAAAGAGCAGTAGGACCTGTTTGAGTGTTCATGGGTAAATGTTTTGCATAAATGGCAGATTTTGTCTGATTGGCCAACAGTTGTGTGCACTGTCCAGTTATGTAAGATGATACTGAAACTGTAAGTGAATGTTGTTGTGAAGGTTCACCTACAGCTGTAACAAATGATTATTATTATTGAATACTGACAACTCTCAGTCATTATTCATTCACTTTATTTTATTAAGTGTATCTAATGTCCCTTAAGGAGGTTAAATGTATGTACCGGTAGCTCTCTAACCAGTAAAAAGTCATTCATGGCTGTTACATGGACCACTTGATTTTATATTAGAGGAAATCAGCCCAACTTAACAGAAACAACATGGTTCTTGTCAAGCTCTCAAAGAAGGACAGTGTTTATAGTGTTTAGTTTTAGTTTTTGTTCTTTTTTTCAATGGTGCTAGAGACCTTTTTTCACAGTATTACCTCACAGAAACGTAATAGCGGTTTGAATTGAGGAACTAACTGAACTTTTGGGTGTAGCACACATGTGAAACACTGCGAATTGAGGTAACTTGGGTTAATTCAGGTGACGAAAGGTTTAATGTGTTCATGTTATCTGCATGAGCACAGCTTGTACCTGAAGCAGCGTAGAGGAGAACATAATGGCGAGTGGAACCACCAGCTCATACTGACACTGCTCCAGAACCTGAACTCACACACCAGCATACATTTAGGAGAGAGAGAGGGGCAGACAAATGGACAGACAATGGAGCAGTGGTTAGTCTAACTAAGCAGTGGACAATGTTATTTTTGGAGATTATCTTTTCTCTTTGTCGTCTCACCTCTTTGGTCTTTATTATGATCTGCTGCAAAAGGATGAGGAAGTTCTCAGGGTCTCTCTTCACCAGCTCCTCCAGACTCCAGCGGTTCATTGACTGACCTGCTGAGCACATCAGCACTGAAACAGCAAACATATTTTTAAGTAAACATGTTCATAAAGGTTCATACACAACCAACCACATACAATAGGATATACAGAAGTGTTACCCAATCTCAGCAGTCCTGTGTCACGCCATATATGTTATGATGACAGACACAATACTGGACTGAAGGAATCCTGGAATTACTTTTCCAGTGTCAAAATTAATCATCAGTATCCATTTGAAGAGGATATTAAAGCCTGTTGTCAGGGTTACAGCAGATTTGTAGGGTCTATTTAGGGCATTCAGCACACAGTGGAACATGCATCAGCACCCCATGACAGTAAAAAAGACACATGTTTGTGCCTCAGCAGAGAGCAAACATGCAGCTGAGTCAACAGACATCAACAAGTGAGTCTGAAAAAGTATGTTTTGTTTTTTTTGCTTTTATTTTGTTATTTATCCAGAAATAAATGTCAGTGAAATATTGAAATACTTGGTTAATAAAACATCAAAAATATATGTTATTATAAGATATACAACACAAACATAAACCTGTACTGGACTGTCAGAAGAACGTTCAAGTAAATATCATATGTAAACATGTCTGAGAGTGCCTCCAACTCTGTCCAGATTATTTAATATAATATTACAATTTACTAGGGTATATGGGTTTTTGACTTGTGTGAAGCTTTGTGGATTTGGCTGCCTATACGGTCCTAGAGCCCATGTGCACATGTTGCCACTAAGCATGCAACCAGTGTCGTATGGATATAAACTACAGGGTATATCCATACACAACTCTGATGACCCCTCAGACAAGCAGAGTTGTAAAGTAGTGTGTACACATAAACAAAACAGGATTCAGTATTCAAATGCAGAAAAGGTTGTTCATGATGTGTCATTGTTCCTGTTTCACCACTTTATAGACACATCATATACAATACACAGCAATGTGTTAATGAAATCAGACAGTCCTATGTTTCTGTGTGGGACTGGTAACAACCAAGCACAGGTCTGCAGCTACTCACAAAGGATTTTAAAGTTCATAACTGCCATTGCTATTGCACTTCAAGGGTGTGTTTTATCACCTTTTGTTCAGTGTTTCAGTTTGAATGTTTGTACGTGTACAAATTTGGCAGGATGGATTTCCTGTTGCAAGAAAACAGAGTTAAGGTCTCCTCTAGCTTTGAGGTGCAGAAGGAGTAGACGTGTTATTTCACAGAACTTTAACTGCAGGTTTTGTTTTACAGTGTGAAATGGAAATGTAAGATAAAACTAAAATGGCTGAAAGTTGTACATACAGTATATCAAACCACACCAATCTGAGGTCTGCCACAGGTAACTGTAAGTGATTTCTGACTCCTGACATGCACTTTCATATCCATTTGATCCCTCAGTCTCAATGACACTGAGTACATCTCTAAGGGGCTCAGTTTCCAATGAAATAACACATCAGCAGTTGTTCAAGTTACAATCAAATGTTTTCCAAGAAACCTGATGTAGTTCTTGTTGCACCTAGAAGTGTTATCTCTAAATAGCAGCACACTTACTCTATTTAAAGGTCAGAGATGTATTTGCATCAGAGTGTTTGGGTGTAGAACTCTGCAAGTTAATTTTGATAAGATGCCAGCACTGGAAACTCAGATGAAATTTTCAAATGAAGCTGTTAAGATTAGTCAATTTGATTATCTCTGTCTGTTCTGAATAGACGGTTACTGGTAAACAAGTTCACATGAATCAAGAATTATACTCATAGACAACATATATATTCCCGGAAATCTCTCGGGACCAGTGAAAATGTTGTGAAGTGGAGAAGGAAACATGAAACATGAACAATAAACTCCAGCTGTCAAACTCATACCATGCTCCTCTATCAAGGAATGAAGTATAAGTATGTGTCACTGTATCTGGCACTGGTTCTTGTGCGGGAGGCTGATGTCAACTTGATCTTCCGCCCTGTTTTTATAATAACCTGCACCACAGTAACTCCTGCCTCATGATGCCTCACTCACACACTGCGGTCTGTGCCACCACTTCCTCCCAGCTGTCTATTCACATAACTTCCTCCAGCACCCAATAACACGTTTCTCTGATGATGTTAAAGCAACAACAAGCTCAGACACCTATAAACTCATATACCCATGTGATGCTGGAGCACATGTCTTATGCTAGCCTTGTGTAGAGAAAGAGAGAACAAACTGTTGGCACTGTAAAATGCACACATCACGTCCAAATGTGCGTGTTGCGGTTGATATTTCTAAGAAAGTTTTCTTGTTTTTACTTTCCTGCAAACCGAGGATTTGACACTACACATTTGCCAAAAGCCCTTCGTCAAGGCATTTCAATAGTTCTACATGACTCTAGGTCACAACAAACAAATGAATAAGAGGTTATTCAATTCAATTCAATTCAATTCAATTCAATTCAATTCAATTCAATTCAATTCAGTTTTATTTATATAGCGCCAAT
>JAUBNQ010000001.1:15078476-15109475 GCA_032353495.1 Ctenopoma kingsleyae | reverse complement strand
ACTGATGCAGATAAAACTGTTTCTATTCTTCAGATATAATGCAAATAGCATAATTCTGATAACATCATATCTGAATACAGGAGGATGCAGAGCGGAAATAAAATGTAGCTTTTGTTTGAATTTGGTTTTTAAAAATTGATGTTCCTGTTGATTATATAGGTGAAAACCAGAGGTGGGTAGTAACGAGTTACATGTACTCAGTTACATTTACTTAGGTACGTTTTTGAAAGAAAAAAAAGTACTTCCAAGAGTAGTTTTATTGCACCATTTTTTTTTACTTTACTTTTTACTTTTACTTGAGTAGAAATGTGAGGGAGAAATGCTTCTTACTGCGCTACATTTGACAACACTCAGCTCGTTACTTTATCATCATTTATCATTTATTCTACCAGAGAGATGCCGTCTAGAGGACATCAAATTATAACCATGTAGAACTGTATTTAAATCATAACAAGCTAAATATAAGCAGACTTTTGTCTAACCTAACCACTTGTTTTTATCTCCTTCACCGTTTCTCCCGTTTCCTTTTTAGCGTCAAGAAGATTTACTGCAATTGTTAGCCGTGCTTTCAAAAGAAAACTTCCGTTTTAATAGGAAATTACAAAAAATAAAAGCGATCACCTAAATTATCAGAAAAAAACTTTAAAAAGTTAAACATTGCTCATACAGTGCATTGATGTCATCACTTTATTTTTCACAAAATATTATTGAGTTTTTTCTGTGTTGTTAAAAATGTTCTTTTAAACAAAGGGTAAATCCAAAATAGTGATCTCACTGTTAAACCAGACCTTATGAAATGTTTATATGAATTCAGATCAGACATTAAAATCTAGTCCACACATGTCAAATAAAATTATAATCAATATTTCCCAATACTTCAAACTCATGGCAAATAGACTTCTTTTTTGGTTGAAGTTACTTGCATCAGTGGTGAAATGTTTAAACTTAACATAAAAGAAATCTAGTTGCCAGGACTCAACTTCCAGATATCTTCCCATGTAGTCTATCTGCTACATGACGTAGCAGACAGTGAATGAAAAAACACGAGAAATGTCACAGTTCAAACATACATACATATGTTACCTATACTGTAGGTGTTGGTTTCAAAATCTTTATGTCGTGAGAAAGTTAGATTTGGAAATTTGTGTTTCTTGTGTCTTAATTTGTTATTTTGTAAAGATGTTATTCATTTGTGCACTTTTTAAAGTTTTATTATTTGGAAATATTTATATTATTATGAAGTAACGCTTACGTACTCTTACATGAGTACAATTTTTGGCTTCTCTACCAACCCCATTGAAAACACATTTGACTGTGCTCTGCTGCTTTGCCAGCAAAATTTATTACACAAAATTGAACATGATTTGTATCTTATTATGCTGCTCTGCCCAAATTTTCCAAATGTTTTATGTTTGATTGAGTTTTTTTTCCAAATATAGTAAAATAGTAAATAATCAAGTTCTCAGTCTTACTATGCTTACATCCAACAAATAACTAAATAACTGTAGAAGCATATTCTTCTAAATATGTTGATCTTCATGCTCGATAAGTAATGTCTCCACCGCCTGGGATGTGTGCATGATACCATACTCTGAACAGACTGAGCTGGGGCTTCCTTCTATAGGCACAAGATGGCGCTGCTACTTCTGCTGCCAACACTCAACAAGTCCTATAAGGCAGCACCAGTAGATGGACAGTGACAAAACCATGCATGGAATATTCAAGGCATGATTTTGTTCACATGTACGGAGAAGCCTTTTGTTTCATTTTATTTTCCACTTGAATCTAGATAAACTATATGTGCGGTCCAGTCCATATATGCAGATTATAAAAAAATGGGCCCCTGGGCACAGACAGGTAAAAGGCCCCCCACATCTCATTTAAAGTCTCGTACCACCAGCCTGAAAGAAATGCAAAACTTTTTTTAGTCTTTTTTTAGACTTTTTCACTGTCTGTGGTTATTTAGATTTTTTTGGTCACATTTTGTGTCGATTTATTGTGTTTTAACTCAGCTCTGTAACGTTTAAATGACAAATAAAAACAATTGCTTCATATGGAGGTTCTGGCCCTGAAGGCCCCTGACATCTCAGGCCCCTGGGCCTGTGCCCAGTAGACCAGTTCAGTTATCCATCCATGCCTGCACATGATGAGCAGTAAAATGTTCTTGTTCAGTAAGGGTGTCCTACAGCTAGAAACAAAGCTGCTGGCTCAAAACTGTATCAAATAGTGCAAAGGCTAATTTCCATTTAAGGTAAGATAATTTCACATTAGATGAACATCATATTTTAGTGTCAAATTTTCCTTTAAGGGAATCATATATATTCCACAACATATTTCATTCATTTAGACTCATTTTACTTGACAATAGCTACTGTACATGGGCTAAAGTCTGTTTATTGTTTCTAAGGAAACCGGAGGTTGCCAAACGTCACTTTTTAAGTTTTGTGTCAGTTTTGTGTACTAGTAGCCAAGTAATTTCATCAGGATGTTGCCAATACTTGTGTCCTACAGACTGATGCGGAGTGACGAGCTATAAGGTTACATCCACTGCTTGAACAGTGAAAACTTAAATAATAAAAACATAGTAGGCTGATTTTGACTAATGCGTGTCATTAGTGTGCTTTTCACATCTTAGTGATTGAACTACATCAGCTGATCAGCTGAAGGAGTGGCAAGCGCCAAATCAGTGGCGGGTTCGCTCCAGTTGTTTTCTTTCTTTCTTTCTTTCTTTCCTTCTTCTGGTAATTTGCGTCTCTCCGAAACGTCAGTTTTCTCACCGATGCGCCACCAGTGGATGTCGTAGTTCCGTCTGGCGTCGCCTCTCACGATGAGCTGACCTAAAGCGGTGCCAAGCAAGATCCGATCCCAGAGAGAGAGGGAGAGCGAGAGAGAGAGAGAGAGAGAGATTGTGAAAAGACCGGCAGGAGGAGTGGGATTTGCTTTAAGGACACCAGCGACTCTCAAATCCAGCCGCGCTCTGTTTTTTACGCAGGAGACTTGAAGAAACAAACAAACCAGGAGGAGCTAAAACATAAAACATTTTGACATCTTTTACAATTATTCTCAGGTAAAGTGGGCTTTGTATACATTTTACTGAACTCGGCGTGTGTGTGTTGAGAGTGCATGTTTCTTACTGGCAATTAGCATATTACTGTTCACCCCAATTTTGTTTGGTAAATGTTTGCACACAGCCTAAATTCACGTTTTTGTGTCATCACCAAACTTTGCGTTCACCCTCTTCCCACATGCTTGTTGTTTCTGCTTTCTTCTTCAGCGACAGAGACACTTGGGGACCGAGGGACCATGATAAGGGCTGTGGATGTTGTGCTGACTGTGCTGCTCACTGTGTCCTTGCCCTGCCGGAGCGCCCTCGGCGGCTACGGGATGAGCCTGTTCGCGGCGCAGACTTCTCCGCCGGACCCCTGCTACGACGAGCACGGCAACCCGCGGCGCTGCATTCCGGACTTCGTCAACTCCGCCTTCGGAAAGGAAGTGAAAGTGTCCAGCACCTGCGGCAAGACGCCCAGCCGCTACTGCGTGGTGACATCCGCGGAAAAGGGAGACGAGAGGACCAGAAACTGTCACACCTGCGATGCCTCGGACCCCAAGAAGTATCACCCTCCGGCGTACCTGACGGACCTCAACAACCCTCACAACCTCACCTGCTGGCAGTCCGAGAACTTCATCCAGTTCCCCCAAAACGTCACTCTGACATTGTCCCTAGGCAAGAAGTTTGAGGTCACCTACGTGAGCCTGCAGTTCTGCTCCCCCCGTCCTGAATCCATGGTTATTTACAAGTCCATGGACTACGGCAAAACGTGGGTACCCTTTCAGTTTTACTCAACCCAGTGCAGGAAGATGTATAACAAGCCCAACAGAGCCGTTATCACGAAGCAGAACGAGCAGGAGGCCGTGTGCACGGACTCCCACACCGACATGTACCCTCTGACCGGCGGGCTCATCGCCTTCAGCACGCTGGACGGCAGGCCGTCGGCGCACGACTTCGATAACTCTCCGGTTCTGCAGGACTGGGTAACAGCCACTGACATTAAAGTAATCTTCAGCCGATTACACACTTTCGGGGATGAGAACGAGGACGACTCGGAGCTGGCCCGAGACTCGTACTTCTACGCTGTGTCGGACTTGCAGGTCGGGGGGAGATGCAAATGCAACGGGCACGCATCTCGGTGCGTAAAGGACCGGGATGGGAGCCTGGTGTGTGAGTGCAAGCACAACACCGCCGGGCCTGAGTGCGACAGGTGCAAACCTTTCCACTACGACAGACCGTGGCAGAGAGCCACAGCGAGGGAGGCCAATGAGTGTGTCGGTAAGTCCATCCACTGTCCTCTGTCTAGCCACTGTCTCTGATGCTGAACGGAGATACTTTATGTGGAGGTACAAGAGCTATACAAGAATTTCCCCAAGGGGATCAATAAAGTGTCAATTATTATTATTTATTATTATTTAGTTTAATAATACATTTTGTTAGTGGATGAACTGTTTGACTTTAAGGTAACGTGATGAAGAAATAATTTGGTAGGGAGGCAAATAAAGAGACAAGGCAATATTAGATTAACAGCGGTCATTTAAATCAGTCAAAGTTGGTCATACAAAATGATGCATTTGTTTAAAAAGAATTTACTACTACTAATAATAATAATTATATTATATTCTCTTACTAATGTGTGACTCATTTTACAGCTCCACGTCATCAAACCCCAACACATTCCTTTTAAACAAAACCACAGAAAAGCCACATTTATGTTGATTTTAAGGCGCATGCCCACGATCATAAAATTGAATTTAAGTCACATGTGAAATGGAAATGCAATTTGAAAGTCAATTTGGTTTGTTGCAGGCGAAATTTAAACCACCTCAAACGGGACCACTGAATCCAATCATTGACAAGAACATTTCTCATAGTTCGACTTAACCGCTGCAATAAAGATCCCTTTTCATTTATTTGAAGAATCTTGCAACACACCCACTGCAGTGGTAATTAAACTCAGATTTAGGTTTTATTATCACATAATTATTTTCCACATCAAAATAAATGGTGGGATAAGAATGTCAGGTGTTGTCGTAAACAGCCTATAGATTTATTATTTCTGGTTAAAATAATTATTGAGTCATTTTATCATATTACGACATTGTTATTACGACGTTTTAATTTTTTGGAAGTGTGATAACAGTACTGGATTAATACGTGTTTTAGAAATAATCAATATAACGGCAGTGCATATTCCTTTTATTTGGATAATTTCGTAATCATTGTTAATATTAGCACAAGGGCACAGAAATGTGTAAAATACAATATTTGAATTCTAAAAATAAAAACAAGTGTTAGAGGAAAGAAGCAGCAAATCTCTGTAAGGCCAATCTTTGTGTCATAGAGCTATCATGTTTCATCAGCTGCTGCGTGATCAGTGATCAAAGCTGTAGTGGTGTCACTTGTTGTGTTTTATTACAGTTTATCTGCAGATATAACCTATGGCCATACAGATTACAGGTTTCTGTTGATTTAACTTAAGTGCTTGAGATGAAGAAAGAAGACAGAGAATAAAAAGCTTCAACTTCACAGAGGTGACTGAAGATTGTTGGCACAGATTCAGGAAATTACAATTTTTTTTGTTGTTATATACTGGAAGAAGGACATTTGTGGGTGAGGCTGAGATTTACAAACGTGGATTTACGTCTCAGACATGTCAAGTCTGAAAATACTGTGTGATGATTTCATGAAATCCTCAGTTAGCATATGTGCCATCCACTCTTACTCCCAGTTTACTTACAGATTCCCTGTGTGCATTTCATGATTTATGATTTCATTTATTTATTATTTTTGGACATAAAAAAACGTATCCTATGGACTGCAGAATATCAAAAGGTTGCAGTAATGTCTCTCGCTGGAGAGGTGGTATAGTGCGATACAGCCAGAGAAACAGAAGAACAGGCAGGAAGATGGTGCTGATGAAACCACACAGTCACAGAAAGGCACAAACATCTTGCAGAAACCAATTCAAAGTCTTGAATTTTTCCACTCTGCTGCAGGTCTGCAGGAAAAGAGGCTCTATATTGTTTGACAGTCATGGCACATGTCAGCCACTTTGACAAGTAGCAGCTGTTAAAAAGATTTTTGTTTGCTAGTTTTTCCAAACGCTCAGACTCTTTTTCACTGCTAGATGTGAATGTGTTGCTAAATTAACAGAAATAGTTCTATAGAAATGTCTGCATACCATGTTGTGTTCCTTCTGAGGTGGTCATAACGTGTTAAAGAAAGCAATGAACCCAAACCATGTTGTTGTCAGATAACCAGTGCTAGTCTGCCTGATTTTTTAATGAGGTCAATCAGCCCTTACATTTGATTTTCTCTCCACATTACATGGCCTTCAATTTAATATCAGTTAGATTTTCTTTGTCCTGTGGTAAAATTTAATTCTATGTTTTACATTTGTGGCACGTTTAAAAACTCAAAACTCAAAATGCTTTTGAGAAAGTACACAAAGAAGAAACAAGCAATTTTGACATTTGTAAACACACCCTCCATTCATGTCATCAAACTGAGATAAAGCATTGTTGTGATAATCTCAGCACTCACACAGTACACAAATATTTCAATGCCAGTGCCATATTTCAGTGAGAAAAGAATGTTTAGGGTCAACTTCATCATACAAATCAAATGTCTCATCACATATGTCGCATCTATCTCTAAAAGCATGTCACTTACCTGTATGCATCATGTTTTTGAAAGATAATTTAGGTTGCAGGTGTGTGTGTGTGTGAGTCAGAGCAAACACAAAATCTTGTCGAGAGAAGAAAAAAGCCACTCTGTCCCTCAGAGCTCCCAACAATGGAAAGAAGTGCATTAGATGGACAAGTGCGTGCAGTTTTGTGATCACACAGTTGTTTCAAAGTGTGTGGTTTCATCCCACCTTAATGACAGCACTGTAATTGCTGCTGGACTCAGGATGTAGTTATCACAAATGTGTTTCTGTATGTTCTAAAAGTTCTGGCACTGTGTGGGGTCACAACAGATGTAAGCTATCGTTGACTCCTCTAATATTTCCCAATCCTATATTCCAACAAAGAAAGAAAAAAAGAAAAGAAAAAACCCCACAAGAATAAAATCAATCACAAAAGCACAGTTTAAAACTCAGGTTTGTCTCTGTTTTGTCTTGAAGTGCACTTTGTTGATTGTTTCCATTCTGATGTGAACGGACGCTCGTGCTCTTGAGTGCACACTGTGGTCCATTTAGGTTATTGATTTCTAATTCAATGAGTTCAAAGGCCAACACCACAGGCACAGCAGAGACCGGTTTGAGTCTCAGTTTGGTGGTGTTAATCTGACTTTACAGCAAAGCGCTAAATTAAAGAAATCCCACTCAACTCACAGTGGAAAAAACATATGACATTGTTTTACCTTATTGTATGATGAGAAAAGGCAGCAGTCATAGAGTTATTTTAATACAAATTAACCATACATGTCATTTTTATCAGTCCAGCTTCAGGTTTGTGGAGTTTACTGGACATGTTGTGTTAAAGAAAAAGAGGAGAAAGTATCTTGAATAAGTCAGGGAGACTAAGACAGCTTGAATGCAGACCGAGAGGACCGGCACTGCACTGCAGAGAGACAGGGGCAGAGGTGCAGCAGGAGAACATTAATGAAAATGGAAGAGACAGACGTGATCAAGATGGGAGGGCAGGAAAGGAAGAGGAAAATGTCTGAGGAGAAGTAGAGTGACATTTCTATGGCATGTCGGCCAACAGAGCATTTTGACAGTTGTCTTTATTCCACACTTTTTCTTTTTAACACTTTTCCTGTGTATTTGTTTTCTATAACTATACAAGGAGTCTCAGACACCTAAAATGCAGTATGATTTCATACTTGTTTTGCCTCACTGTATCCAAATCTACACTGCAGAAATCACAGAAAATGCTCCCAGGTGCTGTTCCCAGGCATCTGACTGACAGCAGTAAACATGAACTGCAGCAAAGTTGACACGGTTGATTTGATACCCATTAAAATAATTGAGTTTTAAAACCACAACCACTTGTATCGAAGAAAAAAATATTTTAAGTAGTCTGTATGCCCTGCAATATGTGGGTGTGTTTCCAACTTAAAACCATTGCAGCCATCAAAACATAAAAAAATTGGAGTGCCTTTGCTAGATAAGTAGATTAACTCAAACATAATGCTCAAGCAAACACATGTTAACACTTAAAAACAGCTGTGCCCATACTGATGTTTGGTGGAGTAGTTTTCTTATTTTCATAGATCACTACCCAAACCATAATGAGGTTTTAGATAATACAGTTAAATTGGAGTTTGAATATAAGGGGAGAAAACCAGTATAGAGAAATGGAAACTGTGCTTTACATAGACCAGAACTCAATGAAAATATCATATTTTACCTTAAACTGTTGTTGCCATAATCATAGATGCAACACTACTCTGTAAGCTTTATCTATCCAAACACATTTGATTGAAGGCAACTCAGGTTAAGTAAAAACGGTTTTTAATACATCACAAAAATGTCAAGAGTAATCTAAGGCGCATAAGACTAATGATGTATAACGGTATGAAAATATTATATGATATTTTTCATTTGAGATAATTGTGTTTTCATGGCTTTTTTTGTAGATAACTGGGCTATTTGTGTTGTTGTTGTTCTCCTTTTGATATGGACCTGTTGTTAAGTAAAATAAATGAAAGTAAAATAAAGTATATAACCGTCATCTTGTACATAGCTAATATAGACAAACAGTAACTCAGTTTTTCTTTGCAAATAAAAAATAATGCTTTTCAGTCAGTCAGTTAGACAGCAGAGCTGTTCTGCAGGCCTTTCCTCAGACATGTCTTGCTGCCATGCTCGTTTGGTACCTTTCAGACATGACTGAAGGTCTGGTTAATGTTTGAGCAGGCCACCGCACACCTCCATAAACCGGCATCCTTCATCTTCAAAGGTGCCGACAGGATGCATTTTTAGTCCTGGTCATAGCAAACAAAGCAGGGAATACACTGACTGACAAGATTAGCATTTTGCACTGTCTTACTATGCTTCACCTTCATTTCAGTCAGCACTCACTTCTTTCTACTGACATGCACACGCCTGTAGGCATGCCCATGTGCACAAATGCACACACAAACGCAATTTTTTTCAGGTCTTTAGCTGCAAGTTCAAACAGGGGGGAATGGCCTCTCTCTCACTTCAATAACCTCTTTCCCTGAGCTCTTATCAGTGTTTATGATTCGTTTTGGAAACCGCTGCAAAAATAAGTCAAGCATGGTCCAGACAACCGTCTCACGCTTCTGTTTTAGACTCAGGGACCTGTTATATTTCTCAAACAGACAGAAACATGACCACCGAGCCAGTGCATACTGTAAGCACACTATATCAAGTGTTGTAACCAAACCCTAAAAATGACAGTCAGAAGACATACAGACAGATACACATATCAGTGAGGAGTCAGTAATAATGACAAACTTTCTGTAGCATGTTTTGGGATCACTGGAGACTCGTGTGCGTCAAAATGTCCGCTTCTGTGGGACGGACGCGGAAGAGTGAGGCTTGTTGCGCTGCTCATTGCTAATCTAACTGAGATTCTATCCCAGTTATTTAAAAGTATTAGAAGTATTGGACTTTCAGCCTTGGTTAGCAATCACAGCTGTTGAGTGTTGTCACGATTCCATCACCCTGATTGCATGAATTGTACAAACACTGATAGTAAAAATACTTGGTTGATTATAATTTATGAGCAACACAGGAGAGGGGACACCTGGGTAACTGTTGCACTGCACGGCACTTACGTATGAGACGTTGCTGCATTTCTGTCTGTTTGTATAAAACAAAAGTAATCATCAAATAAAATAGTTTTATAAAACTATTACCACATTGGGAACTAATCCAGAGACCATGCAGGAGTTAGGTCATTCTTAATAGTGATAATTAGACTCAAATGGAAGCAACAGAGGACAAATAATGATGAGAATGCTGTATATATTAAAGCATGGAAGATCTTGAAGCTATTAATGTCAGTGTTTGGGAGCAGCCCCCTTTGGAGCTGGAATTTTGAAGCTAGTTGTTGCTTGTCATGAGGCCTGTTCAAGAAGCAATTCGGTTTTGATGGAATTCCAGTTTTGCACAGATAATAGATCCTGACAGGTCTTTGAAGACTTGAAATGGGTTTATATCAAAAATGTCTGACGATAATATACAAATAAGACAGCCAGGCAACACGCAAAATTGTAATTAGAAAGTGTGTTTGTTCTGGGAGAGAACTCAGAAGTACATTTGTAGATTACTAGAGCTATCTGCATGTTATCCAGCATCAGTCTCAAGTGGAAACAGATCACTTTCATTATAATCCACTTGACCATCTTTGACAAAGATCAGGTCACAGGTGATGGAATTTGTTCAATTGTCAGAAAAGAGATAAATCTGCTCTGATATTTCACAGCCGGTGTGTGTGTCTGTTGTTCAGTTCAGGGTCCTTTGGGCAAAGCGAACATTTCTGCGGCCATGGTTTTGTTTCATTGCTTTGGCTACAACACATAATGCAACACAGATCGAACTCACAGTGTGAGTTCACATTTTTTGCCAGTGTCTAAGCGCATATGTGAGTGTGTGCATGCAGGTTTCTGTGCACGTGCTCGCACCAGAAATGGAATCTCAACCTTGTTTTTGAGAAAGTTTTGTAGGAAGCCATATTGCCTCTGAAAAGCTGTATTGCTTTACACTGTTGGCTTCTGGCCTGCACTCACTTCCTCTTGTTACCTTCATTTGTGCTTGAAGTCACTGTGAAATTACTGTGTCTGCTTTAGCCTAATATCCACCAAGGCCAGAATCTCAGCTCATCATCATTAATATCCTCATTCTTCTATTTGTTATGATCAGAATGACCTCTGCATGTCAGTAAGTGAAGACATTCTCTCTGTGTGTAAAACATTTCCATTCAAACTGTGGCATACTCTTTCAACAGCTGGCGATAATCGACCTTGGAGATCGAAGTAAATTTTCTTCCTCTTTTTCCTTAATATTAGCTGCACCCTGCAGAAGTAGCTCACATACACACTTCCGTACTGTGTTTTTACACTGTCAGGTATGTTCTCCAGAGAGAAATCTGGGCGTCCACTGAAGATTTTCAGTAATCTTTCATCAGACTCTTTCAAACCACAGACATGAAGTAGGGTTTCTTTACAGCGATGACAGCTGTTTCATTATTTTTATTGGATGACAGCAGTGAGTGCTTGATCATAGCTGTTCCACATAGGTGCAAAAAGGCAAATGCATTACAAATTTAACAAAACATTGTTAAAACATGACTAGGATCGCTCCCAAACATCTACAAAAGTTCTTATAGCTGTTGCAGAACGACTTAAGCAATTTAGGCGTGTTACAGGTGTAAACAGATATACACATATACACAGAGCATATTCAACAAGTGGCTACTCATGTTTTAGTCCCCCAGTGACAGACAGACACAAGATGCTCTTCTCATTGTTTGCTGATACCTGTTGTCTGCTACTTACTTGTTTGTGTGTGACTATTTCTCTCTCACTCTTGTGGAGTGTATGTGTGAGAGAGAAAGCGATTGTGCAAGCGTACAGTATGTGAGTGTATCTCTTAATTTGCGTTTTCTGCCAGTAGGTGTTTACGCAAACAGTAATTCTGTCCAGGACGTGAGCAGCTATTCAGCGCCTGGGGAGACATCTGTTAATGAATTAATTGGCGACTTGATGCCGTAGTGAAAGCTTGTCTTCGCTGAGGGAGGATCTCTATGTGCTGTGGGTTTGGAATGAACCACAGGATGAGCGTGTGAGAGGTGTTTGTGTGTAATGGAAAGGTTTGCTTTGAGCGGGTACTAGATGATTAGGGGAAATTAAAGCCCACGCAAGACAACATCAGCATGTGTTCACACATTAGCCACAGTCAGGCATCACAGGCTGTTCGTCCGTCAGATATGTAATGCAGCCCAACCCTGTCTCCTAAAAATTATATTACTATACAACTAAACTGCAATCAGAAACATTTTCAAAGAACAACTCGCAGCAATGCGGAAATATTTGTTTTTAAAAGCTTACGAGTGAGGCTCACCCTCCTGACCAATCAGAAAATGTCAACAATTTCTGCTTGATTAATACATTTTGCAGCATACTTATTTATTGTAATGACTGACAAAAACAATGACTAATACCCGAAAGGCTGTGCAGGGCCATATTACCTACTATATTACCCACAATGCAACTCTGCAGTTTGGTTCAAAATTTGGGTGTGTTATTGCTAATGCGG
The DNA here is from genome assembly GCA_032353495.1 of Ctenopoma kingsleyae. Classification (NCBI taxonomy): domain Eukaryota; kingdom Metazoa; phylum Chordata; class Actinopteri; order Anabantiformes; family Anabantidae; genus Ctenopoma; species Ctenopoma kingsleyae. The sequence continues at coordinate 15,097,188 of JAUBNQ010000001.1, read as the reverse complement.
TCTCGAGTTGAGCAGACAATGGAGGTCTGGTATTGTCAAACTCCACACCCCCAGATTTGCTGGCACTAACTCAGGTGACTTCATTTAGCTCCCTCCTGAGCCACAAAAGGCTTTGTACAGGTTTTGGAGTTGTACTACTCAATACCTATAAACTTTCTTTGAAATGTAAAATGGAGTTCCCCTTTAAGCCTGCCAGCTTATACACAGGCTAGCATCACTCATTTATGTAGTCATCAGGTTTGAAACACACTGTTAGCACAATCCTGATTCATTGGCCTCATAGAAAGACCACAGCAGTCTCACTTGTTAACAGCAGGCCATAAAGGGACCAGTAAACAGGGTAGGAAAACACTGTGTGTGATTCTGTGCATGTGTGTTAGATGATGTGTGTGTACACGTATTGGCAGCTTTTCAGAGTTACAAAGCAAGAAAAGTGTATGAGTACATATGAGACCTGATCCTGAGGCTGGGGCCAGCGCTGCTGTAGAGGATCAGAGCTGATGACCTCAGCACCTCTGTGTGGCAGCAGGTTACTGCAGTTACCAAGAGGAGGTCGAGTGCTTGCAGCCAAAGCAAATATATAATGTGGACTGGAGGCAACGACAGACAGAGCATGAAAATAAGCAAGAAAGAGAGAAAGTGATTTTAAGAGAAGAAAAAAACACCTCCTTCACTCTGCCCTGGGCTATGTCTTGCAGTGATTAGTTAATGCAATATTAATGACATCAAATTTAAAATCTTTCCATGTAGCATTCCTTCTTGTATTTTCAGGTTGATAAAACACATCACAACAAGTCCCAAAGCTGGTACATGTGTTGTTACATTATGCTACAATTACCCAAGTCTGTTCACACTTAAAATTGAAAGCCTTGGCGCGCCTGGATACAACTATTTCCAAATATCTCTGTAGCTGATAGACCTGTAACAGCATCTTTAACAACAATAAAAAAAAAAACAGATATTCACTTATGTGTGTGTGCATGTGAGAGAGAGAGACAGAGAGAGAGAAAGACATAAAAGAGAACGAGGCTTTTGTATTTGCTGCCGCTCAGTGTTTGATTCAAGGTGAAAGTCCTGGAAAAAACTTCTCTGGGAACAGTCGCACTACTTCCCGACAGGACCACCTAGCACGAGTGTAAGCCCATCGAGCCCAAAGCGGGGGTCCTTAGCACTCTCAACTATAGATGATTAATGGCTGGATGAAGTTACAACTCTGACACAGCAGCCTGTTGTCTAGTTCACAGCGCCCCCCACTGTTTCTGTGGCACACTGCTGTTGTCGTCTGAGTGAACTGCAACCAGCTGTAACCTGCCTCTTATGAATAAAGTGCCTCCAGTTATTAATTATGTTGTAAATATTGATAAAAGTTGCAAACCCAGAGTTAATCTTTAATGATATTGGATAGAACTGTAATTATGCCTTTTAATCTGTTCTCTTTATTTTACATTTTATGCAGGGGGTTTCTTTCTCCCTCATGTATACACGCACAAAGTTGGAGAAAACACCTGCGACAGATCAAGCTGAGTCAAACAATTTCATTTTGCGTCAAACATGCTCACACACTGCCAGAACAAAAAAGAAAAAAACTTCCCTGGAATTCCTCTTGTGTGTCTGTGTGTGTGTATTATTGAATAGCTGACTGTGATTTATCACCGATGTCTTTGTCTTTTCCATATAAGTCATGGCACCAGCTCTGTGTGTGTACCAGAGGTTTGTAGCACCCGGTTGTCATGGATGCATTCAAGTCACAGTTGTGTTTGTGTCTGTGTCCGAGTGTGTGTGGGCCTGTGGCTGTCTATATAGAAACAGAAACAACTAAGAGTCATAAATGGGCTTTTTTTTTATCTCTGTTCTCAAGGATGGCAGACTGTTGAACAAAACAAGCTGGTAAATGAGGTTGCTGTAGCAAAAGTTGACATGGTTGCACAAAGAGATCTCAGTCAGCAGAGGTCAGCACAAAGTAGAAAGATTTACAATAAACATGAGTCAAGTATACAAGCAAACCTTCTCTGAGTTTAACGTGTAGGTGATTTGATGTGATTTCAAATTAAAATTTAATAAATGCATAGCTCATTGCTAAAAATCTGATTTTGAAGAACGGGGCATGGCATGGCAGAAAGCGCATAAATACTGGAAAACTATTAGATGAATTTGGTTTTCATAACAACTTTAAATTCAACTTTGTTTGCTCTAATGCAGTTTTCCACTTATTCCACGATTTTTCCCTGCCTATTTTTTTCCAGAAAATAGTTCAAACCATGAACCTCTATTTTTTATTTGTCACATTGTTAATGATTCAGGATTCAAGATTCAAAAAACTTTATTAATCCCAGAGGGAAATTATATTTAATGCTACAACTAAATTGAATTTTTCATCAAACCAAAGACATTTGAAACGATTAAATTTTCTTGTGAGAAAGTATCACTAAACCACTTATGTGTGTGTTTCTTTAGTTGTGAGAAGTGGAATGCAGACCTCTTAGAGGGTTTGCTTTCTGGGAAGGTTTGTGGGGTCATCTCAATTTGCCAGGGGTGATCTCAGGTTAATCCATCACTCATTAGCTCTCACAGATAAGGGACATTAGTGGGGTGAGGGGCTGTGAGTCCACACTTTCTCTCTTTGCCTTGCATTCTTGTCACCTTACACAAGAACACACTATGTCCTCTTAAGAAACAGACGGTATCTGATAGAATAAAACCGTGCCGAACATTGTTTCTCCTCTATACCAGCCCCTTCCCTTTGTTGGTTCTGCTCTCTCTGGGATAATACACCCAATTAATTTGGTTCGGTGCCCAACCAAGAGACAGCACTGGTCTTGGTTGATTTAACTCTGCTGAAGGTCCATTACAGGGAGAGAAGAAAAGAGAAAACAGACTACAGGGGTGACCTGGTGAAAAAAACACCTAAAGATATAGTAGGAGAATGTAAGAAGGTGAACAAAAGGAAAAAAAGAGAGACTGATGAAAACAGAGAGTCTCTTGACTCAGCGTGTACTAGTAAAGGCTATTAAATAGCTTCTACTGCTGCTGCTGGGTGGCGGGGTCGCAGCCTCTATAGCGTTAAAGTGAGATTTGTGTGTGTGTGTGTGTGTGTGTGTGTGTGTGTGTGTATTTTGAAGGGGTTCCTCTGTAGCTCCTCTAGCTGAATTAGTCATCAGGTTCCCGTGTGAGTCCCCTCTCAGCTTCTAATAACAAAAAGTCCATATCACTGAAGGATGACAAAGCAAACAAATGAGCCTACATACGGGGGTTGATAAGGAAATTGTAAGGAAATTAATTCATTAATGGTAATATTTGTATTATGAGATGATAGTTTGTGGCAAAATTTCCAAAAGAGGCCCCTCTGTGTTTTCTCTGAAGTTAAGAAGTGGACCTGTATGACAGAAAAAACTGGCCTCACTCTTTGTCTATCCCTTTCAGGTGTCTAACCTCACGGGACACTTGCAGATACTGAAATGATTGCCATATGTACCAGGTTTGTGTAGATATCCAGATGTCCATCTGATCATAAAAAGAACCTGGAGAAGGCATTTCATCCCCCTCCCTTGTTTTGGTCCTATTTTCTCCTGCGCTGCCAGGACAGGTTGTTGGCTGGAGATGAAAGTTGATGTGTGGAACATAAGGGAAAACTAATGGGAGATGCTTCTACTATCTCAGAGTCTCTGAGGAGAAGAGAAAGAGTGTGTTCTGGAGAAAGATGTAGATGAACATAGGTAACTGTGAGTGGGAGGCTTGTTCTCAATCTCCTCCTCTGTCTCATCCTTGCCGTGGTCTGTCAGTGTGCTGTGGGATTATTAACAGTGGCCAACACAAACTTTGCCCCAGGTAAACTGTGATTGAATTGAATTCTAGGTAACATGAAATTTACCATACTGTTATAAGACTAAAGTGGAAATAAAAGAAACACACACTGCATTACAGGTGTTGACGGTCTTGAGCTGTTTTAGGTTTTTACACAAACCACTGTTGGTTTCATCAGTTTGTTAAAGCTGTTGTTGAACAGTTGGTAACTGCACTGTCAGACAGAAACTTCAGCAGTTCTCTTCTAAAGCCTGTGGCCTTTGTCCCGCCTCCTGTGACATCCACCATTTTATTATGCAGGAACATGGAGCACAGCTTCCACTTTTAGAATGAAAGACAGTATTGGGTTTCTGTGAGGGCGGGAAATGAAATTAACTCAGAGCCATAATAACAAACAAGATCAGTGAAAAAATAAAGAATGAAGCGATCACAAACAGAGATAGAGAGAAAAAAGAAACAGAAGGATGGGATTTACTGAAAAGAATAACAGTGGCTAGTGTTTGGGTTGCTGCCTCGGCCAGTGACCTCATAGGAAATAACACCTCTCTTGCCAGCATGGAATATTTCATATTTTAGACACAACACTGTAAATTACAATACAATGGGCAAGTTGTGAATGTGTTGACGGGCGCATTTGCACATATATTATTTAATATTTGAATCTCTTTGACAACATCATAAAGGTGATCCATATCAGACGCTATGGAACAGTCCTGTGTTGGGTTTTTACTGCTTCATAAATCAGCTTCAAGATGTTAAGACAATAAACGTGCACTAAGAGGTCAAAGTATTCGCTGAAGTCATTTTCATTAGATTAAGTTTAAGTGGCCTATTTGACCATTATAGTCAATTTTCCTGTCCCACCGAGCAATGCAATCATCCTGTATCTGAGAGTAAGCTTCCTGCCAGAGTAAATATAAAGAAATATCTACAAAATCAGTAACACATTGGGGGTAATATTATTCTTGACATAAATTAAACAACCACTTAGATTTCACTGGAAAGCACTGTGCATTTATCAGCCACTGAGCTTACAATACTCATCGTATTTGGAAGCCTATTAAAGCTGACATAACACCTTTATACTGATAATCTGTTTATCTTATTCAAATTCCCATCCTCTACCTCAGTTCCCCTGGGATTAACGTCCATTTTAGACGATTCTGCACCTCACAATTTGTAATAAGTGCCAATGCAGAAAGTAGTCTGCCATTTATATGGCAAGGCAGAACATGAATGTGTGGAGGTTATGAATGGGTTACTTTCATTGTCATTAATCATTACCAATACCTTAATCAAATGTTATTTGCTGCAGTTATAATCTTTGCTTTACATTAGCCATAACATGACTTTTTATATAATATCACATATGACAGGGGCCATTCTGCATGATGACTACAATTATGTTTGAAGTTTTAAGTGCATACCTGCACTTTTCAACTTCTATTTAAATGTTTAATACTTCTTCCACTGCAGCTTCTTACTTATCATGAAATTGCTATTTTCAATACAGTACTGTATTGTAAATATATTGTAGAAGACTCCACCCCAGGATGGAGAAGAAAACATTGTTAACCTCCGGTTTGCTTTGCTTCCCACGAGGATAAAATAATTTTTTTCTCTCTAAGTTTCAACTTGCACTTGCTATGTTCTTAAAGAAAATTACATCCATTGTCTGTTGCCACATTATTAGCCCAGCAAAATTATTCTTTCATTGCAAAGTGCACTTACTCTCAGCATGTGTCAGTCGTTTGCTTGCTCTGGCAAAGACCAGTCCACCTCTTGCTAATTGCCTTCTACCAATGACTAAATTACAATGAGGTTTTGGGTTTCTGGATCAGAGGGGTCTCTTTTCCTCCATCTCCACTTCCCCAGATGTATCCTTCCTGCCTGAGTCAGAATTGTCACATTTGGTTATAGAAGATATGAAGTGCTGTGATTTTTGCTAGAAAATTGTTTCCTCTAGAGAAAAAAACAAAACAAAAACAACCTTGAAAGGCTACTGTTCCAACGTTACAGTTAAAAAAATAGAAGAGAGTGCAGTGGATGTATTTAAAGGTGTGTATGTGTGTGTGTGTGTGTGTGTGTGTGTGTGTGTGGTTCTGGAGTCAGCACAGTAAAAACATCTATGTTCCATCAGTGTCAGAAACAATCTGCATAGACCAAACCAGGTGCCACACTGCCTGCTGCAGGATGGCAGCAGGTTCCTGCTTTTACACTAATGATGAACCCTATTAAAGAGTTATTGGCAGACTCTTGTTCTTATAGGAAGCTTCTTACGAAACGTGTTGACAGGTTATAGTGATGTAGTCACAGTTATAATGACAAAATAAACACAAAGTGACACTATGAATATCTTTTTAAAATTTCAAAGCTAGCTAGCTTATGTTCAGTTAGCCAACTGACCGGCCCTGACGGTCCACCACTGATATACTGTGTTTATCCAAATTTAACATTGTCTTGTCATCTTAGATGAGTTATAAAGAAAACTAAAAAGTTAAGTAATTTCATTAATACTACCTGTTTAGTGCACTATTGCCCCAATTATTATTTGTCGTGTAATTGAACTATATTTACAAAGTTAAGTATTTAAAGAACTTCATTAATCTCTGCGGGGAAACTGAATTATCTTGAAAAAAAGAAGAAAGGAAGAAAGAAAAAAAAACACACCACATAAATATGTACTTCAACATCTGCCATTAAGAATAAAAAACCTAAATCACTGATGTTCACATGTTCAACCATTGGTCACAGCATGTTCTACCCACTGTCGTCATTCCTCCACTGTGGTTGTGTACATGAAAAGTGATTTACAGTAGCAGACGCGGAAACTGGATGGCGTAGCCCTTACTGGTATTAAAGATCAACTGACAGACTTGTAGGATGACTGTGAGGCGAAAACAACGCTGAATATGTTCAATTTGCATTTATAGCATAGTTCTAGATTATGACTCAATTGGTTATGACTTGGTTGAAATACAGAACTCACTTTATGTGAGTCCAGAGACAACATTAAAGTGTTGCCTATGCATGCACACACTCTTGCCATATTTTGATCCTTTCTATCGTCTCCTCCTCTTCAAAAAGTGTTTCATTACTTACTGTAACTGTGTGCACTCACTTTCCCCAAATTAAGCTCATGATTTAGTCAGTACTTTACTAGTGGGTCTTAGGGATCATAAGAGATTATGAGCATTTCAGAGAATTGCTGATTATTGCTAATAACTCATCATTAATCTTATTCTGCAGCATGTAGGCACCTGTTGAATTCATCTTGTCAGTCACTGGTTTATCACAGTTATACTTCTCCTGGTCCAGTAATATGCAAAGACCATCTCGTTCATTGGTTCTGTATCCTTTATGTCTTGGCATCAGCCTTTCTACCACAGTCTGGCAAAATCTGTTTCATGAGCTCATTTCTCCACATGAAGCTCTACTCCCTCCTGCCTTTTCCAAGAATAAAAAAACATTTGAGATGTGGCAGAAGCATTGCCTGCTGCTGGCTTCACACTCCATTTGTAACCCAAAGCATTCACTGTTGATCGAGCAGACATTAAAGCGCAGAGCATGGGTGGGGAGAGGGTTGATTTCTACCTGCCCTCACATACTCAAAGCTACACACTGAGGTGTTTAAAAAAAAAAAAAAACGGCACAGGGTGTTGAGGAATTCAGGTTAAAGTTTAAGAGTGTGCAGTTTGAAAATGGAGGAGTGCTGAGAACAATATAAGGAGAAGGGGAAAATGAAAAGAGGACAATAAATGTGTCAAAGAAGTGAAGGAGCAGAGCTGTGGGGTTTCAGATTTATGGTTTCCAGCAGCTTCCTCCTCACTCCCTCCTTTGGATAGGAGACTTTGCTTGACTTGGTGGCAGGGAGTCAAAAATGTACAGTGCACACACACAGACCTCTTCAGCTACAGTTCACTCATCATTCCCCCGCATGTTGCTGTCTGCATAAAGTCTAACTTTTTTTACTGTATTTACCAGGATGAGTAGTGACCCCCGGGTTCAGACTTATCTTGACTGATACAGTTTAAATGTCTCTCTGATTGAACTTTGACTTTCTGGCTTTTACTGTATACTGTAGCTGGATAATCATGCAATGCTCCTGCACCACTGTGCATACCACCATTTCTCTTGTATGATTACACAGTCATTTTTATATTTAAATCTCGTTCTTCGTTTTCACTGGTATGCATAGGTTAGTTTCTGATGAAATAGCTTCCGTTTATTAAGAACCCTTTGCATTACAGTCGCTTGACAAAATCCCACTAAGTGATGCGCTAGCAAGCAGAACTGTATTCTGACACTAAAGCAACCATTTGCACAAAGACCTCCTGTACTCAGAGTAATCAAACTGGGCTGTTGCTACAAATTAGTATTTTATTGCAACCTGGTCTTGAGCCAAACCTGCCTCCTGACAGCGTTAATAGTAACTGAACGCTTGTAAAAGAGTTAGTAAAGGTCGCACAGCCAAGTAGTGGAACTTGAACTCACCGTGAGATTCTCCAGAAGGGATAGACATAGACGGATGTGAGGGATGAACGTGCAGGAAGAAGAATGGGGTCTTTTTTTTAAAAAGCTGAGATTTATTTCTTTTCTGTTCCATCTCACCACTCCTCCATAATCATATGTCACTTGATCAACTTGTGTTGTGGATGATTCAAACTCCTCTCCTCTCCTCTCCTCTCCTCTCCTCTCCTCTCCCATTCACCATGTTTGACTGCTCAGCTGAAGCAGTTTTCATGGGTTATAAATTTTATAGAGACATTTGTCTCAGTCAGAATACCACTCACTAATGACATCTGCAGCATGGAAGGTGTAGTTTTCCCTAAAGGAAAAAAGAGAGGAGGAGGGTTCATGGTCCATTTTGAAGAAGTGGTAACTTAGTAATGGAGACTTGACAAAGGAATGTATGGGGTGTGTGTAAAGGTCAAAGGTTTCCCACCTGCTTAGCATAGCCACGGTGCTGTAGTTGCTAATGAGCCTGCAATAAAACAGTGTTGAGCACACCGTAAATTAAGCATTTACTGCCCAAAAACTGCAGCTGCACTTCAGTTTATGCAGCAAAAGTAGCTGTGTATTGTGATGCTATGTATTTTTTTTATGAATGAAGCGCTATATTTCTTGTCAAAAAGCGAGATGGTTGGGGTGGATGGAGAGCGTAGGGGACTTACCAACCATATCTACAAACCACAAATCATTTGTGTCCATGAAATTTTAGACACTTTTGAAAAGAATGCATTGACATCATCTTATGCATAAGTACATTTTATCAGTGAGTGAAAACCATAAAGATTTATTCAGTAGAATGAAAGCCAGCTAAGTATTTCTATCACAACCCTATATTTCAAGACTCATCTGTTTATCCTCAACACTGAGTTAGTAGGAATATAGGAACACTTTCCAAAGCAAAGTAGGGAGCGCCTTCTCCCACTGGGCGCTCCTTCACACAGTAGAGGAAGAAAGGTCGAAAAGTGGTTAAGAAGAAAATTCGAGCAAGAAAGAGTAAGACGAGCCATTATGATTGCTGACGAAGAAATCCAGTGTCTTTCCTTGTCTTTCTTCTCCTTTCTCACAAGGTGGAAACATCCTTTCTTTTACTGCCTGAAGGGCCAAATTAACTCATCTAATCTTCAAACACTGTTTATTTTCTCAGATCATTTGTTTTGGCCTGACTGCATTCTGTTATAATACACCGGGTTTAAAATCTTTAGTTAACATTGCTGGAGCAGAGTGATTGCCTTAATTGTAGAGACTGTGGGATTATTATAAATCACAGTTATGGAGGAGCGGTAGTTAGCCAAGTGTAAGGTCTGTCTTATTGTCTGACAGCACCAGCCCATCCCAGTCAGCCCCAGGGCCAGCAACGCACCAGACTTGCCAGGAATTATGTGAACCCAAAACACTACGGATCTGCTAGTCCCATAGAGACAAAACTCACAGAGTAAATAGACTGGAGGTGATGTTTGACATGAGCAGGAGATTCAGAGATCTGTCTGGAGTGTTTCCGACAAGCATCCTCTCTGTGAAAGACTGCGTGGTATTTTTAATGCTGTAGGCAGAGGAGACGAGGTTAGGTAATGGCTGGATGTAAAACAATAGAGAGCAAAGACTGTGGAGAAAGGTTATTATACTTGGCTTTGTCAGCCAGGATGATAGCGGAGAGCTTCGCTGCAATTGCAAACCATTGCACAACTGATTTACGGCTAATACTTGAGGAGGAGGAGTGAAGTCTCACATAGTTCACACTGTGATTATCCGATCAGACAGTGATGGCAGAAAAGAAACTTCAACCCCTTGTTTTGGTAATCCACCCTTATTTTGAAAAGGAACCATTGCTCAATCAGTCAAAGACAACACTTTTATACGCCATTCCCACTCATAGACCTTCAATTAAAATCCAACCACTTAAAACACAACCACTCACATAAGTGAAAGCTGAGAGCTTTGGTCTTCCTGCTACAGGAACTGTAAATCCAGTTAGTTCCAATCAACATCAAGCTTAGGAAGGATCTTTTGCTCTGGTGCCACGAACATCCGAGGTTCCTGAACATTGCGGTGATATGACTCTGCCAACACTGTCAACTCAGGGTCCTTAAAGTTTTAAATGTAATGGAAACGTACAGAATGCATTCACGGTCTAAATTATCTGGCAATCACGATGCAGTCCTGTTTACTTGTATTATGTTATCACACAGCAGAGCGTTGTTTGGAAAGTTTGATGCTGCTCAGAGCACTGCATCACTCCTAAAGCTGTCAGTCCCTCACACTATTAAGACAGCTGCTCTTAGTGGGTATTGTTCAGCAGGGAGCTATGGGGACCTGACAGGCCTAAGGAATCGTTATTCACCCTAAAGACCCTTTCACCGCTATAGCCCTGAATAGGACCTGCCAATGTCAACCTCCACCCATGGCATTTTTATGGCATAGCTGACATACACACAACGCACTCTCGTCAGCCTATGCGTGGCTCTAGCCGGGCTTCCTTTATTCTTGCACTGTATGTCAGCTGGTGTTTTCACACAGACAGAAATTGGAGGAGATCTTTTCCAGGCAGCGACACTTTATCTCAGACTCACTCACGCAAACACTCACATGGAGACACAAACTTTGGACGCACTAATAAAGACAGATGGGCAAAGAGAATCTCTCTTGTTCGCGCTCTCGCGCTCTCTCTCTCTCACGCACACTCTTTCACACACATGCACATACACCTTCTCTCACACACACACACACACACACACTTTATACACACCATTCAGACAAAAGATCCTTGATTACTCAGCAAATGGATGCACCACTGATCACAGGCCAGCCCTTTTACAAACTGTCCTATTATGTGGTCTCAGCGTGGGGTGGAAGTGTTGCAGCAGCCTGAGGCAGTGTGGCTTTGGAGTAGTTTGTGTGTGTGTGTGAGTGTTTGAAAGTGTGTGTGCACACGCACCCAGGGCTGAGAAGTGCTCCCATGCTGTGCAGTCTAACGAAAGGGCAGGTCAGCCATTAAATGGGCACTAATGCGGGAAATTGGAGGCCATTAGGCCTTTCTTTGTTGTTGTGCCTCTGCGTGGCTAGTTAGACTCTTGAAAAAGGAAAAGCCTTATTAGCCCCCACATGAACACAGAGAGTGAATATATGGGCCATTTAGCTTGGCGTGGAGGAGCCTGCTGCAGATTGTGGGGCAGTGTGCTCACAGATGTACAGTAGATTACAGTAGTAGGATTTAAAATGGTGTTAATGTGTAAATGATTGCCAGTCACATCTGTGTGTTCACCATAGCCTTAGTGCCTGCTTGAGGGGGATTTGTTTGGTTTTCCGTATAAGTCTTTAAGTTCTTAACCTAACTATGCAAATTGACTTATTTTGTTGTGATTTGATGCTTTATAAATAAACTGAGTTAGAAAAGTTTACAGGTCATGTCGAAACAAAATGATTTAAAAATCTTTTCTATTGTGCATTTGCGTTTAAACTGCTGTCAACAAATTCCCAAGACTTAACCACAAGACATTTTTCTTTCCAAGAAGCTGTTTTCTTTCCCTCCGTTTCAACATTTTGAAATAGTTTAAACTCTCTTGCAGTTTCTGTTCAGACGCTTCAGCAAAATTGCAGTAACAATAAAAATTCTCGACCTTCAGTTCATTCTCAGTCAGTATGTGAAAAATCCACCACACATTATTCAAAGGGTGATTAAATTATTATCCAGTTAGAAATGGATAACAAGAAGGTATGAGCAATAAAGCGTTTATTTCATTGAAAGAGACAAATTGGAAAAGGTCATCTAAATAGAGCAAAATTTATTTTTTCAGTTGCCAAAAATGTCAATTTCAGTTACATATTTATATATTAGATACATTATGTGTGGAGTTACTTTAAATACTGCATTGTGAGCTGACTTGTCTGGGGTCCTGTACGTGTGTTTTACTCCACTATTACATGGTATTTATGTTGAAGTCTACTGTAAATCCATTGCTTAATATTAAGCTTCACTTTGATGTAAATAGCTTCATGAGGGATCCCTGCGTGCGCTGAAGCAAGTCGGTTCTCACAGCTCTTTAATTGCGTCAGTCAAATTTATCACCCACGGACAGAACACGCACCATAGGCTCTGCTTGCACTGGGAATTGCATAATTTGGCCAAATATGAGAAAACATCTGAGAGTTAAATTATGAAGTAAAGAGAGAAGAAATAAATAAACAGCTTGAGTGATATGAAAAAGGGTTGGACAAGTGAGTGAAGGATGTGTGAATCCTTCCACTAGAAATCAGTGCTCACTGCATATTTAATCTGCCTTTGATAACCCTGCAGGACCAGGATGAATATTCTGTATGACTTGGTCTCAATTAGCCAAGTCTCCGCAAGTCAGGCCTGGGATTTAACAAGCAGCACACTGATCTCTGTCCCTCTCTCCCAGTCCAGTTCATCTCTTCTTTTCACCAGCTTTTTTCTATTTTCTCTTCTTTATCTCTGTCTATATTTTCCTCATTCTTTCTCACTATCTTTCTCATCCTCTGTACAGTGGCTATAAGGCAAATAGCTTATTAAAAATACAGCAGCTGTGGAACATGGCCTTCTTTGGGAGCAGCTGAGTTTAGTCGGGGTCATTAGAGACGGAGTGAAGAGGGCTGCAGGGCTCGCAGGGGGCTAAAGTGCTGTGGCTAATTGGCTGCAATAAAGGAATTAAATTAGCTTGACATAATCTCTGCAGTGGGTACCTCATCCTGCTTTGCTTTGCCTCTTCCCACTCATCTACAGCCTCGCTCCAACACCCCAGAGCTTCACAGCATTCCCTGGGTGCTCCCCAATACACACAGACAGGCTCCACACACCCATTAAGAGTTAACCCCAAATCTCCCAACATCCTCCACATCACTAGTGCTACCTCTTTTTCCCACTCTCTCTTTTCATCATTAGGTTCAGAATATCTTCACTTTTTGCTTTGTAATATAGTGATATTTGCAATATTTTTGAATTAATTTAAATTTCTCGTCCAGCTTTATGTATTTATATTTGTTGTTGGAGTTTGGTTTTCTATTTATCACAAATTCAGATCGTCTGAGGAACGCCTTTGGAAACTTAGATGGTTACCAGTTTTTCAAGCAAGTTGCAAGTTTCAGAAGTGTAAATAAAATATGTAAGTTGTGTTTTTCTTCAAAATAAGAAATACGGTTAAAACATGGCACTTTAGGCTTTTTAGAATGAGGATCTCATACCTCATATAAGGCTCAGACTTCCTGTGTCAGATTTATGGTTTAATAATGTATAGGCATAAGTTTGTCCTTGTATACAAAAATTTCACATTTTTTGGTATACTTGCTGAAAGAAAAAAATAATTTGAATCTTTTAAAAGATGAATTGGGCTGGTAATGCTAACACAAAGCACTGAGTTGTGTACTTAATCTTTCATCTCAGTCCATCAAATGCCCTCAATTAGCTCTTGTTGTATTTGGAAATTCCCTCCGCTTTCATGTCTGCATCAACAAACATAAGATTAAAAGGCGTATTGTTCTAATTTATGGGAGGTTAAATAAACTGTTAAACAATGAGCCGGGAAACAGGATGCAATTAAATTAATTGTCACCACGAAATAGATTTATAAGTTGATATGTAGCAGAGGGTTAAATATACAGTACATCTCGGTTACTGAGTGAACATAAATATTTTCATAACTTCATATCATTCAATATTTTGGCTCAACAGTTATTATATGCTTTAAAAAAGTGAAATTCTTCAGTTGTTTTGTGAGAAACAGTCATTATCAGTGATGGGTGATTATTTCTTCATAGTGAAATGTCATCGTCTGTGACTCACACCGGCTTCATTCGTGCGGTCAGACATCAGTCCAACATGAGGCCCTACTACCTGTACCTGTCACCAAGACCCTGTTTTATATCAACAAGGAATTAATCTGGTTGCAAAATTATTGTTTGTCATGTCTCCGCTCAAGACGAAATGCCAGACATTAAAGGCTAATATCAGTGTTTGTTTTGTGTTTACAGTGAGGATAGTGATAAACATCTGAAATGTATGAAATGTGTCAACACACATTATCTTTTTTAAGCTCCGTTATATTACAATCTGCCTCCTGTCAACTGTGGGGGAGTGCAACTAAATATTATTTATTGTACTTAAGTATAAATTTATTTGCCAAGTATCAAGTACAAGAAATTCAGTGTGGTCCAGTCTCAACAGAAACCACAATATAAACATCAACATCAGTTATAATAAAGAAATGAACAAAGCTGTTGCGGAGAGATGATTTTGTGTAGTGGGGGTGGGCTGCAAGTGTGAGTGTGCAGAATGTTCAGAGCAGAATATACATGTGAAACTTTGAGCTGCTTGTACGTTTTCTATCTCTTCATCAGAGCAGGATATTGTAACTTTTACTCTACAGTACATTTTTTAAGTTTATTATACACGCTATAACAAACTTAATGTAATCCTAGATTTTGAACAGTATGTGCATTGGAGTGCATTACACTACCTATAATTTACTATAAACAGTATATTGAATAGTTACATTTCACCATGACCAACTATAACAGTGAAATACTATTTACTCATTTACCTCCCAGTAATAATAAGCTAAAAAAAAAGTATGCACTAAGACATTTTACTTTTGATATATTAAGCTATACACAGCAGCTATAGCTATACAATGCAATACATGTATTTGTAATTTTTCCATATTATAGAGTATATTAAGGAATGTATTACGAAACGTTTACTTGCCACACCAATGCAATTAATAGCTGTCAAGAAATTATCCTGTATAAAATATGATGCCATAGAAATGCTTCTGTCTGTGTTTTACGAAGGGAAATATTTTTTCATAGGGCAGCAGTTAATTTCTCCTTTAGCTATTGGATGAAAACTTGTACGTTTTACTTTAAGTCATGTCTCAGTGCATTTATAAGAAGATGTCTTATCCTTAATATGCACAGAAATATACTGCAAATACAGGTGTTAAACTGAAGCATTTAATGGAAATAAACATTAGCAGCAGAAAATTAGCCATGATTTATTTGTTATTTATGCCTTCAAGGCATTTATATTTTGTGCTGGTCATGAACAGTTGTGAACATGTGATCTCGATCTTTAAAATGGATCCATGTGGCGTTTTGTGTTCAGCACACATCTGATTCTGTGTTTGGCCATGACAAAAAGCAAAACCTCCCAAACCCTCCCTGCATGTGTGTCATGTTTCTCCAGTGACCCCCAGAGACAGAGAGAGAGAAGAGGGAGCAGGCAGCAGGGCGTCTGCAGGTTAGCAGTGCAGTGGGCAGCTTACCCAAGCGCTCTGGATCCAGCTATGTGTATATATGTGTGTTTTTGTATTTGTGTGAGGAAGAAGCAAAGAGAGATGCTTTAAAGACTGCACTATGTACTATACAATACAGGGAGGGTATCATTTTGTTCCAGACATGTTTTGGACACAGTTTATAAGAAGGTCTGCAGAAATAAGTTGAAAAAATTCAACTTTCTTTCTCTCTCTCTCTCTTAAACTACTTCCAACCTCAAATAAGACATGGGACACCCAGTGTTTAGAAGTTAATCTGATTTCTTCAGGATGCACAGGATTAAAAGTAAACCGTTCATCCATAGACTCCCTTTGACGTTTGTTTAAAAGCAGGGGACAGAATAGCAGCACG
Organism: Ctenopoma kingsleyae; assembly: GCA_032353495.1. Classification (NCBI taxonomy): domain Eukaryota; kingdom Metazoa; phylum Chordata; class Actinopteri; order Anabantiformes; family Anabantidae; genus Ctenopoma; species Ctenopoma kingsleyae. Next base: position 15,081,240 of record JAUBNQ010000001.1, on the reverse strand, counting down.
CCTGCTGGTCGTCTACTCACTGGCAACAGTTGGGTTTTGATATTCTGTCATGTTTGGGTGAGCTGCAGACGGGCCGGCAATGAAGAGGCTGCTGAGAGCTGTGGAAAAATGACAAACATTTTGCAAGAGTGTGTCGTCATTACAGACCTGGTGAGGTTGATGATGTAAAAACTGTAACTGTAAACTGTAAAAACAAATTATAACAAACTGTCCTTGTCTAAAGTTTTTTTTTTCTGTTATGTGTCTTTATACTTGGCAAAGTGAAGAGCCAGCAGCTATCAAATCCAGCATGTGGATTTAGAGTGAAAGTGGCAGCGATTAATTGCTTGAGTGTCTCTTTAGAACAAATCGAGTCTGTGACCGACGTTCAATTAGAAGGCTTATCGTCAGTATGATGAGCTTAGCCTCAACCTCCAACTCTGTTGGTGGAATTTTCCCACTAATTAGCTGAGGGAAGGCTGCCTCTGTGCTGCTGCTGAGGCCCAAAACGCACTCAGACACAGTGCTGAGAACCAGTGTTTCTTGGATGTGCAGGAAACACAAATACCTGATAAACAAATCAGTTCCCTGTTAAATTCTACTTAAATGCAGCTGTTTGTCATTTCAGATAGTTGTGGGCCATTACAGGAGGTGTTGAAAAGCTTTGGGCAAGCTTAGCTTTATCCATCTAATTCAATTACACTTGTTAAAGGCATCAGTTCACACTTCTTTTTACTGCTCACCTGGGGGCGGTTACAGCCGGTCGCCGGCTCGCTAATCCAGCCTGAAGCAGTTAACTTGATTGAAAACAGGCCAAACTTTTTGACTCTTTGTTAACAGTAATTGTCAAAATACAAATTTAGCACAATTAATTTTACTGTACAAATCTACTAATATTGTATTTTATAATAAAGACAATGGCTACGATGTTTCAAACAAAATGTCTTTGCATTTGCAGTTATTTTATTTTTGTGTAATTTGATTTATCCTTTACATTTTACAAAGATCAAATGTTGAGCCACAGTAACCTACATGTAGGCCTAAATGGTAAAGTGCACCTGGTGCACTTCGCATGTGTGGGTCTTTTGGTGTGAATGCTTTGTTTGCTGAGAAGGTGTGTGAGCTGATTGCTTGACTGCAAAAAACTACAGCTCAGCTTTTGTGTCTCAGAAACCTTAAATCCTGCTGTTTGTGAAGAGCAGGTGTGAAGAGTGTGCATGTGTGTGTGTTTGTGTGTGCAATAATGGTCCCCAGTACCATTACTTGTCAATGTTACCACAGTGCGTCTGCGTCTGCCCTCTTTCTCTCTGAAAGAAATGACAGGTAGTTTAGCAGCAGAGAAAAAATCTGAGAATGTTTCTCTTACTTTTATGAAACTTCCACTTTTCACAATTTTATCTCAGTTGTTTTTTGGGGTTTTTTTTGGAGCGTTTCAGGAATGATATCAGTGTTTTTTTGTGTTGTGTATTGTTTTCTAGTTTAATTCTGCTTTCTTTTTAATTTCAGGACTGTTAATGACAATTCTGCCACTGAATGTAGCTGTGACAGAGATGATGCTGCTGTTTAAATGAGCAGAAAGGGTTGTAACCCTCTAAAATTTAATATGATTTCTAGCAGCAGAGAATGAAAGCTTGATATTTGAACGTGACAGCATAGTGTCATTTTTAAACAGTTCATGTCCGTTCAAGTTCACTTTTCTTTATAGATAGGAAACATATAGCTTCAATTGAATGGATAACTATGTGACGTCTGAATGACAAGCAGTTAATGTGCCAGACAAAGTCTTTAGCTCTTTTTAATTAAATGTGTATTAATAGACAAGGCTGTGGTGGTGTCATTTTTAAAACAGCTCTAAACATCTACATTTTTTCAATAGAGACATAGTGAGGAGTGTAAGGTATGAAGTTTACATCATGTGTTTCTCACTCTTTGCCATCATGATACTTTGGAACACAATGTGGCCCGCTCCCCTTCACCTTCACCACACCTTCACATCGGCGTGTATAGTGTCACTACATTAACCATGGCGCCTTCCAGGACAACAGCACTATTCTCACCAGGACCATGTAGGTTAATTCCCCTTTCTTTTTGGGAGGGTGTGAAACAATCTTTGTAGAGTAACAGAGACATGTCCACAGGTCATGCACTGATCCTCCATCAGCTTTGTTCTATACAGAGGTCCCTGTTACCTGCAGGTGTGCTCACAGATAGCTTTCACCAGCTGTCGCCCAGAGCTGGAATCACAGAGATGAACTGACAGTCAGCCCAAGTTTTTCAACACATTAGTGACACTGATTATGGAGAGCTGTCTAAACAGGGAAGAGTTTATTCAAGTCTGTTAGCTGACGGCCTCGTAAAATATCTGTGTCACCTTTCAGGAAAATGTAGGTTCACACAACACAGGATTATAGGTGATTTATTTAACCTGCATTTACTCAACGTAAAAAAAACATTTTCTGAGTAATATTATGGAATTATTGTGCTGTCATGTATTAAAGTATTGTTTTTAACTTATGGATAAATCAGAGTCATTGCATACTGAGGCTTAAGAGCAACAGTCTGAAACAGGAAGGAAGAACATGCAGAGAAACATGTCACTAATTAAACCGTTGCTGTCCTGCAGAAAAGTGGAGAGCCAATTCACTGCTGATAAGGCACAGAGGTGCTGCTGGTGTGTGTGTGTGTGTGTGTATTGTGTGTTTAGGAAATATATTGTAATTAGGTCCTTGGAGTGAAGAGAAGCAGTCTCAAGGGTTCTAAACAGATAGATGCACACATCCAGAAA
>JAUBNQ010000001.1:15035225-15057466 GCA_032353495.1 Ctenopoma kingsleyae | reverse complement strand
ATTTGACATGACAAAATTAGAAATAAATAATAACTTTTAAATGTGGTGTGTATATTCAGTATCTATTATTTTAAAATTGTATTTGTCTGTATATACTTGTATGTAGCACTTTTATATGTAAAGTGCCCTATAAATAAAATGAATTATTATTATTATTATTATTATTGTTATTATTATTATTATTAGTATTATTATTATTATTATTATTATTATTGTATCGATTATTTGTGTGAAAAATGTATTACATTTCTGATTTGAGATTTAAGTTCAAATTTATTTTTTATTTGTCAAAAATATGGAACCAATTTCTTGATTTTTTTTTTAAAGTAATAAAAAAATCAGTCATGCATGCTAAGGCCTTAGCCAACTTACGCAAGGTTATGGGTCTGTATAAAAATCACCTACAGTACAGTAATATAAGAATGTTTTTGTAGTTCTACTTCATCAGTGAATTTGTAATTCATAGAACTCCCACATGACTAAAGAAAAAAGAAACACAGCAAACATTTTACTACATAATTCACCCGTAATCTGTTTTCTCCCTCTAGCCTCCTAACTGTATTTCCTCTGTACTTTCTTTCTTGCAGACTGTGACTCGTACTGCAAGGCATCCAAAGGCAAACTGAAAATCAACATGAAGAAGTACTGCAAGAAAGATTATGGTGAGTCAACGGACAAACACATAGCTCATCAGTGACTTGGCGTTCTTGGATTTGTTTCTACAGGAAAATGTAAAAACATGTGCCGTGATGGCAGAAACTCAGGTCCAGTAAGAAAAACAAGTCATTTTCTACAGATAAATGTATTAAAGTTTTTAGTAGCGCTGGAATCACTACATAACATTTTATCCCTGTGATCCTTTCTGATGTGCGTACGTTTACTACTTTTGGTGCTGGTGTGCTGCTATAGTTTACAAAGGAGGCATTTTACTGATTGCTTACTCTAGCTTTCTGAATACAGACACAAATAATCAAACAGATGGAAGCAGATCTTCAAGAAAGAAGAGAGAAACAGACAAACAGAAGGAGAGAAAGGGCAGAATAAAGCGGGCTGTGGTGTGTGTGAGAGAGCTGAGCAGATAAAGAAAAGGCACCGTGATGGACAGTGAGTGCTCTCTAAGAGATCCTCATTGAGGCAGCCAGCTTCCCCCACAACCGATGCATTTCTCGCTGCATTCCTGTGACCGTCTGTCCGCCATGCCATTCAAGGTGTGGATAAGACATATGACCTCTCCCCTCTTCCCCTCCCTCTGTCCCCTCCCCTGATTTAAGTCAGGCTGCTGAATCGGTCAACCAAGCAGAGGCATCCTGCAGCATACCTCAGCAGCTTGATGGACAGGCCTGGGCTTTGTTCTACAGGGATTTGGAAGAATTAGGGGTCAGCTTATAGACACCTCCTTTTCTACCAGTGCCTACCTTGCTGCTGGTGTCATGGGAAGAACCTCGTTTCTGTAATATGCACTAGTTCAAGCATGAATGTGTCAGCTACATGGCTGTGTTCAGTTTTCTGGTTTGGCTGCAAAGCAGACTAAGTTGTTAAAAAAAACAGGTTCAGTGTTTTTAAATCTAAAATCTACAGTTAGAGATAACAAACAGTACAGCATTTATAAGTGGAACAGTTATGTCAACAGCTATGCAACACCTAAATGATAACAGCTGGCAGCATCCATTTGAGGGTGAAGAGAAAATGAGGAAAAGAGACATCAGGATTTCCTGCAGAAGAAACAATCACTCAACATGTTACTGAGTACCCTCATGTACTGTAGGTGCATGCCATCTAACTATGGGAATCTGCTGGTACTGATATATGATGATACCAAGTGATAAGTAACAAGGGCGAAGACAAATGCAAGTTCCTGTTTTGCATTTTTGCTTATTTATTATGTTTCCTTTCAAACTTTATATAATCCAAAAAACTTTTCGTAAAAACTTTTCATTCAATCTCTATGTCCACCATTAATTTTAAGTGGTATATCATCCACTGTGTAATTTATTTTCTCTCTGCATTCACCAGGGGGACTTTGTGCCAGCGATGTAAATGAGAAACTTCTGATATCTCTCTATAGTTTGCAGCAGCATATTCATGTTTCATAACAGATCATAACAAGATGCCTGTACATTGTTTATGACACACAAGCTCAATGAAGCTGATGGAAAAGTCAAACACAATGTAAAACTACTGGATAACTTGAGAGAGACACAGATTTGGACTGTTTTGAAAAGATCAGCAGGGGAGCTGAGCTCCATGCTGCGTAGGGAAACGATGCTACAAGCTTCTGTGGTTGATATACAGACACACATAAAGAATCACAGGGGGGAGTGGGGTGCAGGGAGGCGGTGGAAATGTCTGATCTAGGCATTTAAGTGTCCATGGTACACACCGATTGTTGTCCAAACACAAACAGAGAAAACAGCACCTGTGGCAGCTGGTAGGTGCAAGGTGCTGCAGAGGTCACCATCAGTTCAGAACAGATCAGCCATTCAGACCATCATGACTAGGAGATTCAGAGGCATAACACAAGTGACGAAATGACCCAGTAACAACAGATGCAGGACAATAAACTGGTGAATATTAGTGTACATAGCAAACGGTACCAGTATGAACCAGTATTAAGTAATATGGTGCACTTTTAGAGAAGCAGAGTCTAAATGATTTACAGCGCTTATGATTTTAAACAGATATTTAATTAACCTCCTAATTTGCTTTCTACCTGAGAGTTACATGAAAAAATCAATGCCACTTTTATCTCTGTCCATTAAATATGGATCAGGAGATGTCAGTTAGCTTAGCACAAAGAGTATAATTGGGAAAGATCTAACCTGGCTCTGGTTAAAAGTTGCAAAATCCGCCTAGAAGCAGCTCTAAGATCGCTAATTAACACATCATGTTTAAGCCACAATAAAACCCAAATGAGCACAACAAGTTTCAAATGTGCAGACTGTTTTGCAGAAACACTGAGTTCTTGGAGTTTCTGGAAGTTGCTGGACAACACACAAAAATGAAAGAAAGTTACTGTTCCTGTCCAACAAATAGTTCATACATTAAAAACTTGTTATGTTTCCACTTCATTTTTTTATGGTTTAAACAGAAAAGGCGGATTTTGTTACTCTGGAGAGAGCCAGACTGTTTCCCCTTTTGCCCAGTCTTTATGCTAAAGTCATGTTCTTATAAACAATATATACAGGAGTTGTACAGATTTTGCCAAGAAATAATCAATTGCTTTAATACCTAAAATGTACTGGAAACGAAAATTGTGTTATATTTTTATACAAGTTCGGGGTCACTACACTGTGCTTCAGCTAAACGCTCTACATATAAGTCAAAGCAGTGATCTCACACATATGGTTCAAAACCTGCACTTATATACTTTTAATCATGATGTTCACATTGAATAGCACTATACTGAAGGTGAAACCAGTGTAACATGGTGGTTCATAAGTACAGGGGAACTATAAAGGAACTTAATAGAGATTTGGTTGATATAATACATATTGATACTTTCTGGGGTAGAATCCATGAAAGGCAGCCCTCTCTTTCCTGCTTTTATTCACTCTTTATTTCTCTCCCTCCCTCCCTCTAAAGACTGTACCAGTTCATTTATCATATGATTTCACTGAGTGTCTTTCTACCTAATGTCTCTAATAGCCCTAACCTTCCTCCTAATCACATTACAAATCATACTGCTGTGTCAGTGGTAATGGACATAATGCATGTGGAGCTGTATATCATAACTGGACCATACACCAGCTTTTTCCACTGAGGATAAAAAAAAAGCAGCATTTAAACTACACAAGTAAGATACAGTACATCTTTGTACATACAGTAAATGGTCACCCATTTACCAAGGTTTATCAGAGTTTTCCTGTGACCTTATCACTCTTCCAATATCATTCACCTCTTGTTCCTTCCTATTGTTACTTTCCATTTGGTTTACCAATGTTATAAGTAATATTACAAGTAGCTGATACTAACTCAGTGGCAAGAAGGAAGATTGCTGAGCTAGTGTTAATACCTACAATAAGTTCAATGTTTCCTAAATCATAATTAAATATATGTGCTGTCAAAATCTGAGGATATTCTTATGTTCTTCTATATTTTGTGTTCACTGATCTAAGGTTCTGTGAAGGTTCATTCAGTAAGATTTGAAGAATTGTGTTATGTGAAACAAATCTCTGCAGAAATACAGCTATTGCTTAAGTTATAATAGATAGTGGTAAATACAGATAACATCTGGAAATCATTTAAACAAAGCAGAACTATTTTGATTCAGAGATTCAGAGATTTCGATGCCAAATCAGCTAGGCCTCTCAGAAGGTTTCAAAGCTCCAGATATTTTGACATGATCCCGCTATGCTGCAGCAAGAATCAGGACTCGCTGCAAGCCTCTCTCCACACTGTGCCAGTGTGATTTCAGTTGCCAACTCTTTGCTCATGGTTACTCAAGGACAGAGTACTGTGTTGATGTTAATGGCCACAGTCGGGGGAAAAGAGCCAGTGAAGCTTGGCAGAAAAAAGCCCCTTTACTTCCATCGTGACAGAGATCCTTGAATGTAGTGGCTACTCCTCAATGAGAAGCTGATACAGCAAATTGAAGCAAAGGGGAGGTTGTCATTAAAATAATAAAAAAGCTGCATATCTTTGTGGAGGAGAGAGGTGGTTAGTTGACCTGCTGTATCTTATTTAATTACCTCCATAAATATCCAATGACAGAGAAAATTCAGCAGAGTAGAAATTGTTATAAGGAAACAAAGTGGCTCAGAAGACCTAGAGTATATTTGGATCTGGGTTACCACGGTATGGCGTTAAAATCAGAAGGTGAAAAGCACAGTATGTTTTGCCAAACTTTAGTGTAGTAAATGCTCATATGCCTATATGTTGTATGGTATTGAAATCTCACATTGTTGTGTACTTTTGGTTGCTGTCTGCCTCATTCTGCAGCTGTCCAGGTCCACATCCTGAAGGCAGACAAAGCCGGTGAGTGGTGGAAGTTCACAGTCAACATCATCTCCGTCTACAAGCAGGGTGAGAGCCGCATCCGCCGTGGAGACCAGTTCCTGTGGGTCCGTGCAAAAGACGTGGCCTGCAAGTGTCCTAAGATCAAGCCTGGGAAGAAGTACCTGCTCCTGGGGAACGATGAGGACTCCCCCGGACAGGGCGGAGTGGTGGCAGACAAAGGCAGCCTGGTTATCCAGTGGAGGGACACGTGGGCACGCAGGCTCAGGAAGTTCCAGCAGCGTGAGAAGAAAGGCAAGTGCAAGAAGCCATAGACAGAAAAAGATGGAGAGGATGCCGGAGAGAGAGCGAAATTCAAGTGAAAAGCTGAGCGGGTGATTTAAAATAAAATGAGTGAAAGAGAGACAGAGGACCATGGACAGAGAAGAGACTGTTTATGTCGCTGCTTTTTTGTGTAGAAGCATGAAGAGAATTATTTAGGATGATTTGTTTTTTCTAGTGAACTTTTCTTGAAGGAGCTCACCTTGCAGATTTGGTTTTATGGTTTATTTTACTTTGAGATTTGTCTCTCTTGTGGATTTGCCGAATTTGCACCTATTACCAGTATATAAAGTTATTTGTGTTTGTTTTCTTTATCTCAGTATGAAATCATTTTATGGTTTAATTTTATGGACATTTTCTGCTGGTGCAAAAATAACCGTAAAAGCCGCTCAATAACCACTGCAATGTTGCCTCTGCACGGTTTTCTTATTATTAGATAGAAAGCAAGCTTGCCTCATCAAAAGTCTTCACTGATCTGAATGAGACAGAAATATTTTCTTTGTTACGAAACGTGCCATAAAGCCACAGAAATGCACAGTACATTTAGTTGTCATTCGTTTCCTTTATTGATCTAAGAAACAAGAAATCTGTTTTTGTGACAGAAGAAAATCAAAGTGTATGACACAGTATTGACTAAAGCATTTTAACCTGATTAATCTTGAGCACATTCTCACTCCTGTATTTGCCCTCTCAGGGGATAGATTTTGGTCGAGTATTTGTACAAACCTGCATGTGAACATGTGTAACTGTGTGGCTGCTGATTCTACTAGTGTTGATAGTATGCTTTAACTGGTTTCATCCTCAGTACTTATAGTAACTGTGATTTTGAACTCCAGCAGTTTAACAAATGACTTACAAAAGGACAAGAGGCCAGCCAGACTGTTAAAAAAATACTTTCAAAAAATCCACTAAATCATATTTGTTGTTGGGTAGAGTAATAGATATAAATCTTACTGATTATTGGTTCTTAAGTGACTACAAAATGTCAAATGTTTTTTTTTTTTTTGCTTTAATTAATTTTATCTATATTTTTGTGAATGTTAAGGTAAGTCGTTATGTAAAGTGGATGCAACATTATTATGCAGCTGCAAACTCAGTGCAAACTGACAGGAAGTGCATATATATATATATATATATATATATATATATATATGGGTAAAATGTTTATTCTTTAAAAACATTTTTTCTTTATACCCGCTCATGAACAACAGTGTCATCTTGAAAAAGTATCTAAATTTACCTTTATGATAAAGGTACATTCTCTTAATTGACCCGTGCCTCTCACTAAGGGATTACAATATGGATGGCTATTGAACACTAAATCTGAAAAGGTGTGAAACAAGTAACATAAAGTCACATACATTTAATCAATACACATTGTAGAGTTGAGTGTAAATGGGTATAAACATAATAATTATGATTTCCTTACCTTGTGTGGTGCAGATCCTAGTGCAGATAAATGAAAACTTCAGCACAAACACCTTAAAAAAGTGCTTGGCAATTACTTAAATTAATATCTGAAATCCACCTCACACTGGCTTGTATTCATCTAGAATAATTCCTACAGTACTGTGAGATTGCAGATAAATCCTTTTACAGTCCACACATTCTTTTGCGAACACAATGCATGACTGTACATTCACGAAAAGGACTCTGTGCGACCAGCCACAAGCTGTAGTGTCCCATTGACCTGTCACATTAATTCTCTTCACTTCTACACTTGCACAGGGAGAAATGGGGTGTATTGCAATCAGTTGACGCTGCTTGATTCAAACCACATTGCTCATTTATTTGTATGCAGTTCAGTTTGGATTTCTCCGTGGAATGTGTGGCAAAAACACAGCTCAGGTTTATAAAATGCCCACAGTGTATCCTCATGTGTCATAAACTAGGGTTCCTTTCAGTCCTTCCCAAAACACTCTGAGCAACATGTTGCTGGTATTTGTTGTTTCACAAAATCACACCTTTTAAAATGTTCTATGGCACAGGTAACTGTAAAGAAGGTTTTAATAATCACATGGTTTCAATCAAATGGACTTTGTTCTAAATGGTAATAATTTGGACTCCACTGTTTCAGAAATCTTCCTGTGGGATCGGACTGAAATGCCTTCTAGATGATGACAAATTTAGGGGGGCTTTTGAACCACTAATAAATAAAAATCACCTGGGCTCAACTGTAAGATAAAAAAAGTACAGATGAGCGAGTTGCTGAAGTACTTCTCAGTATTTACTTTAAGAGTTTGATGCAGTTTTTTTTCTTACTGTACGAGTAATTATATGATTGTGATTTCAGTCCAACATGATGCTACATGCTGGTGGCTTCTCCAGCACTGATGATGATAATGATGACGACACGTGTCTCTCTCTCATACACACACACAGTGTGTATCCATGTTCCTGCCTTTCATTGTTAATCCTACAACATAATGTTACCTGTCAATGTTTTTCTGTCTGGCACAATGTAATCTGTAATCACACCTCTCTAGCCTCATGTTGTAAATTTTAAATCCTTTCTCTGAGCAATGGTTTGACAAACGTCCAGATGAAATGCTACACACATAGCTGTCAAAGCATTGCTTTGTGTTCATACTATGAATTGTAAATGTTGTTTAGTTGTCACCATTGCAAATACTTTTTGCAGTGTGGTTTTACAATGTGTACTAATATATTATGGTTATTATATATGAATATATTTAATGACACAAAATATTGTGGATTTTATTGTCTTTTTAAACTTTTTTTTTACTTGCAATTGTTTAGATCTTTGCCATTAAAGAAGGAAATAATAATAATAATAACTACTGAACACACCAACCTGGTAGAACTAAATTCAGATTTTCAGTTGAAATAAACTGTTGTTACATTGAAAAATCATTTGCCTCTGTTGCTTGGAATATTTTTATGTAGCTTTTAAGATAATACCATACAATAGCAAATAGCTGTTCTCCATTTGCTGGTTGTCACTTTGTAACATTACAGGTATACTAGACAAAATAATATTATGGAGATTTCATCATTAAAACATGAAAGTAGTACTAGTGTGTTGAAGCTTTGTTAAATATCAGGTTACAAAACACAATCCTCCTCCTGAGACCTGGGCAAAAACGCAGACACAACACAGATACAAGTCTAAGAACTACTAAATGGAAATGTGATTTATTAGAAATTTCAAGTTGATTTACAACAAAAGAAAACAGTCATGTTAGCGACACAGCTGATTGTTTTGGCTGAGAGTTATTCTAGAAAGATTATAAAATCCCAGTACAAATAATAACATTACAGCTCATACAGTAATGAATGGGTAAATATAAGTGAGCAAAGTTTGCTGAATTACTGTACCCAGTGTAAGCTTCAGTTCAGACCACAGATAGACTTACGAAAGGAAAGCTCCTGCAACCTGTGGAAGATCCTAGCATTGGTTTCAACATTCATCACAATCCAGGTTAACGAACGTCTAAGTAACTTGCCTGAGTTTCTGTTTTAATGTGCCAGTGAACTACCGTATTAAAGAAGTTAATTTTCACATATGTGCTATATTCTCCTGCAGGATTTCCAAAGCCCTTCATGAAAACAACTTAGAGACACCTAGATAAATTTTAACTGTGCCATTAATGGCGTTAAGCCTTCATTCTGCATTGTTTTTGTTGGGCAGCCACATAGACAATGTAATGAATAAGAATGAGAAAACAAAACCTGATGAGAGACGGTGTTAAAGAATTGTTGTGCAATGCGCCAAACTGTTGTTGTTGTTGCACTTGTGCAGCACAGGTCCATGATCACTGTGGCCCTTGTTATCAGCTACACAGGCCACACACCTATCACTACGATGGCTATAAGAAGCAGCACGATCACCACCAGCATCCCTGAAGAGGAAAAAGAAGAAACAAGGACATCAGATGGTATAAGCAAGTAAAGTTAAAGATTCACCAGGTAATTTCACATTGTGGTATCCACACAAGGCAGCAGGAGATGACTGTCAGACATATAAAGCTCAGCACTGTTGATATTCCAGGTCCTTATAGTCAACAAATCATATGAAAACACCAAAAATTAATTGATCCTACTAGCATGTTGTTTGTGTATCCAGCTTATCTTTTGTGCTGTACACCCCCATTGTTCAAAAACATAAATGTGCCACACTGTTATGAACACGACCATAATCTACAGTGTCTCTGAAAATGGTCATTACTGAACCAATGTGTAAAAAACAAAACACTATTTACACCTGACTGAAATATCATAGAGATCCAAAAACACATTATTCTTCTTGATTTACTATCTGATTTGAGCAGTCTGTGTTTGCCTGTTAAATTTATGCATTTTATGACTCATGTTTTATGTGTATGGTACATTTTCAAAATTGGGAGAAATTAATGAAGCCACTAGTGTTGGTGAACTTCAGATAATTCTGTAGAACATGAAAAAAACTTGTCTGCAAGTTAATAATAATAATGATAATAAATAATATACAAGCTTTCAGGACTTTGGGGACTTTGTAGAAATTAGCAGTTTCCAGGGAAGACTAGAGATACTAAATGCCTTATATCTATTTAAATAAGTTTGGTATTTTAATATTAAATGTCTGATTTTATATTTACTTTGCTTTATCCGTTTGTGATAAAACCTTTGCAGCTCAACAAATTCTAACTTTAATGTTGACAATTCCAACGTTGGCTGAATAACTCAACATGATTTAAGACAGACTTAGAGAGAAGCAAGGGAATGCCGCAGACACCAGAGAATACACTTGGAAGAGGTAAGAAGCCTACATACCTCACTACTAATTTTCAAAGTCCTTGATCTTACACAAGTCCCAAGTGCCCATGCCCTCACGGCACATCACCATTCTTCTCCTGATGACTTAATGCAATTTACATGCGTTCAACAGCTACAAAAGCTTTATTGCCACAGATTGCAGACCGTGATAGACACATGTTTCTGATTTTGCTTTCAGAGGATAATCATTGTTTTTCACTGATACTATGGAAGCAGAGAAATATGTGCAAAAGCTTTCTTGCACTTCATCAAAGTGCTTTACCCCCAGGACCTGAAAATATTACAGTTTTTATTATAGTCACTACCCAGGAAAAAAAAAAAAAACAGAAAAAACTTGCTGTTGTAAAATCCTACATGTGGAAGTTTCATGTTTAAAAAGACATACATGTTTTGGGAGTCTAATTTGATCAAATCTGAGTACATTTAATGCGCTTATTGAATTGAACAATCATTATACCTTACTGAATCTAGTCAGGTCAGGAAACACCTCAAATCTTAATGTATTGTCTCTTCAATTAACAATTAACATTCAGTACCAAACCATTGATTCAAGCACTAAATCTGGAAGACATATCATATCAGCATATATATAGAAGTAGATCTGACTTTCTGCACAAAGGACTTACCATGATCAATGCCACAAATTTATGTCCTGTAACTCTGATTACTGTCTGAGAAATACTACAGAATGTATTCCTCACTTTACATGTCATAACTCTTTGAGTTTGTAAAGCCTCAAAATGTCAGATTTCTTTCCTTAAATATAAGACACACAAAAGATATGGAAACTCTTCCTCAAAGACACCCATTGTTTTTTTTTGCTTTTTTACATGCGGCAGTTTTTCCCCAGCTTTTCACTTGGGGTTTACATTTCTCTCATTCTTTGGCTTTCTCCTTCTGCATTCCCCTCTGCGGCCTAATTGGTCATGTTTCCCACAGGGAGACAGGGCGAGATATAAGCCATGCTAAACTAATTGCTTGTGGTGGTAATGGTGGTCTGATGAAATGTGAGGCTAATGTTGGTTTCTGTGCCAGGATATGGGGTATGGCTGTAAGATGTCCAGATGTGTTTGCACCTCTCTGGTTCATTGCACCACTCTTGTCTCTCTTGTGTTTCTTCTAAGCATTTAGAGGCTTATTTGCTTCTTACTCTAAATGTATTCATTCTTAGATCACATTGTGTTTTATTATATTTGAAAGAATTGGGATCATATGTAGATAGGCCTAAACGACAAGTACTGTAGGAGTTATCACTCTTTTAGACAAGACCTCTCCTGATAACTTACACATGTGAGAATAGTTTTTCGATAGCTCTTTAAAAGCCTTATGCTTAAAGCAAATGCACACACACGTCCAGCAATTCTATCTATTTGGGTGAAAATGATACCAAAGCAACATCCAGTCCACATTAGACTGAACATCAGAATCTCATTCAACCTGTTCCAACGTCTGCAACGTTTTATAGCAACACAAGAGCAACAATAGCAATAAAAGCTCAGCTCTGTAAAACTGAGACACATTATTGTGGAATATGGTTCTCACACCCTCTAATGTCACATAACAGCTAGTCCTGAAGCCAAATTAGTCCCAAGCACTGACCCTCAACCCCCTGCTGTCTTTAGACCATCCCTGTCTACCTCAGTAACTAAACAATCTACTCCTGCCCCTCAGGAGGCCCCTAGAGACTAATGACAATAATGGCATTTGCTTGCCAAATAGATTAAGGCTGTGACACTGATGCTGCAGGAGATAGCTGGTGTCTGCTGACAGACTGACCACCCAGGAGCTTTGGAGGGCAGATTCTGGGTTCATCCCATCTTAGCAATTTCCAGACACATCAGTAAGACAAATCACAGACAGAACGAATAATTGGTGAGAGCCCTGGCAGAGACAGAGACAATCCCTGAACTTCCCTCACTACTGCCGTTGTCCTCATGGTTCAAAGACCATTTTTAGACGACAAAAGGCACGGATGACCTCCAAAGAAAAGGGACAAAAATGTTAACAAGGTTAGCGTGACCTTTATCATTTTTCTCATAGTACAATTGAGAAGGATAAAAACTTTTAACTTTGAGTTATATGTTAATGTCAACATGCTAACCTGCTCACAGATATAATGTTAAGCATGTTCATCATATTAGATTACTTTCCTAGCATGCTAGCATCTCATAATTAACACCTAACACAAAGAGCAACTGAGGTTGATGGGAAGGTTGTTGAAGTATTTAGTCAAGAACAAAACTATAAGTGAAATGAGAAAATCAAGCTCCTAGGTAAAAAAGCAGGGCATCACTAATGTTATTACAATTCATCTTGATGGCGATATGAATGTCTTTACTATATTTCTTTGCAATCAATCCAATAGTTAATCAACATTATGGTAGTGCGAGAGGAAGAGCCAGAGGATCACTGAAGTTTGCAGGCTTACATTCCCTAGGGAAGATGAATGTGCAGTGTACAAATGTTACGGCAATCAGTCTATGCACTGAAATTAACTTCTCCAGCCTGCCAATAAATAATCATGTTGGATAATAATCAAGAATAAATTAGTCTGGAAGGTCAGGAATTCAGATGAAACCATATGCAGCTATTGTGTAACTTTGTGGAGTGAGCAAAATAACTAGAACTAAAATGTTCTAATTCAAATCCCACAATACTGAAATAAAAAAGGCTTAAATATTTACAGATTATTTGAGACTAGTTTAACTTGTCACCCGGTAAGGGAAAATGTTATTATAATGTTATTACCTTAAGCAATCCTTCCGTCAAATAGATATTCAAGTGCTATTTCTGGATTTCAATAGTATACTGTGTTAGCCCAATGAGAGCAACAAGAACTGAGAGGAATGACCTCACAACTGAAGCAGAGAGAGTTATAAATTGTAGACTTCCCTACTGAGAAAATGTGTATTTTCTTGACAATTCTTGGTTTACAATTACAGACTCAACCAGAGACTCAGTGCAGTTACTAGCCCTACATGCTTTTCCTCCAACTGTGTCAAATGCTTCCCCTCACCCACAGTCTCTTTAGATGTCCCCTCTAGTGCAAACAGTACAAACCTACTTGAGATGCAAGCCACCTGTGGGATTCAAGGGGTTGCACAAATGGCCCTCTACAAACTGAGGACAAGCACTGTTGAGAAGGGCTGCCCAAGCACTGATGTTGCCTGTTGGTGATGGCTAAGCTCTGTGGAACTCACACTACTTTTCAAGAGACCCTTTGGTCCTATAGAGTAATCTGTAACACTAATCCAACCAAACTCTTCAATTCCCACCAACATCAGTTGAAACAAGTGTTAATGACTCTGTAAATCAGGCTTACCCAGTATTAGTGACAGCACTGGAGGAGCAGTAAAAAAGTACAAAATGATGTTCTTCATTTTCAGACATTTCTATGGTGACTTTTTAACAGGTGCAATGAATATGTTACAGCAATCAAAAAGTAATGAGCTCCTGTTTGTAAATTTATTTCTAAAAGCACAGATTTCTTAATAGAACGATATCTTTTGAATTGTGTATCTATGTCTTTTCTTTAACTGGTATCGTTTTGTAAAGCCCCTTTTTAACCATCACAGAATAAAAAATATTGAGGTATTTGAGCTTGGAAATTCTTTATTACAGCAATCACATCTACATTTTCTTTACTATTATGAGATAGATGACTCCACAAGCATGTGCACAATGGATGAACACTACAGACACCAACCAGTATAGAACCATGAACAGCATAGAAGAACTGTGGTTGAGCTATACACGACTCTTCCTTCAGCTAAACTTGCTCTTCTCCAACTGTCAACTGCTAGTTGGAGATCATTGCTGCATGCATTTTTGGAAATGTTTCCTGCTTTTAGCACTTTGGTCTGCAAAAACTAAAACTTGTACAATGCAGTGCTACCAGTAGTTATGATAAGCATGCTCTTGGCTGTCAAAGCCAGACGTTCCTAACTTTACAAGGACTCGGCTAAGACATAACACCAAAGGGCAGCTTCGGATGAGAGGTGGCTTCAAAAATAAATAAAAGCTAAAAGCTAAGGAATTATAAACATGCTGCTATGGAAAAAGAGGGAATGCCATCCCAACAACTTGTGGCATGTAGTATTTTCAATTCTTTCTCTGCTTGACACAAAGACAAGTGTCAAACAACTGGGGAGACGACCAGAGGGATGACAGATGAAAAAAAAAAATGAGAGCGTTGAGGTGAGAGTGAAGAAGAGGGGAATTTTCCATTCACAGGGAAGGTCTTAAACACAAATACAAATGTCTCTGTGCCAACACACACATGAATGAGAAAATATTTTATAAACTTTGCTGCCGTAATTTACATCAGTATTTGAAAAATACGCACCATGTAAAAATAGAGTTGCATACAGACAGAGGTGCTAATGGGAACATGCATGGACAAAAACATATGCACAAATACTGTATGCCCATAAATATTCTCCAGCCTGGGACTGAGGAGAGGGAGAAGGGAGGTGGCGAGGCAAAAAAACAAGTTGAATAAAAACAGAATGAAAGAAAAAAAGACTCCTGATTCAAACACAACAAGAGCGCTGGGATCTTCAAACAAACTTGCAGTCAGGCACTATGGGGACACAACTAACAGAACAAGGCATTCTGGGGGCTGACCTTTCTACTCTGCTCATGTCCATGGCTGCCTGTTAACTTGGTCCCCTAGCATAACAATGCAGACTTTGCCATAGCAAAGTTTCCGACTAACTTTTCACTGAGCAAAGTGATTCTGGCTCATACTCCCACATTCCAAAGGTTGGCTTTAGCCAGCTACCAGACTTCTCCTGGCAGGCGTTTTCCGTTGAAAAACATTACCCACTGAGAAAAAGAAAGGTTGTGTCTTTTTGTAAGTTACAAAACAAAAGTTAAACAAACTGTAGGAGATCTGTGGTAACAGTGAGGTCGGACCATGCATTCACAAAGAATTTCAGGAAATAATTCAACTCACTAAATTCTAGAGCTGATATGAGAGGTCCCCTTTAAAAGCCCACAACACTATGTTAGCACATGTGACAGACAGATCTAGTCCACCCGCCATTCACCACTCACATGCTATATGCCAAGAGGGTTTATCCCCACCACCATCATCCACTGTCTTCTCTGCCCCATTCATTCTGCAGATGAAGGCCAAGGCAATAGCTCCAACATGCCTCAATTTGTGGTACCTATGTATTGCTAACAAGTACCCAACATTATGATATGTCAAATTACATATTGTCTGTTGTTTGTTATTTTTGTCTAACTCAGTGTCTCATAGTGTTTCCCTTATTAGAGCTATAATTTGTTAGACACCCGTTTTGTGAACTGCAGAAATCGAAAAAAACTAAGCGTAATGACACGTTTGATAATCATTCAAATACTGTAAATAGCAGATAAAAGATGCAGTATGTAACTTTTTCCTATTTCTTTTACTAGAAATATGCTCCAAACCTATCTTTCTCCAAAACTGGAAGTCTTTAGTCAACAATATTCATTGAACAATATTCATTGAACTGCACTGCCAGCATTGAGAGATATTTGTGAGCGAGGCTCCCCTTTCTAACCAATCAAGGAAGGTAAATTATTTGTGCTTGATTAGTCGTTTCATTTATTGTAATTTCATTATGACGACTATCTCAAACACTGGATAGTGTGAAAAAATGTAGATGGCACAGCAGAGCATGGAAGGGAGGGCTAATTTTTAGAACTGAGACTATATATACTATACGTGTATACTAAACTGTATACTTTTGACCTAATTTGCAAAGTGCCTTGAGATGATTCTGTTGTGATTTGGCACTATATTAATAAAACTGAATTGACATTGAACTGAATTGAATTAAACTGAATTGCGGGGCAGATCAGGGTGGATTTATTTGAGTTCCATGTTAGCTCTATATTAAGTTGCATATCGTACATTTAATTGTAGCTTGTTTTCAAGAAAACATTAGATATCAACCTGCTTTAATAATTCTACTTTACTTTACTTGGCAGATGCTTTTATCCAAAGCGACTTAAAAGGAGAAGACAAGCAATTACCATTCGGTTTCTGTAAATTCTAGACCAAGACAGTACAATAGCTCCATAGTACAAGAAATGAGAAAGGCTTACCACAGGAGGCTGACTTTGTCTCTACCAGCTTCACCCTTCGTGTCTCATTACGAATTCTGTCATCTGTCTTGTCCACAAGATGTGAAAGGTCATCAATGATTTCTGAGAGACAAATAAAAAGAAAGAGGAACAATATCAGATAGTTAGCTACTGCTTTGTATTTACCAGATTTTATCAAATAGAAAGACCTCTAAATATGTTTTGTAATAAAATAAATTACCATAACCTAAATGAAAATGTGACACATTCTGCAGAACTTGACATCAGAGCAGTTACCAACATCAAAAGGCTGCCAACACACAGACATAAGTGGTGGTGATGGAGTGAGTGGGCTGTGTGAAAGCACTCTTCATCCTCTCAACTGGTTTCACTACTTCCTGCAACCATTCTGGATTTAATCAGGCCCTTATTGTTCATGAGTTTTAAAGACGTAAGCTCAGACTTCAGGGACTATGACTGGGCATCCAAAGAGAACGTGTGTTTTGCATATGTGTGTGCGCGTTTGGCACTGTGGCTAAGGTCCTCCAGTACAAGTTCCTGACTTGAAGGTCATCCAGATGGAAGTCTGTGTGATTTGTTAGAGTTAGTCATTGTGTTGACATGATCTGGCCCCACAACAAAAACAGATAAGTGCTGAAAGATGTCCAAATTCTAGATTTTTTACAGTTAGACAATAAAATGTGAGACTGCTTAGAGAGAGAGCGTGTAGGTTTTTAAACAGTACCTAGGCACAAAAGGCAAATACCAACCCATAACCAAAAAATACACTGAGTGAACTAATTACAAACAAATTTAGCTATAACTTGATCCAGTCTCCACAAGTATGTTAAGGTAGGTGTAACACTACAACATTAAGTGACATGTCTTCTGAAAACACCTTTACCCATTTGATTAAATATAAATATATGGATAAATATGAGAAAAATATATGCATAGTAAAATTAAAAAACAATATGGCTCATTGCTCTTTTTATAAAACAGGAGATTTATTACAGCACAGAACTCAAATTGGCGATTTTATCTTAAATGTGTGTTTAGAAATCTAGATTTAAGGTCTGTTTTTGTTTTGTTTCTACTCCAAAAGTGATGATAGGTCCTGTCCAGTAGCCTTCTAAATTAAAAAAGACAAGGCAAAACAAAAAAAAGTAGCTGAAACTCTTCACAGACTAGTATCAGCTTCTGATAAATTGATGTTTCACAGGAATAGGAAGCCTGATGCAACCACATCTCAGCGCCAGGTTAAACATACTCTTCTGTTTTTTCATTACTTCTTCTATATGGTAACATACTACAAAGTCCAGATCACCAAATCTTTTTCTTTTCTTCTATTCTAAAAAAAAAAAAAAACCCCAATGGTTTACATAACTGAAATCTCTCAGTTGAGTGCTGAGGGTCATCTGCAGCACTTGTCTGTGTGAACAACTGTTTTTGGATATAGCTTTAAATTGGATCAATGAGAAAATAACTAGGAGCAATCACTGTTTGACAAGACAGTTGTTTGTGTGGCTGACATCAGTCAATTAAGTAGCACAAACAATTTGAGGAACTAGAGCAGGGTATGTCAGTTTGGACAACCAGATGTAAAGGGGCAAGAACAAGGAGATGGGAGATGTGAAAGAGGTTCATGTTCAGAGTCCTTAGAGAATCCCACATCATCATCTAAGCATCAGGCAACAATTTAGAAGGAAGAAACTCTTCTTTTACTGACAAGGAATGGGTGTAGACACTGATACATTTGTGCCGCATGCCAGTTCAACTAGTCATAAAAATGTCTTTAGTTTGCTTGTGCCAAGTTTCTTGATTCAGTTCTGGCCCTGCGTCACAGTTCATTGATGAAATCCCAACCATGCCAAGATGTAGCAGTGCTAGGACATGACCTTTAACTACAGCTACCATGATTCTTTTTTTCCCCCCAGAATGGTAGCCCTAAGTGTCTTTTCACATGCATAGCCCTTCACACAAACCCTCTAAAATATTTTATGGTGTTCCCCAGGGATCAATTTTAGGACAGCTACTTTTTAAGCTTTATAGGCCAGCCATGAGCGGCGTCATCAGGAGACACAGCATCTCCTTGCACAGTTATGCTGAAAACACTAAGTTCATGTGTCTCCTGATGACACCAGACCAAAGCTCTTTTTAAAATATTTTAGATATCTGGATGATTCGGCCAGGGTAAAACTGTTATTTTAGTGATTTGTCCAAAGGCTTAGAGACAGAAACTGGCAAACAAGCCAGAACCCAGAAATCTTTGACTCAGAATGGGGGTTGTCATCAAATCTGCTTTCTGTCATCTTAAAAATAAGGCCAAGGTGCCACCCTCTCTTAGCGACACAGAGAGGTTAATTTAGTTTTTATATCCAAACTCATTATAAATCAGTTACAGCTGATTCAGAATTTCACTGCCCAAGTCCTGACCAGCACTGGAAGGAGTCACGTTACACCAATTTTAAAGTCATTACACTGGTTTGCCTGTCAGTTTTAGCATTTATTTTTATTTTGTTTTACATTTTTTAAAGGCACTTCATGGTTTTGCATAGGTCTATCTGTCTGACGTGCTTTGAGTCTATGAACCAGTATGTCCTCTCAAATCTCTGGGACAAAGTCTATTAACTGTTCCAAAGTGCAGGACAAAAACGTATGGTAAGACAGCTTTTAGTTTTTATGCTCAGAGATGCTGAAACAGTCTGCCTAAGGATCTGATATCCAAAAGTATTGACGTTTTCAAATGCAAAGTTAAGACCTACCTTTTTAGCCTGGATTTTGATTAAAAAAAATGTATGTACAATGCTCAGCATAAATGAGTACACCCCCTTTGAAAAGTAAGGGGTTTCTTTGTTAAGTAATGCCCTTTTATAGTCAAAATGCCTGTTTAATGAACAATTTGACGCACCTGTGGTTATTTTTTTGTTAATTCAAATTTGATGGTCTAAAATTTAGCTTTTCTCCTAAGCCTTTTATTGGGGTTTCTCTGCTACCGAGGACACCTTTTAATCTCATTGAAAACAATATACGTAAAACCTGTCCCTCCTGTATAGAGGCATGAGGGCCCTGAAGCGCACAAACCAATAGGAGACAGATGTTGCTCTCATATGACGTCACCTACTGCGTAATCTCATGTTTGTTCCAATACTTTGCATCTTTAAATAAACAGCTCCTCTCCACAGCCATCCTGCTCAGTATGGGTAAAATGTTAACAGGTCAGTTACCCTCCTTGCTGTTAGCATCATGTGGAACTACAGAACCTACTATCCTCATGACTGGTCACTGCTGGTCTGAGCTCAATAACTATTATTTGGTCAAGGGACAAGATGGAAGAAAATGCCAATGACTGTGTGTTTGTGTTATATCACTTACAGTTTAAGGATAACACTAGGCCAGGCAAAGGTGCACAGGGGTACACATCACTTTGAACATTATCTGCCATATGCGTTCATAGTGAATAATGATGATATTAATCAGGCAAAGCTATCCATACACTAGAAATAAAATTATTCAAGATCAATGTGTAACTAGGGGTGGGCAACAGATTTTTTTTTTTAAATCATGAACATTTTTTTCATATAGTCAAAATCAATATACATATCATCATATGAAGTGTTGTGAAAAGGTACATTTGCCCCCCTTCCTGATTTCATTTATTAAGGAAAAAAGCTGCCCAAACCTCTGTGGCCCTATGTGAAAAATTAATGTGTTGCTTTTTGAATGTTATAGCGTGCTTCACTTTGTCAGACAGCTTCTATTTAAGTGATTTCTTGATTCAACAGGTCTGACAGTAATCAGGCCTGGATGTGACAAGTGAAATTGAGCTGAGCTTTTCAAAAATGTGAATAATTACATTTCATTCATGATTTAGCGACATGTTTTGCATATTTTGCAATATGCCAACAAATCAGGATTTGGGCAACTCTTTTTCATAGCAATGTAGATCAAATCACTATTTATATCAAGCTTAAATGGCTGCACACTAAAACCCATTATTTCCCATGGCTTGCACTGCGCCACACCAGTTACACAACATACTGCTGGATGAGATCATGGGCACACAGTTCAAAGTTCATCCTCGCTGAACTTTATTGCAAAGATGATGGTATGCATGGTATACCTGCAGGGTAAGACGTTTGGGAAACAGCCTCTATTAAATGATTAAATTCCTACATTCTAGAGCTACAGTTTAATTTGAAAAATTAACTGATTTCAAAGCCCTATTTCTCAGCCCTTCATGGAATGCGTCACTGACCATTTGAAAAAGTAGGTTTCTAAGTTTTGAATAGTTGCAGTGAGCGCTGGGTGTGTCGTTCCCACCTCAAAGCTCAGTTGCTTGTTTACTCACAAAATGGTGACACCTCAGCAAAAGGCATTCTGCGCCCTCCGTGTGACTTTTTCCTGTGGGGATAAATATGATCTTTTTTGTTCCGCCACTACCGACTAACCTGGATGACTGCAGGACAACAAAAGCAATTAACTAATTTAACTGTCATATGCTGCAATGCATTTGGGAGGAATTCTCATATCGCCTTGATGTTGCCCATGCTGCAAGTGGTGGCCATATTGAACACTGAAATAAAACATGATTACCAGCAGAATACTTGCGACATGGCTGATTTTGAAGTATGTTTTCCTTAATAAAATATAGCTTCATGAAATCAGTTCATTCTTTTTAAATAACCCTGTGTATATCTGCCCCAAGCCTCTGAAATGCTGACTCATCTTCACAGAGTCTATAGCAATGGTGCTTTTGGTTTCTGTGTGTGCATGTGGTGAAGAAACTATCATAAACAGTGACACCCCAGCATGGCTCCAGGATGTGCTGTATTAAGTCTGTGTGTTATTGTAGGACTCATTCCCAGAGCGGGCATAGTGCACAGAGAAAATGCTTGTTTTCTTTTACACAATTTACACGCAATCTGACTCGGTGGAGCAAATTCTGTTGTACTTATTCAGGAGATGATTTCTCCTGAGGATATGAAGAAAGAGGAAAGTCGTTTTTTTTTTTTTTACTCAGCCCTCCTCTTGTTCCTTGTTGTAGTGCAGAGGGGCTTGACCACAACTGTTACCAACTGGCTCTGGGGTGACTGTGTATAGAGGGTTAGTGCTCTGTTGCCAACCAAAACACATACATCACTGGATGTAGCTGGAACTTTACTTGGCACACACAGACACACTCAGCATGATGATACAACTTAAGGCAATTATGGTATTTATAAAAACTACTACTACTACTACCACTACTACTACTACTATTTAAATAGTCACAGTGGTGATGGATAGTTAATTACTTAGTTTTAACTGTACTGTCCAACATCAACAGTGCGATGGAAATTTAGAATTTAAAAACTAGTGTTTCTAGCTTGATTTGCATAGGTGTCACTCTTATGCTGGACATCTTGCTTCTTGTAAACATGTAACAACAGGGTTAACATCTGTGTGGTAGAAACCTTGATGTTCTGTGAAGAATGTTTCTTTCTTATAGGTTTAGTTAGGTATGGTTCATCCTGACCCATGTACTTATATCATTCTCTGTCTTATTGCTGTGTCAAAGGTAGTAGGCTCGACGTAGCTAGATTCCAGTGTAGACTAAACAGTACTCTTTGTTTTGCACTCCTTCAGGGTCACAACCTCCCACTTGTATGCAGGGGTATAAATGTTTGTTTCACACTCTCTATGTTGCATTTTCACTGTGCATGACTCTACTTTTTTTACTTTATCTTTACGCCAAGATCCATCATTAAGCATGATGAACACCAACAAGAATGAACAACTTATGAATGACCTTCACCAAACTAAACGCTTAAACTTCAAGGGAGAACACATAAAGAGGATAAACATCAATACTAGTTTAGCTTGAGCACATAAATACCACTGGCTTTGTACTTGCTAGTCTCTAAGGAGAAGGTCCATGTGAATTATCCAATCCATCAAGGTTCTGTGGGAGAAGTACATTTGTTTCACCACTAGGTACACACAAATACATGTATATATTATTATTATCGGCCTACCGATATTACCGGCCGATAACGGCATTAAAATGTAATATCGGAAATTATCGGTATCGGTTTTTACTCTTTTAATGACACAACTTTTACATACCATGC